>JAKVQV010000004.1:63096-663096 GCA_030490795.1 Saccharomycopsis sp. yHQL182 | reverse complement strand
AAAAAGATCTACGAGAAATCTGTATCCTATAGGGCTCAACTCAACACTTGATGACTCAGGGACATCTAGCTTTGGGAAGAGGAAATTTGGGTCCAATGACAAAGAGTCTGTATAATGGAACGTTCTGAGAATGCCCCAGATAGTTTCATGACGACCGTTATCTACAAAGAACTTATTGAGATTAATGAAATCCGTCTCAGAGATCCCTAAGCTATGGTTCTCGATATTGAGACTGCTTTTAATCTTCTCCAACTCATTGATGTCCAAATTCTTACCGAAACATTTGCGTTGCAACTGTAAGAACTCCTTGTCGTTCAAGAATCCGTCCTGGTCGTTGTCACAAAGGAAGAATATTCTTTTCAAGGCACTGACCAAGTTCGGCTTCATGGAGTTAGTTTGCGAGTCAAACAACGGAGAAAGAGGATATATCACTGCTCTTTGGCAGAAATAGAAACATTGATTGACGTTGTAATTGTTGAAGGCTGAGCAAACAATGGCAGACTCAATTTCCTTGAACTCGTTTAACAACGGAATAAACTCGTCGGATATCGTTGCCATAGCCTCCGAATCACTTGACGTGGACAGATTCGCAGAGGCCGACGATGGAGGCGACAATGAAGACGTTTTCGTGCCTGCCGTGATTGCGGAGAGCGAAGAAGGATGATTAGTAGTGAGTTTGTTATTTGAAGACACTACGATAGGCAAATTGACCCCCATTTTTCGCAACATCACCATCCAATACAACGAGATCCGCTCATAGGTGAAATGGTCAGAATACACAAGCCATATGACATCGGCGTTTCTGATCTCCCGCTGTAATGCTTCGAGATCCTCGTTTGTAGTGTCGATGATAAGCGTAGAACTAGCCTCTGAATTCGAGCTCGAAAAGTCTCGGGGAATCATGATCGGGGGGATTACATGCTGTATGTTAGGCACAAACACCTCCTTTGTGAGTGATGTTATCAAGCTTGACTTTCCCACGCCTGTTGGTTGTTGGTTAGTAGATGAGTTGGGTGGACAAATACATAGTTAGCTCGATATAAGCACTTACCTTCGTCTCCACACACCACCACGCGGATGGTTTTTTCGTGATATGAGGACATATTGTGGCAACAGAGGATGATTTGATGTTGGATTATTGTGTTTATGCCTTTCAGTGACTGTAGTGCATCTGATCAACGGCTCCGTTTAGCTGAAATATTTAGAGAATTCCATGCTGCGTTCCTCTGCACATCCCATGTGCACAATACTTGCCGTTATTAACACTTTTTCGACTTTTTCAGAATTGAAAAATATTCGATGGCAAAATGGAGAGATCCTAACAATAACAAGAGCCAGACTAAGCCAGATAGCCCTCGGTCAAGCCAGCTTCAATTGAGATATCAAACCGATCATCAAAACAGCCGGATTCTCAGTCAATCCAGTCAATTGCATAGTAAAAAAATCGCCTAAACAAAATGGTATGTTTGAGCTACTCTTTGTCATGTTCCTTTCCCACATAGAAACCCTACTAACATCGCCAATCTCTACAGACGTCAATTGGAACAGGTTATGACTTGTCAAATAGTATCTTCTCTCCGGATGGGAGAAATTTCCAGGTGGAATACGCCATGAAGGCCGTAGAAAACGCAGGGACTTCCGTGGGAATAAAATGTAAAGATGGAATTGTGTTTGCTACGGAAAAACTCGTGGCCTCGAAGTTGTTGGTCAGCAACGCAAACAAACGTATTCAGACAATCGAGAGACACATTGGTGTTGTCAGCTCGGGGCTTCTTCCAGACGCAAGACACATAGTGAATAGGGGAAGACAAGAGGCCAAGAACTATAAATCTATCTTCAAGCAGCCAATCAGTGTACCCCAAATCGCCTCCAGACTCGGTAACTACGTGCAAATGTACACGACCGTGAACTCAGTGAGACCGTTTGGTATCTCATCGATAATTGGAGGCGTGGACTCGAAGGGGTATCATTTATACATGATTGAGCCCTCTGGAGTTTTCTGGGGATATCACGGGATAGCCGTTGGTAAGGGCAGACAGGCAGCAAAGTCTGAACTTGAAAAGTTGGATTTGGACACGCTTTCAGTGAAAGACGCCATAAAGGAGGCAGCCAAGATAATCTACACTGCGCACGAGGATTTCAAGGATAAAGACTTTGAGTTGGAGATGAGCTGGATCAGCACCGAGTTTACGAAAGGCAGACACGAGTTTGTTCCTGAGGACTTGTTGGCTGAGGCCAAGAAGTATGCCGAAGAGGAGGATGATGACGACGACGAGGAAGAGGAGGATGAAGAGGATGAAGAGATGGCCGAGTAGTTAATTGAATAAACGTCATTGATTTGAGTATTTTATGTTAGCGATGGCTGGATCCAATGTAGATGTTTAATTAGCAGTTATGGTGCAGGTTTCGCATAGCAATTGTGGGACATAATATTACCAGTCTTCACGTAGCACTTATGGGACACAATTTGATCAGTCTTCACGTAGCACTTACTGCACATTCCTTGGCCAGATCCCAGACTAATATCCACCCCCGTGGACTGTCCGTTGATCCACAACCAAACCCTAATCGTGTTTCATATTAACAATCGCTCCGGCGGATCAAGCGGCAGGACCCCTAAGCTACGGCCCATCTGCACAGCTCAACCACTCCCCCATCGTCCCCAAGTCCTACGCAGCCAAATAAGCCTGATAAGCCCCTAAACAGGGCGTAAATCCCAAATGGATCCCATGCCATTATCACAAACCTGTGTAATCTTTTTATACCCTTTTTTAGCAATTGACATTACCTCCAATTAGCTTTAATCGGAATGGATAATCATTACGTCTCACTCTAGCAGATAGTCAGTTCCCCAAAACACTTGTGCTTATAAGCTTATAAGCACTCCCAGTTAATACCAGTGAACTTTAAGCAGATCTAGCCAGCAAAAAGAAACAACCAGTGGGCTGAAACTCGCTGTCAGGCTACTTATTTAAGGGCATGGTTCGGGAACCTGGCTACTAATGTGCTGAGTATGCTGTGGTTATCTACAAGATTTTCCCTTGTTGGAAGTCCGCTAGTCTTCTCCATTAGTACTGCTTTTGTTTTTGACATTTGTATTTTTATATATCATTTAACTAAATGTGTTTCACTATTGGTCGGTGCTGTGCGTCTACGATTCTTGGCTGTCTACATCTAGGTTATCAGGTTATATGGCACTAAGCAGCTACTTCCCTTTATGGTGTATACACAAGTGTTACTTAATAGTCAAGGCTTTTTTTCACTACAGGTTGCTCAAGGCTTTTGCTTTCTTTTAAGACCTGCAAATGGTCGTCCGACCGATCATGTGATATCTAAGAAGGGCTGTACAGACAATCGCCTGGTGGGCTTTCGGTTTTCGGTTGACGTCCCAGGCGATACACAGCCAGGATTACTTCGCCTATTGTTAGCTACGCGTGTTATACTGTGGATTTCCTAAAGATCTCCTATAGGTTCTGAGGATGTTCCAGGTCTTCCTTTTTTTGGCTTTTTTCTTAACTTTTCTTGGTTTCCTATTATTAATGATATTTTAGTCCTGTTTTGAGCAGGTGGTATTTAAGATTTGTAGATTAAGCCTATTCTTGAATTATAGCTCTTATAACGCTATAGCTTATACGCTAGTACGCCAATATATATATCCCTCTAGATTTCCAGTATGATTCTCTAATTGTAAAACTCGGTGTCGCTATTTGTCTCTTTTTGTAGGGTCCTGTCTCTGTACATATATATTTGTGATATCAATAATAATAATAATAATAACCATGATTCTTCTCCAAAAGATTCAAAACATAATCATCCAGCTTTCGCCCAGATCGCTTCTTCGCTACTCAATCTACATCACCATAATAGTCACGATTGTCACAATGACCACGGTGCGAATCAGAGAACGCGACAGCCCCATTCTTTCGCCATTTGTCATGGCTGACTGTGACTCTGACGCTCAAAGATGTCTTCAGAACTTGCTCCCCAGCTATCATGAACAGGCTCTCAAAAAGGAGAATATCTTGACTGATGACGAAAAGTTGAACGTTCCCTTCTTTAGAAAGTTCCGTTTCCATCACGATGAGGACGTAAAGATTCCAGTTGAGGTCCAGAAACAGAATCTCGAGGTGTACGAAAACGTGATGAACAAGCCAATAAACCATCCTGTAAAAGTAACTGCAACCCAGCCAGACGCAGAGGTCGAGGCTAAGGCAAATGCCACCATTGTACTATATGTATCTTCCATAAAGATGGAATTCGACTCGGTCATGACTTCATTGGCTTCGGTTGAAAAAATTTTCAATAACGTGTACCATTATCCTTGGACAATAATAAGCGAGAACGACATCTCAGCAAATTA
This sequence comes from Saccharomycopsis sp. yHQL182, assembly GCA_030490795.1. NCBI lineage: Eukaryota > Fungi > Ascomycota > Saccharomycetes > Ascoideales > Saccharomycopsidaceae > Saccharomycopsis > Saccharomycopsis sp. yHQL182. The sequence continues at coordinate 658,736 of JAKVQV010000004.1, read as the reverse complement.
CCAGAAAAAAATACTCGCAGAGTTCAGCAACATAGAGTTTGTTACCATATCCTCGCTGGATTGGAACAGACCGGAGTATCTTCTCTTAAACGACGAAGAGGCATCGACAGAAGGAGAGGACGAGACCTCAGATAACGACCTCGATGAGAATTCTGGTAACGACGACCAGCAACTGAACAGTGACCGTGATTTCGTTGACGAGATTTCCGACTACATTTTCAGTAACAACAACGAAAAGAAGCAGAAGTCTGAAGCAGAGGAATTGCACAACCGATACCGGTTCTTCTCCAACAATTTTTTCCAGTTAAAACAGATATCCAAATACGAATACTACTGGAGAGTCGACCTCAACACCACATATATGTGCGAGATCGACTATGATATGTTCAAGTACATGCAAGACAACGATAAGACCTTCGGCTTCGCCCTCAATGTCTACGAAAAGCCGAACAAAATGAAGAGCGTCTGGGATCACACAATAGATTTCCTAATGGGGAATGAAAAACACCTTAATTTGAACGGGTCTTTTGATTGGCTCTTGCAAGACTTAGAACATCCCGAATATAACTCAATAACCAACGGTTTCTCTACTTGCCACTTTGCTACCAACGCATTTGAGATAGGTAGAACCTCATTTTTCAGAAGCCAGGCGTATCAGGATTATTACGAGTATATCGAAAACTGGTTCTACCAGGAAAAATGGTCGGACTCGACAATCCGTTCCATTGCATTGGGCTTGTTTGAGGACCATTCCAAGATCCACTGGTTCAGAGACATGGGGATCCAATGGAAGCAGTATTTCAATTGCCCAAATAATAACCAAGGCAAATGCAACGTGGATACGTGCAAGAACCCGGTGTTCTCGTTGAACGAGGACCTCCAGGACCAAAATTGCATGGCCAACTGGATCAAATATGTAATGACTTCTAATGAACTTGAATTATACTAAATAGAATATAGACTAATCGGTAATATAAACTAATCGGTAATATAAACTAATCGGTAATATAAACTAATTGGTAATATAAACTACGCTAATTAATACTCCTTTAATACAAAACTGGGTAATAAGATACTATGCTATTTAATAAAGTGTAATAATAATATCGAAGTTAGCAAAGTAGTTTACTTTGACGTAAATATCTAATAAAGGTAATAGATTGAGCGTTCCAGAAGCTGGATACAGGACCCTGACGGAGCGGTGATGACAAGGATCGCTGGTAGCAACGGTTTCTGCGTGTGACATGTGGTGTATGCGTATATTTGCATATATATGCAATGCCTGTCTAATCCCCGATCCGTCGGAGTTTAGGCAACGATAACTGTACGCGTACGTATGTCAGCTATGTATATCTGTAGCCGACAGCTAACAGCTAATACAGGTGCAAAAAGTAAAGTCGGACAGATCGAAGAAGAGAATGATAATTCGATAATAGAATATTGGGGTCCTATCACCGAAGTAATCACCCAATTGCTGCTTCGGCTTTACAGAAGGGCCGATCCTGACAAAAAAAAAATGCTGGGCACATCCTTTCATTACCATTTGGGATGTCATCACTAATCGCTCCTATTCCTACTACAACATCGCTACTGATACTACTACCACAACTACTAGTACTACTACAACTATTAATACTATTACCATTGACACCCCAAAAATCACACTGTAATATGGATCCCTGTAGTCTTGTATTACGGCTCCCGAAAAAATCCGTCTAAACAATGTAGTTCCCCCAAACTGAATAGACAGTCAACAGATCTACCAGCATAATCTTTTTTACCCCAGATTTTACGATATCAGCTCTGTGCTGGGTTTAAACATAGAATTATAACCCCACTGTCTTTCCAGCCGTATAAATTTCGCTACAGAATAGCCCCCATAACGTAAACATGACTGTCTACGAAACTCCGCGCCTGCATCCCTATAACGCAGGCCGACTGTTGACCGAAGAACGTTGCAGTTCCCCAGTAAATACAGTATGTCTTGCACGGCTTTTTTTTGTCACCACTATCGTTCCTTCATTCAAAGCTGTTTCCATCAGTTGTTGCCTTCCCTTCTCTCGAGTTTCCTTTCCATGAGTGAGTGGAGGTCTCTTGCAATCTCCGCCCGTCAATAGCCACCTCGCAGTCCTACTTTTTTCTCGTTAATTAATTAGCGGTAAATTGATCGATCATAATTAGCGAAAACAAAATTCAACAGAAAATCCAAAAAAAGCAAAGCTCAGACAAAAAAGACGTAAAAAGGAAAGACTTCTAAAAAGACTTTTGAGAAGGATTTTTGATTCTATCAAACCGTGTGTTTGTAAATATATCTCGAACTCTTGTTCTTGTTCTTGTTCTTCCCCTTCTTAATCTCCCTCTGCTTGTTGTTGTCAGGTCAAGTAAACGATCCAGGATATTTTCATGTAGAAGCTTTTGGCACTGCATAATATCTCTTTATGTTATCTCTTGGTTAATGTCCATATGACAACATCTCAACTCTAACAACACAGCCATACACAACCATATAACTACCAGCATGATCCTAGCGACAAGGACACGCGGATGGAATCCGCATCAAGTAATGACCAACGGGCTTGGCCGCAGATCGATCTCAGACTACATATTTTTCAACATCAATAATACCAACAGAAATTCCATGATCTATAATGCAGCTCCGCCCGGAATGAACATCAATAACAAGGTCACCGCCCGGCTCAAGGTGCCGCTATTAAAGTCGCCGTTCTATTTTGGCCATTACAGTGCGCGAGTCAACCGGTTTTACAACGAGGACACCTACAGTGCACTGATAATATCATTACCCTTCAACAGACACAATGAGAATCTCGATGAGCTTCTCCCAAACAGATTTGTAAACCACCCACATACAGGATTCCTCGAGGACGGATACTCCAGACATGATCACCAAGAAGAGGAGTCTCTTCAGGTGTTCAACTTCAATATCTTTGATGGTCATGGAGGTTCGTACATTTCAAGATATCTCAGTGGCCATTTGAGCCAGGCCATCGAGAAGTTCCCACAAGAGGAGCTAAATGTGGAGTATTTCCAGAAACTCATCAATGATTACGCCGAGTACTTTAACCAGAACTCCACCTCAGCAAAGAACAGTCGGTTTGGCACCTACTGGAAACGTTACTTAAAGAGTGCCCAACAGAACTTCGATAAGCTTTTAGAGAAAAATTCCAGTTGTTTAGACGATTTGACCCTCCGATTACCGCTTTCATACCTACAACTTGACTACGATATGCTCACAAAGAACATCATTGACACAAAAGAGAAGGGATTTATCCCTAGAAAGGTGCTAAATAGAAACAAGGTCGATAAAAATGGAAACAGACCTCCTCCGGGCGGATCTACGGCTACCTCGGTATTCCTTTACACCTTGAACGCAAAAGACCCGAATCTTCTATATTTCAGCGACCAAACCGTGTCGAAGCTAGTGGTTTCTCATATTGGCGATACTAAATGTCTTATTATCGACAAGTTTGGCTCGGCGCATTCCTTGACGTCCAAACATCACCCAGACTCGCCGATTGAGAACATGCGTTTGAACAAGTACAGTTCGGACTTTTTTGTCAACACTGATTCATTTGGCGAGGAACGATACTTGAATCTAGCAAACACTCGTGCTTTTGGAGATTTTGGAGCTAAAGCCAAAGGAGTCACTGCGGAGCCTGAGATGCTTTCACTAATCGTTGGAAATTCCAACTATATAAACAAATTGCCTAACAGATTCCAGTTGCAGGAGCAAACGGTGGGCCAGATCGGTGGAGACGAGTGTTTCCTCGTTCTTGTCAGCGATGGGGTCACAGATCATTGCTCTGATCAGGAAATCGCAGATATTGTAATGAGTAATTATAATCTTAAAGGAACAGAGGCAGCTTCGCCACAAAACTGTGCCGAAGAAGTGGTTCGTTATGTAGAAGAGGTTGGCGGAGACGACAATGCCACGTGTCTCGTGATACGACTCAATGGCTGGGGTAAATGGCCTATAACGGATCGAACTGGGGAGATCCGTGAAGAGAAGTTGAACCGGGGAACTTCCAGTAAACGAAAGGCCGATGTCCTTTGATACTTGATACCGATACTAATTATATTCATTCCATACTATATTTATATTGCATCTACATTAATGGATGCTCAATATACATGATTATATCTATAATACATTAAATTTGTGAGTTTTATCACTCTATATACACATGTGCTCATCTCAACTAAAACTTTGCTTGTCTCCTAAAAACTTATCAACATACCACACCTTTCCCCCTCTAAGATAAATCAAAGTGTCCTGAATAAGTCCACTTGCTATTCCAAACGCTATACCCTTCTTCATCATAAGTCCCGTCTGGTAATTGCTGAGTCTCTCTAATCAGATTGTTAGTAATCATTATATAATACTGCATAATATTCCACAAGAAATATACATACTATACTTTGCATATATCCCCGTGGCTAATCCAGTAGCCACAGAGGTGTTCAAAAAATCAACCTGGCCCCTCCACTCATCAAGAAGAGCCTCTAGAGAGAAGTAACTCATCACCAAAGCCGTGGTTTTCATCGAATACATCATGCTTTCATTGAACCCGGCTTTGATGCACACATAATTCTTTCTCTTATGGTAGAAATACCATCCTCCAACGGTCTTCGGAAGTCTGTGTGAGTTCTCCGCCAAATATCTCAAAGATGCGTTATTATGGCCCTCGTAAAACCCCGAAAGCATCGAGAACACTGACGTTGTAATGGCTATTGTTGAAAGCCGAACCTCTGGCTTAATATGGAACCGTGCATTTATGTCTGTGGTTTCCTTTCCAATGGCCTCCACCACGGATTTTGTCAGTGTTTCTGGCTTTAAAGCGGGTCCTTCCATCTTTTCGACACAATTCTTAACAAATAGCTGTTTTATATCAGCATAGAATATATCTAATAGAATGGAGACTCTCCTCATGGTCCTGCCAATATTGAAAATTTTGTCGCTGAAAACTATCAATGTCCCATATTCACTAACTACACCCAAAAACATCTTGAAAATCGACGCTTCCTTCTTAGCCAAATAGATTTTCTGTATAGTGAAAAACACACGTAGACATCTATACATGATCCATAGCCTGTTACAAACCACTGATCACCCCTTTCACGACTAAATATGTCAAACGGACTAGAAAAGGCACTATCTTCGGAGCAATTGGTTGCGCAGCTCGCGAGATTGGTGGATGATTTGCGCAATTTGAAGAGTGACAAAGATGTGGCTCTGTTGATCAGTAATCTTGAGGAAGAAGACACTAGAGTGTCGGGTATATTGAACGAACTTATGGCCAAACAGGCGTTGGAGTTCAATAACAGCAATCTCAGACTCGATCTTGCGAAAACTGAACTTCTCACTTCGTTATCTTCATCGTCGTCACTTTTAAAGATCCTTTCAGATAGCTCGCATATTGCAAATAAATTGACCTATAAGGTGAAAATTCTCGATTACGAAAGAATTCGGGTATCAAAGACAAAGGCCTACGTCCAGGATATAATACACTTGAAGAACAACATTAATCTCATCAATGAATCTATTGACCAAAAGGATTGGCAAACTGTATCTAAGTCGATTGAATTTATTCTTAATAATATCCCTAATGAGATTCTTACAAGCTCTAAATTTGCGGACATAATGATTCCCACCGCAGAAATTCCGGACCGGCCAGAAACATTGCTCAAGAAATGGATTGGCGAGCTCAAAACCTTCTATGTTCAAGAATTCAGCAAAGCTGTCAAGGCTCGTGACATTGTAAACTTGACGAATTTCTTCTCGTATTTTCCGATGATTGGTGAAAAGATGCTCGGATTGAACTGCTACTCGAACTTCATCAATAATATCATCTCCGATCAGGCTCGAAACCTCTTGATTGGTGCACCCAAAGACAAAATCAATTTCTATTCGGCTGCTATGATGAAGCTTTTTGAAATCGTGTCGACCATCATCAATCAGCACTCGCAGGTAATTCTCAAGTATTACGACCTCAAATCAATGATAACCATCATCAAGATGATTCAGCGAGAGGTTGATTCACAGATTGGACTTATATTCGATACCTTTTGGGATGCCAGAAACTTTGATAAGGTGATTCATGATGTACAGAGCTATAATTTTCTGCTATTAAACGAGCTTTGTCAGCTGCGTAGCAATGTAGTGGCAAATCATGATAATCTCGAGAACAACAATGTTCTTGATGATACCTTGGACGAACTCTTACCTGTAGTGGAAATTGGCGATTATCTTAATGAAATCGCAACTTCTTTGAACAGATGGGGGCTTTATTGTAGATACATTGCTGCTAAATGGGACGAGTATGCTAAAGATGAAGCTGATCAGAAAGCCGGAAGACCTCCTCGCCTGCCAGAAGTCAGTTCTGACCAGGAAAAAGGTTTGACTCTTGTAGATCCGTTACTAGAAAGTACGTTTCTAACAAAGATTGAAACCAAAGTGGTGCCTTGTTTTGACGAGCTTTCTGTATATTATATCAAAAAATCACTCGAGAAATCATTCCGCATGGAAGAACTACCAAACCTTTCAGTTATTCTAAAGCCGTTTCTCAAAAACAGCTCTTCTACTGAAGATATAACCCCTCTTACGGTTTTTGACCTTGAAAATTTGAAGCCCTTGGAGAATAGCCCAGTTTCGTCGGTGGTTGAAGATCTGGTCTTCATCATTAATTCAACCTTCACATATGCAATTGAGACCTGTCAGCCTATCCTTCTTAAAGACTTCATCAATAACTTGAAGCGCATTCTCAATACCATTTTCTTCAAAATTATGATTGTGAAATTAAAGGATGATATGCCGAGATCAGGAACTAATATTTTGAGTATAGTCGCAAACGAGGAGGAGAAGAGCCATGATGAAAACTCGCCAGAAAATCTTGCTAATAAACCCGTTATAACTGGTAATTTAAGTAGTTTAACGAACGGTTCTTCTGATAACCTCACCAAACAGTCTCAATCGAACGTATTGTCAAGTATGCTAATGAAAGGTGCCAATGCCTTGAACTCTTTGGCCGTCAATGATGAGACAAAATTGACCAACTTCATTATCTATTTCAATTCTGTGTCGGTGTTCAAGCAATATTTCAGCAAGCTAGTGATGAACCTCACTAACTACAAAAACTCCAAACAATATAAAGCCACAGTATTAGATAATTGTTTTAAATTCGGTCGTGATGCTGAAAAATTAAAAGAATTGGTGGATACTAACTTAGTTTCCTCTATCAATAAGAAGATTGACACAATTGTGAAGGAATTTTCCATGGTATTCTTCAACCAGATCTTCAAGAACAGAATAAAAATCATTTTCAACGACTTCTTCTCCTACAGCAACAGCTATTTGATACATTCGAACAGCAACAACACAAGTACAGACTCTACAGATGTCAGAAAATTTATCAAAAACTGGTCAATATTGATCAAGCCTTACTACTTAATTCTTGCCCCAGATATCTTCGCCCTGGTGAACAGCTTAATCATCAACTTTATTCTGGAAATAATGGAGAAGAAAATATGGCTCCTCAGTAAAAAAATCAACCTTCTAGGAGTCTTGAAACTAGAGAAGGATATCAGCATGATAATCAATGAAATCACCAAAAACGACTACTCCTTAAGAGAGAATTTCATTCGTATCACCCAGATTATCATGGTTATGGGATTTGATGATGAGGCGGAGGAGGATGAAATGGACTGGATTTTGACCAATAATGAAAGAAAGAAGGCAAGACATTTGAGATTGGATCGATATTAGTACATAAGTTGATTAATATATATACGGCCAGGTATTTAAGATTGGCCGGTGATTAGATATTGGATACTAGATATTTAAATGCATTTGATAATGTTTGCATACAATGATGGATATTTGCTATGGTTGTAGACTTATTGGTTAGATCTACCTAAATTGAGTACATAATGCTTTACGGTATGCACTTGTACCTGCCTTGTGTATACAATGCACCCCAACTAGCTACTGGCACCATTAAATCAAGTCTAAGATACTTCAAAAATTATGACCAACTATCCTACGTATTTATTGTACACAGTAAACGAAGGACTTACTTCCTTCGTTTAGTTAGATAGCTTTGGGTTATTAGCGATATTCTGGAAAACTATATAATTTGTTCATGATTGCCAATGCGTAGATTTCAAATACCAGTTCTGTTGAACTCAAAAGAAGAAAATAACAGTTAAGGGTAGCACATATTCTTGACACTTGATGTTTAGAGTGTTAGAGATATATATAATGGAGTAATGATGTATATAAAAATTTAGCCTAATTGAGTAAATAGTTATTTTATGTCAATAATATGTACCCTATTATATGGTATATGCATATGGCACATACCCACCATGGCATCAGTACTACCATTCTGTTACCTTAATATTAGTTTTAGAGCATCTCACTTTGCCTACTATCGATTTCTCTCTCCGTTTGTGCTTCAATGCTTGTAGCATACATACTGATACTAGAGGTAGTTACACATGCTCATCTTAGTATACAACAGCTTCTGGTCTCGAATATGCACCCGATCTTATGGTATGAATACTACATACCCATTGTATAGGGTCTACTCCCAGGGGTACTACAGGCAGACTCTCAGAAGCCCTACATGATGTAACTGCCAAGTTGCAGTTGATAACCAATGATGAGTTGAAAGCCCTTGATGATGCATTGGTGGAAGAACTGTCAAAATTAATAGACAACTATAAACTATGCAAGATAAAGGAATCGAGAAGGGAGGTATGTAGCATCAATGTACGGGAATTGCGTTTCTATCGTTGGAATGAATCCATGTCGCTATCTTCATTCGTCCAAGCCCCAACTGCTTAATAATGAAGTCCCAGAGACGGAACCAACACTTATTCAGATCTTATTTAGCCCATCAATAATATTTCAGGGCCGTTAATTTTGAGGTTGCTTTCTCTACTGAACCAACAATACCGAGGGAGCTTGATCAAGCAGAGCTTTAACAAGAGCCTGATCAAGCAGAGGATTATGAAGACGAACTCTATTCTTTCCTAAACTATCTCTGGATGCGAAAACTCATCTTGTTATCAATATGAAAAAACAGAGACGTTAGGCTTTTGTTCAAAAACACTGAGATTGTAGTAGACGATAACTTTAAGAAGGTATTAAAGGAATGTCTAGCATTTCAGTTGGCATATGGTTTGGATGTCTCACTCTTAACAGATTTTAAGACGTCTGTATTGTTTCAATTGAACTCCGAAGCAGATGATCAAATGGCAAATGAGCATAGGCAAAGCTTGAAAAGAAACATTGGCGATAGTGGCAAATATAGTATCATGTCTTTTGAAAAGGCTACAACAGAGTAAGCCAGAAAACGAACGAAAACGAAATACGGCCTGTTTCACGTACGAATCTGAAGTCCTTTTAAAGTATAGGATCGTTGACATTCAAAATAGTGGTTATTCTTTGCACGTTGTATTAGCTTCAATCATCTATTCCGAAAGAAATGCTGATAAAGAGGCAAAAGCTTGCACCGAGAGACAAGTTGCAGTCATGAGGCCCAATCATGAGGCATTCGAGTCAATTAAGAAGTGACAAAACAGTTCCCAGAACGCTAGCAGAGTGTGAGCTTCAGAAGTTTATCAACAAGTTAAGAAGCAAAAGATATAAGATATTATATTTTCAGAACGGATGTGCACATTATAATGTTGAAAAAGTTTCACCTGCATACCACAATATCGACGGTGGGGTTCCAAATTTCTCCACACTATTACTATAACTATCAGCTATCACTATCAAATGTGCTCAATCATCGAAACTAACTGAAACCCGAACTTACTACTCCACCAATCTGTTGCACTACTGCTCCACTACTTATCGCTTTGTTTTGATTTTGCATTGATGAGCATATGCAGTTTCCTGTTTAGGAAAAACATAAATAAAAAAATGTTTGGTTCAAAAAAAAACATTGAAAAATAGGAAAAATTTTAGTATATTAATGTGTGATACACCAACCAGACATCAGAACGAAATAAACAAACAATATAGGTAGCGAATAGTCAACGAATCACCGAACCAACGAACCACCAAAGAGGACCAACCAACAAACAAAAAGACGTATCAACAAATTGATATTCTTGTCAAAATCTTGATCAACATCAAAAAACTATATCTCAGGCTAGAGTCCCCACAGTTAACTAACTGATAGATCTGACGTTATAAGGACGAGTCAAAATGATTGACGGGAGTTTTGTAAATAATTTCTGGGGCCAAGACGAAAAGGGCTATGAAGTTCTTTTCAACCGTATGAACAATGGAACACAGGTCTGCGAGGATTTAATCGACGTGTACCAAGAGAAACATGCCATTGAGCAAGAGTATGCAAACAAGATGATTGCCTTATCCAAAAAGAGAGTTGGAGTCAAAGAATCAGGAACCATCAAGGCAGCTCTTGTGAAATTGCAGATCGAGTTCGCCAACATCGGGAAATCGCATCTTTCTGATAATAAGAAGATGCAGGCTGAGGTGTTGAAGCCATTGAAAGATTTCACCTCCAAATTCAGTGGAAAGTCTTCGTCTATCGAAAAGAAAACACTGGATGTTTTATCCACCAAAAGAGAGATATATTCGCAATTAGAAACCTCTAAGAATCAATATTCGAACGACTGCATTCAGATGTATCACGTATACTCATCCACCATGGGATCGAAGACTTACGACAAGAAGAAAACAGAGGAGAACCTTTCAAGTTCAAAAGACCTTTATGAGAAGCTGTTGCACAATTATAAACAGATCTGCGATCAATGGGTTGACCAATGGCTGCTGACCACTAATGACTTACAAGAGCTTGAGAACCAGCGTATCAACTTCCTCAAGACGAATATCTGGAACTTTGTCAACATCATCAGCGGATCATGTGTTTCCGATGACCATTCTTGCGAGAATGTAAGACTCATTTTGGAGCAATGCAACTCTGTGTCGGATATCAAAGATTTTGTAGCTAAATATCAAACTGGAGATGAAATCTACCAGCCACCTGAGTTTGTTGACTTGTTTGCTTCTTCCACATCTTCGAATGTAAATGGAGACATTTCTGATGGCGATATTGAGGATTTGGCTAACTCTTCTTTACACAATACCAAGTTCAAAAAGGCTAACTTTGAGAACAGCTTCAGTAGTAGTATTGATTCTACTTTAGATCTCAAAAACGAATTTGCAAAATCCACATCTGTACGGCCAGTCACCATCAACCATTCTCCAAGTATAGGAAGAGCCAAACAGGTGACCTTCACTTCATCTACTAACACTGGTTCGTCGTTAGATTATACCCCAAAGGTCAAGCAGGAACCTATTGATGATCGTCTGGCTTTGAAGTTCACTAAAGATTTTGATGCTTTGGATTTTGCCGGGCATCAGAAACATGATACCGTTAGTCCTCTCAATGATGATACTACTATCTCCAGAAAACCGCAGCAGCAGAGTTTCGAAATTAAGTCACCGTTTGGAACTATTCAAACACCTTTGAAGACAGGCGCAGCAGCCAAAAGACCTCCACCCTCGGTTTTGATGACAAATAGTTCGCCAACTTCTCCAAGTGCAGAGTCTGAACCCTCTCCTTCTCCATCACCAACTAGACTTAATTACGAAACTGCTAGTTCTCTGGCTTCTGTGATGACCGATAACTCGTTAGCAAGACAGAGCACATATGCTAGTTCTCATACAAGCTCAAACTTCTCCAATGGAAGCAGCTCTGCCAACAATAACAAGACCTGGAATTCTCCAACCAGACGTCGTAGTAAAATGGGAATGAATAACTGGATGTCTGACAGTAAAATCAACGAAATTCATATTGCTTCTGATCAAAATAATAGTAATAACGTGTTTGCAAACCACCATCGTCTGAATAGTGCCGCACCTCTAGACAGTATAAAGCTAGATTTACTGAACAATAAAGAGAACATGCAACAGTCGCATATGATGAAATTGAAGGCCGAGAAGCAGGCCCAATTGAACCGCTATTATGAAATGAACAAGACTGAAGACTCGATTATGAACACTTCTACGATGAGAAATTTCAACCCTGAAGAGGTAGGCGAAGAGGATCCTTTAAAGGCAGCTCTCGAAGACTTAAAAATAGGTGGTAATGGTGATTTCAATGCCTTGAAAGAAAGACGTAACTCTGTCCGAGGTAGTAACAAAAACAGTATCATCAAGAAAAAATTCAGACCTATGGAATCCAAAATGACGATTTATGAGGCCAACAACAGCACCAACAAGGACTCCCAAAAAGCTGTTCATATTAATACCCCAAATCCAATTAATAGTATGACCGACTCAGCGTTCAGCACTGGAGCAAACTCCATTTCTCCCTCGATCACTGCAGCTGGATCCTCGATGGAAGCTTCGCGTCCAAGATCAATGATTGAAATTGCTCAGATGCATGCTGCAGCCAAAAAGACTATGAATAGCAGCAATTCAACCACGGCGATGGCTTCTAAACCAGTTATATCAGAACCAAAAAATAGCAAGGCTGTTGGAGCACCAGAAACTATTGGTCAAAAGATCCCATTAGCTCCTAACGGGTTGCCATTGGTGTCGTCTGATGGAAGAATGGTGATACGACATGCTAAAGCGTTGTATGAATATAAGGCATCGATCCCAGAAGAGGTTTCATTCAAAAGAAAGGATTTGATGTTGGTGCTAGGAATGCAGGATGATGGATGGTGGCAGGTAGAGGTTTTGAGCAAGGATCCCTTGAGGCATAAGTTTGGATTAGCTCCAAGTAATTACTTGTTGCCTGCTTGATCTATCTATCCACTTGAATGTACTATTTATGCCTTGTTTTTTTTAATTTGATTTACTTTTTTTAGCGTAACAGCTTAATATGTAGCTTGATAGATGGATCTGCTTACAGCAATGCTATAATATGGATTATGGACTATGAATTTTATGTATTAACTAATTAATTAATTGTGATTATAATTATTGTAAGGTTTTTTATCTCCGTTCCACCACAAACTTATGAAGACAGAAGAAGCCGACAAAGAGGAACACCACTGTAAGACCTCCAAGAAGAGCCACATCTTCCCATAAAGCACCAACATTGAACCCAAATGTACTCAAGATCGTGGCTCCCGGAATTTCAATCTTGAGTCCGTATTTGGTCTCTCTAAGAATCAAGGTTCTGACCTCATTTATGATCAACGCCTCGTACCCGTAATGGAAAGTGGAAAGCGACTTCAAGAAGTTCAAGTCAACAGATTTGGCCGAATCAATGTTAATGAAAAGTCCAGAGAAGAGCATCGAGAATAATAACACAAGCACACCAATTAAGGTGGCGTTGCCGCTTTCGCTGATGATAATTCCTACAATCAAGATCTCCAACGCAGTAGCTAGGTTGAACAATATCAAGATAGCACAGGCCTTGAGGAACCCATTATCCTCCATATTGAGCCCAATCAAAGGATATGTGATTGCAAGAACTATGATAGGAGGAAACAATCTCAATGGCAAGACATCACAAAGGATCTTGGAGATATAGTAACTGAACGAAGAGTAATAATTGTTGGATCGTTCACGCATGAAAACTATACGTTCAATAGAGAAAGCATGAAGCCCTGTGAGAGTAGAGAATCCAAAGAACGAAAGAATGAAGAAGAAAAGACCAAGTCTGTTCTGGAAGCCGCTGATATCATTAGCCACATCGTAATACAAGATTCCGATGAAACAGCCCATGAATATCGACAATAAATACTGGGTGAGGAGAAGTTTAGGGTTTCTATATAAGTTTTTAAAGGTTCTTGAGGATAAAATCAAAATCTGCTGGAGAATTCCGGCTTTTTTCGTGACATTATCTCTGAAATTAAACATCAGAGCAGCTCCTTCGTTGTAACCCGAGTTTATTGTCTTGATCTCCTCCAAAATCTCTTCCGCATAGACAGAGTTTTTGAAAAGACTGGTGATGTAGCCTTTAGAGGATCCTGTGGTGTATTGAGAGCTGCTGAGAAGCGTCTGGCCAAGCTCATCACGATGAACAGCATAGTGGTTCCATTCGTTTTGAGTGTCTATGTCTGAATCCGATTGCTGGACTATTTCATGAAGGTGATCATGATCTTCTGGGCTGGAAGATCCAGCTTCTGCAACGGTGCCTGCAGCAGCATCTGTTATCACCACACCGCCGCTTTTAGCAGCACTACTGGCAAGTTTATAGTCGGAGGTGATATCTATCAAATAATCGGCAATGTTATAGCCCGCTGGGCACTTGAATCCGTGGTTCTGGAAGAACTCGTTACATTTAACCATGTCTCCGGAATAAACCACCTGGCCCTCGGAAAGAAGCATGAGTTTGTCGAAAAGCGTGACAATATTGCTTCTAGGCTGGTGAATGGTAAAAACGATGGTTCGTTCGTGATCACGGGACAATCTTACAAGACATTCTACAACCTTTCTGGCATTATACGAATCTAAACCAGAAGTTGGCTCATCAAGGAACAAAATAGAAGGAGAGGTGACTAATTCGCAGGCAATAGCCACTCTACGTTTCTCTCCTCCAGAGATTCCACGTTCCATATCAGAACCAATCAAACGGTCTTTGATTTTAGAGATTCGGAGTTCCTCAAGCACCTCTAGAACCCTGAGTTTCTTCGTCTGGATAGACATCAGGGCAGGTAAACGAAGCAAGGCACTATTAAGAACGGTTTCGTAGACAGTAAGTGTAGGAATCAAGAAATCTTCTTGGTCCACGAATCCAATGATCTTTTTATAGTCTTTGAACGCCAATTTCTGGCCATTAATCAAGATATTACCAGACGTCTCGCCGTCTTTATTCTTTCCCGCCAAGATATCGAGCAAAGTGGTCTTTCCCGCCCCGGAACCGCCCATAATTGCAAGCATTTCGCGGGGTTTGACGATTCCAAACGCGTTGTTCAAAATCGTGCGGTCTTTAATCTTGTAGGAGATACTATCAAAGGTGAGCGATACAGGGATATGTGTGTTGAAGAGCTGCGACTCGCCAAGATTGTTGTTTCCGCTTGAGAAAGACGACGATGAATCGTCTTCTCCAAGGGAAATACTGCCTGAGTCGCCAAAAAGCGGCGACTTTTTGATATAGAAACCTACAACAATCGCAAGACACACGATTCCAACAACCACCGCAGAGATAAAGAGGAGATTATAGAGGGAAAACTTGGGCTTTTCGGGGGTTAAATAGCCCGGAATCTCGCTGTAATGGATACACTCACCGGAATCGCATCTTAAAGTGATATACTGGTCTCCAAATACAGACAAAATCAAGTCATTCATGCTTGGCTCAGAGAACTTGCAGGTTTTGTCGCCTACGTCACAGGAAAAATCGCCAGGACCAGTAATAGTTTCCGTAAGGAAATCCGAGATATCTATAGAACCGTCCTCCCCGCACAACATACGGTCGGGAATACATTTACAGGCCACATCATCGCAGGCATAATGCGTTGTGTTTGAAGCAAGATCATATTCAAACCGACAGGACGACAAGTCGCAATAGAAACTCTCCTTTTCGGCAATCCAGAACTGGAAATTGCAGTGTTCGGAGGTTCGATTACATGCAAAGGTCACCTGAGGCTTGCGGCCTTTAAGAATAGCCACAATCTTCTTATTGGTGACGTCACACATCTGGTGGATCTTATTGACAAGATGGCCCTCACTGTAACAGGTGCCTTTCAATCCTTCGGGCATAAAAGCATCGCAAACCGAGTCCTTAAGACACATGTTGCAATTGATGCCGCCCCAGCCGTCCTCACAGTCGCAGGACGTGGTGTTCTCGCCACGAACAGGTCTTTTATTAGGGGCATCTGAGAGTGCGCCACATACTGGCTCCGAGCAGTCAATTCCACCAAATCCGGCCTCACATTCACACTGGCCCGTGTACAGATTGCATGCAGAAAACTGCTTGCATTCGAACATCGGAAGCATGCAATTGAAGCATGGAGGACATTGGTCGTTGTCTCCGGAGGCGCCACTATAGGCAAGCAATTCCTGGTCGCTGGTTAGCAACGGATGGTTGAAAATCGGTGTTTTTGGTTCGAGGATTTCTAAGGAGAGGCACACAGACACAAGTGCCGCCCATAAAGGGAGAAACCCTAACGGTATCATGATGTAACTGCACTATTAGTTACTGCGATGAGGGAATGATGATACCTGCAATAAGAGCACTCGAAGAGCCAAAAATGGGTAACAAAGACAAATAAGAGACAAAAATATGGATTAACTGACAAGCAAACGAGGTAATAACGAGGGGAAGAGCGAGCTGTCGAGTCGTCAACCCTTAAGGACCAAAGATGCCTGGCTGGCTATCTCTTTGTGAGATTTATTGGTAAAATGAGTATTTTCGTTTTCCTCTTTTGAGCAATGCTGGGGGCGGGAAGTGGCAATCGGGATCAGCACGTGCAATAATGGGCCCTCGGGGACCAGTGAGGGCCCGTGGACTTCCAGGGGTTGCTCTATAATCCCTGCAATAATGGGAAAGTGACATGTGACATGTGACATGCGTGATAATGCACACATATGTGTGTTACGTGTGATAGTTGCTTTTATGCCATCATGTGATCCTTGCACGGTTTGGTCCTCTTCGGCCCCTCCGCTTCAAGGCAGGTCTGCAGCCGTTGTCGGCGTACATCTACAATGGCCATAATTGCCCCGATAACAATAGCCTAATCTCCTACCTCCAACTCCTATATTCCTCATTCGATACGCATGAGACAAACATCACATCTCGCACGGCTAGGCGTCCAAAATCCGTCCTAGCGAGTTTTTCTTGGCCCGAGAATTGCCATATAATTACCAATATGGCCGAGCATTGCCTCAGTATCAGATCTAAGATAGCGCACGATGACTAAGAAACCCACAAATCATGTCTCGCTATTCTATTCTATGCTCTATAACAGAAATACCTCAAGTGGCGTGTGCTGCATCGCAGTTGTTTCTTTTGACTGTTAGACTAAGATCCATAGAACAGGGAAATAAAAATTTTCGGAAAAATTTTATTAACTTTAAATGGATAGGCCATTGTGAGGGAGCCACAACAACCGCACGGTTGTACAGATCAGGGAAGTGCTGGATAACACACTTTCGATAGTATTTTGTACGGGATACTTAATAGGCAAGCCCTAGCCAACTGGTTAGGGCTGGGCCTCAATAGGCCTTGGTATAGCTGTAGATTGTATTATATTAGTTTTCGCTGTAGCTATTGTAGGTGTACTCTCGCTGTCGAGAGTATATACTCTGTCAATACTCTGCCAGTCCTTTTATATCTCTTTCAGCACTTGTATTTACTATCCCTCCTACATCCTACGCTACACACTACTCTGCTACTCTCGCACCATCGACACCCATTGACGTGTAAGCCGACCATATTCTCGTTATCTCGGAAAATTGAATCAAGTAAAAAAAGAAATAAAAACTTAAATATAAATTTATAATCCATTTTCAGTATTTTTATAAACCAACGAGTTTTAGTCCCTGAGTACTCATCTGTTGATTCTTGATTCTCTGTTGATTCTCTGTCGATACTCTCTGATTTCAGCCTTCATTCCTCGCTCCACCTATATTCAAAGTCTTCCTGTCCATTCGTCCCCTTCCATTTCTTGGGCCGTAATTCCTGTCTCTCTCTTCGAGACTACCTTGGATTCAATATGGGATATCTTAATAGAAACAGCAACACCACCAAGCCTCCGTTGACGCCTTTGTTTGATATCAGACTCGATGGTCTTGATCATGATGTCGTGGTTGTCAAAGGACCTCCTGACGAGGCAAATTCCGTGGCAGTTTCCGGACGTATTGTTCTTTCGGTCTCGGAAACAGTCCATATCAAACGGCTTTCTTTGAAGCTTTTTGGAGACCTTCGACTAAACTGGATCGATCATTTGGAATCCTCTGCGACTATTTATAGCAGACCAAATCATTTCATCAAAAGAGTCTACGAACACGAGTGGGACAGTGCTGCCTTATTTAGCCAGGCTGATAACGTTCTTGCCACCGCAAAACACTCTAAGCTTAAGAGAAACTCAAAGTCTTCGACCCTGTTGTTGAATTTGAACAAAATGAACCACATTTCCTCGCGAAAATCCACCACTTCCTTATATAAACATGCCGACTCCCCACAACAGCAGCAGCAACAGCAGCCCGAAACTGAGCAGGCCAAGGACCTCGAATATACGCTTCCCCCTGGGAACTACGAGTTGCCCTTCTTTTCGGTGCTTCCTGGCTCCATTCTGGAGAGTGTTGAAGGTCTTCCTGGTGGATATATCGTGTATAAATTCGAAGCTGCTATCGACCGAGGAAAGTTTTCTAAGCGACTTGTGTGCCAAAAACATATCAGAATTGTTCGTACTCTTGCTGAAGATGCTCCCGAACTCTCTGAAACTATATCCATCGACAACTCGTGGCCAAAGAAGGTTGAATATACCATTAGTACGCCATCAAGAGCTGTGGCCATTGGGTCTTCTATCCCAGTAAATTTCCTTATGATTCCTCTTATAAAGGGCCTTAAGCTCGGTAAAATCACCATAAAACTTCTTGAATGCTATTCGTTCAGCGGAGCAAACAGCCAACATCACAGTAACGATCGTGTTATCACCAAGATTGTCATCCCTAAACCTTCGGAGGAAATGTACCAGCCTGCTGGGTCTTATTTGATGCCTGGCCAATCAGCTTCCGTCGATTCAGCTGCAAATACCATGAATCTTTCTGACGACCGATGGGAGGTTGAGAAGGTGATTGATTTGCCCTCGAGTTTGACTGTTTGTACTCAGGACTGTTCTATTGCTGACAACTTGAAGGTTCGTCACAAGCTTTCTATCATAGTTGCCCTCAAAAACCCAAATGGCCACACATCTGAACTTCGTGCTACGTTGCCTATCATCTTCTTTATTTCTCCTTTTGTTACTGTTTCGACGAAATTCACTGATCCTCTGGTCAATCCTGTATATTCAGACAATTTGCCAGAAATAACTTCCGAAAGCAAGCGTCCTAATGCCTCAAATAACGACAGTAGCAAATCCCACGATAGCCCTGTAATTAATAGTGGAACCAAGACCCCTGTGTCACCTAAGTCGCCAGAATCGTCTAAAAACTCGTCTACGGCCTCGACTCCTCAGAGGAAGGCCATTTCGTTCTCTGATCTAACAAGACTCACAGCCAACCCCGATGCTAATAGAGAAGACGACGAGTTTCTCTTTTCGGCCAATAAAACACTAGTGAATCCTGCTACTGGGCAGCCAGAAATCATGGCCCCTCCTAACTATGGCCAGCATGTTTTTGATAAAATATGGCACACTACTCAAGGTAAAAGTAATATCAGTGCACAAAATTCGGCCTCGAATTCCGAGTCGAACATCGCTGCTGCTGTTGCTGCTGCTGCTGGCGCTGAACCTGTTGCTAGTCATTCACAACACCTTTCGCGCCGTCAATCGGGCTTAAATGTTAAATTTGGAATAGGAAGTGGTGAACAGACCCCTGCTGAGGTTGAAAGTAATGCCACTTCCGGAACAACCTCTCCTCTGATGATGAGTGCTGCTAACAATTTACAATCCCACGATATTACCCTGCAGAGTAAGTTCAACTCGCAGTTAACTAAGCATTTGAATGAGCTTCATTTGCAAAGACTTGCTGCTGAGCAATTAGAAGCTGCTGTTAGTTCTTCTTCTAAAGGTAAAAAAAATATTGCAGAAACTGGTGGCGACCAATCAAATGAAAACTTGTATAGTCTTGGCTCAAGCACCAATAATTCTAATAGTGCTTTACATATGGTTGCTGGACCTAACAGTGCAATCAAAAGCGTAATTCCAGAGGATCTGACTCTAGAGGACATGCCATCACCTGCCAGACCTATTCTTCCCATAGCTGCTACTTCTGATTACTTCTCTATGTCTCCTGATTATATACATTTATCTCGCGTAAATTCCAACACCGGATTGCCTATTCTTAGTGGGGGTTCCACGCCTCAATGGGATGATAAATTGTCGCGTGTTCCTTCCTATGAAACAGCCATGAAGTCAGACACTAACAATTCGCCGCTAGCTCCTCCATATATTGGAAGTGCAGAATCCTTAAACAGAATCTCGAGTTCTACTTCAATTGTTTCGTCATCAGGCACAAACATGGTTTCTACAGCATCAGCTACGGCATCGGCAGCATCGGCAAGTAGAGGAATTCCAAAGAGAAATTCCAGTCTTCTACATCTTCATTCGAGTGCTCTTTCGTTCAGATTCGGAAACAAGCCTAAAAGCTCGGCGTCTCCTTCAGCAAGTGTAGCTGGAACATCGCCTGTTCAGATCCCCGGCACAACAGGCCAGTCACCAGTATCTGCTAGTCATCTTGCTGCAATGAATGGCGTTTCGCCCGCTGCTGCATCCAGATCATTACCTTCTTCTCCAGGAGCAATGGGTCTTACTAATAACTTGAAGAACCCGGCATTGTCTAGCTTCTCTCAGCACCTCCATCATAAACATTCGCAAGCTGCTGCATCATCGAATTTCGTAATGAGTTTTCCTTCTGGGAAAACTAAATTGGTATCTAAACTGCTGGCTGCTCTGGAAACATCCCCTGATAGTAGGAAAGATTCTGTCGAAATGAGTGCTGATGAGTCTGGTAACAGCCATTTGTCGTCGTCAGCATCGTCGCATCTGTTGGTCGGCAAATATCTGCACCAGTCCATGAGTTCCATCGCCAGCCGATTAGTATCTACAGCAAATAGCAGCAATAATCTAGGTACATTGGCTACTCCAGTCGAGATTAGTCCTAGTGTCAGCAATGAAAGCTCTGACGAAGGTATCCAAATGACGGCAAAGAGCCGTAATAGACTGTGATTCACTCTCCATTTGCATCGTGTTGCTGCTTTTGCTTCTTTAGATTGTTTTTTGCTAGTATCTTTAGATTTATATTTTTTTGGTAATTTTTTCTAATGAAAGCAACCGTTTATATTCTTGCTACATGTTGATAGTACTGTTGATAGTGGTAGTACTACTTCCAAGAGACTGCATGCTGTCAACACGATAATATTGGTTGGCGTGCAGTTAGCATTCTGGGTGTTTTATTGAAAAACCAAATAAGTATGGCGATTTGTTCCATAGTTATTGCATCTATATCGACCTATAAACATCAAACAACAATCAACTAATATCCAACAACAGCAACAATCAATTATGTTCAGAGATAGAACCAATTTGTTTCTTTCTTATCGGAGAACATTTCCCCACCATACGTTTGGCAAAAGCAAGAAAGGAAAAGCCAAGAAAGCCAGGTTTGATTCGCTTCCTGAAGAAGAGCAAGGATTGATTCACGATGCAAACGACAATGAGGAATCAATTGAGATGTCGTCTTCTGCACTTCCACCTGCGTTTTTTGACATTGCTGACGAAATAGATGTGATATTGAATGAAATCGAAAGCAAAACCGGATCATTAAACAAATTGTACCAGAAGAATCTCCTTCCGGGATTCAATGACAGAACCGTAGACGAAGAGGAGATCGAGAAATTAAACTATATAATTACAAGCAAGTTCCAGAACTGTTTCTCTTTAATTAAACGAATTGAAGTGATAAAACAGACGCCTCATTTACTCAAGAACAATAGTGAATTAATGATGTTGGAAAACGTTAAGAAAAACTACGCTTTGAAGATACAACAAGCATCATCGAATTTCCGGAAACTACAGAACAATTACATCCGGTATTTGAAAGAGGATGACTTTGAGCCGATCACCAGCATCGAGGGAACTAAATCAGGTGCTACTGGATCAGATATGAACGACACTTACGACCCAATATTGGACGAGATAGAAACGGCCGAAGCCGAGCAGTATTCACGAGACGCGTTGCAGCAGACCACCATGAAGACAAGAAACCAGAATTTGAATGTGATTGTGCGCCAGCGAGAAACTGAAATTAAGAAGTTAGCTCAGGGAGTTTTAGAAGTAAGCTCTATATTCAAAGAGATGCAGAACATGATTATCGAACAAGGAACAATCTTGGATAACATCGATTACAATTTACATACAACTAATGTGAGTCTTCAGAAGGCCGACAAGGAGCTTACTAAAGCCACAAGTTATCAGAAGAAGAACAACAAATGTAAGTTAATATTGCTTCTTTCCTTAGTGGTGCTACTTCTTTTGGTGATAGTGATCAACAAGCCGCACGGATCAAAGAGCTCTCAAAACGGTGGAGGCACCTCTGGCGACGATACAAGTGACGCTGGCAAAGACAAACCCCAGGACGATGACGTTTCTACAAGATAGGCAGGATAATATACAGATATACTTTGCAAAAGCATGTAAATACGTTATGATCCCTGCATATACCTGCATCCCCTTACAGGTTTTCCGTTTTTTCTTCCGCAGATGGATCTCCAGGGAAAATTTTTATTTAGTACGTGATTTTCTCACTAATCAGCAGCAACATATTCGCCAGTTTCTGTGATATTTCACTCTGTAAAAGCGATACATCATGACAGAGTAGCCCTGTCGTCAATCTGGTACTTGTTTATTTGGTTTCTTCGCTTAATCCGGCTGAAACCCCCTTTTTTTTCTTCTAACTATCTGAACTACACACTATGGATCCAGATCAGGTGGCCTCAAAGCCAAAGAAACCCGCACCATCTAGCGGAAATCTCCCCAAGAGAACCAACTCCAAACTTGTTCTCAAGATCAATAACTCCAAGGAAAACATCCCGAAATCCAACTTGTCGCCGTCTAATGCAGGTCGTGCTCAACAGCAGGATAAAAAGGGCACAAATCAGAGCATCAATGGACGTTTACTGGAGGCCAGTCAAAAAACAGGGGTCAAAAATCCCACTGGTGAGGCTAATGGTGATGTTCACCCGCTGTTTGTATTGGACGAGATGTTGGAGAAACGAAATGCTGTTCATGGAGGCCAACTGCTGACGTTTCTTGCGTCACAGGTTAAACCGTTGACGTGTAAAGAAAATGAGCCAAGTAACATGTCCTTGATCTTGAACGGCGAACCTTATAGTAGAAATCCTGGTGAATCAGGTGCTCATTTGGGGTCTGATTCGAACGAAACTGCCAGCGAAAGCGGAATATCCAACTTAAATACCCGTCTCATGTCCGGATTGGTCGGACTTAAAGGATCGAAAGGAAAACTCGGAGCAGCAGCAGCCGCAGCAGCAACGACGAGTATTTCCAGCGTGTTATCCTCAGGATCCGACATTCAGGAAAGAATGGCGACTCTCCAGTCATCTTCATCCACTGATAACGTGCTACAAGACGACAACAAGATCCATCTCTTGATTGGAATCACGGGAACAGCATCTGCGTTGAAGATATTTCCATTTTTGAAGAAAATATTCGAATTGTACACTCCGGAAAAGATAGCTGTGAAGTTAGTGATGACTGAGTCAGCTTTGAATATCTTGAACTTGCAAGACTTCAACAACATTGCAGCAACAGAAACAGAGACCAGCAGAACTGTTAACTGCAAAAAGAAGGCCAATTGGCAAAGAATCCTTGACATGCATATCGATAAGATATGGACCGATAAAGATTTCTTCAGTTATCATACCAAAGATCCTAAAATAATGAAATTTTATGATAAGGCGTTGCATTCAGACCCGGTATTGCATTTAGAGCTCGGAAAATGGGCTGATTTGATGATAATCATGCCTATGTCGGCTAATACAATGGCTAAAATCGTTAATGGGATTGCTAGTAATCTTCTCACAACCATCATATCCACATGGAATCGTCAAAAGCCAATCATCGCAGCATTGTCAATAAATAACATGGCATTTGCGCAACCTATCACCAAGATGCAGTTGAACTTGATGAAGGAATATTTCCCACACATCCAGATTCTCAAGCCGGTTGAAAAGATCATCGGAAAAGGAAACGAGGTCAGTTTTGGAGGCATGCGTGAATGGCCCGATATTGTAGACGTTCTTATGAAGAAGCTAGGCCCGCCTTCAGAATTGGACGATGAAGGGGATAATGACGATGACGACGATGATGATGATGATGAAAAAAATGGCCCTGATGATGACGATGACGATGACGATGATGATGACGATGATGACGATGAAGATGACGACGATGATGACGATGATGGAGACAACAAGTAGCTTTTTCATTTGCTTTTATTTGATTCGGTATTTAATGTAATATAACCAGAGCCATGCTCTGTATCCGCACATGCACTTAGAAGCAGCATTGTAGAAGATGCCTTAATAGTGTTTACGAGTGTGTGTACGAGTGTTTACGAGAGTGTGCATGCCTATAGGAGCTTACAGTGGAGCTTACAGTGGAGCAGCGCAAGTTGGGTGGGTCAATAGGAGAGTAGTATTGAAAAATAAAGATTAAAAGTCTGGTTAGAAGTATTCAACACATAAGCCTATATAAAGGAACCTCAAAAAATAAAAATAAAAAAGCCTTAAAGCAGCGAGCAACCAATAATTAGACCGGCTAAGTTAAATGGATAAAGGTCAATTAGGAGGGTCTTTATTCAAAAAGTACCACAACCCAGACACGTAGCAGCAGAGTAGAACATCTCAGAAAGCAAGCTTGAGAAACAAACATTGTATTGCACTGCAATACAACGCGCTGCTTTGGTGTGGTACAGGAATAATAAATCTATTTTGGAAAATGCGGAAAATGCCTCCTTTTATAGTATTTTTTGAACCTTAGAAAGGTTTCACAGCCAAAAATGCTATAGTAATCCATTTCTCTGCCAGGGCTTCTTCTAGTCTCTACGTTTACATTTCATTACTAATTAGTCCTGTCGCGACACACCCCCAGCATTCCATATCTCAATCCCAGTACCGGTACGTTTAATCTCGTTCTTCATACATACCTGCAGTTTGAGTATCCTTAATTTCATCCATCGTACATACCTTCACATCAACTATCTTTAAATCTTTCATAATCCTGAGCTCCATTTTCTTTAAATACCTATTGGGCTCCCATGGCAACAAGAATAAATCATAAGACAGCCTCCAAAACTCATTATCTACCCATTAAATAATAACCCATAGTTGGATCACCACCTCCACACTGTACCGTAATATGTGCGAAAATTTTTTAGTATTACTTTAAGCACTCCACATATTTTTTAGATCTCGGGTTTAAACATCGAAATTTTTCATCCACCTTTTCCACCAAGATGTCATCCTGATCAGATCCAGACAACTCTCGATAAACCCATAGGCAAAGTATCGAGAGAACCATTCGAAAATGAGCACTTTAAAATTTCTTTCGTTGACCAACAGTTTTCAGGCGTCGAGTTATGATCTCCATCTCGACATAGATCACACCAAAAAAAACTTCAAAGGTGAAGAGTCGCTATTACTCACAAAAGATGCTGCGCTTTTCAAGTCAAAACCAGCTACCGAGGCCTTTGAACTCGAATTGAATGCTGTTGATTTGATCATTCTAAAATGTACCTTGGTTCTCGGGGATTCAGAACACAAAGCTACTGTAAAGCCTGAGAAAGAGAACCAGCGTGTGAAGTTCACCTTCTCTGATGTTCAGTACCAAAAGCTTGCTGAAATTGACGAGATCACTTTGAATATCCAGTATTTGGGAAAGATCAACACCATTGGAACCTATAATGAGGAAACTAAGGGGTTGTATAAAACAAACTATTCTCATGGAGTTGACTCAAAGAATTACATCCTTGCTACTCACTTGCAACCAAACTTTGCCAGATTATTGTTTCCGTGTGTGGATGAATTGTCTTCGAAAGCCACATATAAATTAAAGCTCACTATTAGTGATGGCTTCAAGGCAGTTGGAAACACTGCTGTTATCGAGGAAACTGTCAGTGAATCAGGAAGAAAATCAGTTACTTTTGCTCAATCACCTCCAATGGTTAGTTCTATCTTTGGGTTTGTTATCGGAGATCTTGACTTCCTCGAGACCAAAGTTAACGACACAATACCAATAAGATTATTCACAATGAAAGGTCAGTCTTCCAGAGCAAGTTTCGCTTTGAATTTAACCAAGAAACTTGCATCACAGCTTTTGAAAGTGTTGAATGCATCAGCTTTCCCAATACCAAAACTCGACATTGTGGCATTGCCATTTCTCACTAACGGGGCGATGGAAAATTGGTCTTTGATCTCTGTTCAACAGGAAATTGTTCTCATCGATTTACCAGATGTGGAACACAGTAATAACAAAGTGAAGCAAATGAAGCAGGTGATTTTACATGAGCTTGTGCATCAATGGTTCGGTGACGCAATCAACTTCGATAACTGGAGCCACTACTGGTTGAACGAATCGTTTGCCACGTTTTTGACATACATGATTTTGAACAATGATAGCGACTACAATGAACAAATATGGACTGAGCAGAGCGTAAACCTCGAAAGAATATTCGATAACGACTCTGCAATGGGAAATGTGTCTATTTCCGAAATGAGTGACAAGGCCAAAAACATTGTCAATATCAACTCTATAAGTGAAACTTTCGAGGCCCATTGTTATGAAAAGGGAATCTATTTGCTAAGAATGTTGGCTCAGAGCTTCAATCAGTCTGACAGTAAATTCTACCAGAAGTTGCAGGAGATCATCCAAAAGGTCAGCTTGAAAGTGATTACCCCAAATCAATTCTGGCAGGAATTCGATTTAAAGAAAGAGGACAAACAATGGCCTGAAATCAACTTGACCGACTTGATGGTTTCTTGGTTGAGATTGCCAGGATTTCCAATTGTGACTATCGAATATAAAGAAGATGATATCATCAGTTTAGAGCAGCACACGTTCGGGATTGACTCGGAGAATTCCAAAGAAGAAGACTACAAATTTATAATACCTATGATGATCAAGGAAGTCCAAAACGACGGCCAAGTTCTTATCAACAACAGAATTTTGAGAGAGAGAACCGATTTCATGGAGTATGGTGCTGATAAAAACTTGGCAGTGGTTAATACCGGCAGAAATGGATATTATAGAGTGAGATACAAGGGGAAGAGATTTTTCACGAATTTCGTGAAACATTTTGCGTCTTTATCCAACGAGGATACAATTGGTATCTTTTCAGACATCGAGAGTTATTTGACTTTAGATATTCTCAGCAAAGAAGAGATTGAGGGGTTATTACTTTTGATCAAACATATCACGTCGAGTAAGCAACAAATAGCTGGGTTTGAAACCTTGGAGATAATCTTAAGAATTATCGAATTTTTCATCACATCTATTCAATTAAATTTGTCCTCAAAAGACGAGAAATTGCTTCATTTCACTGCGAAAGCAATTGAAGGGTTGTTTGCGCAGTTGAAATGGACCTCGAACTATGCCACTGCCACGTACACGAAAGCGGAAATGTTTGTCAGAAGTTCTATTATAAGATTAGGAGTTAACCATCCAGAGATCATCAAATACAGCAACAAACTATACAAAAACATCCACCAGGGCCCTAAAAAGAGTGTTCCAAAGGAGATGGTTTCGGCAATCATGATCAATGTGACCTACAATTGTAACATTAAGACGTTCAAGAACATTCTCCAGGTGTCGACAAGATCGAGCGAATCGTTGTTGCCTAATATCAACAACCAACTCGACAGTAACGGATTAAACGACCTCATGGGTCTTTCTGAGCTCCAAACTATTGCTATCTCAGCGCTAGGATTTGCCCGGGACGAAGCTGTATTGGCCAAAGTGTTAAACTACGTGAAAACCAACATCGATAGTGTGGGTATTGAAATGGCTCTCATTGGGTTTAATTTCATTGCGCCATCCTATTTCAAGCAGAAGGATACCATGCAGAAGATCGTATCGGAAAAGTCCCGTCGTTTTGAAACGATCACCAAATGGTATCAATTGAATTTCGACCTTTGGGCCAGCAGATCACTTCGTGAAGGCTCTGATTTCTCAAAGCAGTTAATGGTCACGTTACAGAACATTTTCGAGATCATCATCAAAAACGGCGACTTGAACGGCTTCAAGCAAGCATTTATTGTAGAGAAGGAAAAGAAATTCAATGGAAACAAGCATAATTTGAGAGATATTGCTGAGAAGGTCGAAGAAAGCAACAGCAAGTACAACCAAACAGCTGTATTACTAAGCCAGGTCGAAATTCCTCTATAATGCAACCCCACACTCCAAACCGCAAGCCCCTGTCTGTATATAGAAACTATCAGTAGCAACCTTAAAGCACGTCATCTATCGATTCAGCAACAGCAATGTACAAATCATGGCAGTACCCATGTCATCACTGCCATTAGTGGCATTCCTCTCGAATGACATTCAATTCCTATGCGCACGCGGCCGTCCTCGGTCGTTTCTTTTTGGTTCTTTGAGGTTCGAAGAACGCGGAAGAAATTACCAAAGAAAAAAGAAAAAATGATAAAATTATGGTATTAATGATATTATACTAATAATAATTAAATAATGATAATTAAATAATTAAATCATTATGTATTTGATTTCCATGTTTTCTCATTGATCTGGTTTTTAGAGCACATCATTATAACTACTACAAGAACACTAATATATCGCCTGTTTGACTTCGCATTGCTCTGCTTTTACCCCTCAATTAGTAGAGCCGATCATATTTTACCCCAAAGATCAAAGATAAAACTCGATTACAAATCTATAACTCTCAAGGCAAAAAGGAGATTGATTATAAAAAGCAAGATTTCCTGGATAGCTTCAAAGCATTATCATCGTCCTCTTGTGTAAGTTATCTGTGAAGTAAAACCCTCCAGTTTCCTGCCCATTGAATGTGTTTTCATACACTATCAAGAGTATTATGCGTAATTTTTCCATCAACTTCCTTCACCTACTCCAACTACGATAAACGTTAGTGTTGGCTGATCATTTTACAAAACATTCAGTATGGCTAGAGATTTATTTTATTATAATTTATTAGGAATATCCGAGTCTGCTTCGGCAGATGAGATCAAAAAGGCTTTCAAAACTCGTGCTTTAAAGCTCCATCCTGACAAAAATAACCATTCAAAAGAGGCCACCGAGCAGTTCAAGTTGGTTTCTACTGCCTATGAGGTGCTCTCAGACGTTGACAAGCGGAAACTCTATGATCAGTACGGTAAAGACGGCATCAGCATGTCATTTTCGGCCACAACTACAGCCTCGTTTTCTGATGAACAGCAGCGACAGCAGCAGCAACAACAACAACAGCAGCAGCAGCAGCAGCAACAACAGCAAAACTTCAATACATTTCTGTCCGCTGCACAGAACTTTTCCAATATTTTCAACGCTAGAAACCCCGGCGCAGCCTTCTCCAGCATGTTTGGAGGCTCATTTCCCTCGTTTCCGCAAAACCAAAGTGATATGTTTAACAAATTGTTCACTAATGTGTGTAGTCACGCCAGTTCGAGTCCTTTTGGGTCTGTTTTTGATGGAAATTGCTTCATGTCAGGCTCAAGTAGAAACAATGGCGAAAATGTAGCTATGCACAAGGGCCAAGACATTAAACATACGCTTGATTGCACACTCGAAGAATTATATAGTGGTAAACACACCAGTCTTATGCTTTCGCGTAGATCTAAATGCGCTGCTTGTAGTGGAACCGGTCTAAAAGATGGATCAGCTCCTATTTTAAGCAAGTGTAATGGATGCGATGGCTTAGGCACCTATAGGGTAGAAAAGAAGACCGAGAACATGATCCAGCGATTTGAAAGCACATGTGCTCGTTGCCAAGGAAGTGGGGCAATCGAATTATCCCAGGAAATATGTCAAAAATGTATGGGAGAAAGGTTCGTTATGGGAAAGAAAATTCTTAGAGTTGATATTCCACCAGGAACCCGCAACTCCGATTCCATAATATTCAGAAAACAAGCCGATGAAGGTATTAATACCATTCCTGGGGACATTATTGTTACCATCAATCAAACCGAACATGTACGCTTCATTCGGAAGAACGATGACTTGGTGCTTAACCAGAAGATTGATTTGGTGACAGCTTTAACAGGTGGTTCTTTCGATGTGAACTTCTTGGGTCAAAAGATCTTGAAGGTCAGAATCATGCCTGGCGAGATTATTAAACCTGGGTTAGTTAAAGTTGTAAAGAACTATGGAATGCCAAAGTCTACTTCCGATAACGAGTTTGGGAACTTATTCATTCGTTTTGACGTGCAGTTCCCTAAGCCTGAGGATCTTTCTTCAGAGGCTATGAAAACTCTCTGTTCAACTTTACCACATGTGAATCCAAATAGTTATTATCCTGAGATGCTGTTGCGTATGGCCTCTTCAGAACCAGCAGCTCTTTCTATGTCATCCGACAAGGCAGATGGCAGCACGCCCACTGTAGGAGACTCACAAACACCCCCTCAACATTTTGAGGAAGTTCTTCTTGATAACGTAGATAATCTTGATTACCAGCGGTATAAGTGTAAGAAGCAGAGGATTTAAAGATGTTGGCTCTCGTAATAATGATGATTTCATTGGCTCAGGATCACACCTTTGTAGACAATAAGAAACACATCAACCAAGCTCGTTCTCTTCCGTCCTCTCTTCGTGGATATTTTCCCACTTTGTTCTTGTTCAGATTGTTATTTGATCTATGTATTCTATCAATATATTATAGCCGTACAATATTCTCCTGTCGTTCTCATGTTGTAATTTCCATGCTTAAAACTTACAGGAAAATAAGCAGAAAATTTTTTGGCACCAAAAAAAATCTTAGAAAAAAAATTTTCCTCATCGAAGCATCTCTTTGTATAGGCAGGCATTGATGGAATATAGACTGTATATGGCCAGCTAGAGTACTCAGATCAACATAAAAATGAGCCAGTTTAAATCGAAATCATCAAGAGTCAATGCAAGTGCGTCTTTGAATAAGCTTATGGCTAATGTGCTTCCCAATGCCAAACCCTTGAAATTACAGTCTCCTGCTAAAAGCAGCAGGATCACCAAGAATAGAAAGAAGAATTCCAAACAGAGCTCGATAGAAATAGTGAATAATACCTTCAGTTCTATGGAACTGGAGTTACATACAGGGTCATTAACGGCTAGAGACAAAAAAAGAGCTCTCAAAACGATTAAAAAGAAGATCATAAAACATAATAAGGTCCAGAAGGAAGAGATCGAAAAAGCGGCAAGAATGGAAATCATAAAAGCCCAGATTGCAAACGGCAGTGGGTTGAGTCAAGACGAAAGAAAGTTAATCAATAGCAAAATAACTCAGAATGTGAAATCCATACAGTCAAAGAGCAATTCTGCCGAAACTAATGAAGAACTCCAAAGACTTGAGGAAGAAGTGTTACTGCTCTCCTCTAACAATGTAGTTAAGGACATCAACGGTATCTACAAAAGCACCAAAAAGCCTAAGAATATTAAAATGAATGTCAGTAAAGACCACAAGTTCCCTGGTTTGACACCAGGTTTGGCTCCTGTTGATTTGGACGATGATTCCAGTGATGAAGATTGAGTATGTACATTATTATTGTTAGTTAGATTGGTAAAAAAAATATATCATGTGATTTAATTTTTCACTATGTAGTTAAGCCCGCTATCCACTGATCAGCATCGCTCGTTTGAGTGACTCGTTTGAGTGACTCCTGAGTGACCGTTGAATTATCTGTGGATCTGCTCTGTTTGTGGGACAGACGAAGATACCGTTGACACTCAAGGAATACATGTATCCCTAAAGTGGGCAAAAAAAAGATCCTTCGCTGTGGACCCACAGCAGAGGATTTCCCTGTAATGCGCACTAAATGCAGAATCCAATATAGGCTTGTCATATTGACACTTAAGACTAAATAATATATTCCTGGTGTACTCTTTGAGTATTGATAAAACTGGTTACTAGACTTTGGCACCACTCATAATCAATGTATCACCATCACAATTGTTTATGGATCCTCAGGATAGAAACCCATAGATTAGATCCCTGTATGCAAGTAACCAGCATTAGCGGCTGTCTTCGTTTCCATTTATTGTAGCGTATATATAGAAGCCTCCATCCAGTATTTGTGTATTATTCTCCCTGTATGATCTGCCACGAGGCTTTTTCATTTGGTAATTTTATCACCTCTGTTATTCAATACATAAGCTAAGCCTTCATCATGTTGAAATATCTGACGTTTTCTCTCTGCGCTGCTCTCTTAGCTACTGTGAAAGCTGCAACTATATATGGTGTGGGAACACAAGAAACAAAAGTTCTTGAGTTCAATTCCAAATATTCTACTGTTGTAGGAAACTTATTCACCACTGACGGAACCGTCAACATCGAAGATAACGGCGTTGAACTAGTACCACTGTCCACTATCTCTTCAATCACCTCCAAGTTTGAAGTTCTAGAAGGTAACTACACATTTAGTTTCAAGGCATCTAGCCAAAGTGATACTACCTTCGGGTTATTGGGAGTTGATATCTATTTCAATGTAGTTTCTAACAAGACCAGGGACGTGATAATCACGGGGCCTGGAGGCTCATATAATACAACAGTAAATGCAGGAAGTGATTTGACTTCTGCATTCCATGATTTCACCATCCAATTATCTAATGATACAGTCGCGTGGTATTTGGACGGCGCAAAAGCATGGTCATCTGTGGGTTATACTGTAACACCCTCTAAACTATTTATGAGTATTTCTGCCTCGGACAAGGCTGCTACGTCCAATGCATACGTGAAGAGCATCACCATTCAGGATTACGTAGGAGCATCTTGTATTTCTGGAAATAAAGCTTCTGAATGTTCAAGCACTTCTGATCCATATTTGCTAAAAACCGCTTCATCCACTATTTCTTCGTATGGTCTGACGGTGACCTCCAAATCATCAACATCCACATCTTCCGAAGCAAAATCTTCTATTTCATCCTCCACTCGTTCATCAACTTCATCCTCCACTCATTCATCAACTTCATCCTCCACTCATTCATCAACTTCATCCTCCACTCATTCGTCAATTTCATCCTCCACTCATTCGTCAACTTCATCCTCCACTCATTCATCAACTTCATCCTCTAATCAAAAATCTTCTCCATCTTCTAGTCAATCATCTTCTACCTCTACAAGTCAAAAATCCTCTACAAGTCTATCTTCCAACCAAACTCTGACAATCTCTGATATTCTTGCTACTTCAACATCACTTTCGTCATCTTACACTAACTACACCTTGGCCAGAAACAACACTGCTACTATTTCTGGCAATTACTCCTTGATGACCTCCGTTATAACCAAAACAGCAGAATCTACTTCAGTTATAACTATAACTAGTTGTCACAATAACGCTTGTGCCACTTCCCATGTCACTACAGGGGTGGCTGTCTTGACAGTCACTGAGGAAGACGTCACTACCAAATACACCACTTATTGTCCATTAACAGCAACGCACACCTCTACATATCTGGTAACCAGCGAATTTTCAACTCATTTATCGACTTCATTAGCTAAACCGGTCAGCAAATCTTCTGGATCAGCAACCCTAGATGCTTATGCATCCACAGCCCAAGAAAGCTCGGTTAGTTCTGGATCTACAAGCTCTAAGAGCGTTGAAAGGGGTACTAAAACGGAATCTGAATTCCAGAAATCCAGCACCCTTGATGCATACGCTTCCACCTCCACAAGAAGTACTCCGTCTGTATCTACAAAAAGTACTGCATCTTCTCTGTCCAGTTCAGTTGTTGTTACAGACTCAAATCCTGTTACTTTGGCTGCTGAGGGAAGTACAGTAGCTTCAAGATTGGCATCATCTTCGTCTTCTACAACCACTTCCTCAGATGTAGCAGCAATTGACTTCTCTAATGAGGCGTTATTAATATCAACACCAGCAAGCATGTTGGTTTTCCTCATGTGCAGCTTGGTCCTCTTATAAATGCCTTTTCGGCTATTTACCATACATATATATATATATTTTTTTTACTCCATTTTTGATAGACAAATTCCCTTATATAAAACTATACACATTTTAACATAATACATGTACAGTAACATACCAATAACTACAATTATTATTTTTAATAACTGTGTGAGAATAAGTTACTGTCAGTCGTCCGATTTATATACAAGCGTTGTGACATATCTTCGTTTCTTTCCAAGGTACCAGACAAAGGTCCCCCTCAGATCGGAAAAAGCAACGAAAAAGGAAATATCCAAACTAAGATAACTTTGACATACATTTTTGGATGGAATTTATTTATAGTCTTTACCAAGCAATCGAACCCAATAGTGTATAAAATACACAGAAAATTCCTGATTTTATGAATAAAAAACAACACTAGCAAAACTTTCTGTTTGAATATAGCATCTGTCGTTGTATAACCTCCATAGAAACTGCTAAAAAGCCCTATAAAGTGATGAAGACACTAATTCTCGAGGCGGTATTCCTCTTATCTACGTTCTCTGTGTCGGCTCAAAGCATAAGTCTGAGATCCGTTCCAGCAGGAAGAGGAACTCTTGGGTTTCCCTTGAATAGAAAGCAAGCAGGCCTCCTAAGACATTCCAAAAGAGGGTCAAAAACCCTTCAGCTCGACACTAAGCAGGTGGATCTGTCCTATCAGGTTGAAATAGGCCTTGGCACACCACCCCAATATGTCCGGCTAGATATTGATACAGGATCATCTGACTTGTGGGTCCCTTCTGCCCTTGTGGGCTTCAAGGCACCGGTCACTAATGATGGCGTTTACAATCCAGATGGATCGTCAACATTCTACAATATGACCTCGGATTTCAAAATTGGATATGCAGATGGTACTGGAGCATGGGGATATTATGCTACCGATACACTCACATTTGGTAGTCAGTCGAAGTTGTCACTCTCGGACTACCAATTTGGAGTTGCAGACAATACGACAAACGACTGTGGTTTATTGGGCCTTGCTGCTCCACAGGACTATGACAACTTTCCGACATTCTTAAAAAAGAAAGGAGCTATCAATAAAAATGCATACAGCTTTGTCCTTGATAATGCTAATGCCCTATCTCCGGGGACGATATTGTTTGGTATACCTGATGATGTCTCTATGTATACTGACGGTGAGTTAGTTCCCCATCCCATGGGAGGCAAAGCTGACGGTGGCTGCTATTCCCTTGCCCTCACGGCATTGTATACTTCTGACGCTGAGGGGTTCCAGTTCAACGATACTAACTGGGCCTTATTAGATACAGGAACTACTGATATATTACTTCCTGCCGATGTTTTTGATGAAATTGGTCGTCAGTATGGATTAGGATTCAACAAGGAAACCAGTGAGTATTTTGTTGACTGCGACACGAGTCAGAATATCACGTTTGAGTTTGGCTTCCAGAATATTTCACTCCCATTGAGTAAATTCCAGGGTACTACTCTGTATGTGGTGAATGGTAAGAAAATGTGCCAAATAGGAATCGATAGGGGCACTGACTTTTTGTTTGGTGATCGTTTCTTGCAGAATGTTTTTACGCTTTTCGATGTTGAAAACCAGACGATCTCGGTCGCTGTTGCAAACTACAAGCGTAGCTCTGCCACTACTCAGAAAGGAAGTATATATGATAGCACTATCACTTATAGTGCACTGGACGCATTATATACTCCCCATGGAACTTCGGCAGATAGCTTATTTTTTTCCACCTACACGGAGACTTCAGATGCTAGTACTGCTACTTGTGATGAGGATGATGAAGAAGAGAGTGACAGTGAATCTTATCTGAGTCATTACACGCAGACTGAAAGTGCCGAATACTCAACCAGCACCGTGTCTTCCGAGAACAAACAGGACAAAGAAGAAGTTCCCGTCAAAGATTACCATGCGCCATCTAATATTCCAAAAGCTAACAAACAGCTCAAAAGCCAAGCAGGTATAAAATCAGCGAGCTTCAAAAACAACTTACTATCCAAATTGGCAACAAAGTACCAAACATTCAAAGGAGTTTATTTTCGGTCCAAATGTCATGGTGGTGGTTCCAGTTGTGGATTCGAACAATCCAAAGCACAGAAAGTCTCATTTCATTGATGTACTTTTAAGGCTTCATCTATCATGTATACATACTATATATACTTACAGCATAATATAATCGATCCATTAATGGCGATGAATGACTCTGTGAGAAATTAATTACAGTAATAATTACTCATATAGATTATAAGACAAAAACAAACAACTCAAACATCATCATATGGACAGGAAAGCACGAAAACCACCACAAACAAGGGGCAAGTTGACTAGTCATCAACGAGAATAATATATGCTAAACGCATATTAAGTAGACTAACATCCAACACCAACACCAACACCAACACCAAGAGTCACTTCCACCAATTGCATCGTGGGAAATAATTCAACAACATCTAACAATGTATTAAGGATCTACCGATTAATGAATACGCATTATTATTGGTCAAAGCTCGAATTAACATTTTAATCTAAGACAAATCACATACATTATGTTATGGGATAGCCCAAGCACCCATACTTCCGGGTTATACCACTCCCGTGGGTCTATAATTAAGAGTGCTACTAACGGCCTAGAACCCCTTTATTATTTCTTTCCTCACTTTTAGTACTTGTGTCTTCAATTATTCTATAATACTCGTACTACGTTCCTAGACTAATCTAAACCCGTATTATAACCCATTGACCAATTCAGTTCATATAAACAATCAATAGAGCTAAAAATGACTCAACGCAGCAACTAGCATTTTACTAAAAAGAGTACGACCACACTCTTCAACATGACATTTTAATTTGAATAGAATAGTATTAAATAGGAGGAGGACCAGGATCAAGGCTATACCCCTG
This sequence comes from Saccharomycopsis sp. yHQL182, assembly GCA_030490795.1. Classification (NCBI taxonomy): domain Eukaryota; kingdom Fungi; phylum Ascomycota; class Saccharomycetes; order Ascoideales; family Saccharomycopsidaceae; genus Saccharomycopsis; species Saccharomycopsis sp. yHQL182. The sequence continues at coordinate 622,067 of JAKVQV010000004.1, read as the reverse complement.
ATATATAATTTTGAATATTAAATATCATTTCTCCTCCAGTCGAGATTGTAGTCGGCGTATCATCTAATCGAGAACTCGTCCTATTCTCTCATAGACTCCACGGAACTTCAGTAAAGTAGCAAAAATTGTAGTAGATCATAAAGAGGTTGAGAATGAGGATAACTGAATTGGTAGCTTCTTTCGGAACGGATAAATATCTACCCTAACTCTATCCAGAAATTTCCCTCCAGCTAAGTTATTCAGCTATCTTAAGTCTAGATAAGTAATAGCCTTGATAAGTTAATTCACCGCAGTTTAGACAAACAGTCTTATAGTATGTGCGGATGATCGATGCACGGGCTCTGGATTCGCACTACCAATTTTTATGGGCTTCTCATTCCTTAGACTGTTAACCAACCCGGAAAAATATATCTTTAGGTGCACTAATATGAGATATCAAACGGGTGTATTAGGTACTTACTTTCCTCTTTTGATATTAAAAATTTCATGAAGACAAGCTTTACCCTAAACTGGCAATCTAATTGTACTCGTTAGTCTGGTTTCAGTTAATATTAGTTAGTAGATTGATGTTGACCCCCTATATGGATATGCTGGATAAAAGTTTATTTTCCCGCTATTATCGGGATATTTTTCTCTAAATATATTTAGTCACATGCTATGTTCTGTCTATAATGGGGGTGTATTTGAGTTTTTCCCTCCAAGTTAGAAACATTATTTATTTCTGCACGAATGAAGTGAGGTACTAAATCTCCATTAAGAGCTTAACTGGGAGTATACATCAAAATCAAGAGTGATACTTAGTATCATAATGGTGCTTTATTTCATTTGAGCACACTCCTATAATGCCACTACTGACTATTAGGCTAGTAGAGTAATCATTCAGTAGACTAGTCAGTAGGTATTTAATTAAAATATATATAAGAAGAATATCCCATGTTGAAGCTGCAACCACGTATTCATCTTCCTTTCAAACCTGTAGTATTTTTGAACCATTAATAACTCAATTAAAATCAAAAGCAAAATGTTAAATAAACTACTCCATTTATGCCTTGCGGTCTTGTTATCTTCAAACTTGGTGCAAGCCGATTACGGTTATATTTTCTATGGTACCGGTGTCTCTGAGAAAGCATATCTTGGATTCCAGGCGAGTGACAGTCCCGAGGCTTTGTCAATGTTCAGAAGTATGGGATCTGTTATTCAAGAGGATGATGATATTGAGTTGACGTCTACTTATAATGATGCTTATATAATTTCTTATTTTGATGTTCTCTTCGGGACATATACATTTTCGGTTGAGGCTGCTACCAACGGTGAAACAACTTTTGGTCTTTATGAACCAGGATATCTTTTCACCATCTCCTCTTCAACACCCGATGAGCTCACTATAGAACAGGAAACCTCCGGTGAAACTTATACCTATTCTGCTGATTCGGATTTAACCACTTGTTTCCATAACTATACCATCGAATGGACCAACACAACCCTCACGTTCTACCTTGACGGAACTGAAATCTATAGCACCGCCGCTAGTGATAATGCTCAAGCTGCTGCTTTATATGTAGGAGTCTCAACAGATACTTCAGGCGAGTCATCTACAGGGTATGTCAATTATATTGAGTTGCAAGACTCAACTGGTGCTTCCTGTTTCGTCAGTGAGACTGATGAACCTCTTTCCTTTAGTTATGAGTACTCGGAAACTTGCTCTGCTGGATCGAATACTCAAGTTAACAACTATATCTTAACTGACTTCACAAGCTTGCCAACCAATTTCCCAACTGCTGCATGCTCCACTTCAACCGTATCCAATACTACTTCGACAACATCGGTCACAGCCACCAGTACTTCATATAATGCTACCTCTACGGCAACTAATAGCACCACCTCGACATTGGCCACAGTAACCAGCAGTTCGTATAATACTACCTCTTCACTCGCTAATACTACTGCCACAACCTCCACTTTAGTCACTAGCGATTCCTATAATTCTACCGCCACAGCAACCAATACCACATCTGCAGCCTCATCCACAATCACTGCCAGTTCATTCAACTCCACATCTACCGTTATCTCTTCATTGACTACGTCTAACCTTACTTCATCAACTACTACATCTAACCTTACTTCATCAACTACTACATCTAACCTTACTTTCTCTGCTACATCAACTTCTGCATCAACTACATTGGTGGCCAGCGCAAACACCACCCTGTATCTTAATGGAACTCTATTATCCGTTTCATCTAGTTACAACTACAGTACATCATTAAGTAGTCTGATCTCGGACAGTTCTGACTCTACAAGTCTGATTACAGCTAACGCTACATCCTCTGGAACAATAGGGGTCTTGACAGCTACATCTATAGAGCACGCAGAATCAACAACGGTTGTAACAATAACTAGTTGCTCTCATAATGCCTGCCATACTACAGCTGTAACAACTGGAGTAACAGTTATCACTACCACAGAAAATGGAATTGTTACGGAGTACACAACATACTGTCCTTTAACTGCCAATTCAACAACAACTTCAAAAAGTTCATCCGCCACTGTAGCGGGTTCGTCGACAACTTCAAAAGATTCTTCAAAGACTTCAGAAGGTTCTTTGAAAGCTTTAAAAGGTTTATCGGCAGAATCATCAAAGTTCTCGTCGACTAAATTGTCTACCTCTGCTTCTTCAGAGAAATCCCCTGCAGCAACTCTTTCTTCTGTCGTATCTACTAAAAGAACTTCTTCATCCTCGTCTTCAACTCCAAAAGTCTCGGATTACTTTTCATCTAGCGAGACTTCCAGCCCAGCAGTGACAGTTCATTCAAAAAATGCAGGACTCACATTGATGATCCCTACTGGAATTATTCTTCTTTCTATTAATTTCTTATTCTTTGTATTGTAGGTAGATTATACCTACCTTCTACGTGTACTTTTCTACATATTTTCTATACTATTATACCATATATAGACTCCCTAATATATTATTTTCGACTTCACTACAATCTAAGTATGACTGATATATATCTAGAATGAATCAAGAAGTTTTGCTACAGAGGCATAATAATAGTAAGTGAGAAGAAATTGATATTGCAAACAAAAATAAAATGAGGACATGAGCAGTGGATTCACACATCACAGTAGATACGTAAATTCAGTGCTCTAAACATAATAAAAAAAACTAACTAATAAATTTGGATCAAAATATCAAAAAAAAAGAGTAAATATGCATGTTGGATTCGTAACAAAAAAACATGTAAAATACCACTCCAAATACTTAGGTAGGTGAAACAGAAAAGCCCTCCTTTCTCTCGTACATCTCAAAGAGTTTCAAATCTTTAGATCTGTTTGAAACGATGTCATTAATATTGACATCGTCAAGTCTGGATAAAGCATCGGAGGTTTCACTGTAAGTGTCATAAGGACAAAACTTGGTACCAGCAATTGAGTATGGAGTTGGTGCGTTGTTATCAGAATAGGCCCACATATTTCCTAATGGTAAGAAAAGGGCACAAATCAATATACAAGCTTCTGGAACACCGTTTGCTTTCCAAACAGGAGCAGTATAAGCAACAATAGCCAAACATGCAGGAATAACCATAGTTTGGAAAGTCATGATAATTAGTATATGGTAAGTATTGAATTGTCTTAAGCCAAGATGCTTTCTTCTGTAGACACTATGTACTAATTTACAAACCAAAATAAAACTGGTGAAGCATGTTGTCACCATGAATAAAATAAAAGGAACATTATTGACCCAGTGTTCGATACTGTTAAGATTGTTAGCATTTTGTACAGTCATGTTGATGTACATTGAAACGGTTCCCAAAGCCATCAATAAGCTTGTTGAAGTCAACGCGATACTAATACGATGTACATCTCTCACCACAGCATACATTTGGAAAATATAGTTGACTTCAATTGCCCCGATAGAGAAAATCTGGAGGGCATTAGTGAAGGTGGTCATATGAACATCCTTAGGAGTGAGGACAGTATACCCAGAAACTCTGTAAGTCAACGAGCCAGAAGGACCAAAATAATAATATGTGTATACACATGCTCTGAATAAAAGGAAGAAGAAGACGGCGACATTAGCGATAAATACGAACTTCTTCTTGTCTTTGTAAACGATGAACATGGTTATCATTGCGATGACGGTGCACCCAATCTCAATACCTTTGATTAATGTTCCTTGAACCGAGTTATAGAGGGCAGAATCAAGATCTCCAAAGGAGATTTGCTCAGGCCCATAGGGAGCAGTGAAATTCAAGAGAACTTCCTTTGCCTCCAGAAAGGTTAAGTCTTGAGAAATAGTATCGTAACTCATTGTAGTTAGTTATAAGAAGATGCTGCTTGCTGGAAACTAAGAGGGATGGTTGATTATTATGAACAAGGAATCACAAGAATACTAGCATGTAGACTTGAAAATAATAAGAATAAAACTCTGAGATTCTGGGATGCTATATATAATATTTATGGTTTGTAATATTTGAGCTATCCAAAACTGAACGTATCTTTCTGATCCGAAGCGTTGTTTGGAGGTGTTATTGACCTGTTCTTTTTAGGAAATTATCAAAACTACATCAAGCTACTAACACCAACCACAATGTTGATGTGGAGTTTTACAAAGAAGTTATATATAAATAGAAAAGTATCCTTAATTCAGAGAAGTCATATCTATTCTTCTTGTCATGGTAATACACACCGTTAAGAGAAGGTTGCATGTTGAGATGGTTTTGCAAATTTCCTTTTTGGGCTATGTCAATGGTAATTCGCAGATCCCCATACAAAAGAAACAACGGGAAAATACATCGACAATGTAACTGGAGTAATGGATTTATACGAATGGTGACAGTATTAGTAACATGAGTAGTAATAGCGTCGCTCGAGAGCGATCCATTAAGAATTTTTGGACCAATGGTTGTTTTACTGTTTGTTTTACTGATTTAGTAAGTTACTGATTTAGTAGAATCATAAGACAAAGCATACATTTTCAAGCACTATTCAATCAATTAAGAACAAAGCTGGACCTTCAGTCGGAAACCATTGATCCATCAGAACCAGCCAATCGGCCATCTCCAGCCACTATAAGTCAATCAGAAGATATTAGTCTTGCACTTCCTCAGCAAAGCATATAGACTCGTTACTATGAACAACGCAAGTGTCCACGCACGTGATAATAGGAGAATGAAAAATCGTCAAATCTGAAAAAGACAGAAATACAGCAAATATCAAAGGATCAAACAGGAGTGAATTGGATAAGGAAGACCCCAATTACTGTGCCAATTCATATCATACATTACAAGCACAATGCCGAAATTGGAGGACTGGGAAATAAAGAAGTTTTGGGAAATCTTCAGCGGTTTGAAGCCCACTAACAACAAGTTAGAAGGAAGCAAAGTCACAACTGTGTTCAAGAACTCTCATCTATCGGATGACAAGCTATCAAAAGTCTGGACATTGTCAGATATAGACCAAGATGGGCAGCTTGACTTCGAGGAGTTTTGTATTGCTATGAAGTTGATTTTCGACTCGGTTAACGGATCAATGACGGAAATTCCAGAAGCTCTTCCTCAATGGTTAATTCCTGGATCAAAAGCACATATCTTGCAAGCCAATAACGCTGTTTCAGGGAATGATACTGCTCTCAATAATAACAACAACGACGATGAAGACGATGGCTATGGGATACGTGATGCGTCGTTTGATTGGTACATTTCTCCATCCGATAAAACCACATACGAAAGCATATACAGCTCGTCATGTGATCGGTTTGGACGGGTTAAATTTGACGGTTTGAGCGGGCTTTATAACGACTTGGACAACGTGCCAAAATCAGACTTCTCGTTTGCTTGGAACTTGGTGAATCCAAAGCAATTTGCGACAATTGATAAGGATCAATGTTTGGTATATCTTCACATTTTGAATCAAAGATCCAAGGGCAAAAAGGTTCCAAGTTCAGTCCCTGCAAGTCTCAGGGCCACCTTCTCGAAAGAGGTTCCTGATTACAGTCTAGAGTCGTCACAAGCAGCCACAACAAATGCCTTCAGTTCGAACAAAAAGAAGGGGTTTGGCGAAGGTTACTTGAACAAGTTTGGGTCTTCGATTGAAGCCAAGAACGAGGACTATTCGTATGCTGAGTCGTCTGAATGGGAGGAGGCCAGATTGAAGAAAAGATTGGCTGAATTAGAAGCCAGAATCGCCAAGACTGAGAAAGAGTCTAAGTCTTCTGGCGACGACACGGTGAACAGAGAGAACCTGATTGTTAAGTACGAATTAGAGCAGTTGTTAAAGTACAAAGAAGGCCAGTTATCGAAGCTCAGACAGCAGAAACTCGATCCAAACGGACAAAATTTGGATTCTCTTAAGGCTGACGTGGACGAAATCGAACAGCAAGTTAACATATTATCGCAATATCTTGTTGAAAAGCAGAACGAACTTGCCGAACTCAAGGTAAAGGTTCAGTAGGTATACTCTTATTTTTCTTACAATAAATGATCCTCTCGAATATCGATAGATGAGTGAAACGTTTTATGATTAAAATATGAAAGATAAATGACAGGGACCGCTATAATAAATCTATATAGATACAGATATACTAGTATTATTTCTTTTCGACTTCAGGTTCAGGTTCAGGTTCTGGGGTAGGAAGCTTGAATGACTCTGGGGTGGTGTCTTTCCCCGGGCCAACTTGTTCCCAAACACTGGACCCAACATTAAACTGTCTGAATGCCTGTGTTAATTCCAATGGCTCGTAAACGATTCTCTTCTTTTCTTCGTCGTATCTGACCTCAGTGTAACCGGTGGTTGGGAAGTCCTTTCTGAGGGGATGGCCCTCAAAACCGTAATCGGTCATGATTCTTCTTAAATCAGGGTGGCCCTCGAAGAAAATACCATACATGTCGTATGCCTCTCTCTCAAACCAGTTGGCTCCGGCGTACATAGGAGTTATAGATGGAACAGGTGACACTTCAGAAGCGTAGGTCTTGACTCTGATTCTCGAACTGTATCTTGGCGATAACAAGTTGTAGACGACCTCAAATCTGTTGACTCTAGATGGATAATCAACAGCAGTCACGTCGACTGGCGACTTGAACTGTGCAATCGTGTGGTCTTTCAAGAAAGTCATCACTGGAATCACTGCAGTAGGACCAATGTATAAGACCAATTCATCTTTCCAAACAGAGAACTTTTGGACAAATTTAGGCAAGGCAGTGATTATATATTTACCGAATTTGTGTAATTCCTCGCCCTGCTCCTTGTATGCGTCAGCTGGGTTCTTTATTTCGATGTAAACTTCTTCAGGTACCTTTCTTGGGAAGGTGCTTGGATGTGGTAAGTCTTCGTAGGAAGCCTTTCTGGAGATTATGCTTTGGGAGAACGCACGCTGACTGGCGATTCTAGAGCCGGCCAAGGCAAGCGACTTCAAGCTTGACTGCTTGGTGCAGGACAATTTGATGGAGTTTCCAATTATGCTCATTTTGTGCCGCAATTGGTATTGATACAGGTTGTGGTTACAGTAGTAGTCGAGCTAGATCTCGTGGAGTCAGATATTTCACTAATCGCTTGAATTTTGATATATTTTTTTCTGATTTTTTCTGCTTCAAATTTTTCCTTAGTATTTTTTGGCTGTTTGAAAAAAGTATCTTACAATTGGTCAATGAACGGTCATGTGACGGTTATGTGCGCGGGTCTCTATATATCTACTATCTCTACGAGATGTATCTACAGAAGACGTTACAACAGAAACAGATCATTAGTACAGGCAGCTACCTAAACGTAGACTCAAAGAGACGTCGCCGCAGCCAGATGGTGGCGCAAGATCGTGTCGATGTCAAGCTTTAAAATAATGAGGTTTCTCAAAAGAACAATCATGGTGATGAAACTGGCTACCCCAATAGGCATCACGGCATAAATGACAATATTATAGTAGTTGAAATAGCGAGACAATTTTCTGGATCTGCGTCTTGAACGCCCATTAAGAATGGCCGAAAAGAAGTTCAAAAGCGTTGAATTGAGCCCATGGCCCTCGCGTTCTAGTTCGTATGTAGAAGCCGGATCCATGTCAACCAGCTGAAATTCCTGGTTGAAGCTGATGCCTCCGTAGGAATGTATGTCCACATTGCCATCGTGATTGTTATTTTCATTGCTGCGCTGCTGGAGGGCCGCCTCGGTGTTGCTGTTGATGATCTTGTCGTCCAAATCATTGACAAAGAAGTTCTGAAGAATGAACAAAACGGTGAAGATACAACTAATAATGATCCAGCTATGAAGAAGATAATTTCCGTTTGGGTTGCAGATTAATAAAGTGATCCGGATTATTGTGATCAATAGGAACGACATAGAAAGCATTCGAACTATTGCTGCGGGCACCAGATAAATAACAATCCATCTAACAATTAGGCCGTCAAGAATTGAGTACATTAGGAACGCGGCCACAAGACACCACATTGCGGTGATCAAATACTCCGAGGATCTGGTATTGAGAAGATTGGGGAGAATCACATCGGTGTATTTTATATAGTTAATATTAACGTGAGGATGCTGAGCATAGGTATCGCTTTTTGTCGCCGAACCTGCGGCTGTTTGTTGCGAAAGCTTCCAGGTCTCATTCAACGAGTCATTTCCATGGAACTGGAGAATATATGCTTGGTACAGGTACTGGCACATATAGTAGATACATATCCATAGGGGCGAATCGCGACATAAAGCAAGGGCCAAATGCTGTCTAGGGTTTAAGAATGTGTATACCATTTCTTTCAATGATTTCAAGGTATTATTGTAGTCATGTATAGGGTTTTGAAATAGCGATTGCGGTCCAGAAGACGATCTGTCGTTATTATCACCATTAGACACTCCTGGACTCATATTCATGGATGTAGTTGAGCTGGATCTTCGGTGGAATTGATGACTGCTATTGACATCGCCATTATTGTCATCAAGGGCTTCATTTCTGAGAAAACTTCTCACGGTTACCAGCGAATCAGGACGGATCAAATTGATTGGTCGCCGATGCAATCCGGTTCCAGAATTGTTTCTCGAATGAGAGCTTGAGCTGGTGCTATTTATACGGTTATGTTGAGCTGTTGCGGTGCTCGTAACACCGGGTTCAAGTGGACAATCGTCAATAAAATCTATTGCTGAGCCATCAAATTGGATTTGTTCCGTGGCCTCGAGATAATACTGATAAGAAGGCGAGTTTGGCGAGGGAATAGGTGGAGGTCGACTGGCATAGTCGTCACTGTGAGACCCACTATCTATATTATTATTATTATTATTATTATTATCATCATCATCGCAGACCTGGGTATCAGGTACAGGAAGGGCTGGGTCATTGCTAGGCACCTGTGAATCTGTCATATTGATGTTCCAAAGACAGTCTCTTGGTTCTCATACTATAGGGTCACCCTGATGGACTAGCAGATAAGCGGTTTTTTGGAGTTTTAAGACAGGGAGGTTTGAACCACACCTCTAATATATATGTATGTGTATGTGGTTATGTCTATAGCTCATTGAGCCTCGTTTGTAGCTATCAGAATGTGTGATAGACGTAGGTCCATCAAATCAAATCAAATCAAACAAAAATTTTTTTAGATTTCATTAATAATTTTTCTGTCTCCTTCTTTGGTTATTTGCGATCAACCGCTTTGTCTCTTGCTGTGATTTCCATTATGTGAAGATGAACGTATGGTCCAGAGAAGGAACGTTCTTTTGTGATTTCAGAAGATGGAGTATTTAGAACCAGTATGGTGGACGTATTTATCGGTGTAGCGTTTGCTTGCTTGAGATAAAACCAGTGCTAAAAAAGTAGTGTAAGGAAATTTTTGAAACGTCGTGAGCTGTATCTTGTGTAAAACAGGTAGGGATCATCCCCTAGATGGGGAGATAGATATCTAGGTATACAAAAAGAAGCTACGTCAATCAATTGGCAATAATCATATGATAACAGTTTCAGTAAATAGATATTTTCAGTACATAATTAGAGAACAGGCAGGCCATTGGCCCCAATTAAATGAGCTCCATCAGCTGGCTTAGATAGCCTCCAATTGAGCAGAGATTTCCTCTAATTCAGCCTTCGAGGCTTGGTATTTCTCGTTCAACTCCTCGTATTTCTTCTCCAACTCGTCCTTTTCGGCCTCCAAGCTAGCAACCTTTCTTTCCAATTGTTCAGCCTTGATGTCAACCTCTCTCAATTTTTCAGTTGTTTCTTTCAAGTTCTTGTCAGAGTTTTCTAACTCCTCTTCCAACAACTCGTTTTTCTTGGTGAAGTTCTCGTTATTGGTCTTCAAGGAGGTGGATTCTTCGGCATGGGCCTTGTATTCAGCCGATTGTTCTTCAAGCTTCTCAACCTCAGCCTCAAGAGCCTCGTTTTTGACGGTCAACGATTGGATTTGATGGTCCTTCTCAAGGTTTGATTGCTCAAGCTCCTTGATACGGTCGTTGTGCACGTCGTACTTTTCTTGCCATTTTTCTGACTCGAGCTTCAAGTTGTTGATTTTCTGTGATAGTTAGTACTTGACACTAAAGAGCATTAAATACAGAAAGCCAACGGCAGCCAATGGCGCCAAACAGCCACCAGAAAACACTTACTTCCTTAAGTTTCTCCATTTTGTTCAGTTAGTCTACACAATTAATTACTGACCAGCTTATTCTCTGTGATAGCAATATATTTTAGCAGGTCATAAAATAAAAGCGTAAATAACACAGTGTAAAAAATCAAAATGAGAAAAAAATTCAAAATGGGAAGAAATAAAAATCAAAACAAAAGCGGAAAATGACAAATATTTGATAACGGCCGATTTACCCTGGGAGCCGTGCGTGTCATATGATCTGTGCGTGTGGGCGCCAACATACATTAATTACCATTGGCAATAAACAAATAACATCATTAATTAAACATAGTACGTAGAAAGACAAAAATAAATAGAAAAATCACTCGGTGTAGTCAAAGATCGCCGCTTCTGACGACTGGCTGCTTCCGTTGCCCATGAACGAATGGCTTCTCTTATGAGTGGATGTGTGGCGTTCAGACACCGTCAACCGTCTTTCGGGAGCATTGGCATATCTGATTTCAGCCGGACTCATCAGGTGGTTTGTGTCGTCCAAGCTGAAGGTTTCTTGATAACTGTGCCGATTGCTGCTGTGTGTGGCTTTGTTTCTGGCGTAGAAATCACTGATCGATATCTGGAGATCCGATTCTCCGAGATTCTCGCTGTCGCTGGCTCCACTGATATCTCCTAAAGCCCCGCCAGACGAAGATGCGGTGATGATGGGCGAGTGGATCACCGGGAGGGAGTTGTCGTAGCTCTCAAAGTCAAATGACTCTTGTGCACTGTGTTGTTGAGATCTCGACGGAGACGGTTCTGACTTGGAATTAGAGGTGGAGTTGGAATAGGAATAAGAGGTTGAGGACGCTTCGGAGGACTTCTTGTTGGATTCAGCTCCAGACGAAGACGAATAGGTTTGCGAGATGTTTCTCTTTCGCGAATGGAACGCTTTTTGAGCCCTGGCCTTTGCTGAGTAAGAGTTCATCATCGTCACAGGTTTGCTGACCTTGTATTTGTCGGCAACAGCATCTCCAGCGGCAGCCACTGCAGCAGCAATAGAGGTCTGTATTGAGCCGCTGTTTCCAATGAAACTGTTGTTTCTACCAACCTCGGTGCTAAGATTAGCCTCTTCTGGCGAGAGAGTTCTCATTTGAGGGCTTTCTTCTTGAAGCACGTCAAGATTGGTGCTCGGAATTGTCAATTTCGACTTTCTTTTGCTCGAATCGGAAGTGGAATTCGAGTTCAAGCTACTTCTGTTGCTGTTGCTTGGCGAGTTGTTATACGAAATAACGTTCCCATCGGAGTCCAATCTCTGGATGTTTCCCGAATATTGGGTGCCATTGTTGTTATTAAGATTGCCGTCGTATCTGGAAGACGTCGTTGAGCTGCGATCGCCAATCAAATTAGGATCAACGATAATAGCTTCGTCGGTATCGACATTTCGACTGATTCTATTGTCAACAAGTCTCACCGAGAACAACTCATCGGTGGAAACCGTTGCCAAAGAGTTAATCGACTCCTGTCTTCTTTCACCGGTGTATTTCGAACGAGTAGAATCAACAGCTTGACGCCACGACTTCTTAGGGATTCTGGTGCTTGCGCGTTTTGGGATTCGGTCGTCTTCTTCAATACGTTCTTCAACAGACGTTTCGGCCATAACAACAGCAGCGTTTTCGGCATTATCGACGGCGGTAGCAGTAGTCTCTGGAACTTGGCTAGGAGCAGCAGCAGCAACTGCAACTGCCCGTGTTGTGGGATTTGTCACGGAAATAATAGAGGTTTCAGTCACATCTGCGGCAGTACCAGCTCCCCCTACAGCAGAAGGCATAAGAGGACTTCCTCTTAAAGGTGAGTCGCGGATATCATTGGCAACGTTTACTGTAGGCTCGACAATGGATCCAATGCCAGAGTAATTGCTTGACCTCTGGTTAGAATAGAGATCGTTGTGTCTGTGAAGATTGGAAGACGATAAATTCTCGGGGAAATCAAGCAAATTCTCGGTAGACGGTCTTTTAAGTCTGTTATCTTTGCTTCTTCTCAGTGATAACGGACTATCGTTATTGCTGTGGCTTCTGCTGTTCATGAAAGACGACTGGTACTCAACAGTATCAACATATCGAGCATCGCCGCTCTCAGCAGTAGAATTAAGATGGAGAACCACTCCTGTGCTGCTGTCATTGTTCAATTCATCGACATGAGTAGCTGAAGAATGCTCGGACGCGTTGGATCCATCAATTATATAGGTTCCAGCAGCACCAAGACCACCAATAGCTGCTGCAGAAGCAGCAAACATACCAACATGTTGGTCTTCAAGCATGTTAAAGTCCTCCTTTTTGAATGAAGCCGCGTCATCATAATCGTCCAACAGTTGCCAGTTCTCATGCTTAGTGTCGCCAGTTTCCTCAGTCAACTTTGTGTCGTCATAATCATCATGACTGTTGCTACCACTGCTGTTGTTGCTTCTCACAGCTTTCTCGGGGAAACCAGCACTAGTAGGGCTTCCGGTTCCATTGTTTGGATTGCCAAGAATAGGACCAGAGATTTTAGGGGATTCCGGGTCGTTTTGCTGCTTCTTAGCGTCTTTGTTCTGTCTTCTTCTGCAACAGAGGAATATTAAGAGCCCTAAAAGCACCAAAAACAATACCGGGAGCACGGTTCCAAGAATAATTGCAAGCTTTTTGTTCTTGGACATCCCAGAACCGCCGCTAGAAGACCCAGAAATGCCCATGATCTCGAAACTGACTTGGTTGTTGCTGCTGGAGTCACGTTTGGCCACAGATCCCCTGGATCCTGTCAAGGTCACCTTGATTGCATCGAATTTCTTAGGAACTTTACCATTGAAAGTGAGATTACTTGAATGGTAGCTGATCCAGTCCAGAGCCGTGGCACTGGCGCTGCCGGAACTCGAATCGACACGTGAATATGTCACTGTGACGGTTGTGTTATCAGGCTGAACAAACAACGATTTACTGAGTGTGTATTCGAACCAGGAGTTCTTCGTGGCATTAACGTTGGAAATGGTGTTAACATTGAACACTGACGAAGATGTAGTGCTGTTTGTGGTGCTGCCAGAAGTAGTAGTGCTGTTTGTGGTGCTGGTACTGTTACTAGAAAGAGTAGTCGTTGAACTGTTGGTGATTTCAAACGGTAAAGCAACGGTATCATCATACAAATCGTTGATGTTTACGCTGAATGAAACTGTGTCGAAAGAGCTAGGAAACTCTCCGCCAATAGTCAACGACGTTTGGTCCAATCTTGCCCAAGATGGAGCATTGCTGCCAAGCGAAATGGAGGAGATGTTGCCGGTTGTTATCACGTTGTTGTCGAAATACACCTGGTCGATGGGTATTGAGACATTGAAGCTTGAAGTGGTGTTAGAGGCTGGCAGAATGACGATATTCGAGCTTATGGAGGTAGAAAGCTGGTGGGCACCAATAACAAGCATGAAATTGGAGATGGCCCCGGAATAGCCTTCAAAATCAGTCGCAATGATGTCGAAGATGTACTCCACAGAAGGAGCAATCTTGGAGTTGACTGAGGGGGCAGTTCCGTAGAAAGTCAAGTTGGTGTCGGTTTCCAGGAACTTTATCCAGGCAGGCAACGAGGTTCTGTTCTCAGCAAGACCATAATAGGCAACAATTGCAGCAGAACCTTGCTTGAAGGTAGCGTCTTTAGCGAATGAGACACTGAACTCGTCGCCAGGAACAAGCACGAGTCCATCGACCCCGTTGGTCAGCCCGAAGTTCGAAAGCTGGTCTATGATTGCCGAGCTTGAGTAGGCAGTTGGTGGAGAGTTGTTGGATATCTGCAAGGTGTTATTAGTGGAAAACGAGTCATCCCCAATGATATTGAAAGATATCACCGTATCGCTGGTACTGTTGGCATCAGAGGGGGTTCCCGAGAGTGTTCGTGTGCTCAGGTCAAACGAGAGCCATGATGGGTTATTGGCAATCGAATATGTAATTGATGAGGAAGAAGATGATGATGATTCTATTGTGTTCTCTGAGAAGGTGAACGAGTACTCCAGGCCGTATCTTGCTACGAGAGGGTACTGCGAATTGAACGAAAATCCCAGATAGAGGGAATCATCGGCGAGAGTATGAAGCACGGCAGTGGATAGTAGTAGCAGGAGTTGGTGTATGTGTTTCATGGTGCTATTATTGAGGAAATCATAAGATATAATACAGTATAAAACAGTGACAAAGGAGAGGTATTTGAGGAGGAAGTGAAAGAATGATTAAATGAATGAATGGATAATGAACGAATGAATGGGTAGCTATCAAAGCAGAACGAATGAAGGAATGAAGGAATAAGTGAGCGAATAAGTGAGTGAATGAATGTGAACGACAGATAGCCCATCTCCAAGACAAGCAGAAAGAATCTAAAATTTTTCAGCTAGCAAAGCGAAGACCAAGCTTTTTATTGAATTACAATCGGCTCACCACATAATAATAGCATCATATGTTGAAAGCTCAAAGGTTCGTCCTCAGACCAAACCCAATGCACAAAATCGTTCTGTACAGACATAAATGTCTCGTAGCGGTCTATGTTGAACTCAAAATTAAGGTAAATATGTCCCTTTGACGATGAGCAGAGATCCCGCCCTTTGAAAAATCAAAATACGCGTCTAGGAAGGAGTGGTTATTTTACGCGTGGAACATAACTCGGGGCCGTTTTTGTTGCGTTTTTCCCGGTTTTTCACCTGCTGTTTTTCTGTTGAAGTAGCAAGAAGTCGCTTTCTTGCGGGGGAAGATCCTCGCAGGCACCTTTTTTTCCTCTTTTTTTCTTCGACCAGCGATAGGTTATCCATGTTTTTTTCCCACTAATTAAAGTATGTTTTGCAAGTTTAGGCAAGTCTCATCCTGATTGAGTTAATAGATATACCCAAAACGAACAGAAAAATTGGCTGAAAAGCCTGTGGGATGTGCTATTAATAATTCTCACTGGAAGGGCGCCTCAGCAGCTTTGCGATGGCTGTTGAAGGGAAGCTGTGTACATCTCGGTCTATTGTGACCTATTGTAAGCTACCAGCAGGGGGACCAGGGAGGCCTAGAGAATTTCATCTAGATCTTATCTACCCATGTAGAGATTGTAGAAGGTTGACATATCGCAGCTAATATTAGCTAATATTGTAGATAAGAGCGTAGAAGTGGTTTTCTAGGTTCACGTTTGACTTGGATGGGATACCCAGTTGATTGGTGAAATATCACATGCTTTGAGATGCCCCACAGAATGTAAATGAAACGCCAGCAGACGACCAACAAGTGCCAGGAGGTCTATTATGGAGCCAAGAATATTCAGCACACACTGCATAATATGAGTACCTTGACAATAGTTGACATGAACACATGATTTCATGGCTCCTGTATACTCGTCTATGCGTCTACAACATCTTATTTCCTCATTTTCTCGCTAATGTTATTACGTTCGTCTTACCAGATGTTCACCCATGCGTGTGTTCATGATAAACAAGACTCCGACTGAGCCTTGTTTTGCCAGGTCTTCTTTGCATATAATCTGCGTAGAAAAACGCAGGCCGCTGCTCGAGACAAGCAAACGTAACATCCGAGGATATGGCCATGGCCATAGCTCACTATCCGTGGCTGGCTACGGGCATTCGCTACAATGTACATCTATTTGGTCAACGACCCCCGGTTCTGGATCCTGTTACTTCCTGATTAAACTCCTGTCTTAATTAGACCCAATTGCGGCCACATGCTTCAGTACGTCTACAATTACACTACAATTACATACAACAATTGTCCTATATATTGCATTTGAACACTCAATTTCCTAACCCAACTCTCTTTCCAATTAGAAGGCTTAAGCCCAACATCTCCGGAGGATGTCGGCCATCAGGCAACCCCCTCAACAGAAAACGATCCATTGTCTAATTGTCGACAATTAGCTCAGTAATGGCAGCTTGGCCCGGAAAATCTCTTCCTGAGGAGAAAAAGAAAAAAAAATTACTCCCTCATTGATCGCGATTTGATAACAAGCAATAATTCACTTATCTTGCCCGTAGGCAATTGGACGCAATTCACAGAGTATAGAGACATAAAACACTCAGAATGAAGATGATGATGTTAAGAAACCCCACGGCCATTCGCCGTTTTTCAACCTGTTTTGCTGCTTTTGAAAAGGCTACTGCTGTCAACTCCGACAAGTTTGTTAGCAGCTACTTGAACAAGACATCGCAGGCTCCAGACGGCTCTGCAACCATCATCAGCGACACTTTGCACGAACAGCGTCGTATTAAGTCGACTCCTGGCCATGCTACGTGGCTTGAAGCTCTTAATGAGCGTAAGAAGCAGCTTGCTAACGGTAAGATCCTTGATTCTTACAGCTATATAACCCCAGGAACCACCAAAGTTGGCGAGAAGAAGAGAAGCGACTCGTTCTCGTTCTTGTTGTTGCCGTTCAAGGAGGATCCTTGGTTGTTGGACGCTTATGTCAATGCGTTTGGTCGTCTTAGAGTGGGACTTATTTTCCAGGATTTGGACTCTTTAGCCGGTAAAATTGCCTATAAGCACTGTGCTCCTGCAGAACCAATGCTTGTGACCGCTTCGGTTGACCGGATTTACATGGTGCAAAGAATTGACGAAATCAGCAAGTACAACCTCATGCTTTCGGGGTCTGTTGCTTGGGTTGGAAGATCCTCGATGGAGATCACCATCAAGGCTTCGTATACCGAGGATGCGTTCCCCTCTGAAGAGGAGATCACCGAGGAGTTTGTGGACGAGGAAAAGGTGTTTTTAAGTGCAAATTTCACTTTTGTGGCCAGAAACCCTGAAACTCACAAGTCTTTCCCTATCAACAAGCTTCTTCCTCTCAATGAGAAGGAATGGATCGAATTCAACCGTTCAGAATCGCATAATGCTGCCAAAAAGCTCAGAGCTGCTAAGGAAAAGTTGACAATTGCCCCTCCTACTCAGCAAGAATCTGCTTTGATTCACGATTTATGGAGATCGTCTCAGAAATTGAAAGATTACATCACCCAAGTCGGAGAAAAGCCAAAGAATCTCGTGTTTACCCGTAATACGGTGCTTAAATCAGCGATTTTCATGCAGCCTCAATACAGAAACAGACACTCGTACATGATCTTTGGTGGATATTTGCTTAAACAGACGTTTGAATTGGCTTATTCCAACTCAGCTGCGTTTTCTCATGCCCCTCCTCGTTTTATAAGTTTAGATTCTACCACTTTCAGAGCCCCGGTTCCTGTCGGAAGCGTTCTCTACTTAAATTCCAAGGTTGTTTACACCGAACATATCCATGAAAATAACACTCCTAAGTCAGAATCCAGCGAGGTGGATGACCATTCTATGGGCTCGCCTAACGATAGCAAGTTTGAGGAATTCTTCAAGTATTTTGACAATTCTTCGAACAGTTTCTCGTCTAATCCAAAGGATTTCCTTTCCAAGGCTGGTACTATTATCCAGGTCAAGGTGGACACCAGTGTTCGTAGTTTAGACCACACCAAGATGACACGTACTGGATCGTTTATCTACTCGTTCTTTGTGCCTAAATACTCGTATGAAAACGAGTACTTAGGAGCCGGAAAGCCTACTGAATTACAGGAGGTCAAACATGGATATTATGCAGTGATTCCTGAAACGTATTCGGAGATGATTGAGTTCATTGAGGGCAAAAGAAGAGCCAAGGAGACAGCGGAGTATGCAAATTATTTGAAGAACGAGTAACTGGTGGTGCTACTGTTACTGCTACTACAGCCTACTGAATTAATATTCTTTTTGTTACTTGTTAGTAGATGCAATGTAGAAGCAATTTAAAGCCTGTAAGGACTGCCTGTGTATTCTCTACAACCGAACCCATATAGTATGTAGAACCCATATAAAGAAGTAGTGTATACAGCCTCTACAGCCCAGCTGAATAGTAAATCAACTGCTGCCTCATACAATCACCGACCATCAATAGCTATTGACATCAATGTAGACTCTTTGTTGGCGAGCACTTAGCCACGAGCGAAGCGAGCAACCGAGCGTAAGCGAGGTCTAAAATAAAAAAGAAGAAAGACCAACAGATAGCTCCTCTATAGAGGCCAGAGCACGCCCCACATTTCATGTGCACACTTCCATAAAACTTACCACGCTTTTAAGTATACACCCCCAGAATGTGTGATTTATCCTGAGCAACGTAATCCGTACTTGATCTACAAATGTCAGCCTCTACATGGAAACACATTTGGATTGACATCCTTCCTTCTTGGACTATCTACATCTGGAGTGCTCTGAAGGGCTCGCTACCAGATACCAGCTGGCCGCAAGTCCCACTAATTTATCTCGGGGCACCGCTGACCCACTCCAAACTTTACTGCAGTTTGTTCTGTCAGTGCAACGGCGCTGTATCACGTGACGGGGCTGCTTAGGCCCCAAGATTTGCCTGATATGCTCGATAAGAGGACCTGCCTGAGATCTGCGCAGGGAGATAGCTGGCCCAGGGCCCCTGTGTCCGCAAGGTCCCGAGACATCCCGCTGCCCTAGAGCAGTGGACCAACATGTCTTACGCCCCAAACCAGCTCCCGTCGGCAGCCCCTACAACCGGTGGAAATTCCGACAACTTAATGCGGATGTCTCAAAGTTCAGAAACCCGTAAAGACATCCGAATTCGAATCGAGAGGCCTCCACAGCGATTCTACGACAACGAGGCCGTCATCCACAGAGATTCCTCCCGTCCACATGTGGGAGCACCATTGGCAGCCAACATCCATATAATAATATCAATAGTAAAAAGCCCACAGCACACTGAACACCGAGGTCTTCTTTAGCTTTGAAAATTTTTTCTCCATTCGTCTAAGAAAAAGAGACAAAAAAGAAACAGGAAAAGAGGAAAAGAGGAATTAATTAATACGATACACCAAGGAATCACAGGTAACCAAGGGAACAGGCCATACATCCACCCAAGCAACCGCATCGCCAGCAACGCCAGCATATTGACTCGTCCGCGTGGACCGTTCTGCCGTTTTCCGCTTTATCACCACATCCATATACATTGCTCTGCGCCCCACCACGGCCTCCTCCTCGCTTTCATCATAAGGTTATCTGGCATCAACGCCCCGAAAACCGTTGTAAACGAGAATCCTATAATCCTGTGTATCAGTGTCCCATATTCACCGGCGTCACCATTATTTCCACCAAGAAATAAATACATTTGTCTCTAAGTCTGTGCTTCTCTCTCTAAAGCTACTGTCAGCCGCTGTTTAGATGGTGGGAATGCCATTCAGCAACGCTACAAACATAAACATCCTCAATGACACAAGTCAGAACTACACCGTTGACAGCTCTAACACAAACACGCCCAACCCCCAACCTTCGTACATGAGCAACTACGGCCATCATCAGCTCGGCCCTAACTCGGCAGCCTCCGGTGGGGTAGTGCCCCATGTTTCGATCCATAACTACCTGTCTCCGGCCGCCTCAGGAGCCAGAGCCCCTCATACTTCCGGCAGCGTGATTCTTCCTGCCATCGGAAGCTCCGTCTCTCCTCCGTCGCTTGCCAGCGCTGGAAACCCCGGAGAGCCTAACGGCCTTGATAATATGGGCAGAAGAGGTGCTGTTGGCTCCAACACGTCCTCGCCATCGTCTGTCGGACAACAGCATCATCCGATGAACATCCATTCGTCGCATCAGTCGATGCTTTCGCACAGAAGTCCTCCTCTAAACCCGTCTGCCTCTGGAATCAGTCTCTCGGTGATCACGCCAAACACCTCGTCGGTGTCGTCTGGATCTGCCACCCCTGGGGTCACTAACTCCAACGGCGGCGGCGCAGGCACAATCACCAGCGGATCATCTGTTTCCCCGCCTATAAACGTCAACTCGTTGACGGTTCCGTCCAGCAACGGCAACATCAGCCATGCCGGAAGCCACACGGGGTCTCCGCACGGCTCAGCTGTTTCCAGCGTGCTAAACACGCCGGAATCGCGCAACATCGACCTCGATATGAAGTCTCCCAGCGGAAGACCGCTTTCCTCGCGAAAGAAACACAAAAACGAGCACGGGGGAGCCTCTAACGGCCCAATAACGACGCCATACAAACGGTGGTCGGTCCGAATGACCAACGAGTTCTGCAGGCTTTTGATTGAGCACAAAGACCAGCGCATTGGCAACACAAACAGCTTCACAAACACAGGGTTTCGCGACATCCAGAACGAGATGAAACGGTTCTTTCCCGACCAGTTCGACATGAAGAAGTTCGAAATCAAGAAGCTCCGCGAGAAGTTGAAGCAGATCAACAACGAGATCGCGGGGTTCAAAAAGTTGATGCTTAATGAGTCGATGTTGATGTGGTCTGTTGCTGAGGGAAAGTTGTATTTGGAAAACGTTTCGAAGATCGATGAGTTGAAGAAAAACTCCATTAATGGAGTGTATGCCGGGCTTTCCTGGAACTCTTTACGTCGTTATCTTGTAGGAAACTGCCATTATATATATCTCCACTCTGTAGAGTTCTTTATTGACAACGATAACTGTGATAGTACTGACGAATTGAAAAACGGCTTTAAAGCACGGGATGTGTTTCTATATCCAGCGCTTCAAAAGGCGTTCCGGATTATCACCACTCCTGCTGTGATCCGGTCCATTGAGGACACGCGATACGAAGAGTCGTTGGACTCTGAGGACGTCAATCTTGACAAGGTTGCAACCTACAGTGCCAGCGATGTGGCGATGTCTAGTAGTAATGATGTATATAAAAGAAGGAACGAAGAAGAACTTGACGAATATCCCCACAAATTGCCTAATCGGCTTGGTTATAGCCTGAATCCGGTGATTGGGACAAGCAGTAGCGAGAAATTGAGCGACAAGCAGCACAGTTCAAGCATTGTGTCGACGTCCACAACCACCACAACCACGTCCAGTGGGTCGACGATTCAGTCCGAGCAGTCCGAATCACAACAGCCTAGTGTCATCAACGATGATAGCAGCAACAACGGCAGCAACAACATCAACACCAACAGCAATAGCAGTGGTAATGGCAACAATAATAACGGCAACAATACCCAGAATGCTAATAATAATGGTAATAACGGCAATAATAACCAGAATAATAACCAGAATAATAACCAGAATAATAATACCAATAATAATAACAATAATAGCCAGAATAATAGCAACAACCAGAACAATAATACCAATAATAACAACCCCAATAACAGCCAGAATAACAACGCCAACCATGGTCTCGATAACAATTCCGTGCCTAATTCGAATGCTAATGTCAATAACGCTAACAATATGGCCGGAAACCCAATGCACAGCTCTGCTAGTAACAGTATTGACCAGGGTTTTCCGTTCATGAGATACAGAAGCTCGCTCCAACGGACCAGTAGCGTTGGCAGCGGCCGTCGTTCGCTTCCATTCTACGAGAACTTCTTGAACTTCAACCCAGCAAGCAGTTTTTTCATTCCTACTGGCGATTTCATGAACCAGTTCACTGGGAGTTTTTCGGGCATGTCAGGCTCGTATCCTGCGTCTCAATATCCTCCTCCTCCAATGCATTACTTACAGCAACAGCAGCAACAACAGCAGCAGCAGCAACAACAACAACAGCTTCTCTTACAACAGCAGCAACAGCAGAATGTAGGCAACGGTAACGCTGCTGCAGCTTCTAATTCTGAGGGCGCAACGTCCACAGTGACAGGAAACGCTGTTAACAATATGTATCCTCCGTACGATAACGGCAACAACAATGGCGGTAATCCTAACGGGGGATCATCTGGGAATGGTGGTGCTTCTAATGCGACAACAGCAAATAATCCAAACGGAGAAAATATTGGTCCTACCGACAGCGAGATCCAAATGGCGCCGTATTTTGATTATTTGCCGTTTAACAACCAGATGAACTCTCAAATGATGGTGATGGCAGCAAGACGAAAAAACTTGGAAGAGGCGAATAGCTTTTTGATCAAGCTAAGAGGCCTTTCGATTATCAATTCGAAGCAGTTCATTCTGATTGGGGGAATTGTGTCAGAAAACGATAGCTTTTTGTATTATATCATCAACGAGGAGATCAGTCTCGCGGAAAAGATCAATTTCATCAAAGATTACTTGAATGAGAGTTAGATTAGATAACTATATTAAATATGTATGATAATAGCGATTAAATATTCGAGATGGTGTAGGTGTGTAGAAGATTGTATAGTGATTATGGAAGCAAACCATAAAGCTTACTATGTCTAATATCTACAGATTCAGACTGTTCTAAGGCGCACTAAGGCCGCTCCTGTGTGGAGTAAACTATTAACTTTGCGGAGGAATCCCATTTATAATGGATATTCTCCAGAATATCATTCTATATATAGTGAGTATATATATGGTGCGTATATAGTTAGTTCAAACTTAAATTCCGAACACCTCAATCGGGAAACTCCGAAGGCCTATAAACATTTTAGCTCCACACGAGATTTCAGAAACTGGCCCAATATCTCCGAACAACCACCATTAACACCAGCCCCCGGCCGCATTTAAGATTTGGGTTCTAACATCTCCACATTCTAGCTCTACTTAGGGAGTCAAAAATCAAGCTTTCTCGTGATTTGCTTCACAGAAACGAGAAACCGAACTGCCTAACTTTCTTTTTTTGGCTTTAGCATGCCCTTTGATGTTCTCTCTGCAATTGCTCACAATGATCTCTACAACTGTGTGGCAGAGCGTGGGAAGTTTCCGTTGGTCATGCCCTACCTGTTTGTTCCCAAAATACGTGGTAATTCGCTCTTTCGAAGTCATGAAACCATTCACGTCACCAGGTTGAACTTAAGAGCATAAAAAATACCCAAGATTCTGGCTTCCCCCCGTTCCGCATTGTCCCCGTTTTTCACTATGTTCTGGCCCTCAACCACCCAAAAAACAACAATGCTTCGCGAAAGAACGTCCTTTGCTCCATGTTCTGAGAGTACTGCCCCTCAGCCCACGCACACAGGCCTGAGGCTCGATTTAAAGGAACCTTTACAACCCCATAGTAGCTGAATTGGGTAATTTCTTTGGTGGGTTTTTTGGGGATTTTCCCTTTTTTAGGTGTTTTTCGTCGGCTGAATATTTTTTTTAAATATATAAAGGTGGAGTTTCTCCACGATTTTTGAAATTTTTCATTTTGTTCCTGGCCCAGTTTCTAGTTGCTTTGCTAGTTCTACACGTACACAGCTACAAATACAAATACAACCACATACACACAACCACATCACATTCAAAATGCCAGCCGATAACAACCCTTCCTTCGTCCTTGTCCAAAAACAGGAAATGAAGTATGAGGACAGACCTGTTCCTAAGATCTCCGACCCTCATTTCGTCAAGATCGCTATTAAGAAGACCGGAATCTGTGGTTCCGATGTCCATTACGCTCAACACGGTGAATTGGGTCCTTTCAAGGTCACTTCGCCTATGGTTCTTGGTCACGAATCTGCCGGTGAGATTGTTGAAATTGGTGCCAATGTTACTAGAGTCAAGGTTGGTGACAGAGTAGCAATTGAACCTGGTTATCCTTCCAGATACTCGCACGAAACCATGAGCGGAAAATACAACTTGTGTCCTCACATGGCCTTCGCTGCTACTCCTCCTTACGATGGTACTTTGTGTAGATACTACCAAGTTCCAGAAGATTTCGTCACTGTTCTTCCAGACAATGTCGACTATGAAGAGGGTGCTATTGCCGAGCCATTGGCCGTTGCTGTTCACGCCAACAAGCTCGGAACCACCACTTTCGGTTCCGAGGTCTATATCATTGGTGCTGGTCCAATTGGTCTTTTGAACACTGCCACTGCTAAGGCTTACGGTGCTACCAAGATTCTTGTCATTGACTTGTTCGATGACAAGCTTGAACTTGCCAAGAAATTGGGTGCTACTGCTGTTCACAACTCTAGATCCGATAAGGGAAAGTCCTTGGAACAAGTTGTCTCGGAACTCCACTCTAAGTTCTTCGTTCCAGACGTCGTTCTTGAATGTACTGGTGTTGAGTTCTGCATGGGTGTTGGTGTTGCTGCTACCGGTAATGCTGGTACTTATGTCCAGGTAGGTATGGGTAAGAACCAAGTCAACAACTTCCCAATCGGAGCCATTGGTACCACCGAGGCTGTTATCAAGGGATCTTTCAGATACAACTATGGTGACTACAGAGATGCCGTTAAATTGTTGGGTTCTGGTAAAGTCGATGGTAAACTCTTGATCACACACAGATTCCCATTCTCTAAGGCTCAAGAAGCTTACGACACTGCTGCTGCTGGTAAAGGAATCAAGATCATGATCGACGGTCCAACTGACCAAGATTAAATGGAATCCAAGTATATAATCTGGAAATAGTAATGGTAGTTTTCTATATATGTGATGAAGCAAGTATATAATATAATGATAAAATTTGAAAGCAACAGAAGTAGTAGGTGTTTTAGTCATGAAAGGTGATGGTTATATGAAGGTAGTATGTAAGTAGGTGTGTAGCTAGCTATAGCTGGTATTAGAAGTGCAAAAAAAATAGTGCAAAAAAATATTCCGATACCGGGAGTCGAACCCGGGTCTGCTCGGTGAAAGCGAACCGTGCTAGCCGTTACACTATATCGGATTTGATGAAGGAAGTGTTACTGTAGATATTTTTCTGTAAAATTTAGAACTAAAGTATGTCCGGGTGTAGTGTCTGGGTGTAAACTCAAAAAATGATTATATAGCTTGGGTCAAAAACGAAGCCCAACAGAAGCTCATTACTTTGTCAATTAATGATCTATAACTACATCCTTCAGCTACTTACCAAGTATACAAACGTCTCTGAGGCAAAATGTCGGATCCGATTGATGGTGCAATTGGCGCTGTTAACGGCCAACCGGCGAAGAAAGTTGAGAATAACGATGATCGTGATCGTATAGAAGAAGCAAATAACTCAGAGGCAGATTTGCAACAGCAGGAAGATAGCGATCCGGATTTATCCAACGGCAGAATGGAAGAAGGAGACGATGCAGAAGATAATATTAGCTTACATGATAATGTGGAGAGCGATGCTAATAATGAAGAGGAGGACGAGCAAAGCGACAATGAGGACGAAAATGACGATACAGAAACAAATAATGAAGATGTTGACAGTGGCGATAGTGAAAGTAGTGACGGCAGTGACAGCAGTGACAGCAGTGATGACGACGAAGACGACGAGGAGCCTCCGCGATTGAAGTACTCACGATTGATAGGGCTTCCTAAGAACTTCTTCAAGAAAGACCCCGTATCGTACAGCTTGATCCACGAAGATTTCTTTGCATTTGCTACACATTCAGGGGTTCTACATCTTTGTAAGCCCGATTTGACCCCAATACGAACCCTTCGAGCCCATAAAGCATCGATTCTCTCTATATCAACGAATGGCACACATTTTGCCACGGCATCGATGGACGGTACTGTTGTTATCGGCTCGTTGCATGATACCACAGACATCACGCGATTTGACTTCATGAGACCCGTTCATGCTGTGGTTATCGACAAGGACTACAAGTCCACTAAATGGTTTGTGTCTGGGGGAATGGCTGGCAAAGTTATATTATCTCAACGAGGCTGGATGAGCAGGAGAAACGATATAGTCCTCGAGGAAGGAAATGGTCCTATCGTTGGAATTGAATATGTTGGTGATGTTATCTTATGGATGAACGATGCCGGGATTACTGTATATAATGTTCTGACTAGAACAACGATATTGAACATTCCCCGCGAAAGGGACGCTCCTAGAGCCGATTTATACTGGCCAAGAGTCAATATTCCCGATAATGACCGAATAATCGTAGCTTGGTGCGACATGCTCTACTTCATTCGGGTTCAAATTGTTCCTAAAAGCGAGCAGACTGTAAACCAGCTGTCTATGTCTATTTTCAGCAGCGCAGCCTCGTCTTTCCGAGCTCCTATTGAAAAGAAGGCAGAGTTAGAGAACTCTATTCGGTTGCCAGATACATTTATAGCCGGTGTTGCCACGTTTACCAACGATTTATTGATGATATTGGGCTATAATCCCCCTACTGCTGCTGTTGGTGATGATTCAGGGCAAGTCAGACCGAAGGCAGGTCCTCCAGATATCCTTTTGATCAATTCGGTGACTGGGGAAGAGATTGCAGATGATGAAATCAGCTTGAAAGACTACGAACAGCTTGGATTGAACGATTACCATTTAGGAAAACATATTGGGATGTTGTCTACACGATACTTTATTTTGAGTGCCCGAGACGCTGCTATTGGCGAGGAATTCGGTATGGATGACCGCTTGAATTGGTATCTTGATAACGAACGCTTTGATAAAGCATGGGAAATAAGCGAGCATTTAGTAAATAAGAACAGACGACTCTCAATAGGGTTAAAACAGGTAGATAAGTTGGTTTCGCTCGATGAATGGGCCCTTGCCAGTGAGTTCTTGCTAAAGGTTTTGAAGATCGATTTCCTTCCGTTTGAAGACACGGATATTGAACTAACCGAATACCAGGAGTCTATTAGAGATAAATGGGAGCAATACATTGAGTTGTTCATCAACAAAGATCATCTTGATGAGATATATCTCAAGGTTCCTACACATGCGAAGTTGAAGATCAACCACAAGATTTACGATAAAATCTTGGCATATTATCTTGGCCATGACCAGGATAAATACTTTGAATTGACAGGAAGATGGAACTCTAATCTCTACAGCATAACAGATATTCAGGCTCTTCTTGAAGAGAAGCTTGAAGAAATTGCAGGTTATGAGACCGAGGATGGTCTAAAGACGCAGCTACGCTCCACATTGGTTGGTTTATACTTGCAATCAAGCAATCCTAATGCGGCAGTTCCACATTTGATAGAACTCAAAGATTCAAAGCAATTGCTAAATGTATTGACTAAATATCATAATTTAGGTAGTTTTATAGACAGAATTTCTGAAATAGTCACGCTAGCGGTGACAAAACAGGAGTTAGAACAGTTAGGAGACAACAATGACGACTCTGAAAGAAACCAGGTGGCTCAGAAATTATCGCCAACAATTGAAATGTTGGTGATGAACAAGCATTTGGTACCGCCTTTGAAAGTCATTGAGACCTTAGAGGCCAATGACTTGCAGTTCATCACCTACCTGTTTATTGAAAAACTCTATAACATGCATTCTGATGACATAAAGACGTTGATATCTGCTGATACTGCTAAGAACCTGCAGCAAACAGGCAGGGCTGGCAATAATAGTGGCATTGAAGACTTGATGGTCCGTCTTCTCACTAAATATAATACCAAGAAGCTCTTGTATTTTTTGGTTAACAACCAGCATTATAATATCGATCTTGCCATTAAGTTGTTCTCTGCCAACGAGAGTAAGTTCATTAAGGAGAAGATTTATCTTCTAGGAAAAATAGGCAAGAACAAAGATGCACTTCAGCTTATTATTGAGAAGTTGGATGATCCAGAAGAGGCGATTCGGTTTGTGAAGCAGCATAATGACGACGAAAGAGAACTTCTCAACTATTTGTTGAATTACAGTACACGGAAGCCTCGGTTCATTCGTGCGTTGATTGAACAGGCCAACGATTTGATTGATCCAATTGAATTGGTGAAACGTATTCCGGAAAACACTATGATTGAAAGTCTCAAGGAGAACATGATCAAGATCTTGTCCAACAACGACTTGAACATACTCTTGGTAGAGAACATATTGAAAATAATAAACAACGAAACGATGGAAAACTCAAGACTTTACGATAAATGGAATGAGCGAGGCTTTCTCGTTGATTCTAGCCAAGTCGATTCGATGTTGAACAGAGGAGTAGATCTGGATGAAGACGAAAAGCAGGGAAGTCTTTTGAAGCCTTTGATAGATGTTGCAGAACATGATAAGGTACATCAATTGATTGGGCAAATCGAAAAGAAAGGCACTCTGGAGATCGATTTTAAGGATGAAGTGAGTAAATTGAGCTATGAAGGCGGGAAATTGATCACAGAAAAGGAGCTTCTCAGCATGTTTGGCTTATCTGAAGTCTGGCTAGGGAACTCTAAGAGTTTGGGAGATACATTAGTACATTTATCGTTTATCAAAGCTCAATTGAAACAGAGAAGGGGGTATTGATTGCTTTCCATATATAATAAGAGTAATAGTAATAATAGTAATAATAGTAATAATAGTAATAATAGTAATAATAGTAATAATAGTAATAATAGTAATAATAATACACGATTGAGAAAGACAGGCGATGATCAGCCATAATCCAGTAGATATCTAGCCACCATATGACAGCTTCGTAGCTTTGATGACCTTCATAGCTTCCTAGCTTGTTATTCCCATTTATTACTAAACACACCCATTTCTCCAAAAGTAGGCCAGAAGTACCGATATAAACTTTCACTTAGAAATCTTACCATTATCTGCATTATATAAGTATGGATCAATGAGATTGGAGAGACAAACGGCGGCATCTTTTCAATATTCATCCACTAAATGTGCATCCAAGAGTTATAGTCTATTGAGTAGTGAACTCGTTCAACAGAAAAAAAAAAGAAAATGGTGTCAATAACCGACCTAGCTTCTGTTACTGATCTCTCTGCCAATAATAAGAAGGTGCTCAAGCAAAGAAAGCAGGCATTCCTGACGGACTTGAAATCAAAATTGACGTCATGGGGCTATATTCTTATAATATATGCATATTTACTTGATTCTGGCTTTGTGCTATCTCTTATGAGGTTTGTCTTCCAAGGAATACTAGCAAGACCATTTCCCCCACAGATGAGACAATTGGTCAATGACAAGCGACGGATCCTCCGAATTCTCTTCTATGCGCCCTTGATCATGAACATCATTACATTAACTGTGAGGGTGCTCTTTGAGGATTATTCTGATAGAACAGGGAGAAACATAATTAACGGATATATATATGGAGTGGTGCCGATCCAGTTTATTGGAGAAAAACTTTGTAATAGCAAGCTCCGAATAGTCGTGAACGATATATGTGTGTTGGTGTGTCAATTCATGTTATTCTGCTTGAATTTTGTTGAACTGGCAGATTGTTTTGATTCTATAGAGGATGAAGAAGAACAAGAAGAACAAGAAGAACAAGAACAAGAAGAGACTCCAGAAGGCGATCAACAGCGAACTAATGAAGAGAACATTCCTCTTTCACTGCTTAATAATGATCCAGCCGAGTCGGAAGAGGGCGATGGATACTCAGGTGAAACCATAGTAGTTACTATCCCAGTAAAGCTGATCTTGAAGAAGATCACAAAGAAGTACCACCAAGAAGACAGTTCCATGGATATCGATGGCTTGTTTGACCTCAATGAGAACTCATTTTTACGACTTAATAACAACGCTCAGATTGTTTGACTTTTGTTTACGAATGGTTAGTTATTTGTAACCTGATAATAATGAACTATTTATGTTACTGCTCTTCTATATAATATATACGTCATATTCGTCGATAAATTTAGGAACGACCGAACTTAAACCCACTAAAGAATGATGCGGCTGCATTTGCGGTTGGCGATTGGCTGGCATGTTGTTTCTTAATCTTGTCGTTTTCTGTTTGTATTTGATCGATCAACGTAGTTGTGCCTCGAATATCATTGGAAACCTCTTCAATTTGTCGCTTGACATCGTTATTGATTTCTTCTATATTGTGGTTTCTTTTGATGCAGTAGCAAAGCTCCTCACGAAGCTTCAATTCAGCCACCTTCTTAGCAAGTTCTTCCTTCAAGAGCTTCAATTCTAAGTTAGTGTTCTTGATTTGATTCAACTTCTCGTTTTTGATGAGGATCTCCTCTTTGTAGCTTTTATGGGTTAAAGACAAGTGATTGAACTCAGCTTGGAGTTTCATCATTTTTACTTTATTGTCCCTCTTCTCAACACGAAGCTCTTTTATTTCGGTGTTGTTGGAGAGTTCTTCCGACAAGAATAACGAGCTTTTAGACGAGTTTCTTGTGAAGGTGGCGTCATCTTCGTCTGAAAATTCGTTGTTTGACAACGAAGATCCAATCAGCAAATCGCTTCCGTTTTTGTGCGAGGTTCCAAGACCGAAACTCGTTCCTGATCCTGATGGTAACGACTCAATGTGCTTCTTTTCCCTGTCAAGGGTTCTGAATTCTTCTTCATATTTGTAGATGTTTGGCGAGAATTTCAACGCCTCTACCATGAAATCTCCAAACGTCTTCTTTTCTTTGACGATGATCTCGATGATTCTGTCTGGCTTAGATTTAGCGCCGTCTTTCGGTTCAAGATCACTTCTAACAATGTTGTTTTTTGTGATCTCTTTAAGGTTAGTAGAATCGTCTCCGTGGAGCTCCGTAGTCTGTTCTTCTTCTTCTTCTATTTCGTCAAATGGGTTAGGGAACATGTCCTGCTGGTTCACAAACGAATTGATGTTCTTGTAATGAGGTAGTTCTGAGGAAAGGATCTTCTTATTGACAAATTTGAACTCCTCATCTCTAAGGAAACAGAACACTTTATCGCTTAATAAGAAATTGAATAACGCCTTATTATTGGCAAACTGGAATATCTTGAAATAATTCTTTTCCATAACTAATAACATGAATCTGATGAGAAACTCAACCCCTTCCATAATCACCATATCAAGTATTCTCAATAAATGCGCGTCTGATAGTTTAAACCCTTTGATATCTTCTTCTTCTTCTTCTTCGTTATTGCTGACGTTTATGTCATCAAGAGATGACTTGATGTTTTCGTATTCAATACTGTTAACAACAGTGTCGTTGATCTTTATTTCTCGGTTAGGATCGCTGTTATCTGGAGGAAGTCTGCTTTCGTCTGAATTGTCACGATCAAACCATCTGTAATTAGTAGAGAATCGGTTAAAGAATTCGAACACAAATCTCTCTAATATTAGATTGGTCTGAATGCCTTTCGACGATAGACATAAGAACACTTCGGGAAAGAAATCCTCTAAAGCACGGTTGAAAACGTATATAAGTTTGTTTTTATTGTATTTTGACTGATATGAGTTCTTTATGATGTTGACATCGCCATCTTTGTTGTATTTGGAATAGCTCGAGGCGTTGTCCAAGATCACTGACGATCTGACACTGCTGGACAGAGACATGTCAGCTGTGTATGGAGCTGCAAGCTGTGGCGATGGCTTCTTCTTGCTCTTTAGAATTCGAATATTGTTGTTATTGATCTCGTTATCGAAATTGAAATAATTCTCGTTAAGATTAATAAGAATGCTGAATATTTCCGGTTTGGTAAGTTTGTAGCTGTGAGTTTTTATATTCAACAAGTTCTCGTTTTTGCCGCAGCTACGAAGTAAAAGATCGCATAAAGCAATTATAGACTTTGATGGAAGATAGAACGTCTTTGAGCTGGCCTCTTCAATGGACGATGGCGACGTCTGAGGACTTAATAAGCCTTTGATTTCGGCATATCCACCACGATCATAATATATAGTGAAATTTCTCATAATCTCAAAAAGGTCTTTGTCCACCTTCTGTAGAAGCTCTTTATTCAAGTCATTGATGTCAAAACGCTCGTCACTGGCATTAAGACAGCGTAGATCAGTGTTGAAAGTCTCGCAGATTCTCAAACGGAGGTCGTTCTCCTTCGAAAAGAACGAAATAACACTGTTTTCCTTATAGATTCTCTCCAAAATGAGAGACTTACTGTTGGTTAAATATAGATATACTAGAGATCTTATTGATTCGGGAACCCCTTGACGAGAAAACGCCGTCTCAATGGACCGCAACGACTTGATTTTCGTCATTTTGCTAGGATAATGGTCAATAATAGACTTCCAGAACTCCCAATCCACCTCGTCATCGCTGTTTGACGAGGTACTGTCCGGACTAGTGTGTTTGTTTTGGTCGTTATTGATCGTGAAACGGTTAAACACGGGGGTTTTCGAGTTCACAAGATAGCTTTCCTTGATCTTATCGTATTCCAACAATATGGCGTTTTTCCCGGCCTTAACGTCCTTTAAAAGGTCGGTTTTCAACGATATGTTGAATTTGTTGACGTTGAACTGACGATGAATGGCACGGATGTTGCTGTTATACTCCAATTCGTGATTATTGATTACCGGGCTATTGTTGCTTGCAGATAGCTGCTTTTTGTGGCCCAAATTGAACTTCTTTTCGGTGTGTTTAGGGCGATTTATGGTGTTTGGCCCGAGATTCACGGTTTGCGAACCGTTATTCAAGCTCAAATCAGGCGAGTACATCATCTGGGGAGTGTTAAAAATCTTCTTATCCACATTAGCAAAGTTGTTTCTGAGCACGTTTTGATTGAATGTCTGGGTGTTTGAGGAATTAGCAATGGAGGTAGTTAAGGCATCGTTTTCAAGCATCACATCAAACTTGATTGCATTCCGTCCAGGATGGCCTGAAGATGGAGCACCACTTAATAATCCGGCTGATCCATTGCTGGAGGCCGATATCATTGACATTGGTCTTGCTCTGTTTGCAGGAGGAGCCGAAGTATCGATAGATAATGAGGATCCAACAATAATAGAGACCGGTCTACGTGGTTTTGATGGCTTATTGACAGTAAGATGGTTATCATCAGACACCTCAGCGACTCCACTTAAGGCGTTCATGGCTGCGCCTACAGGAGATATCAATGAGTCGTTGCCCTGGGTAGCTGATGGGGCCTCTGCAAAAGAATATCCTTTTGGAGGTCCTTGAAATGATCTCCTGGCCAACGAACGTTTTCTAGTCATAAAAGACTTCATGGGGAAATCCCCATTATTTGGATTCTGAGCAGGCATGGTGCATGCTATTCTTCAAAGATATTTATCTAAACAGATCAGGAATCGTAAACAGAGCAATGGAAGAGCAATGATAAATAAGGATAGCAGTATCAAATATGAGCAGATGATGACAAAATTGCAAATATAAGTGTAAATTAAAATGTGTGGACGGTGTATTTTATGTTCTACCGGCTCACTTATCAATATATTCCTCTGACCTGAAGCGACAACAACACGTAAAATATCCATAAAGATGGTCAAGTTAATTGGTAATTTTTTCCTTGCTGCTTTTTTTTGTTTTTCATTCAGCCATGGTGTTTTAGGATCTGGGAACGGCGAGACTTTTTGTTACAGTTTTCACGTGTGTGTTTCTATTTATTGGAACTTTTTGCGGTTATTGCGATGAAACTTTTGGTTTAGCTCGTTAAAACCCTGTGAGATCAGAACGGAAATATTTATGGAGGCCCAGAAAATAGGATTCTTCCCTTCTTTTTCGCTGCTATTCATAGTTAAGTAGTCTGACTATAGTCTGAATATAGGCCGAGTAATACACCAAGTGAAACCAAACTGCGTTTTGTGTAGACGGAAGTGGAGTCTGTTGTAGTGGTTCTTTGGTTTTTGTGTCAGATCCTTGGATATTTGCAGTGTCTAATGGTATCTGATTGTATATCATTGTATCTGACTTATCTCACCGCATCTAATTGTATCTGACTTATCTCACCGCATCTAATTGTATCTGATTGTGTATAAAAGATAAAAATAGTATATGATTGTCTAGCATGCTCCACGATTAACAGTCGTCTCATCACACGGAATGCAGTACTTGACTCTTAAATGTCTTTCGTTCCTCTTTTCTGTCTTCCTTTTCTCTGTCTTTCTTTCCTCTGTCTTTCTTTCCTCTTTTTTTGAATTCACTCTCAATCGTAGTCCTTTTGTAATAGTCTACACAATCTACGTAGTAGCCACTGTCAGTGAATACAATAATAACTGATCCTCCAGGTCCATCTTTTCATGCCTTGGGTCATAAAGTAAGCATCTTTAAGGCTTTAGAGTTCTCTACTCTAGGGTATATAAGTACTTCTATATTCAGTGGTGTAATTATTTCCCTGGTTATTAAATTAAAAACATACACCATACATATTCTGCCTCACTTGCAAATGACTGGAGATTGTCCGCTTTGTGATATAATGCAATTATAATAGCCTTTTGATTTTATCTGTCAATGATTTGAATACCAAAGGCATTAGTCGGCTCGCCAATGCTGCCAAACTAATGCTTCTCCAGATAAATAACCTAATAAGCCCAGTATGTTTGTTTGGAAGCTCGGAAAGCCATTTCTCTCTGTCTCTATTGTTGGTCTTATTTTTATTATTATTTTTTTTTATCAGATGTCTATTCTGCAATTTTCCGACCTGAATCTTAATGATCTTGCGTGATTATAAATAATAAACAATAAATAAAAAAACAATAACTAGTAAGCACAATTACCTTATGATAACCACTGTAATACCACCCTTCTTTAACCATCAGACAAACTAGTTTAGTACCTTTAAATAAAACCCAAAATCATCAAAAACAGTTTTCAAAATTAATTACATGCATGTTGAATTTTTCTCCCATCATGCTTGAAAAATAAGCAGCGATGTTTTTGTGGCTTTTACACAGAAGAAGTAATGTACATTATTAGTTCGTAGACCACAAGTATGAGAGTAATAAATACACCGGGACTACAGAGAAGGAACGTAATTATTGATTAGAGCAACTTGGGCATCTGATGATAAAGAGCCGAAATACACCAATTAGTCTTCGATTTACTTCCAAATCCCCAATTAGTTACTTGAACCTTGTCTTATGATATTTACGTCTTCGGCTTTCCATATCTTCATTGATTGTTTCATAGATTTCTCCTTATTCTCTTTCGTAGTTCTTTTCTCTTATATTATAATGTCCAAAGAGTTACTTAGCGACAGTTATAATCATTCAGCGTCAATAGCATCTTTAACATCGACCGCACATTCCTCCAGCTTTATTTCCGACTCCTCCTCTGAGAGGATCGTTATCACTGATATAGCATCACCACCAACAACCTCTTATAAGCCCAATGATGAAAATAATACCGATCCAGTTGAAAATGCAGTTAGCACAACCAACGAGAATAAGAATGAAAAGATAACGTACTCTTTCGAGGATCTGACCAATATAAACTCAATCAGCCACATCGAAGTCATCATTACTGACTATTCGTTCTGGAGAATTCCTCATCTTGCTGCTACCCACAACTCGGGGGTCAATAGCCGTCAGCATTACCATCGCCAGAATAGTAGCGTCAATAACACAGATTATATCTTATACGAGGCCAACTCAGGGATGGCCTACTACGTGATTCCGGATCCGTTATCGTCACCGTATCTCTATTATTACGGCCAACAGCCACAATTTTGAGGGTCTTATGCAATTATGTGTATTCACTGGTAGTCAAAAAGAAATATATATTATATAAACAGAAATCCTAGGATCATTCCTCAACTTCTTCAAGAAGAACCTTTCTACCTGTAGCAACGGTATCTGTAGTAGATTTGATGACTTCTGGCTTCTCAGAAACAGTCTTACGTTCTTCAGCCTGCTGTTTCTTGAGGGCCTTCTCAGCCTTCAATCTCTTTCTTTCAGCAATCTTGGCGCTCTTTGGATCCAATACCTCGTTACCCCAGCCGTATAACGGAACGAACGATTCAAAGAATCCACAATCAGCGAACAAGTTAGGAAACAACCAAAATCCTGGCGATAATATTGGATAACTGATACAGAAGATAATCAAACGGACAATGGCCATACCAAAGAACGCAATGATCAAACCCAAGAACCCCATTGATAAATACCACACATATAATCTGAGCTTATATGGCCACAATGGGAACAAAATAACTCCAAACACCAACACCAAAAACAATAGCCCATATAAAATAGCATAAGGGTTAGGAATCTCGTAATTCCATAAGTAATACTCATCTGGGTCTAACGTAGCCTTTGGATCAACAATTAAGTTTGGGAACCCCTTCTCCACCGTCAATTCCTTCTTTCGTGCCTCTTCCACAGTGATCTTATTCACAGGGTAAACAAGCCCACTTTTAATAAGCTCAATAAAGTATTTCATAGCATCTTGTTGGTTGGCAATTATTGGTAATATTGGTGATTTCTTTTGCTTCTTCTGGTAGTCTTCCGAGAGTAATGCTCTCACCATACGCTTATATCTGAAAAAATCCACCTTCTTCGAGGGATTTAACAACCCTTTTCTTTGCTTGAGTAAGTCGTTATTTCTGATAGCCTTGGCAATTGCTAATGCCTGAGGCGATTTGGGAGGTGCCGACATTCTTTGACTTTCTTAGTATTTACGATAATCGATAATAATCTGAGAGATGCGAGTTGTAGTTGCACCAAATCACTGATATATATCTTGTGGCTTAGTCTCAGCAGGCGTGGGTCTGAATATGAATCACCAATCGGTTTTAGAGGAGCCAGCAGTTGTTTGTGTAATGAGCTGTTGTCTGATACATGCAACGTAATGGACTTTTCAGCTGAAAAGTCGAAGTTTTTTCGGTTTTTCCTTTGGTTTTGCATGGGTGTTCGAATATTGCTTTGGGGGCTACGCTTGGCCGGGATGGCTTTCGTCATGGGGAAGTAAGGGATAGAGGAGGGTGAATAGCGGGGGATAAGAAGAGAAGATGATGACATATATATTAAATAGACAAAGGCTTACTGAAACTCTACTATAAACCCGAGATATCGACATTACACCCTCCCATTTCAATATCCATATAATCATTAGTACCACTCAAAGCAGCGCACATAGAAACTAGCGCACAATCTCGAACAAGACCGGATGAAAAATAGATCATTAAAAATTTTTCGAGCTTTATAGCAGAGGTTGCACCCTATCCAAGCTGATAGACTCGATCAAGTTCTGACATTGTCGTCAACAGAATTCAATTATAAATAGAGAAAGTGCCTGTATATGCAATAACAAAAATGCCACCAGCTCAAAGAGTCCAATATGCCCAGGAAATGTCTGTGTTTGACAAGTTCAAAATGGGTGCCTTAATGGGGGGTACCGTTGGAGTTGTTGTGGGGGTTGTGTTTGGAGGTTACGCAGTGGTGACACAAGGGCCAGGTCCAAACGGATACATGAGAACGTTAGGGCAATATATTGCCGGTTCGGCTGCTACGTTTGGATTATTCATGTCCATTGGGTCTGTGATAAGATCTGAGGAAGCCGAAAGCATGAATGTGGAGAAGAGACTTTTGTGGAGTAACAGTCAAAGCAATTTGAATGAGATGAGAAGAATCAAGAAACTCCAATTTTACCGTGACTTCTACGGCAAGTCCATGGAATCGAGCCGTGATTAGCTGTGCTTTCTTGTCTAGCGATTATTATAATTATTATTATTTGTATGTAGGTTTTTTGTCGTCAAATTGTACGTTCTAATATATAAGTCATTTTGACCCCATGCTTTGTACATTAAAACATCACCAAAAAGAAAAATAGAAAAAGAGTCGTTATATTCATTCATCCAGTACTTAATCATGCATATAATTATCATTATTCACCAAAACCAATCTAACGGGTGGCAGAAATATTGTCTATATCGTAGTTATGGAGATCGCCCACATTTTCTCCTCCATCAGGATGCTCCGATGCCCGCCAATGACTCGTCAACGATGAAGGACTGAGATGCTGTATAATAGTCGGGGCTCTACTATGGTGTCCACGACGATGGTGACTTCCCGAATGATCTGAGTTTGGAGAGAAATCTCCATCGGATGGCAATTGTGGCGAGATAGATGCGGATTCATAGAGAGGTGAGAGTTCTTCTCCAGTAGGAATCTCATCATCAACAGCTTGTCTATAGGTAGGAGGCTTCATTAATTCTTCTAACGATAATTCCCTTACCGGTGTTCTATGAGTAGAGGTAAATGAGGAACTTGCCATCATATCAACAGAACCAATACCAAGACCCATTGATCCAGAAGTGAGGAGACTTGGGATTGGTGAATGGATAGGGATCACGTTTCCGGAGAATTCAGAGTTGGTGTTATTACTTCCGTTTCTCATCATAGATACTGGTGACATATGGCCATTACTATGACCGGCACTTAACACATTATGCTCGGGGTCCATACTACCGGAGTTTATATGCTGTGCTCTCAAAGAAGAGGCAGCAGAAGAAGACGAAACGTAATCAGAAGTAGTGCTGGCAGAAGATTCAGTTGCCGAGGGTTCTATATCAGGGTTTGTAATTGCAGCATCTTGAGGAGCAGGAGATGCTGATAAAGTGGCCATAGGAAGGGGTAATGGCAAAGGATTAGGATTCTCAGGATTGATTGCTCGATCATAAACATGACGAGCATAATGAGGAGGAGCAACCAACCCAGTACTAGCTCCGCCATTTGCCTGCATAGCAGCCAAAGCTGTAAGATTACTGGTGCTAGCAGAAGAGCCATTAGCAGCAGATATCGACATGGCAGGAGAAGACGATAAAAACGAAGAATGGTTATGTAGATCTAAAGCTTCGATATTAGAAAAAAAGGCTTCGCCATCGCCAGTTGCAAGCAGCTCATCACCAGGATTGAATCCCGGTTGAGAAAATAATGGGTTGGTTAAAGAACGGAAATGTGTGTTTCCTCGATCATCAATGGCAATATGTCTTCCATCAATAGGAATAGTAGGATTGATGTAAACAATGATAGGCAATGAAGCACGAAGCTCACTAAGATGTCCATCTGCATTAACAAGGGTGATTTTTATCTTCATTTTATGTTTGACCTTAACCATGTTGTTTTTGAGTTCGCAATCCTGTGTGATAGTTTTGAGTTGCGAAGGGACATTGATTAAACAGTCGATCTGCCATCTATCGCGATTGATACTGAAAGTGGATTCGTCTTGCGTGACATCATTGCTATTTTCTTCATCATCACATGGCTGATAAATATCGTCTGCGAGGTCGGGGGTGATTGTCTTATGATATACTCTTTGACTATCATCATATATAGTGTTTTTGGCTCCTTTATACGCATACAATTCTATAATATCAATAACTATTTTTCCCAATCGTAATCCTTTGACCAAAGGGATCAATGTTATCTTTAGGGAAGTCAGTGATCCAATGGCAATTGCTTTGGATGGTGTCTCTACAGTGTATTGAACCTTAGAGGGCCAGGTACTTCCGACGGCCAATTCCTGAGAAATCGCCAAATGGTCCGGAATAAGAGTTCTTAAAACACGGAAATACTTATACTTGGTGTAGACTTGATGACTACTGCTCTGGAATAACAAAGGCTGTGTAGTGGCCTTGAAAATCGACGCCTGGAATTTATAGAGAATACTACCCCCTTTAAGTCCTTCTATGGTTTC
This sequence comes from Saccharomycopsis sp. yHQL182, assembly GCA_030490795.1. Lineage (NCBI taxonomy): Eukaryota > Fungi > Ascomycota > Saccharomycetes > Ascoideales > Saccharomycopsidaceae > Saccharomycopsis > Saccharomycopsis sp. yHQL182. The sequence goes on along the minus strand of JAKVQV010000004.1, from coordinate 582,457 downwards.
GGCAATATCACCTGGGATCACAATGCTGAAAGGAAGCTCGTAATTTCCCTGAGGGAGAACAAATGCCTTTGACAGAGACTCCTTTAGAGATAAGTCCTTGAAAAGAGTGCCCGAAGGAGATGAGTCGTCTGAAAGAGTTATTAAGGAGGCCGAGCTTCCACCACCGGTGCTTCCACTTACATGAAGATGATTAGGACTATGGTTGCTACCGTTGTTGTTGAGTTTTATAAAACTCTTTGATTTCTTGCTCAAACTAAGCGAGCTCTTCGAATGGAGTAGTTTCCTCAAATTAGAGGAACTGTTATGGGGCGAGTGGCTAGAAATATTGGTCGTGGCAAATGTAGCCGCTAGAGAAGATTCGTAGTCATTCGAGGCCACCGACAGTGATATGGAGGACGAAATCGAGCTCGCCGTTGTTGTCGAATTGGAACTAAAATCAGAAGACGCATTAGCAACAATGGTTCCATCAGGATTAGTTAAGAGATTATCCCAAACACATTCAAAAACAGTGTTTTCTTCTCTAACAGGGAGAGAATGATGGGTCTGGTTGTTATCATCGCTTATGACCTCCAAAAACTCGAGTTTGTAGGTGCCTGTCAACTTCAAGGACACTTTTTTGAGAATCGTTGACTTGGTATCGGGAAGAGCAAAAACAACCGAGCCCCGAAGAAGCACCGACGGACAGTCGAGGTCCGAACCTTTAAGGAGGATCATATCTTTATAATCTGATTTGATACGGACATCGAAGAGCACAAGCTCGTTGTTTCGTGAGAGGTGAAACATGTCGCTACTCGAAAGGAAAGACTGGATATTATGCGAAGGGCCAAAAAGATTGGATACGTAAAGGCTGGATAAGGCTAAAGAAAATCTACCTCTTCAGCAAGGTCCAACAAAAAATATGAATACCATCAAGGGATTGATTGGGTTTGAGCTAAAATTGGAGTGTAACGTGTATTCGTTGCTTATACGAACCCTTTTTAAACATCCTAAAACAGCCGTTCGATTAGAATACTGACAGAAGTCCATCATCTCCAGATTTTGTTTTTTTTTCTGTCTGGTTGCATCGCTGGTTGCTTTTAGGTGCTTCCTCCGGTGCAGCAATGATCTTCCGGCTGGCAGCAGCGGCAGCTACGGGCAGCAAATGTCCTGCATATGCAGGAAAATAGAAAAAACCGCAGCGAAACACAGTGAAAATACAGAAACATAGAAAATTTTTTTTTTTTTTTTTTTTTTTCATGATGGCTGCTACAGTACTGAGGTAAGAGGTGTTAAAGGCAGAAACCATCAATATATTGTATATAATATGGTGATATAGCGGGAAGATACGGCACTAAACAAAAAGTAATTTATTGATCGAAACAACTTGACGATGATTTGGGGAGCTGCACCTTTGAAGTACAAAATAGGTCTAGGGATTCTTTCATCATATTCGATCTATGCTGTGTATTTGAACTACCAGACACATCGCGAGATCAGACGCAGAGAGGCGCAGGATGACGAACATCACGAGAAATACAAGCCTTTGCGAATCTTAGGACGGTATCATAATCCATTCAGTGACTATGAACATGAGAATTTCTTTCAATTCGTTTTCAATTTCATCACTAGAATTAAAGACTGCAGTGATAACAAAAAAATGAAGGACCAAAGCCCGGAGTATCTTAGGAGCCAACTTCCAGTGTACACGCCCAATTTCCAGTTATTGTTTGAGAACACAAAGATTTTTAATGATATCTTTGACAGCGTGGCCGGGAAAGATGCGGAAGATAGCAGTAAATATATCGGAATTCCTCCGTTGAACAACCGGATTCTTTTCACGTGGTTGGGACAGTCGTGTTCTTTTGTGCAGCTATCGAACTTGTCGATTCTAACCGATCCTCTTTTCAACGACTTTATAATCAATAAACATATGGGTCCAAAAAGACTCACAAAATCGCCTGCACAGCTTTCACAGTTGCCAGTGCCCAATCTTGTGTTGGTGTCACATAATCATCCAGACCATCTTGAGTACAGCTCTGTAAGAGAGTTAGCAAGCAAAGAATCGGTGTGGATCATCCCACGTGGGCTTAAAAAGAGCTTGACCGACAATAAAGTCAAGGAAACCCAGATCATTGAGATGGACTGGTGGCAAAAACGTGACATCACTCATTTGGCAGAAACCTCAGAATCACTCAAGATCAAGAACACATGGTCGGTTATTTGCTTGCCTGCGATGCACTGGTCAGGAACCAATCTCGTAGATACAAATAGCTCGTTATGGTGCTCGTTTTTAGTGTTGAAAAATGATAAGCCGGTGTTTTATCATTTGGGGGACACAGGGTACTCGAAAGAGTTATTTGATATTGTTGGAACGAAGTATGGCAAATCTGTGGAGTTGATTATGGCGCCAATCGGTCAATATAAACCGATCTCGAACAAATCACGACATATCAATCCCGAGGAGGCAGTACAAATCATGAACGATTTGAGCGGGAAGAAATTGATCGGAGTGCATTATGGAACATTTAAATTGAGCAGTGAGCATTATCTTGAGCCAAAAAAGAGATTACATGAGGAAGCTACGAGGGTGGGGCGTGTTGAAGATATAATGGCTGGGGAGTTTGGGAAGACGCTTATTATTCCTTATGGTAGGGATGAAAGTGATGATAAATGAAGGTATTGCTTGTTTTATAGATAGGAAATATAGAGAAGTTATGGGGGAAATAATACATCCATGTAAAAAAAGCTTTTGAAAAAAATAGTAAAGATGTGCGTCGTAAATCTCTTTAATGACGTATTTTGTATTTGCAAAGGAGGTGCATTCTAGGTACATTCTAAGTGCGTTCTAGAAAGATGTGCTTTGTAACGATACACCATTGAAAGGACGTGTCGTACGAAACATTGTCCTCTAAAGCAGTTCTTGAGAGCATTAAAGCCTTTGCTCTCTAAAGATGTATTCTACGATATGTACACTGCAGAACATGCGTTGCACCCTGCGGAGATCTGCTTGTAAAATGTACACTGCAAAAAAGGCAATACTGTAAAGACAAAAACTAAATATGCAAGACTAAAGAAAAAAGTTGAAAAACTATAATGATGTGATAGTTAAACAATATTTCCTAATATATTGATATCTTCGAGACTCACTGCATCCCCAAAAGGCATGTTGGCTACTTCCTTGTCATCTCCTTCTGGTGTGTCATCCTTGTTAAAAGTCTGCCCATAAATAGGCAGAAAAATGGGCAGACAACTGGCAGACAGTCGGAAATCTGTTTATCCGATTCGGATAAATCACCTGTTCCCAAATAGGCAATGATCCGTGCGCTGACGGGTTCCCCACAAAATCGCCGAAAACGGCCTTTTCATATACCGGTCGGCGGTTTTGTGGGGAGAGGAGGAGAATTTCTTTTTGATCCGCAGACAACATGAGAATCAGCAGAGCATCAGCAGAGCGCAACCTATAAAATTAGGACCTTTCCAGACATCTATAGTACTTGACGGGCCTCTGTAAATACCCGATGGCCCATCAAACACCGATGACCAAAACTTGGACGGGTTTTTGAGCTTCTATGTTGGGTGGGCTAAGCCATGGCACCCCCAAGGTCACCCCGGAATTTTTTATTTTTTGTTACAGTTAATAGTAGGTACACAGTGCATCAACATATGCGTCTCTACAGCACCGCATGAACCAGGTGCAGAGCTGATTATTTGTCATGACTATAACCTGCAGTCCTTACCATCGACCATCACCAGGCCTAAAATCCAGCAGCTTTGATGGCTCTAGTAGGCAGCGCTGATGACCGTCCTGATGTCATGACACAATATGCAAATACATTTAACTTCATGGGGAAAAAACAAGAAAAATTTTCCGCTTTAAGCAAAGACACAACGATTCGCAAAAATCACCACTAAAGAATTCTAGAATCGCAGAATCAAAAAAAAAAGGGAAAATCCACTTTTCATTCAGGCTTTCTGGGAGAAAGAAACATACTTGAAGGGGAGTGTGTTATGGTTTACCACACACTCAGTCCATTTCATTAACTACGACATCGAAATCTGCGACATTGATTCTGCGATCGAATTCCGCCTGGCTTTTTAATGCCGCTTTTCCCTTATCTCGGAATTAAAAACAACTCATTAGTCTACTTCTCCCATCCTTCTTCGATCACCCTTTCACCATAACCATAGATCTGTAGTACCAATATCCCCGCGATGTCCGACGTCGAATCCAAAAAGAGATCTACCTCTCCTTCGCGTAAGAGATCAAAGGTCTCACGTGCATGTGATGAATGTCGCCGCAAAAAGGTCAAATGCGATGCGATGTTCAATAAAAACTCAAACTCCCTTGAGAAACCATGCTCTCATTGCCAGAGAAACGGCGACAGTTGCACGTTCCAGCGCACTCCTTTGAAGAGAGGCCCTTCTAAAGGATATTCGCGTAATTCGCAGGACGTTGTGGCATCTGGAGGCACCGGAATTGCGTTTACTGCCAGTCAAAGTGCTGAAAGCATTGCTTCAGAGGTCTCGAGACACCGTTCGGGCCTGATATCCTCTGTAGGGTCGTCGAAGTCCATGAACTCGTCTGTGGGCCCCGGATTTCACGCCCTGGTGCCGCTGCCAACTGTAAATGCACCTGTTCATAGCGATAATAACACACTTCCGGCCATAAACGGGGCTCAGCCGAGCCAAAATGGCGGCCTGAAGCTGCTACAATTGCCGCCTATCAACCTCGTGGCCGGGTTCCCTCAGAACATCCCCGCCGGAAGCTTCTCGTTTGTGCCGCCTTTTAACGGTAAACTGCCTGGCTCTTCACTGCCTAGTCCCCCTATCCATCCAATAGCTGCTGCCACTCGGTCAAGGGGCAATTCCGACGCCTCGCAGAACAAGTTCTCGACCTCCAACATCAATAGCTTCCTTAACCCGGAAAATAGCAACAAAAACAGCCCTGCATCGAAGTCTACTTCGCCTAAACCAGATCTTTTCTGGAAAGTTCCGTATTCTTCGAACATTGCTGACCGGAAAAACTCAAGTGACTCCTTGACGTCCTTCGGAAGCGACTATTCGAGCCAGAAGAGCTATAATCCGCCTTCTATTCCAGGGAGTGAACCACCCTTGGCATTAGCTCCATCTATTGATCGCTGTGATTCGTCGATTTCCGACTCCGATGAGTCCAGTAATGACTATTCGCGCTACGTTTCCGCTAACACTAGCAGACGCAATAGTTATCTGATGGCTGGACAGTTTAATCCTTCCAATAACCAGGCCTTCAACAATAGCCCTAGCTCGCTGGGTCGTGACAATAATCAATCTAATAATAATAATGGTTTCATCAATAATAATAATAATAATAATTTCAATAGAGGGGTTGCCCCTGCTTCTCCTGCTAATTCGTACTCTTCGATGACTAGCAGCGTGATTAATAACAATCCTGTGCCCAAAAACATGAGTCTAGACTCGCCTAAAACGTTCCCGGCAGCTGCGCCGGTTGCCAAAAGACGTCAGATGACCTATAATGAGCAGGTTGAGTACAATCTCAACTACTATTACCGGCGTGTGCACCCTAATTTCCAGATATTCCCGATCTTTCGCACGGATTTCGATTCGATGATCAACCAGATTCCAAACTCGAGCGAAAACAGAGTCATTGTAGATATTTTCTGCAAGATTCTCCAGATTTTGATCAGTATTCTTCGTAAGGATGACCTAAATATCATCAATCCAGGCTTGCCTCCGTCGTCTCTGAGCGGATCGCTGGTGGATTTCAGCGGATTTTGTAGCACACGTGCATTTTTTGTCAAGGACATCCTTCATCCGTTGCTCACCCAGCTTCTCCAAGTGTTTCCTTCCTACAGATCCAACAGCGCAGCTATGGCAGCCGCAAACGGCGGGAATAAGATTGCTGGCCGTAAAATCCACTTCTCAAATATTCTTTTGCTTATTACTTTGAATCTTATGGCTTATATAGTGATCATCTCTGGAGAGGATTATTCTATGTGTTTTAACGTCAGTTTCACGATCTTGAACGATTTCAAGATATTTAATAACTTCAAGACAAACATAAACGCAAAAAATAACTCTGATCCTGAGGACGACGAGTTCAAACGGATCTACTCCAATCTCTATATATCGTCTATTATTCTCGAGAATATCTTTTCGCTTTCGTTTGGATCGCCAAGAATATTCAGATCCATAACTATATCACAACCTGTGATAGATTCGCTTTATTCCCAGCCTCCATCGTTGCTTGACACTCCAAACAACCATTTTAAGGTTGGACTTCTTCTTTGTGATGTGACCAACGGGGTTCATACTTTGTTTGACGACGACAATAGCAGTAATAATGATGGATATCCTGTGCTTATTAAGGCTCTTCAGGAGAAAGAAGCAGTGTTAGTCACCGAAAAGAAGAACGACTTAGCTATCAAATTCTTGGATATGGTCAATAAGAGACTTGAGCTCATTGAGTGTCTTCAAAAAGTGAATAGAGTTGTCCATGGTGACACACAAAATTTGACAGATGCTGCTATAGGTGAGTATCAGTACATTCTCTACCAGATCTGCGAGTCTCTTCTCTTGACGATCATTGATTTGCTCTCTATCATCTGTGACCAAAGCAGCGATTCAGCTTCTGGCGACGACAAATATGGTAGAGGCCGCAAAAACAACGTAGAAAGCTACTCGTCGTCCTCAACATCATCGTCTCCTTCAACCGGAATGTCTCAGCCTCCACTGGTCCAGGGTCCGTCCAGCATTGGAAGTAACAGCAACAGCAATAGCAACAAGACTAATGGAAATAACGGATCAAACAACGAAAAGAACGGCAATAGCAATGGTAAAACCATTGCTCAGACGCCATTTCTTCCATTAATATTTAAACAGTCGTCTGTTCTTACCAGTATTATCAAAATAATTGTCAATTCAATGGGATTTAACAGGGATATTCTTATTGTCTCCTCAAACATTCTTAGCGATGTCATGATGATTAGCAACTACCTTCCTTTGATTAAGCCTTTTAACGATAACAACAACTATGCAATTTCGCATAGCGATAAGATCAACAACAGCTGTTCTGGCCAGGGAAATAAGCTTGACTTCAACTCGGAGTACTTGCCTTTATTCCTTGATATTAGAAAACTAGGAGGATATGTTGAGTATAAGTTCAAGACCAATTCAGAAATTCTGAATAAGCCGTTGAAAGAGAACTTCATTCTTTGGGCGAAATTGCTGAATGACATCGAGGGGTTCTTGCGAAGCGAGGATTATAATGGGTGGTTACTTAGCTGATGTAGTTAGTTAGTTGATGCAGTTAGCTGGTGTAGTTTATGATATAACGATGTACATTATTATTACGAATATATTTTTATTAAAGCTATGAGCGTAGCGAGGTCAGAAGAACAGAAGCTCTGTAGCGCAGCGTGACCAGTTAAGCAATAAGGACCTATAATACATCTACAGTATAGATAGTGCAGATTACACCTTCTAAAGAGAAAAAAATGAACATTTAATAAGCTTGTATGCTGAATATTTAATATTAGTCAACCTTAGCTACATATTATACTATAATGATGTATAAATTGACTGATTGCGATTTATTTTGATGATTTCTTTCCTTATTCTTTTGATAATTCATTACGATAGTCTTAGTATGTGAGTAAATCCGCCTACATAACAATAAGGTTACCGAATTTGTCATGGTAACCTGGAACATCCCATCTACCCTTCTTGACAACCTCAGTGACCTTGGCATCAATGTCTGGTCTGGCCTTAACGACATCTTCAACGGTCAATTCATCGAAAGCTCTAGCAGATTCAATGTTGGATAAGGTTTGGTCCAATTCTTTCAATTCTTTGGCAACGACTTCTTCGGTGGCAGAAGCGTTTTCCAAGGCTTTTTGCTTGAATGCCTCGATGGTGTTTAATTGTTTAGAAATGTCGTAGGTGACTGGCTTGAAGCTGGAGACATCGCGTTCGATTTGGGAAACAATGGTTTGGTTCTTCAACACAGACTTGTAGTGAGAGAAGTCAATCTCGGTGCTTTGGTTGGACAATTCAAAGACAGCTCTTCTGGCTTCGTCATTTCTCTTCTTGAAGGCTTGCAAAGCAGAGGCGGTTTCTCCTTTCAAACCAAGGGAGGAGATCAATTTACTCCAGTCTAATTTAGAGGCAGCAGAACGCTGGATTATTGTTAGTAAATGGGCGAGTTGAGAGAAATAGGTTGAGATACAAGCAGAAAATACATACGACAGACATGTTTGATATTGTAGTTACTGGATTGTGCGATACAAAGTCTATTGATTAAGAGATCTATTCACTAACTGGTATGAGGATAGTCACTTTGGTTGGATTTCAGTGCTGTTTTTTTGGGCAAAAAATTTTATTAATTCGAAAAATCAGAAAATTGAAAATACACCCGGATTGTCGCTTATGTAAGCGTGGGATTTATAGTGTTGCGCAAACTGCGCGATTTTATTGGTCAGAAAAAATACACAGCATTTATTGGTCTTTGGGCATGGATTTCGGGACAGAGCACGCGCATAGCACGTGATGGTCGGAATATTATTTAGTAGTATTAGGTATAAACATGAACATAATCAAGACCTGGGCCCCTAAAAATCCCTGATCAATTTCTTAGCCTCGTGTTCGAACTCCTCAAACAATTCGTCGTTAATCTTGTATCCATGACTGTTATTGTCAGGAAATTGCACCTGTTTCACCTCTGAATTGTACTGGTTAATCGCCTGGGTAGCCTGGTGGCCGAAATTTGCATACTTCTTGACAAATTTAGGTGATTTACCGCCATCTAGAGACATTCCCAAGAGATCGCCCGTCACTAACACCTGGCCACTGCACAGATTCCCTGCGCCTATTCCGATGGTAGGAACCTCGAGATGGTCGGTGATAAATTTCCCTAACCGGTGAGGAATGCATTCAAGCACGATCATCTTGACGCCACCAATATTCTGGATCGCCAAACAGTCTTGGAATATCTTGATCGACTCGTTGATCTTGCGCGAGCCCTGAAGTTTGTATCCGCCAAGATTATGATGTCTTTGTGGGGTAAGACCCACGTGACCTACGACGGAGATCCCGATATCAGTAAGCCGCTTGAACAAAGGAGCGTACTCTGCGCCGCCCTCAATCTTGATACCCTGAACATTTTCGCACTGTTTCATAATGCGAATGCTGCTCTCAATGGCCTGGGCCTCCAGCGTCTCAAAAGTCCCGTAGGGCAAGTCACTGATCAAGTATTTTGTGTCCACTGCTCGAGATACCGCTCTAGCCAAAGTAAGAAACTCATCGAATTCAATCGGGTTGGTGGAATTATAACCCAACGCAACCATGGCAAGGGAGTCACCTATAAGTACCATGTCACAGTCCGACTGCTCTGCAAACTTCCCGGTTATAAAGTCGTGTGCTGTGACGACCGTGATAGGCGACTTTTTTCTGTATAATTTTTCCATGTCCAATATGGTACTTTTTTTCTTGGGCATATTATTAGTACCAGTGGCAGGAGGCTCACGATAGGTTGAGTATGGTCTCGATCTAAGGGTTCTAACCCCAGCAGCCCAGCTCCTTGCGGCTAATCTCCATGTTTGAATCATCATGCTGTTGTTTGAGGCCTATTTACGCTGCGAATACTCCCACTGTAGCCGTTGACGTCGCTCAGGCTCCAGAAAAACGATGAGGAAATTTTTTTTTTTTCATTTTCCAAGTTTCAAAGTATGGAGATCACTTTTTTATACGAAGATCTGCTACATGATCTAGCGGATCCAGACTATGGAGATGATGAAAAGACTACGAGGTCTGTCACTGGAGAAGTCTGCTGTTGCGGGGAGGTGTCATTTGAAACGTTGATAACAATAGACCGTTTAATTTGACGTAATTGCGGCAGTCTGCGGATTTCACTATCTAGAAGAGGTCTATTTCCGGATGGCAGTGCCAAAATGGGAAAAAAAAGCGTTGTTGGAGTTTTTTTTTCCAACATTTATAAATCAAGAAATGGCTATCGATTTTTCACATCATCGGACATATTGGAGATCTGTATTAGTTGATAGAAGATATAGAGAAATATACTGAAAAACTGTAAAGATGTCGGTATCATTGTTTGGAGTCAGTGGCTGGGGGTTCAGAGGGACTATCACGCCTCGTTCGAGCGAGAACACTATCAAGTTGCATTTGAAAGCTGATAATGCCACTAAACTGTTATCGGAATTTGCTAAAGAGGATCTCCAATTGCAGGGAAGATTCAATTTGTCGCCAAAATTGATCAATGGCACTGTCCAGACCATGTACACCAGCACCAAGAAATTCAGCTTGCCAAAACATAAACTCACTTATGGCCGTCGGGTGTTTGAGTTCAAGGCCGGGGGCAGTGCATCAGTGGACTATTTCTTGCAATTCAAGTCGGATATGTCCAAAGAAGATCTTGAAGAGTTCGACAGACTCACTGAGGCCAATAAGCGTGCGGAATGGCCTCGTCAAAACGCAGGATTCCGTTTCCTTAGTGAAAAGGAAATCACCGAGAAATGTCTTGTGGGTGATCCAGAGGATGAGGGAAACGTATTGATAATTCTACATGGACTTGGAGGTGGTGCTCACGAGCCATTGATCAAGTCCTTGATCTATGAGACCAAGAAGGCCAATCCCGACATGTTCAAAGAGATTTTGGTGTTGAATAGCCGTGGATGTTCCAGATCCAAGATCACAACCCCAGAATTGTTCTGCGGATTGTCAACTAGCGATATCAAAGAAGTCGTAGAAGAAATCGTTGAAAAATTCCCAAAAAGATCAGTGTACCTTCTCGGATATTCGTTTGGATGCACTACGTTAGTGAACTACTTGGCTCAACAGGGAGATAAAATCCCTCCTAATGTCAAACTTGCTATTCCTGTATGTAATCCTTGGGACTTGGTCGATTCCAGTTACAGAATCAAGCAGTCCTTATCGGGTGAGAAATTGTTTTTGCCTGCAATCGTCTCATTTTTGACAAGATTGATTAAGAACAACCGTGCAGAGCTTCTAAATAATCCGTTAGTTAAACAGCACAATTTGGATCTTAGCGACGAGTTTTTGAAGACCATCAAATCGGTCACTGACTTTGATAATGCCTACACTTCTCGGTTCTTCAACTTCAACAACGCTTTCGACTATTACCATCATGGATCGTCTGCTGTCCATTTGAGTGACGTCAGAGTACCATTGATTGCCTTCAACTCGCTCGATGATCCTTGTGTCGGAGTGAATCTTCCAATCTACGAGTTTTACAGCAACCCGTTCCTTTTCCTCTGCGAGACGGATCTTGGGGGACATTTGGCATACATCGACAGCCAGGGCGAGTCTTGGATCAACAAAAAGATCGCCTTTATTTTCAAGCAGTTCACCTCTCTTGTTGATACCAAGAAGCCTGTCGACGATCTCAACTACAAGCCAAAGATCAACACATTTGCCGTGTCTATTTAGCTGCAAATGGCCGCGGATTAACCCTATTGCAATTTTTAATTAATACATAATAACATCTCTATTCCTTATATAATAATACATTTTCTTGTTGTAAAAAGTTCCGTGCACATGATGATAATCTGTCCTCTTTTACGTACATGCATCCATCCGATAATAGCGGACTCCAACATTCCCTCCCTTCCTGTTCACTTCACCACTTCACTAAACCCGCCCTCCACTTTACTAAACAGGCAAATCCTCCCTCTAAATAAGCGGACTCGCAAAACTGTCATACAAAAAGTTGCTTTTTCTCGGATCCGTTTTCTGGGGTTGACATTCTCCGGGATTAGTTTGAAACCTTACAGTGGTATATAGCGGGAATATAGATTATTGTGTTCATGATATTAAGAGTATGTATGACGTATAGTATTTATTTTTTTCACATACTATATAGACGTTTATTGGTCGACCTTGACCATGTGCATAAGCAAGTCAACTACTCTGGCACTGTAACCATATTCGTTGTCGTACCATGCCATAAGTTTGATGAATTTTGGAGACAACAACAAGGATGCCTTCGAGTCGTAGATACAGGAATGGGTGTCGGAGATGAAATCGGTCGACACAACATCATCTTCAGTGTAGTCGACAATTCCTTTGTATTTTCCAGAGGCCTGGTTCTTGATCACCTCGTTGACTTCCTGTATGCTTTCTACAGGCTTTAACAACTTTATTGTAACATCAATGATACTGACATCGGTAGTAGGGATTCTGAGCGAGGTTCCGGTCAATTTCCCATTCAATTCGGGGATGACAAGCCCCACCATCTTTGCAGCCCCCGTGGACGAAGGAATGATGTTTTCGCTGGCAGTTCTTCCTCCTCTCCAGTCTTTTCTCGAGGTCCCGTCAACGGTTTTCTGCGAGGCGGTCATTGAGTGCACAGTGGTCATGAGTGCCTCGTCAACACCAAACGACTCGTTGATGATCTTGATCAAAGGAGCAAGACAGTTAGTGGTACATGAAGCATTCGAAACAACGTCCTGATCTGTAGTGTATTTGCCCTCATTGACTCCCACCACATAGACAGGAGCATCCTTCGATGGAGCAGTGATGATGACTTTCTTTGCTCCCCCATCAATATGTTTTTGGCCTCCAGAGATGGTCTTGAAGATACCGGTAGACTCAACAATATAGTCGACTCCGAACTCACCCCATGGGATCTTGGTAGGGTCTCTTTCATGGAAGATCTTGATGACATGTTCACCATCAATGATCAACGAGTCTTCATCGTAAGTGACAGTTCCTGGGTACTTACGGTGCTTGGAGTCGTATTTAAACTTGTAGGCAGCATAATCAGGCTCCATAGCCGGATTGTTGATACCCACCACCTTAATGTCAGCACCTTCGTTTTTTATTTTGTCCATCAAGATTCTCAACACCAATCTCCCGATTCTTCCAAATCCATTAATACCAACGGTAGCAGTCATGTTTGTTGTGTGTATGTACGTGGGTGTGTATGTGTGTATGTGGCCGTTATTGCAGCTGTAACAGTATTATTGCCTGTTTTTGTATTGCAGTCAGTATTATCAAATTCACACTCTTTTTTAAGCCCAAAAAATCACCACTGCCACTAAAATACCTGGAAATAGTCTCGAATTTATACACTTTGCTAGGCCAAATCCTGTTAGCGATCCGGTCTATGCATAGTATAAGCACGCCGACGCACCTAAAATCATTTATGCCCGGGGTTGCAGAAACGAAAAAGTCCGCTACAATGACCGTTTTGTTGCTAACTGGATTATCTAATGCATTATCTAATCAAAGAAATATATAATACTACATCAAGTCCGAGTTCACCTCGTCGCTGAGCTTCTTGATTTTGCGCCCAAGAAGCAACCACTCCTGTTTATTGCGGGAAATCGTTTGCTTGACAATCTCGGTCTGCGTCTGCATTAGTCCGTTAGTTTTGAGAAGGTACTCCAAGGAGGATTCTACCTTGGATCGGAGCCTGTAGGACGGGTCATTAGCATCGTCTTCATCGCCTGAGGGAGCCCCGCCTTTGGAGTTGTTGTAGTATCGTCTGTCTCTGTCTCTGTCTCTCAGTTCTCTGATGCGATATAGTAATGAGGCTGACGAGGAGGATAATTTCTTTATAATAGCATCAGCTTTGGTAGCATCGTTGTCAAACAATTGTAGTATCTCAGATCTTTTGAGCACCATATTCTGCGTCGACATAGAGTCGATTGTTCTGTCTATTTCATTCAACTTTAGTTTGTTATCCAAAGCCTTTTTGATTGACTCCTGGACCCGCTGCCGTAACGCCTGCGTATTGGTTTCCTGAAGGCCCTTGAATCCATTGATCTGATCTACCAACGCATTGTACTCTAGAATTGCGTTCTTCAAGATAACGGTGTTAGCCAGCAAAAACTCTTTGAGGAGTAGATATGCCTTTACGAGTTTCAATTTCGTTGCTGTGAGGCTTTCTACGGTGAAATTTTTCTGGACCTCTGGAGTGGCAGTTGCCAAGTCAAAATTATTTTTTACAAGAACAGATGTGAGCAGATACGTCTCCGAAACCACCGTAAGGTAGTTGTTTACAGCATTTGGGATCAAATACGATCTATCTGTGAACACTGCAGAGTTGGTTAGTAGATGTTCTATAACATGTATCAATGCCATATATAATTTCAGTGCTTACCTTCAGTATCCACGTTGCTTTGCTTTCTGTGGTCTCCCATGATGATCTGTATGGTTGCCGTTGGTCTCGCCCTATTATGGCCTTTATTCGTACATTGACTGCCTGCCGAACATTTTCATTTGGAAAATTATCTTAAAATAGCGGCAGGTGAAAATGCTCATAACCTTGGTCTTGATGGGTCGGCAGTGTATGGAGGACCAACATCCCATATTCCACGCACCATATTCAAGGATAAGTCCTTTATTACTTGCCCTTGAACTGGTTACGGATCTCTCGTTGGAAGCACCATAGCTAGGTGTCCAATGTAGGTTTTCTGGTAGCCTCATATTTAGAGTGTGCCCCGTGAAACACCGAGGACGAAAAAGATCCCGGACTTCTGGTCCTCACGGCGAAAGCATGACGTTTCGCGTATCTGTGATTTTAGGCGATCGAGCCTATGATCAATTCCGGTCAGACTCGCATTAAGGTACTTGTGATTAGCTACATGCTATATATGGTACATATATGTGGCTGTACGTGTGAAGCGAGATTAGTTGTTTGACTTTCTTGGTAGTGCTCCGGGAAGAAGTAAGTAGTTAACACAAATATTACACTACGTAGTGTTAAGCTTTAAGACCAAATCATGATTAAAAGAAGACTAAATGGGTATCATATGAAGTGGGGCCATACGGTTCGTTTGGATCATTAAGTTCAAAGCGCATAGGCGAGACGGTAGTAAGGTTATTACCGGAATACAAATCTATTAACCAAGTACAGTGCACGGATGTTACTGAGGATATGTACGGGTGTGGAGATACCAAAAGACACGAGACAAAAATATGAAAGTACTCCGCATGGACTAAACACAGTCCATATCTCCATATATTGAATGCTCACCCATCAAAATATCCACCACAACCGCATACGATGACAGATGTTGATATTGGAGCTCTGATAAAGAACGTCAGCGACTCCTTATTGGCCAGATATTCCGAGATAGTTTATAATGAGTTTCAGAAGCAGTATAAGCGGATATCAGAGGAGATAAAGGGCTCTACAGCAGAAAGTAGAAACCCATTCGTGCGCACATTGATAAACATCAGTCATATTTCTGACATGTATGAAAACGAGGAGATGCAGCTTGCGGCTCTCGAGGTCATTCCGTTTGATAAGATTTCAGATGTTGTAGATCAACAGTTGAAACAGCAGGAGGAGAAGGATGTGCCTACCGAGCGGAGATTCTCAAGAACAGATCTACTAGTCAAGGAGGTGCTTCGTTGGTTCAAGGAGGACTTTTTCCATTGGGTCAACAAGGATACCTGTCCCTCGTGCCAGAACTCCGATCAGGATCGTATTCAACTAGTTAATAATGTAGCTCTGAGCTATGAGGAGCAGACAGATGGCGGGGCTACTAACACAGAAATATACAACTGTCTCAATTGTCAGCGGGTGTACAGGTTCCCGCGCTATAATGATCCTCGGAAGCTTCTTACGACCAGAAAAGGACGTTGTGGAGAATATGCCAACTGTTTCTACTTGATATTGAAAAGCATGGGCATTCCTGTGCGCTATGTATGGAACAAAGAAGACCATGTCTGGACGGAATATTATCTGACCAACTTCTCCCAGTGGATCCATCTAGATTCTTGCGAGAATTCTTTCAACGAGCCTCGCCTTTACGCCGATAACTGGGGGAAGAAGATGAGCTATGTAGTGGGCATCAGTGATACCGGTTTTGTAGATCTTTCGCGGAAATACATATCCAGAGACAAACAGATTCCGCGGACTGCAATTGACGAGCAAATGTTTGCCAAGATTGTCCATTACATCGACTTGACCAAAAAGTTTTCTATTGATTCTAAGGTTGCCTTGTACCGGGCGTTGATCGTGGATAAACAGGAGCGCAAGTTTTTATACAGTGAAGACGTATATAGGAAGGCGGACCTTGTGGTGATGAACCACGGGGTAAAAGGACGTATTAGTGGTTCCGAGGAATGGAAGACCGGTCGTGGAGAGACCAATAATTAGCTCTATTATAATGTTTATAGATGCTATAGAAACGAATATAATGAAGAGAGATTGCAATAAGGCATGGTACCATGTATACGGGTCTTTGATATCTATTGACGTCCTTATAGCATCTTATACACACTATTTTTTTCCAGCGAAAAATTTTCTTCACTGTTGGGATGAAATATAAATTTTTATTTTTGTCTTTCCAATCCTCTCCACTTTATACCTGTTTATAATATGTTGTTCTTGAAATTTCTCTCTTCTGCAACAGCCAGAAGATCAGTTTCTTAACCGAACATGACCCTTGCCTTTTACCAGTGTCATCCGGGGACTGTCTTCATCTAAAAATGGCTTGTTATTACTTTTTGGGATCTTTTTTTTCTCCTTCCATTATACTTGTTTATTGTCTCATTTTCTTTGCTGGATAGCTATCTTCAGGACTATTTCATTCCCTGGGCCGTCATCCTCGTCCTTGACATCGCGTCTGTTTCCATGTGGTGTCCACGCTTTCTCTGTGGCGCTCGAGTGTGGGTTCAGGAGAGTCTTGGAATATGAGGCTGGTGGGCTGAGAGATGTTTTGGGTTGGTGATGGTTACAAGCTAAGGAAGGGAGACAAAAAAACAGGGACTTTGAAGAAGAACAAATCTTAATACCGATAAATATCTGCGAAGTTTGTCATATGGTTGAATGCGGATTGTGTGTTCCAAGTGTCTTTTTTTTTTTCTGTTTTAGAATGGAAGGGATACCTTTGGATCGACTCTCCAAGCAGTTTGTCACTTGGAAAACCTTGTTGTATTTTTATTGTATTTATTTTTTGGAGTTGGTTGTGTGGTCACAAACTGTTTCAAAAGATGAACGTAGATACCGTGTCATATAGCACATATGATAGTAGATTTGTGAAGTAGAGGCGTTAGCTAGCATTGTAATCGTAGGATAGTAGTTGTGTCAAGAAGACGCATACAGATCATTCATTAATATGTACTATGGGAAACAATAGAATATATGCACGTGACAACTGTAGGAAACATGGCCAACATGTATCAACTCGCAACATGTCAATATGGTACAATCAGAAGAAGAGAAGAGAGAAGATAAAAATAACACATACTCTAGGCATAATACATCAAGCTATTGCTGATAGTCATACAAAAGAATACTACGAACTGATAACCTTTGTAATGAGAGAGCATAAAAAAAAGACGAATCCTCAGACAAGTTTATTACTTGCGATATTACATAATTTGACCATCATTAGAGAGTGGTCACACACCACATTACCGTTTAGTCTGTTGCAAGAATCATGTCTGCATTTAATCAAGACCAGATCGCTTCTTTGCCTTGCCGAATGCAGAAGAAACTTGCTATTTTTTTCCATCGACCACGACCAGCATGTATCGAAAGTCGATCAATTGAGCGTCTCCAACAAATACCCTGCGGAGGAATTGAAGATTAATTTCAAACAAGTGAGCATGAGCTGACCCAATTTCGACTCAACAAGTAAATATCTCAGATGTTAGTGTCGTCTATACTTGTATTAATAATACCATCCACAGTACTAAATGCCGCCAAAAAATATTGGGCTATCACCAAAAGGAAAACTCAACAATTTTCCACAACAAAAATATTATGTCAGAAGCCTGCTATTGATGGTGTCAAATCTATGAATCTGGACTATCCAAGTCGCTAGGAAAATATTGATATATGTCGCGAGGCTCTCCCTATCATTATCTCCTTGCACTTTCTTGATTTGGATTCGTTATATACCCTTTATATCATCATTTTTGTCTATCTGACCCCTTTCTAAGTACAATTATATAGAAAATGCGCCCAGAAATCGAGCAAGAACTCGGTCATATCCTTCTTACGGAGCTTTTGGCTTACCAATTCGCCTCGCCAGTTAGATGGATTGAGACCCAAGAAGTTATTCTCTGTGATTACAAAGCAGAGAGAATCGTAGAAATCGGTCCATCGCCAACTTTGATTGGAATGGCCAAACGTACTTTGAACAAGTATGAGGCTTTTGATCAGGCCTTGAACATTAACCGTGAGCTTTTGTCTTATTCTGCTGATAAGGACGCTATCTACTATGCTTCGGAAAACGCCCCTGCTCCAAAGGCGGCAGCTTCAAAGGCGGCTCCTAAAGCTGTCCCTGCTCCTCCCGCTGCTGCCGCTCCAGCTACCGTAGCTGCCCCTGTAGCTGCCCCTGTAGTTGCTCCAGTTGCTGTTGCTGCTGGTCCTGTAGCCGACACTCCCCTCAGTGCCGCCTATGTTTTGCGAGTGCTTGTTGCTCACAAGTTAAAGAAACCTATCCAAGAAATCCCTATGGCTAAGACCATCAAGGACTTGGTCAACGGCAAATCTACAGTCCAAAACGAGATTCTTGGAGATTTAGGTAAGGAATTTGGTTCCACTCCAGAAAAGCCTGAGGATACTCCTTTGCAAGACCTCGGAGAATCGTTCCAAGACAGCTACAGCGGCCAATTGGGCAAAGTTTCCAGCGGATTGGTCTCGAAATTGATGAGTGCCAAGATGCCGGGCGGATTTTCGCTCACTGTTGCTAAAAAGTACCTCGAAACCAAGTTCGGTTTGGGTCCTTTGCGCCAAGACGGGGTTCTTTTAGCTGCTATTGCCAACGAACCAGCCTCGCGTCTTGGTTCTGAGGCCGAAGCCAAGGCTTTCTTCGACGATTGTGCCGCTAAATATGCTGCTGACAACGGGGTTACCCTTGGATCTGCTGCTGCTCCTGCTGCCGCAGACGTTCCTGCCGCTGCAGCAGGAGCCGGACCAGTTGTTGCTATTCCTGACGAGCCTGTAAAGGCCAAATTGTTGCTCCATGTTCTTGTGGCAAGCAAGTTGAAGAAGCCTTTGGACCAGGTTTCCATGAGCAAGTCCATCAAGGACTTGGTCAACGGTAAATCGACGGTTCAAAACGAAATCCTTGGGGATTTGGGCAAGGAGTTCGGCTCAACTCCAGAGAAGCCGGAGGAATCTCCGTTGGACGAGTTGGCTGACAAACTCCAGGTCTCTTTCGGCGGCCAACTAGGGAAGACCTCAACGACCTTGATCAACAAATTGTTCTCCTCCAAGTTCCCAGGTGGATTCAACATCACCGCCGCCAAGAAGTATCTCGAGGCCAATTACGGATTGGGCGCTGGCAGACAGGACGCGGTTTTTTTGGTTGCTGTATCGAGCGAACCAGCCGCAAGACTCGGCAGCGAACAAGAAGCAAAAGATTTCCTCGATGCTGCAGCCAAAACATACGCATCCTCTGCCGGAATTTCGCTCAATTCGGGATCTGGCGCTGTACGCGGTGCAGTGGGCGGCGGAGCTGTCATTGACACCGCCGCATTGGAGGCGGTGACCAATGAGCAGAAGTTTATGGCCAAGCAACACCTCGAAATCCTCGCAAGATACCTCAAGATCGACCTTAAGGACGGAGAAAAGGAGTACCTCAAACAGAAACATATTACCGAGATTCTCGAGAAGGAGCTTGACTTCTTGAACGAGGAGCTCGGCGAGACCTTCGTTGAGGGACTCAAGCCGTCGTTTTCCGCCAAAAAGGCCCGCGTGTACGACTCGTACTGGGCCTGGGCACGCCAGGATGTCTTGTCTATGTACTACGAAATCATTTTTGGTAATCTTTCAGACAAAAATATCGACAGAGACATAATTGCGAAGTGTATCAGCATCATGAACCGTGCCAACCCTGAATTAATTGTCTTCATGGAATATTTCCTTAATGTCACCACCAACATCAAGACCCAAGACCCTAAAAACTATGAGCTTGCTAAGCAATTGGGCGGTGAATTGATCAAGAACTGTAAACAGGCCATTAACCAAGACCCAGTCTTCAAGGACATCAGATATCCAACCGGACCAAAGACCACGATTACTGAAAAAGGTGATATTGTTTACAAGGAGATTAGACGTGAAAACATCCGCAGCATGGAACATTATATCCGTTTGATAGCTCAAGGTTCTGAGTTAACCAAGAAGAAACCATCTGAAATAGCTCAAAACGTATCGCCAGTCAGAGGAGCATCTTCAGATGACTACCGAGACATCGGGGACTACGAATACGACTCAGCATCGGATGAGGTTGCCTCCTTGTCAAGTGTTTCTTCCATTGCTAATCCTGTTAGTAAGACTATTCCTACTGACAGAATCCCGTTCGCCTACATCAAGAAGAAGACTTCTACTGGCGAATGGGTTCATGACAAGCAGCTTACAGCCACCTATTTGGATGTTTTGGAGTCTACTGCTGTCAACGGTGTTCATTTCGACAAAACCGTTCTTGTTACCGGTGCCGGTAGAGACTCTATTGGTGCCGAGATCCTTAAGGGATTGCTTCAAGGTGGAGCCACAGTTATTGTGACCACCTCGAGATTCTCCTTGAAGGTCACCCAGTTCTTTCAGGATCTCTACAGAACCTACGGTTCTAAGGGGTCTAAGTTGATCCTTTTGCCTTTCAACCAAGCCAGCAAGTCAGACTGTGACAACTTGATCAAGTACATCTACAACGACTTGAAGCTTGATCTTGATGCAATCATCCCATTCGGAGCTATCCCTGAACAAGGTATCACTGCTGCTAGTATCAGCGGAAAGTCAGAATTGGCACATCGTATTATGTTGACCAATATTTTCCGTCTTCTTGGTTTCGTTAAGGATGCTAAGGCTGCCAGAAGCATCGAAACCAGACCAGCACAGCTCTTATTGCCTATGTCACCTAACCACGGTATTTTTGGCGGTGATGGTTTATACTCCGAGTCGAAGATTGGGTTGGAAACCCTTTTGAACAGATGGGACTCTGAGGACTGGAAGAACTACATCACTGTTGTTGGTGCCGTCATTGGATGGACCAGAGGAACAGGCCTCATGGCAGTCAGTAACATTGTTGCCGAGAAAATCGAGTCTTACGGTGTAAGAACCTTCTCTCAACAGGAAATGGCGTTCAATTTGCTCGGTTTGTTGACTACCGAGATCTCTGAAAAGAGTGAGGAGTTTGCAATCAAGGCCGATCTTAACGGTGGATTTGAAAAGCTCTCTAACTTGAAAGACATCAATGCCATGGCCAGAGAATCGTTAACCGAAGAGGCTGCTATTAAGAGACAAGTTGCTATTGAGGCTTCCCTAGACCATAAATCTGTTTATGGTAACGAGGGTCAATACAAGAACAAGGTTGTTAAGCCTAGAGCTAACGACCAGTTCAAGTTCCCAGCACTTAAGAGCTACGAAAAAGTCCAAGCTTTGTCCAACAGCCTTAAGGGATTGTTATCCTTGGAGGACGTCATTGTTGTCACTGGTTTCGGGGAAGTCAATCCTCATGGAAGTGCCGAAACCAGATGGGAGATGGAAAGTACCGGGGAGTTTTCGCTCGAAGGATGTATCTATCTTGCCAACATTATGGGATTGATCAAATTCGACGTGAAAACTTCTGAATGGGTTGACACTAAGACCAAAAAGCCGGTCGAAGAAGCTGATATCAAGAAGGTATACGAGGAAACCATTATCAACCACACCGGTATTCGTCTTATTGAGCCAGAGCTTTTCGATGGCTACGATCCTAATAACAAGCAGCTTATCCAAGAAGTTGTGTTGCAACACGATCTTGAGCCATTTGAGAGCTCCAAGGAAGATGCTGCTCACTTTAAGCAAGCTCATAAAGAATATTGCGAGATCTTCCCGCTTGAATCAGGCGAATTCGAGGTCCATATGAAGAAGGGTGCCAAGATCCACATTCCTAAGGCCTTGAAATTCGACAGACTTGTTGCTGGACAACTTCCTACGGGTTGGGATCCAAAGACCTATGGTATTTCCCAAGATATCATTGATCAAGTTGATCCTGTTACGCTTTTCAACTTGGTTGCTACTATATCCGCCTTTATTAAGGCCGGTATCAGCGACCCTTACGAGTTGTATCAATACGTCCATGTTTCTGAGATCGGTATATGTACCGGTTCAGGGATGGGTGGTGTTACTGCTCTTAAAGGTATGTTCCGTTTGAGATACATGGACCAAGACGTTCAGAACGACGTGTTCCAAGAGGTTTTCATCAACACGATGTCAGCCTGGGTTAACATGTTGCTTCTTTCGTCATCTGGACCACACAAAACACCAGTTGGAGCGTGTGCCACTTCGGTGGAGTCTGTTGACGTAGGTATTGAGACCATTCTCACTAAAAAGGCCAAGCTCTGTGTTGTGGGTGGTTATGATGATTTCCAAGAAGAAGGATCGACTGAATTTGGTAATATGAACGCATCTTCTAACAGTGTTGCTGAATTCGAAGCTGGAAGAACTCCATCCGATATGTCGCGTCCTTGTACCACCACCAGAAACGGATTCATGGAATCTCAAGGTGCAGGTGTTCAGATCATTACCACTGCTGATTTGGCACTCAAAATGGGCTTGCCTATCTACGGTATTATAGCCATGACTGCCACTGCTGCTGATAAGATCGGGAAGTCTGTTCCAGCTCCAGGTCAAGGTATTTTGACAGTTGCCAAAGAATCCCATGTTGGAAACAGTCCGGAATTGATCTTGGATCCTGCTTACAGAAAAAGACAGCTTGACAGAAGAATCAAGTCGCTTGAAGCCGAACTAGAGGACCAAATCATGGAGATCAAGGAATCTGACGTAGCTAAGAAAGACGCTTTGATCGATGAAGCCAAAAACTTGACAGTTAGACAGATTGCCGATGCTCGTAAGTTCTTCGGTCACGAGTTCTACAAGAAAGACGCTAGAATCTCGCCACTTAGAGGCGCTTTGGCTACGTTTGGTTTCACTGTCGACGATATCTCCGTTGCATCGTTCCACGGAACATCCACCAAAATCAACGAGAAGAACGAATCCGACGTTGTCGACGCGATTTTGTCGCATCTTGGCCGTACTAAAGGTAATCCTATTCTTGGTATCTTCCAGAAATACTTGACTGGCCATCCTAAAGGTGCTGCCGCTGCCTGGATGCTTGACGGTCTTTTGCAAGCCCTTAACACAGGTATTGTTCCAGGTAACAAAAACTTGGACAATGTTGACGAAGAATTACAGAAATTCTCCAACATTCTCTATCTTTCTGAGACCATCAAAACCGACGGTCTCAAGGCTGGTATCCTCACCTCTTTCGGATTTGGTCAAAAAGGTGGGTTTGCTCTTGTGATCCACCCTGATTATCTCTATGGGGCTCTCGAGGAATCACAATACGCCGAATATGTTAAGAAGGTCAAGGCCAGAGAAAGGGCCGCTTATTCACGTTTCCACGACTCTATAATCAATAACTCCTTATTCGAAGAGAAGGACCATGCTCCATATGACTCTGCCATTGAGCAGAACGTCTACTTGGACCCATTAGCTAGAATTTCCGCCTCGAAAGAGGGTGAATTGAAGTTCAAGAAGAACGATATTCAAAAGAACAAGTATTTACAAACGGATGACACCACAAAAGTGTTGTCTGCTTTGACCAGCGACCAAAAGAACGTCGGAGTTGATGTCGAGCAAATTGGATCGATTCACATCGACAATAAAACCTTCCTTGAGCGTAACTTCACTGAGGCTGAAATTTCTTACTGTAAGAAGTCACCTTCTCCTGAATCTTCATTCGCAGGCAGTTGGTCAGCAAAAGAGGCTGTTTTCAAGTCCTTGAGAACTAAATCGAGAGGTGCTGGTGCTGCTTTGAGGGATATTGAAATCACTCATGAAGATGGTATTCCAGGCGTCAAGTTACACGGTGATGCTGCTGCTGAAGCCACAGCTGCTAGTATCAAGAACTTCAAGATCAGTATCAGTCATGATGATGTTCAAGCGATTGCGGTTGCGATTGCGGAGTTTTGAGAAATCTCCTTATATCTTAAGAGTTGAATCAATGTTTTATCTATCTATATAGCTTTTGTATGTTGAGAACTGAATCATATTCTATTTATCTATATGCCGTAAGAACTGAGTTATTGTCCTACTATTTCTCTATAACATTTGCAAGAGAGTTCGTCAAGCCATAATGAAAATCTCCGCTTAGAAAAATCAAAAATATCTTTGGGCAAAACAGCCTTATAACACGGCCATAAAACAGTCGTTATCATCATAAGAATATAATTATTATAGTAATCACCTCAATTCAATGCAAAATGTCTAACAACGCCAACACCACCGCAAACAAAGCTAAACAGCCCACTTATTATGACTTCATTAACACCAACTCTCCGGCAACAACTACCAAGAAAAAGGCCCCAAAGCCAAAACCCAAGCCTGCTAAAGATGACGACCCCAATTACAGATACAAACAGCTTAAGCATTCGTCTGACAGATATCTAAGAGAGGTATCACGAAACTTGGACCGCATTGTCTTGAATAATGATAATGTGGGAGTAGATGCTGCTGGCAACCCCGACAGTAACACATCAAAGAATACTGAGCCAGAAAACGAATCTTTAGAGAAAATCCAGGAGATACATAAGAACGAGCATCTCTTGAAACTACAATTACGCAACCTTGAAATGGTTTCATTTAAAAACTTCCACAAACGGTTGATTGTATTTGATTCTTTCATCAACAATAACTTTGACATCTCCGGTTCGGCAAAAGAACCCGACAATAATACCATTGGAAAGAGAAAGAAAAGAGCGGAGAAAGCAGTCAAGATCAACACCAAGATTACAAGCATCCAGACGTTTGCAGAGAAGATAGATCAACGGATTCGAATATTGGAATTAACAAAGAAAATTATAGAAGCAAACAAGCGTTTATGAAGAATATTAATGATTAGGAAGAAACTAGAAGAGATTAGAAGGAGCGAAGCGAAACGAGAATCCGAGATCAATGAGGGATGTGATTTGCATGTCAGAAATGAGCAAAATGAATAATAAATGAACAAAAAGTAGTAGCTGTAGATGGCGGCAATAGCTGTAAGATAGATGAGCAAGCTGTAAGATGGCTGTAAGATGGATATAAGAGCTGTAATAGCGTAAGAGTGACCATGATGCAGTCAAAATGCGTTCACTGGTAACCGGTCAAGCGTGCGGAAGTCAAGCTCCCACTTACCGGATTCGATCCAGCCTGACTGAATGATAGGAAGCAAGTCCTTAAGATTGATTCGAACTCCCCGTCTCAATCGTTTGCTTCGAACCACCAAACTTTGGTACACTAATGGATATGATTCTTTAGGAACACCATCGAGACTAGTCTCGTGGTGTCTTTTCTTAACAATGTGTCTGATTTCAGACTCGGTAAGTTTTCTTTCAACACGAATAAATGACGAACTTGTCGAGTTTTTATTGTTGAAACAGCAGCCTTGGCTAGTTTTGCCATTGCTACCTTCAAAATTGGGTATAGTTTTGGGATTTATCATGAGCGTAGTATGCGAATCAACAGGTGTTTCTGGAATGGAATTGCTAGAAGAGGCCGTTGATGAAGACACCTTTTTGACCCCTCCCGAAGTGCTTGCAGACGAATCGCCACCAGCAATATTAGATCCTGAGTTCGAGTTTACGGGAGATATCGACGAGTTAATCGACTTATGTTTATGTTTTTTGAACTTAAATATCGACCCAATACTGCTACTACGGCGTCCTTTTGCGCTGCCTTGATGGCTTCCTGAATTAGATATCAGGAAATCAAAACCATTATTGTCTTCATCACTGTTATTCTTTGTGATCTCAATCACCGAGCCTTTCAACCATAGTCTTCGCTGGACCTCCCAATACAGCTCTCCGTTAACGAACGGCTCGCTTGGGGTCTTTTCCTGGGCCGCAGCCACCTTTTTACCTATATCAAAGTTCTCGAAATCACTGGTCACATGCCGTGGACACTCGTAAATGGACTTGATGTCGTTGAAGGTGCTCACAGTCGTAGCAGTTGTGGTCCGGGTCATGGTTTTCTCTGCTATTCCTCCTCCTGTTGCGCCACTACCACCACTGTACGCCACAATATCCTCATCGTTATCAACAACAGAATCCACAAGGGCCACCTTATTATCAGGGCTGCTAACGATTTCTTTTGGTCCGGTATTATTTGTAGGTTGGTACTCTATTATTGCCCGATGATCGTCGTCATTCTGTTGGTCTTCTTGCTCTGTTTCGCTGCCGTCCGTAAAAAGCTCCTCGAGAAGCTCGTCCGACTCAAAAACCTCCTCTGTAGCAATATTGAGGCGGCGATTCATGGTCACAAACCCGCGCGAAACGCTGGTCACAAACCCCTTTATCACTTTAAAAGGGTTCATGATGCTGTATATATGTCTATATGTTCCCTGTACGTCAGATGCCTGGCTGGAAACCCGTAGATGCTAAGAAATACCTGTCTCAAGTGGGTGTCTTGCTGAGAGTTATGTGGAGTTCCAATTATTTTTTTTTCTTTTCCCTTTGTTTTTCTATTCCTTTTTTCCTTGCTGCTCCAAATAATCATAACATTCTGTCATAGTTGTTAGAACTAAAATTTTTTCTTCTACTTCACATACTTAGTTTTGTGAGTTGTTTAGTAAGAACTTTATTAGACAAGGAAGGTGCTCGTTGGATGTGCTGTTATTTCAGTTGCTGGGTGTGTGGTGTAGCTGCCTTCCGAGTATAGGTGATGTAGAACGGGTGCAGAAAAAAAATAGAGTTTTGACGCGTTCTGTAGCATGTATGGATCATTAATTCTCTTATTAATCCAGATAGGTGCATAGTAGAGCACAGTCTGAAGATTTGGGAGTAACTTTTGGGAGTAACTTCTGTGGATGGTATGTAAGATTGGCCAAAGCCGCGTCCCGTACGATCGCCCTAGGATCTGCCTCATCGCGGGGACTTCCCCAGAAATATCACGTGGAACGGCTGGGAGATGGAGCCAGGTTTGTGGGAAAAAGTTGGACGACCGGTTGGCGGGGGAATGAAGGGGGGAGGTACTTTCACTAGAACGTGACTGGGGAGTAGCTGAGTATTAGACCTATACTCTGGCAAGTGTAGTGTACATGCCGTGCTGTATACGATATTTCTCCGCAAACAAAGTTCTGAGTACTATATCTGGCGTGATTACAGATCTGTGACGGCCGTGGTTTCACAATACAGCCGCACCAACGATCTTGATAGAGCTTTTGTTCTACACGCTCACGCCATAAGCCGGATGTTTCCTGGACATACCTTAAAGTTAAACAATATATTAAATCTAAGGTAATGTTATAAACTAAGGATAATGACTCGTATCCACACTGAGTATTTAATTGCCGTATAGTTATAGTGAACTCCTTTTAAGAAAAACATGTAAATCAAGGTTAAGCGACTTGTGAGACTAATTAAGGACTCATTAGGGGTCCTCATTGACCGAGATCCGATGACAAATATCACAGTTATTCAGAATTTCCTTAATATATCTGCAAGTATATGTAGCTGCCCTTAATGTTAACCCCGTCAAAAGTGAGCTTTATTTTTTCATCTTCAATGCTGCATCTGCATGTAGAAAAAATTCAACATCTTCACTCCGTTTGTCGAACATGCTCATGATTCTGTGATACATCATATCTTTGGATAGAATTTTCTATTTTCAGTGGACTCGTCTATATTGATAATTTGATGGATTCTATACTCTGTCCAGCTGATAATCCCCTATAATTTATCTTTTGATAATGTCCTTATCCTTAAATATCTAGCAGGAATATAAATAAAATGCCGATTCTCTGAAACATGCAAGTCGATAAGTCAGTGAAGATGTACTTATAATGTAGGCTGAAATATACACCGACGACTCGGTTATCAGATGAACCACCCGTTTTCCGCTGTGTTGACGAAAAGAGTATCTACAATCTCCAATAGCAACATGAGTTCCAAAGTTATTTCAATTGTGTTTCCGCTTTTCTTGCGCATGGCTTTTGCAAGTTTTGATGCTGATGGAGCACAGAATCTAGTTCTTTATTGGGGCCAAAACTCTGCATCGACACAGGCAAATATTACCTACTACTGTGATCAGGACTATGTTGACATGATAATTCTTTCATTCATGACATCGTTCCCTGGAACTGACGGAGTTCCTAGTTTGAATTTCGCTAATGCTTGCTATGAGACTTACAGTAACGGTTTATTGAACTGTTCAGCAATAGCCGACGGAATTAAGACATGCCAAAGTAACGGTAAAAAAGTTCTTCTTTCTTTAGGAGGTGCCTCGGGAAGTTATGGATTCACTGATGACTCTGATGCTACTGACTTTGCTTCCACACTATGGGATCTATTTTTGGAAGGTGACAGTGATACTAGACCTTTTGATGATGCTATAATCGATGGGTTTGATCTTGACATCGAAAATAATAAGGATACAGGTTATGCAGCTCTTGTTACAGCACTAAGAACAAAATATGCCACATCAAGTTCTACCTATTATATCTCAGCTGCTCCCCAATGTGTTAATCCAGATGCTTCATTAAATGATGCCATGACCCAGTCTGACATAGATTTTGCATTTATTCAGTTTTACAATAATGATTGCAATGTTGATAAGAACTTCAACTTCGATGACTGGGTCACTTGGGCTGAAACCAACGCTAGCAACTCTGGCATCAAGCTCTACCTCGGATTACCTGGTGCCTCTGCAGCAGCTGGAACTGGGTATGTAGATGTATCAACTGTTAGTTCTACTGTATCAAGTATCAGCAGTTATTCATCATTTGGCGGTATCTCACTATGGGATGCCTCTCAAGCTTTTGGTAATACCGACTCTGGTACTGATTTCGCAGAGCAAATGAAGGATATTCTTAAAAGTAATTCCAACGGTGAATCATCAACCGCAGCTTCATTATCGTTGGACTCTTCATTAGAATCAGAATCATACTCAACGGTTTACTCATCTCTGGAATCTTCATCAGAATCGTTATCAACGGTTTACTCATCTTGGAAAGAATCATTATTATACGCAACTTATTCATTTTCATTTTCATCTCTATTAGAATCAGACTACTTTTCATCGTCTTCATCTGCCACAGTTTATTATTTTTTGACTTCATCTACATCGCTTTTTGCTTCTTCTGAAGCATTATCAACATCCCCTGCGAGTTACACATTTTCTCCAGCTTCTTCATCTTTGCCAGTATCCCTATCAGTCTCTTCACTTGCAGGCGCATCAGAAGGCGAATCCACAGTTACATTTGCGGGAAATGCCACCAATATAGTAGTTAGTTATTATATAGCTATTTTGGCATTCATTATGCTGTATATCACATGACCATGTTGATGCACGGTTATGGACCGATGGACATTACCAAAAATCTCATCTCTGCATGAAAAAAAAATTTTTTTACTAATAAATTTTCACTGAGAATTTTTCACCTTTAATACCTATGATGATCCTAACATGAACTGTAATCACAGCACCAGCATTGAGTTCAGACAACAATATTCAGTTTAACAATGGTCACATCTGATGTTAAAAGAAGAAAATTGGTGGCGTCCAATAATGCGGCGCGCGAGCCATCCAGAATTTTCTCTCCATTCAGAACTATAGGGAACATCACAAATGAAGTTCCACTTGCTGTGGGGAGTTTGGGTAAATCCTTCTACATTGTCACTTGTGTGGGATCCTCATTCCAGATATATGATGCCTCAACATTGCATTTGCTTTTTGTGTCTCAAAAACAAACTCCTAGTGAAATCACCTGCTTGCATGCGCATTTCCAATATGTGTTTGCAGGATATGATAACTGCATCAACATCTACAAAAGAGGAACCCTCCTCCATACATTAAAATGCACAATCCCAAACCTCGAAGACTCGGAGATAAAGATCAATAAAATCATATACTTTGGTAACTTCTTGGTTGTAAGTTCTACCTCAAACCAGATTTTCATTTTCAAGAAACCGACTGGTTCAACTAGCTCCTCTGTGTTGCCTACTGAATTCTTCTCGCACATCAAGGTCAACCAGATATATGGTACCATAAACAACATTGTCCATCCTCCAACCTATTTGAACAAGATTGTTGTCTCCACAGAGTCGCGTTTGTTCATCTACAATATCCGTACAGGGAAATTGATTCATAGATCGAGATATGTGTTTAGTAGAACTGAAAACTCATTGGGACATATTTCTGCCATTGAAATAGCTCCTGTGTTAGACATAGTGGCAATCGGAACAAACAGCTCACAAGTGATTCTCCTCGATTTGAAGAAAGATAAAATCATCAAGAAGTTTCAGTTCAATGGACTCACATCAACTGTGATCTCGTCACTTTCGTTCCGCACAGATGGTAATCCACATTTAGCCATTGGTTTCAAGAACGGTGACTTGATCTTTTACGATTTGAATAAGAACAGCAGATTACATCATTTACATAGTCTTCACAAGAAATCGGGAATATCCAAAGTGCAATTCCTCAATGGACAGCCGATTTTCGTTACAAATGGTGGAGACAATTATCTTAGAGAATTTGTCTTTGATCCTTCTTTAGCCACATCGTCTTCAGGAAACAACTCTGTGGCTCCTCCTCCTCCAAGACATTTGAGATCAAGAGGTGGGCACTCAGCACCTCCTACCATCTTCACATTCACTGATTCAAGAGATCATTTCTTGATTTCCTCAGCAACCGACCATTCGTTCTGGAACTTTTCTTTAAGAAAGGACTCTCAAGCACAGGAATTCTCTCAGAAACCAACCAAGAACAACAAGAAAATCGGCAACAATAACAACACAACCGGTTCGTTGAGAGAAAAGATTCCACAGATGAACTGTATAGCATATAGCGAAACTCGTGAAAATGACTGGGAAAACGTATTGACTGGCCATGATGGCGAGAATTTCGCAAGAACTTGGAGCTTTCAAAACAAACGTCTCGGTCGTTGGAAACTTCCTACAATGGATGGAGGATCAGTCAAATCTGTTTGTATTTCATCCTGCGGAAACTTTGGGATTGTTGGTTCTTCCAACGGAACTATTGCCATATATAATTTAGAAAGTGGTACGCTTAAGAAACAATATAAATTCCACAAAAAGGCTGTCATGGGTCTTGATATCGACAACATGAACAGCAAAATGTGTTCTATTGGACTCGACGGATTGATTGGGTTTTACGACTTTAACAGCTCTAAATTTCTAGGGAAAATCGACTTGGAATCGCCTGCCACAATCCTCAAATACCACCAGTCATCAGACTTAATTGCTGTGGCTCTTGATGATTTGACTATTGTCGTCCTTGATATGGTCAGTAGACGTATTGTGAGACAGCTAGTTGGCCATAGTAACAGAATAACTGCATTGGCTTTCTCTCCTAACGGTCGTTGGTTAGTTTCGTCATCGCTTGATGGTACCATAAGAACATGGGATATCCCTACCGGAGGATGTATTGATGGTTTTAAGGTGAGTAATATTGCTACTAATGTTCAGTTCTCTCCGTCAGGAAATTTTTTGGCCACAACTCACGTTACGGGCAATGGAATCAGTTTGTGGAACAATAAGGCACAATTTAAGGCTATATCCACCAGACATTTGAACGAAGAAGAGTTTCAGCAGATGGTTTTGTTGCCAAATGCCTCTGGTGACGGTGGATCCAGCATTTTGGATGGTGCCTTAGACAACTCTGGCGAATTGGGTGAATCTGTGGACAACAGCGACGTTTACAAAAACTTCAAGACCGTTGATCAAGTCAGCGAGGATTTAGTTACGTTATCGTTAGGACCAAGAAACAAATTCAATCAATTACTTTATTTGGATTCCATCAAGCAAAGAAACAAGCCAAAAGCACCACCTAAGAAGCCAAAGCTTGCTCCATTTTTCCTCCAAACGTTCGGCGAGAACGATACCATTTCTGAGGGCAAAGTAGCAGAAGAAGAAACATCTATTGACGGAAATATGAAGGTATTGATGGACGATGATGACGATGATGAATTACTTAGCAAGATCAGTAAAGACGCAGGTGCAAGCTTCGAAAATAAATTCACAGCGTTGCTCAAAGACCAGGATATGATGGACGTATTCTTAAAGCATCTTGTCAAGCTTTCTCCTTCGGCATTAGATTTGGAGATCAAATCCCTCAACGTAGTGACAGATATATCCGAATTAAAGCTCTTTATCAATGCCTTGACGGTTGGTCTCACCAAGAATAGAGACTTTGAGCTCTATCAGGCAATCATGAACATCTTATTACGTACTCATGGAGATATCATCCAGGAAAGATTGGCAAGCGACATTGAGTTGAATGAGTTGATGGAGGCTTGGAATGACGTCAACCTGTCTAAGAGCAGCAGTTTAGATTCTCTTGTGAAGAACTGCTCAGGTATTTTAGGGTTCATTTCGAGCATTTGAACATCTACATAGGTAAAGTATACAGTAATAGAATGATAAAATAGAATGACTGGCTCGTGTATCGACTAATCTTGTATTAAACTCTGTAGATATATCACCTATATGCATTGTTTATTTAACTTATCTTAGGGAACTTCTCGTTGAAATGCTTCTCGAATTCATTGACATCAAAATTCTCGCTGATGTCATCATCATCATCAACAAAGAATGCGTTGTCTTCGGAATGTAAGCTCTTTCCGTTCTTTATTGGGCTGGTTGCAAACTCCTTGGGTTTCCACGGATTGGAAGCCTTTTCGATCTTAGGCGATTGTAAATGGGCCGGTTTTTTCGGTATTGGCGGTGGTATCTTCTTAGGTTTCTTTTTCTCTATGTCGGATAAAACATTCTTTTGAGCGCCAATCTTAGGTTGGAAAGGATGCGGATGATGATGATGATGATGGCCTGCTGTCGCGTGATGACGACGACTATTGCTGCTCATGTCGCTTGGTTTTGGTAACGGAGGCGATATGAAACTACTTCTTTTGATTCCATGCTGTTGCCTCAGAATTCCGGTACTTGAACTGAACATCTTAGCACCATTATTACTGCTAGTGGTGCTTCCAGTGGAGGTCGTAGAAATGCTGTCAGTGTACTTCCCGTATCCAGTTGCTGTTTTGACAACACTCTCTTCCTCGCTCTTGCTCAAAAGCATGTTCATTCTATGCTGCAACAGCGCAGCTTTGCCGTTTCGCAAGTAGTCTGTGTCTTTGATCTCTGACATTGATAATGCCTCAATCAATTCATCCTCTGACTCGTCTAGGTCGGAACTTGGACTGGTAACAGCTTTGGCGCGTGATGTAGCTGCCGCCATGGTTGTAGGGGCGGTAGAAGAACTTGCTGATGATGCCCTTTGACCCGTGGCGCTTGTATTGATTTCATAGCGGGCGCTTTTCGACGCCACATTATTGGCTCCTCCAGACGCGGATCTAAACCCTGAGAACGAATGTGTGAGCTTTGTCAAGCCGTTTTTTCCTAAACTGATGGTTCTCTTGTGTAATGACTGCAGTCTCTTCATGTCATTGGTCATGGTGCCATTAGCAATATCGGTATACTTCTTCTTGAGGTCGCTGGTGCTCTTAACTGTGTTCTTGTTAGTTATTCCTAACCCGGCACGCCCAGCATCGCCATAGTCGCTGTCATGGGGTTCAAAGGCATCGTACTTGTTTTTGATGTCATTCAAGTCAAGCTCAATAACCTCTAAACTAACCTCCTCATCCTGGGCCTTTTTCTCGCTCTGAGACTTCTTGGCGCTGTTGCCACTGAGAGATCTAGGCGTCAAGGCCTTGTATGGAAGGCCCTCAGAAGATCTTGAGAACGTGTGACTAGGGCTAGGTTTAGGTGACGTCTTCTCCGAAGAGTACTTGATCTTATTAGGAGCAACAATGTCAGCAAATGGATCGCCGGATTTGTTTGCGCTGGAAGACACCAATCCAGGAGTCGATTTGCTGGTAAGATGCTGATGTTGCAGATCTTTAGGAGTCTTATTCACGGAGATAGTATTATCGGAATTAAACGTAGTAGCAAGTCCAGAACCCCCCGACAATGTGGAAGGTATTGAAGTTGCAGACTTGTTTGATTTGAGCGAAGTATTGGACTTTGAAAAGGTATCTGAATACGGCTTTTCGTTCATATCACCATTACTTGACGTAGCAGTAACAGGAGAAGCTGCTACTGCTGCAGGTGGAGGGGTCTTAGCGATCAATTGCTGCTGCATAAGCAATTGCTTTTGCTGTTTATGGGCGGCATATTGCTGCTGGATCTCGTAAGGAACCATGACATTCTTCATTCTACAAACCTCCTCAAGAACCTGATAAACATGAGGTCTTAATCTTGCATCGTTTGTAAGCATGACTCTGATCAAGTTCTGTACTCTTGGCGAATAAACAGGATAGGCCGGGAACTCAAACTTTGACTGTAGAATCGCAGCCTCTCCAGACCGTTCAAAGGGAGTAGTGTAGTAGCAAATCTTGTAGCAGAAGACACCAAGAGCCCATATATCGGACTTCTCGTCAATAGGAAGCCCGCGAGACAAATCGATCATCTCGGGAGATCTGTACTGCGCAGTGGTGTAGCGTAATATATCGTCCTGAAGGATCTTGAACTCCTGTTGATTTCTAGGAGGTCTAAGCGGAGGACAGGACGACCCAAAATCACAGAGCTTATACTGATTCTGGTCGTTTATCAAGATGTTTTCTATTTTAATATCTCTATGGATCAAGGGCGGGCTCAAGAAATGGACTTGCGAAAGACCAATGGTCACCTCATACATGATCTGCAACACCTCCGGCTCGCTGAGTCTCGTTGTCAACCGCGAGTTCAAGAAATCTATCAATCCGTTCTTGGAGCAATACTCCATCAAAAGGAACACCTCGTACGTTCCGTCGTTGTTTGGCGATCTGGCAGCATGCGAATCTATATAAGAAACAATATGAGGTCTTCCTTGCAACCGTTTCATGGCATCGACCTCAGCTCGCAAAATGTTGAGGGTGACCTTATTAGGAACAAGCACTCTTTTCAAGCAGGCGATCTTCTGGTTGAATTCCTGCGGGGTTATTTTGACGGTGTAAACATGTGCAAATCCACCCTCAGAAATATATTTCACAATCATGGCCTTGTGGGAGCCCACAGTGAGCACAGTTCCTGGAGGATACGCATTAGGCGGCGGGTTCCCCATTTTGGTGAGCTTTGAGCTATTATTGTATGATTATTGTATATTAATGGCTATGAAAAATCTCCAGATCATTCATCCATCAGTGGTTCTTCTTATCCGATGTGATCAGCCAATGGATTACAGATATTTTTGAGTATATATGTGCGAATAGGACACGGTTTCAACAACAATTTGTTATATGGTTGCAGAAAGAGGCCGTAAACTGTTCAGCAGATCGCCAAGAAGGATACTGAGGGTGATCTGACGGCTCTTACCAGTGACAACATCCACTTGTTATTTATTTAAAATCATGTTTTTGTCCTTTTCTGAGTATTTTCGTTTCGAACACAGAATTTTGATTCGGGCGGTGAAATTTCTGTGGGGTTGTGCGGGTGTCATGTGATGGGTGCGTTTTTATTTATAGAGGAAGGATTATGGCATCCATGGTTACTCTATCACTGTTATGGAAGATGTGGGTGGATGACGATGGAGTATTATGTAATGGTGGTAGAGTGAACAGAGTTGCTCTAGGTTGAGTTGCTGGTTATTGATGATGTTGTTGGGGGAGGATAGGGGGAGGATAGGAGGAGGATAGTAAGTAGAGCTAGTATTTTTTCTATCATGCATACATACTGTAGGATGGGCCTAAGGCAGACCTAAGGCAGTCTTAAGACAGCTCAAAGCAGAAGACTAGAGGGTGTATATGGATTCAAGCATGGTATTACAATGGTTGCTGTAGCTTTTATACGACTATTTGATGTCTCGATTTTTGTTTTTGGGAGATATTGTTACTTCAGAAGATTATTATCAACACTTGCTCAATTATATCAGAAAATAATACAGCAATAAGGTAAAATAATAAACAAAATGAAGAAAGAAATAGAAATAAAAAGACAATATCTTCAAATTATATGGTTGACAAACCAAGCATCTTCAATACTAATATATACGCTTAATAGCCCTACTCCTGCCCCAACTCGACCCCAGCTCGACCCCAACTGCAAACTTCATACCCAGAAGTCAAATTTCCCTCTGACTGAAATTCAAACAATCCCGGATGACACAAACCGTTCATCTAAAAAATAATTACAGTGAATATCACAGTAAATAACGACAGTCCATGATCTGCATATCTCAGCAAACTCATAACACAGTGGAGAGACAGCAAATATTGAAGCATCAAAAGCCCCCACTATATATAAGCGGTTTTTCATGTTCCTGGACCCACCATGCATGATTTTATTTTCTCGGGCCTGCAACTCTCTTCACATCTAATACAATACACTCCAATACAAATCACCGATATAAAAAGCTACACGGCCGGCTTACAATCCTACACATGGAGAGGGAGAGGGAGTATTAATACATATATTGTTTCAGCTGGTCTCTTGTTTCTTTTTCCTAGTTATTCCATGCATATCCTCTTGAGTATTTTTAGAAGGGTTTTAATTGGGCCGACATTTTTCCGGCAATTAATAATTAACAGAGTCGATTAGCAGCCAATTAACACAGTAAATGATATGATTATATGATTATATGATTGTATAATTACATAACTATTTGACTCTGAAATGCCTGACCACCTGTTTCTTTTGCTCCTTTTTCTTATTTTTCACCGTCGTGTAGCACATATATGATGTAGATGCCATACATAAGATAAGAAAAACTCTAGTTTCAGCAAACAAAGGCCCCCTATATCGCAATCTCCGCTATATGCATCGTTACCTATCAATAGAACAATAAACAACTGATATGACTGGGGTTCGCCGGCTTGGAACTTGGTCAAAAGTCCCTGTTTGTTTTGGTTTTTCCTTATTTATTTTTGATATTCCTTCTCGGGAAAAAACGTAAACATGCCTTAAATGTATAAATAACCCGATGCTTCCTGACAGGATCTCGGGGGAATTCAATAGTTGATACCAGAATACAGAGACGACAGCGAAGCAGCGACAACAGCTATAACCGAACGTTTATTCATCATGTTACCATTGCAATCCCTCATTATTTTGCTCGTGCCATTCACAAGAGCAGCCCTTGGAGCGACAATTGCCGATACCACATCAGCAACTTCTACTGCTACTGTAGCTTTAGTCCAATCAAGCGACGTCAGCGACACCGCAGTCACGGCATCCACAGAGACATCCACAGAAACATCCAGCAGCAGCAGCAGCTCTTCTACAGAAATATCTTTGGCTAGTACACCTTCCACTAGCACTTCGCTTTCAGATACTGCGGAATTGGCCATAAGTATTACCTCTTCCACATATTCATCCGCCATATCAAGCATAGATTCAACTAGCTCGCTCATAGAAAGCTCCACCAGCGTGTATTCAACCTCTGTGCCAACAACCGAGTCAACATCTACAGAGTCGTCCGAGTCAATTATAGAACAAACAGCAGAGTCTACAACTTCTTCGGTAACAGTGGCAACGTATAATTACGGGCTAACCAACACCACCACCCAAGCAACTACTTCTTCTGTCTCAGGTACCTCATTGGGACAAACTACGACCAGCACAGAAAGCTCCAGCAGCAGTTCGTCCGGATTTTTCACTACATTAGAGCAATTCACATCCACAACGTCGAGAACATCCTCCTCCGATGACTCAACCACACATAAAGGAGCTGCTGCCTCCATTATGCAAGGTGTGGACCTCAAGCCAATACTCACCATAATGTCGGGACTAACTGCAATGGTGATAGCTTTGAGTGCTGTTTGAGTTGCTTATGCTTCTCCTTATTTAGATTTTTTTTCTCACAAAAAGGTGAAAATATTCAATATGATACATAACGTCTGGTATGAGTTAGCTGTAGAAATCTGTACAGACAGCCCTAATGCTTGGGATACCAGTACAATGGCTTATGGAACCGGATAGCTGTAGTACATCTTCTGATATGATGACGTCCTTGTGTTTCTTTGCTGCTCTCAGAGCCCTCAGATACCAGGGAACGACGCTGATGGGTATCCTTGTCATCGGAAATAACATAGCCTTTGAAAGCCTCCGCTGAACTCTCGCTATTGGCACGTCTGACCAATGCCTTTAAACTTGGAACCGACCAGTTACTGTCTGCATTGATGTCTGTTATAATCAATTTATTATCAGAAGGGGTATCTACTTCTTTTCCATTAGAAGATGCATCATCTGAACCCCGACTTGCAGCCTGCGAAGTCAAAGAGACAACGCTGGAACTATTGTCGGCGAGATTCGATACATTGACACAAAGTCTACAGCGAATAGGAGCAACAGAATCCTCAAAAAGATCCGTAATGGAATCCTGGGAGTCTGAGCTGTAAGCAAGATCCTTGGTTTCGAACCCAAGGGAGTATTTGTGACTAGAAGACATATTCAAACCTGACATAACTGTACATAGACAAGCCTAACAAAACAAATTGTATTGCTGAAGATAAAACGATAGCCTGCAAACAAAACGGGGATCTGTGTATCTTATGTAGAGGAATCTGTCAACATTCTGATCAAGGCAAGGTGTGACTTTCTGTAAAGAGCCTGTATAAATTGCTACTGTCTTGCTCTCTAATAGAACAAAGAGCACCGTTGGAAAATCCGTCCTTATTAGGGAGTCTGAATTTCAAATAGGGAATCAAGGAAAAAATATGGTAATTAAGGGTTGCTGCTTACCTAACAACACACCACTTCACAGCTGAGCCCCATCTGGATATTATAGTTGATGTATCTATATATAGTTGGGTGTGAGTAACGGAATATCGCTATCTGATTAGAGTTCATAAACGTATTGTTTTTGTGTGTCTAGAGAGAGATATTTGTCTCTGCACTTTGTTTTTACATCGGGCTAGAAGCGGCTGTACCGACGGCTTTTCGGTATGAATGTAAAATTCTTGAGTGGATACTACTATAGTAACGTAAGTTTCCGGCAATATATATAATGGTAGGTGCTAATTCACGTAGAATGCCAGGCACTAATGATAATTACCTCCACCAATCCCTCGGCTTACGGGGAGAGCCAATAGTGGCATGTATCCTTTAATTGTCATTTCCCGATATGTCATATATGTCATTTCCCGATACACGTACAAAATAGATAGTATGTTACAATATATTAAACAATTTGTTAGCGAGAATCCGTATACAAGTACACAAACACCTGTCAAAGAGACAGCTGAAGAACATCAAACCTTGATTCGTTTTGCTGCTGGAGGGCCGTCACTGCCAGTCTTGCTAAAGATAGCTGCCTTTTCATTATCAATATCCTTATATGTATTAATCGAAGGATCGTATTGCAACAACTTTTCCTGTGACCCTTCTGCAGAAACCTGCACCAAATTATCGTACTGGACCTGATATATCGTGTAAGATACCCCGTCATGGCCTGTGGTCCACGATCTGGAGTTGATGTTATTCCGGAACGAGCTATAATATTTTTTTAAAGGGGGAAGAATCAACAACTGAACCGTAAGATCCGACTTGTTTCCTGTATTGTCTTTGACGATTTCTAAATCGGTTGAGTCTGAAGACTTTAGGTACTTGATATTAGGGGAAGATACTGAACTGCCTGGAGTTAGTACCTGTTTCTTTTGCTCTGAAAGCAAAGCCTTCATCTCTGTAAGTGTTTCCAACTCTTTCTGCAAGCCAATCTCAGGTTCAGATCCCCATAGTCTTTCATTAACAGCAGCACTACTAATGTCATCACTAACAAAACCACAGTGCTTCAAAACAGCAACTATGTCCGAATCATCTGTATATATGTCTGTTCCCCAGAGACTGCGCTTAATTACACTGAGGTTAGGGTTTTCCCTGATGTTGAGATACCGCCTAGGCACGTGCACGCTCAACAAGCCATTAATCGAATCACGTGCTTCAGGCAACACAAACAGAGGACTATATACAACATCGCCCAAGAACTTGCGGGGGAATTCTGCAGCGATCTTGATGACATCTGAGCTATTGATGCTCACCTCGGGTCTGTGGAACGGCACATATAAAGCTGCTGCTGGCGTTGACACGTTTTGCAAGCCGGTAGGCAAGATGGGTTTATTTTTCACTATTGGTTCGTTATCATTACTAATGAGAGAGCTATTAGCCTGGGGACCTGTGAAAGAAGTACGCGAGGCTTCCACTGTGGAGTTGTTGATTGTGGTGTTAGCACTTGAGAAGCTGTCCTCTTTAGGGATCTCTTTGGAGACTGCCAAAGGGGTATGTGGCTGAAGCTGCTGCTGCTGCTGCTGCTGTTGAGAAGGGCCGGCAATATTGAATTTTTTAGGGTGATGCTGATGTATGATGATCCTTGTCTGCTGTGGCTGCGATTCCTCGTTGTTATGAACCGTGTTTGCAGGTAAAATAACAGGCGAAGAATTATTCTGG
The DNA here is from genome assembly GCA_030490795.1 of Saccharomycopsis sp. yHQL182. Taxonomy (NCBI): domain Eukaryota; kingdom Fungi; phylum Ascomycota; class Saccharomycetes; order Ascoideales; family Saccharomycopsidaceae; genus Saccharomycopsis; species Saccharomycopsis sp. yHQL182. The sequence continues at coordinate 542,086 of JAKVQV010000004.1, read as the reverse complement.
TACTGGTGAGGAGGAGGAGGAGGAGGAGGAGGAGCAGCAACAGCAGCAGTAGCAGTAGCCAGCGAAACATTATTAAGCAAGCTGTTAATATTAGAGCCACTTCCGGACAATCGATGTCCAGACAGGCTGTGTTTTCTTTGGGGCGACGCGGAGGCCGAGGGAGAGGCGGCTGACATTGCTGCGAAAGACGGAAGATGGGTCGAAGAGGAGGAAGCCGAAGAGGAGTTTGACGACGAAAGGTGGGGAAGTTTAGGAGGAGGAAGAAGAGCAGGGGAGGAAGAAGCAGGGGAGGAAGAAGGCGAGTTTGTGGCATTCAATATCGAGGAGAAATGGCCCTTTGAATCGGACGTTTTGAAGGAAGAAATCGAGGGAAGTTGGAATCCAGAGGAGGAACTGTGATGGAGCTGATGATGACGGCCAGGAGCGTATGCAGACGAAGTGTGGCCACCTGTGCGGTCGAGTGGTGGAAGTGCGTTAGAAAGAACAGGCGAGGGCATAGGCGAATCACTATGGAGAGCATTTGAAGGGGTGGAAGGTGAAGAGGAAGAGGACGAGAGTTTGGGCATCGAAAGGGGGTTGATACTTAAAGACGCCTGTGGAGGTCTTTGTAATCCAGGAATGTACGATATTGGAGGCAATCGGATGTTGGAACCATCGTTTGCAGAGGAGGACGACGAGAGCCGTCTGTGAGAATTGTTGATCGGGGAGCCACCACTGTTTGCGCGGGGGATCGCACGGCTTTCAAGCGAAGCGGCCGGGTCTTTGGACAACATAGGCTGACGGTCGCGGTCGCTGAAATTTGAGGAGGACATGCGCAGATTTGAGGGCACTAAAGGGACTGGCGATGCAATAATTACGTCCTTTGAAGGATCTTGATTCGGGGTATTTTTCAGTGGTCTTTTTCCGGAGAAATTCTAGCAGAAAGAGACAAGACGCACTGGCAAAAAAAATTCGGGATATAATTACAAAGGGAACGAATAACAAGGTCGAGGAGTGGTTTAATGAAGCCAGTAGCAGCGAAAGAACTACCTGGTAGTCCTCACTCCACAAGCTGGTCCTCAAGTTCGCTTTTTCCATTTTTTTATTTTTTTCCCTTTATTTCATTCATCCTCGTCTCGTTTTTCCATGGACAAAAAAAGCCAAACAAAAAAAGACAGCCGGAAGAAGACGAAAGCTTAAACCGCTTCGTTTGATGGAGATAAACCGCTGCGTCAAAGTGCAGATGGGGACGTGCGTATCTGCAGCTGATCAGTTTTGTCACGTGAATTTCTTGACAGGGATCCATGGCGACGGTGTTTATTTTTGTTTTTGATTTACCTGTTAAAAGAGGCAAGTGTTTCTATTAGGGCTATGTATTAGGAGAGAGGGAGAGTGTTCTCATTAGAGTATACTGGACGGAATAACATAGTGTTTTGTGTACCGTATTTTGTCCGTATTTTGTGGTTTGTTAATTGGGATTGCGTTAGAGTGCATTTATATTACAGTATCAATCATACACCCTGTTTTGTCTCTGCATATTCTGCATCCGAAGACGTCATTACCATTTGGCATTGCCTACATATAAACATCCATAAGATCGGGATCTAAATTTCCAACAGAACTACACCAATGACCGACCAAATATACTCCTCTTTGCTTGATAAAAAGCTCTTCCTCTCTGTACAAACACCGCCTGCATTCGACCTAGCTACTCACCTACCTTCTGACATCGATGATCAGATCGCCAAACTAAGCGCAAATGACCCCGTGAAGGCCTCAATGATCAGATTGCGCTTTTTGATCAGTGCGGCTCAGAAATTACAGAGTCTGCCCCAGCAGCAGACAGAGAAAAATCTGGCCTATAAGAGTCTCTATATAGAGGCTGCCACCGCAGCAAAGGACACACTATTGATGCTAATAGGCAGGGAATACGAATATACTGTTGTCTATCAGTTATGGGAGTTGCGACTCACTTTGTTGGTTCTTGCAAACGATGGCTACTGTCTCTCTGTGGCAAAACAAGAGGCCAAAAAATTGGGTGGTCATTTGTTACTTGTGACCAAGTTTTTACATAACGGTAATCCTCGACGCATTGGTTTCCCCGCAAATTGCCCCATCAGCTTGCAGTTGCTTGTTATCCGTCTCCGTAGTAACAATAACGGATCACGGACTATGTCCAGTGGAGAATTGTACAATTTGATTTGGCTAATTAGGGAAAACATTGGCGAGAACAATAAGGATCCCGCGATTGTAGATACTTCCGTGATCATGCTCTACTTAATAAGTTTCAATATAAGTGCGAACTTGATCATCAGAAGAGACTATGTTACGTTTATATCCCACGCTCTGTCTATTATAGGCAACTTAAAATTGAAGTTTGTTAACTACAAGGACTTGAAAGAGTACCAGGAGAGTCCAATTAAACTAGTGGACCAGGTGTTATATTCGCATTATTGTCTTTTAGCCTCACTTGTTACATTAGTCCAGGGAGAGCATGCAACTTCCGAATCCTATATAGATAAGTTGACGCTGCAGCTTGGTCCTGATCAAAGCTTGTCTGACATTATTCCAGTCAAATATCTACAGAAGGTATTGGTGCTGATCAGCCCAATTCTTGACGTAGACGGATCGCTTGCGGCAACAAACCAACCTTTGACACAATTACCAGAGATAACAAGCTGGCAGAGTCTACAGAATCTCGCCAAAAGCACGAGAATTACGGGACGTATAATTTGCTGCTATTGTGCATTGGTGGAGCTAGAGTTCAGAAGCGAGAACGGCTTCGTGGATATTCTACGAACCGGCAAAAGATGGCCTGCTGAGCCTGTAGATAACAACGCAGATATTGATGCAATAGATATGTTGATCGGGGGATGGAAGATGAACTTCAATAAGCTATACGGTTTTGAATGATAATACATGGTGAATAAGCTTTTATTGATTTATCCACTACACTAGTAAGACGCCTGTCATGATAAGCTGGAAGTAATGACAAGCGCTTATGGGGGAAGGGCACGTGCAAATATATAGGGCTAGAAATGTTATTATTTGTGACCGCTCTAAGTTTTATTTTATTTTTTCCTTTTCAAAACCATCCACCTTTTTCACATACAAATCTCACCAGCCTAATTTCCACCAGAAATTTTTCATTTTTCTCTGACATCGCCATCGCCACATAACCTTGACTATCTTCATTTTTTCCTACGATCCCAAAGCGTTTGGGGCCTCCCATAATAAAAAACTGCCATACTAACATTTACCACTATGAAAAATTGGAAAAAGAAAAAAATTTTTCTTGAATTTTCTTTCTGCTAGTTAAAATTTTTCTTTATTCTGAATCTTTCTTTCCCTTTTCATGATATTCTCTCTCTGATATCAGCAATAGTATCACTATATCACCAATATAACAATACATATTTCAAAGATGTCTAGTAACAGAAGTGCTCTTAAAGACGTTGTCACCCGTGAATATACCATCAACTTGCACAAAAGAGTAAGTCTAATTTCTATCAACCGGTGGTGAAGTTTATGTTTTATCTGGGCGGAACTGAATAATGATTGGGATCAGGGAAATAAGTGGGAGTATTCAAGCAATGGGATTGATATATTTGTAGTCAGTTGAAAGGAGATCAACAGCTTTGGAAAGAAGAGAAATGTCAACGTGAATCTGAATGAAAATACAGAACCATAATCAAGAAAAGAGGATACATAACAATGAAATACACTATACCCAATAACGTTCAAATATATCAGAACGGAAAGACCAACATACTTTTGGGATTACAATATAAATCATGGGCTCGTCAAATATCAACTGTCACTTTATTGGGTTCGAGACAGCTAATTATTATAGTATCACTTTGAGAACCTCATACGGTCTCTAACTAATTCAATACATCATATTCACATTTAATCACCATCAACTGCCCAGTGATTGAAAACATAAACATACCAAGGAACTGTTAAAATATGTCAATATACTCTGAATTAGAATACTAACGTTCACAATAGTTGCATGGTGTTTCCTTCAAGAAGAGAGCTCCAAAGGCTGTCAAGGAAATCAAGAAATTCGCTTACTTACACATGAAGACCACTGATGTCAGATTAGACCCTAAATTGAACCAGGCTATCTGGAAAAGAGGTGTCCAAGGTGTCCCATACAGAATGAGACTCAGAATCTCCAGAAAGAGAAATGAAGAAGAAGACGCTTCCGAGAAATTGTACGCTTACGTTGAGCCAATTGCTGTTGCTTCTGCTAAAGGTTTGCAAACTGTTGTTGTTGAGGAAGATGATGAATAAGTGTGTGTTAGGTCATTCTAGTTATTTAAATCTACTGTAACGATAATATAATACACCCTTTATTTTAGTTGTTTGTATGTGAATGGTGTCGAACAGGTTACTGTTGTGTGCATAATGGCTATACACACTCGTCCTGATATTACAGTAAAATGGTGCATTAGGCTCTTAACATTGCAACCATTTACATGTTCAGCAAGATAAACGTAACAGATGATTAATTATATTGGAGAAACCGCTAATATATATATATATATATATATCTTTGTTGTTGCTCTAATGTCTAGTTACGTAGTGGAGCTTCTGATAATGGCGAACTTGAACAATTAAGGGCTATCTTTAACATCTAAACTTAGTCTGAAGCAAACTTCACGTATGAATCAGATAGCATAAGAAAGAGTAGCAGTAGATTTGATTTCTTACAAGACTACATGGGGCATACAACACTTCAATTCCACCAGCTTAGGGTCACTTCATAAGCTATAACATTACGACCATGAAATGTAACTACAGTTGAAATGAACAACAATCTCAATGAAATATATTCACTATAAGCCAAATCTATAACTAAAATCGAAACTAGAGTCATCTGTTAGTATTTTTGAACCTTTAGCAGTTCCACAAAAACACAACTCGAATCACATATCCTGAATGAAATCTCATGGCCTTATAAAAGAAGTCAGTGTAACTATGACAAAAATTTTACCATCATCGCAATAATACGATCAATACGATCATATTTACATAAAGTAGCATGCTCAATTGGTAAAGAAAATGGGTTATCATCATACTAATATTAATAGGCATTGATTCCATGGTATCTTCGGGCAAATTTGATTCGAGCGTATCATTACCATAACATTCACTGATGTACTTACCGTTTCCTAAAAAAAAACTCACCGAAGAGCTTGTAATCAGGCGTCTCACAATTAGCTCATGTTGTTTTGAGAAACTATTTCTGTTTCATAACAGAGTACTAACCATCATTAATACTGAGTGAGAGTAAGTTACTAGAAAATTTTTCGTGTTTTTTATATTCAGAAATTTTTTTTCTCATTTTTCTCTTCACAGAGTTCTCTTCACATGCGGTGTCAGGGTGTTGAGCTGTGCGCATGCAATGTTAGGATGGATAATGGCTATCTTATAGTAACCTGTATAAAAGACTGTATAGCAAACAATTACTCTAGTTCAACTTCTTAAAAACATATTATTCATTTTATAAAATTTAGACTATTCAGTTTGGCGATCTGACGAATCACTATTTACGTAGTCCAAGCAAACTCGCAAGACTTTAACAATTCCGAAGGATCCAATGGATCCCTGCCCGTGAGAAGTTTGATGGTGTCTGTCTCAATGGACATTAACCCTTCAGTGCAGGCAGACGAATTTGTAACCATGTCATTACTACACCAAAGCAATGGATCATTGGAGGTATGTTGCTCACTTGAACGGTGAACTCCCATGGTTTCCAAGTAATCATAGTAACCCTCGTCATCAACAATCTCAAAACTGAACTTGATACCAGAGTACATGGAAATCATTTCTACAATCTTTCTTTCACTGATGAGCTTTCCACACACATCGTAAGCGGTATTTGAACGGCCTTTACCAAGCAACAAAGCAGTAGCAACACGTCCGCTATCATCTTTTGCTACAAACGTTCCACTTCCTTCACCGACTCTAGTAATCCAACGGTTGTTTGTCTTGACAGCAAATAAGGCTGCATTGATGAAAAAGTTCTCCAAATAGAGATTGTTTCTCATGATATTGTAATTGAGCCCCGAGAATTTGAGATAGGCCTCGGTGAAAGTGTGATCAGGGAGAACATATTGGTAGTATCCCTGACGGTTTGCTCCAAAAAAAGAAGTGTATGTAAGGTGCTTTACTTTTGCCTCAACTGCAGCATCTATAACATTTCTATGCTGTAGTTGTCTTGGTAACCCAATAAAAACACCAGACACCATCCACACGCGGTCGATTTTGTAATGGATGAAAACATTCTTGATTTGTAGCTTGTTTCCATAATCCATTTGCACAAGTTCCACCCCTTTTGACATCCATAACGCAACTTTCTTAGGATCGATCTTAGCAAGATCAGGTGCAGTGAAAACTAAGTCCTTGCCTGCAACCTCAGAGAGCATATTAGAAGCAACCCTGCCACCCAATTGACCATCAGCGCCTGTTACTAAATAACGAGTCATTGTGAAATATTTATTATCGTTACATTAGTGTCTTCCCATAGACAATAGAATTATAAAAATAAAGTAAGTGAAATGTAAAAAGTGAACGGGCATTAAAGATTGCTTTAAATTTTAGCGAACATATCGCAGACGTCAGATGAGGTTAAATTTATGCACACATCCATATTGCTATATCCATTAATCCGTTAATACCAAAATGTGTTAAATTGAGAATGAATTGGGATTGATGCATCAGATCAGATTACTAAGTTCGGTGTTCATCGGATTTTGATCTCGATCAACGGCTCTTGGGAGAATAAAGGATAACAATTATTTTCCTCGGGGATACCATCTTGATGGTCATGGAACCACAAGAATAAGAATGTCATTATCTATAGTATTGTACCTTTCAACCATACCTAAGACTTCCATTTGAGTAGTACTCTCCCAATTGTATTACATAGAGAGACTACTACAAGGGAATATGCGCCTCCACTTGATATAAAAATCAAAAAGAGTGTGGACCTTTGCTTCTACTAGAGTAGATTGGATACGATCATCGAACAGTAGGCGCTGTTAGTCACAGTATCTTCACCATCACCAACACCAGTTGATAATATATGCTACGTTGGGATTAAACTAAACACTACTGAAAATAGAACAAACAGGCTACAAAAACATATTCTTTTCCATGTGATAGTAACTTAACAATGCAGCATAACAACTCAAATCAAAAGGTGAGCGCCGCGCTGATGTATAACCTTGATGGTCTCTCAGAAAGCTAGAATATGCACGTTAAACCCTCTGTGTTACATGAATTCGCTATAAATTGAATAACTTTTTATCCCTGCAAAGAGTATGAGAGCATGCAATGCACAAATAAGTAATAATAAAGAGAGTGAACACATCCATAATGCGATTTAAGGTAGCAATTTCTGTCGTTTGAAATATCTGTTAATTCTTTTCCACCAAAGTGCTCACTTTTGTGAATTAAGAACAAGTTTAAGTATAGTCGCTTTCTCAAAACACTATTTCGTTTTGTCATACGATGCCTGGTGTTACTTACCACACAATTGGGTCCTGACAGCGTATATCCATTTTGAAAATTCTCAAATTTTACTATTGCTTGGCAATCATAAACTGAGCTCTTGGCCCTGATTGATTGATTGATTGATCTCTTGGGGAATATTGACTGGTTGTCTCTGTTTCTACCCATGGGTATATTCACATAAAAAATTTCATGTAAAAAATATGGTTATGCGTGAATCTTCATAGGATAAAATAAAACACACAGTCTATGACGGTAGCAGTACAGTTGCGTGTGAATGCTTTTTGTATTAATCCTCAGACACATAGACTTAAGTATTCAATCTAGTATTCATATGCAGGCGGAACCTACTAGAAACGGAAAATCTCTCGCTATTACACTTTTCGAGGAGAGCAAAGGGGTAAACAGCAAGTTAAATTCCCTATGATGAACTAGCCCTTGGAAAGATCAACCAACACCTATGAACCAACTGCAGACTTCTGAGGGAAAACTATATCATCGGAAAGCGGTGTGCGCTGTGAATATCGGTTCATGTTGCCTCCATATTATTAAACAGTCTTGCATTGTGACGGCATTATTCCTGGTGTGTTTCGGTATTAACGAGAGAATCAATTATAGAAGCAATTTAGATTTCGCTGTAAAAAGCGGACAAACATTCTCAAGGAAAATCTATAGATTTTCCTTAAAATTACCATGAAAAAACGGGACTATTTTCAAGCACAAGAGCCAGTGATCGTCGGTGGAGGGAGCATAAAACCTCAATGTAAGACGGTCTAGTTAAACCAACTGGATATCTCGATTACCACTAATTATATTGATCTGACGAATATATAACTAAACAATGATATTTCTAGAAAATAAGGAATCGAGATTTTAGAGTATGTAGAAACGAAATCCTGGCTGAAGCCTTTTTGTTTGTGCCCCAGATGAGCACTTTTTTCTGTAGTCACCTCTCCACCCAAAACCAATTGGAATACGATTCGCGGAAGCGTAATAAATGTCCGCTCCCCAGATTGAAAAATTAGCCGTAGTGTGCGATGTCTTCAGATTTGAGTTGGATTATGGAGAAAACCAGCTCTCAAAACCTTATGATTTGGTTCTGGCAATTAGGTTTTAGTGACAAACAATTCTACTTCGCATTTTATTAGCATGCCGCTCATAGTTGATATATGGTTCGATTTGTGTTGCCAAGGTGTGAGAAAAACTTACAAATTGGTGGTGATGTTGTTCCGTAAGACAAAAGGAACAACAACAGAAACCTGAGGAGTAAGACTCCATGACTTTCGCAGACATGACTGCTCTTAAGATACAAAGGTTGCTATGAGACATTATTTTGTTGGTGACTTCTTAGATTTACTAAGAGAATATTTTTCTGTCGTTCAGGTGTGCACTTTTGAGTAAGATGTTTGATTTTCTTTGAAACTAAATTACCACCTAAATGGATGCATATGGAAGCACTTATGCGTATTCCCCTCGGGGGAATTCGTGAATTGGCACACGGAAAAAGTGATGAATTATGCATGAACTATCGCTGATTCTTCAGCTCTAACCCCATCACCAGTCGGCCCCTGGATCTGAATCTAACGTAAGGTCTCACTAGCTTGCAAAAGCCGGCATTCATCGCACGCAATGAAACTATCGAGAGGGGGAGAGGGGAAGGGACATGGTAGGAAATCCTTACTATTACATCATCTTCCTGGTGAAAAAAAAACTATTTAAGTCTTTATGCACAGATATGCATATATTTTCCGACTTAAGCTATCAAAATTTTCCCGCGATAGTTCGTAATCCTGCGCTACAATCCAAAACTTCTGCAATATCTATTTCTGCCTTTTTGGGTTATCACTGTTCCGTACTAACTAGACCGGTGTTGTAAATAAACAACCTTATTCATCTGATCGCCAATTGTTTCAATTCGTTGGCAAAAACAGAGTTTCTCCATGACCTGGAGAAATAGGTGCCCCAGACTCCTCGAAGAAAGTCCCCATATTTCCCCAGCCAATCAGTCGATCTTAAAGTTCTGCCTAAACCGGAGCCAAAATGGAGAGTATTGGAGCAATACTGACAACACATAGGCTTATAAATTAGATACAGAAACAAAGGGAAAATCGAAGTGAACATAACAGCCAAAAAAATACTATATATATCCATGGTCTTCCCCAGTAAAACTTTTCATCTTAAGGAATTACTTATTTTATTGTTAACTCTTGTTCTCTAAATTTAACTCGCTATATATAAGCGTAATAGACATTATTAGATATACAAACGATGAGTAGCGATATCAAAGAGGTTGCCTCGCACGACGGTCTGGTCCAAGACATTAAAATTGACCATGAGAAAAACGACATCCACATCCCTCCAGGATTGGAGATCGAGAAAGAGATGCAGTACTACGAAGATTTAAGTCAAAAGATTAAGGCTGAAACATCTTGGTGGAAGAAGATCCTTAAAATGGAAATTGTTATTCACTACAAACCAGACACCATGGTGTTGATTTTGGGTCTTTTCGCTGCTTTCGCAGGTCTTTTGAGTGGTATCGATCAGTCAATTATTAGTGGTGCCATCATTGGTATGAAGAAGAGTCTTAATCTTACTTCTCATCAACAATCTTTGGTTTCCAGTTTGATGCCTTTGGGTGCTATGTGTGGTTCTATCATGATGACTCCATTGAACGAGTACATCGGTCGTAAAAGAAGTATTGTTGTCTCTTGTCTTTGGTATACTTTGGGTGCCGGTATCTGTGCAGGTTCTCGTAGCCATGGTATGATGTTCGCTGGTAGATTTATTTTAGGTATAGGTGTTGGTATTGAAGGTGGTTGTATCGGTATTTACATTGCTGAATCCGTTCCTGCCAACCTTAGAGGTAACTTAGTGTCTATGTATCAGTTCAACATTGCTCTTGGTGAAGTCCTTGGGTATGCCATTGCTGCCATTTTCTACGAAGTCCATGGCGGTTGGAGATATATGGTTGGTTCTTCGTTGGTCTTCTCTACTATTTTGTTGTGCGGAATTATCTTCCTTCCTGAATCCCCAAGATACCTTGTCTACAAAAAGAAGAACGGTGAAGCCTTCTCTGTCTGGAAAAGATTGAGAGATATTGACGATGTTGCCAACAAGGTCGAATTCATTGAGATGGTCCAAGCCGTTTCAGAAGAGTTACAAAGAAAACAAGAAGAATCTACGATTAAAGTATGGACTGATTTGTTTATTATTCCAAGAAACAGACGTGCTTTGGTATATGCTGTCATGATGATTACTTTGGGTCAACTTACTGGTGTTAACGCTGTTATGTACTACATGTCCACATTGATGGGTAGAATTGGTTTCAATGAGAAGAAATCGGTGTTCATGTCTTTAGTTGGAGGTGGATCTTTGATGCTTGGTACTATCCCAGCTATTCTTTATATGGATCGTTTCGGAAGACGTACTTGGGGTTTGAACATTCTTGGTTTCTTCATTGGTTTGGTATTTGTTGGTGCAGGTTACAAAATTGATCTTCAAAAACATTTGGCTGCTGCTGAAGGTGTCTATCTTACTGGTATCATCTTATACATGGGTTTCTTCGGTGCTTACGCTTGCTTGACATGGGTTTGTCCTTCTGAATCCTTTGCTGTGCGTACCAGAACCATCGGTATGTCTATCTGTTCTACATTCCTTTACTTGTGGTCGTTTACTGTCACTTACAATTTCACTAAAATGCAAAACGCCATGACATATACCGGTTTGACTTTAGGTTTCTACGGTGGTATTGCCTTCCTTGGGTTCTTCTACCAAATCTTGTTCATGCCTGAAACCAAGGATAAGACCTTGGAAGAAATTGATGATCTTTTCTCAATGAGCTCCATGGAATTAGTCCAAACTAATATCAGAAGTATGAAGAGATTCTGGGGTAAGAACTAAGTTTACTTACCTTTTATGACTCTCTCATTCAACTGGTAGTTTTTATTTTTATTTTTATGTTCCTTTACTTTTTTTTGTCTCAAAGTACTATTGACTATGTTCATGTTCATCTATTGTAAAAAGTTTTCTCGTAAAAGCCATGCACTTGAAAATTTCACTGTTCATTTTTTTCCGAGTTCCTGTCCTGTCGAACGTTCTTCCGTTTTTGGCCTTGGCAATATTTTTCGGATCAACAGTTGAATCTAATTTACGAGCTGTGTGGAAATATCCAAAAAAGGCGGGAACCTCAAAATAATAGTAGAATATTGTTACAGTATGTTATAAGAAGTAAGATAAATAGGAAAAAAAACAAACGATATACTTTATTAATAGAAGAAGATAAGATTATAAAAAGAAGAATTACGAAAAGGAGATGAATGTTAGATAAATAAATAAACTCAACCCCGCAAAGAAACAGAATCAGAGAATTAACGCTCTCCGCTAAACCTTCTTCTCGTCTTCAATAGCCACCTTCTCGATGTCAGAGACATTGTTGGTTGGTTGAGCCGAGAGTAACTCAACCTTTTCAGGTTGAGCCTTTCCAAGGAAGATCATTACTAATGTCCGGATAGCATCTCTACTCTCGTAGATTGGGTAGAAAATAATGAAAATTGCAGCACAGACAAGCCAAATCATGATGATAATAATCCATGCTCTGAAGAACTTTTTACTATAGATGTAATTCTGTCCATACATTGGCATTGGAATAAGGAAAATCACAATGAAGAAGAAAACGAACGAGACAATCATCCCAATCTTCGAGTATGTGGCAAGTTGTTTTTTAGTAGTACCATCGGTTTCCATGTCTCTTGCTTCCTTAACTGTAGCATCATCACCAACCACAAAGTGCGAATCTAAGAGGTCAAAGTCGTAGCTCTCTTTCATTGGTTTAAGATAGGAAACTGCTACAATCAAAATGACTGAACCAAACAAACCAACAAAATTACCAACGGCACATGAGTATTGGTCTCCCAAAGTGGTCTTGTTGACAGCACCATATAATGTCTTTGCAGAGACACACCAACCAATAATAGCAATAACAGTTGCAGCTGGTGGGCCAATTATCCAACTCAATGGTGTCATTTTCTTCCAGAATAAAGATAATGTGAATGCAAAAACACCAGAACCCAATGCAATTCCAATGAAATCCACAATCCACGAAATAGAAATACCGATATAGTTGAAGAGCACAGTCAATCCTCCCATTGCAATGGCAAAGAAAGTCACGAATACATGGCTCATTCTCACTAACTCTTTACCAGTAGCATGTGGTCTAAAATAGGTACGGTAAACATCGTAAGTCATAACCGAAGAGAACCCGATCAATTCAGCAGAGGTGGCGCTGGTAGCTGCTAACCAAACCATCAACATTCCGGCAGCTGCACCTGATTTTCCAAGGATTTGGTACATACCATAAAGCATAGGGATACCTTCTGAGACAAGAGCAGTTGGAACTGCATTTGGGTAAGTTGGAGAAGAAGGATCTTTCATCAATGCTAAACTTGATAAAGCGGCACTCGACGATAAAGCCAATGGGATAATCAACCAACAAATACCACCAAGGAAATAACCGATCATAGAACTCTTTGGCTTGGCAGCGATGGCCTTTTGTGAGTACGAAGGATCGCAGAAAACAGTTGAGAACCCACCAACCACAATGTTCCATCCATTGAAAACCGCATCTTTGTTAGACCATGTCAAATAACTACCTTTGTAACCTCCGGATGGATTTTCTTTTGCAACTTCTGTAAGAAGCTCGTGCATCTTATCAATTGATCCGATTTTATCAGAACTGGTGTAAGTAACGAAAATCATGACCAAGATAATGATGTAAATGATAACCGAATGGATCCAATCAGAAAGGAAAGTAGATTTCAATCCACCTGTAACGGTATATGCCCAAACACCCAATGGAAGCAACATAGCAGCAGCAACAACATGCATACCCGTGACAGCTGCGATGGCTTGACAACCACCGAGCAACAACATAGCAGAGATGACAACATTGGTACCTAAAGCATAGAATAAAGCAACACAATGAGCAGCGGTACCGAATCTGACTTTAACAATTTCCAAGATGGTATGTGCACCGGGAGCTTTCTTTTTAATTTCCAAAGCAAGTACAGCAAAGAATGTGATCTGAATAGTGAAAGCAAACGCATACCATGCACCACCGCAAATACCATAAGTATAGGTTAAACCAGAACTCATCAAAAGAGTACCGGGCCATGTCCAACTACTGACGACTGCAGATGCAATCAATCCGGTTTTAATAGATCTAGAAGCGGTACTGAAATGTTCAGAATTTTGTTTCTCACCGATATATTTAGACAATGTCTTTGTGATAGCGATCATGAGAACAGCAAAAACCGCACCGAGTGCTAAAATATAACAGTACCCGTAGGCCTGTTCAAGAATTGGCTTGACCATCGTGTATTTGATCTCGTTAGGATAGGATACAGAGTATATTGGGGTAATTCTATTACAGAGGTGGTTACTCTGGTCTGTGTTGATAAGTGTTAAACTAAAAAATATCTTCACATTCTTGTAATAGCCAAGTGAGTTAGGAGAGTATTTATACCTAATTCTAACTTATTGTCTACTTTAGGAGGTACAAGAACGAGCAATTATAATGTTATCATTATCAACTAATAATGATGTTAGTAATCAATATGCAAATCATACAGCAGCCCACCTTAAAATCACCAATTTACAATGCATACATAAATCGATACTATAGAATGCATTAGCAACGAATACATGCAGCTACTGGCAGTTGATAACAGATACCATAACCGTATTTGAAAAGACTATGGTCCACTCATTTACCGTTAGTGAAACATCCGTTTCTTCTGAGTTATTATCAAGCATTTGCTTATCAGCTAATCATCTATGATAAAACACCTCCTGGACCTTGTTCGTAACTATGTGACTTCGTGTACATTATCTTGTCAACTAAATCTAAAAAGAAACGGTAAGCCCATTTTATGGTTAGGCCGATGGAGAACCCAGTCCTCAAGATTCTCCCATTTTTCGAGGTCCTATACAAATTAAGTTCACACTAGCTCGATGTTTTTAGCCGAAATCAATGACCTCTCATGTTGGTGCATATTTGATTGATATTATTGGCCAATGCCTGTTTTTGGCTCATTTGCTTCTCGACAAGTCGAGCAACAACCGGTTGTTACAACCACACTTCATCCCTCCCTAATTGTAATGGCAGCAGCTCTTATCAATTCATTCTGATCAGAATCCATCCCCCCCTTAATTGTACTATTGTTATCTCTTTCTGTCGTTTTTATCTTTTGACTTCTTATCAGCGATTATCGAAAAATCAAGGATCCAATGAAACATGACATTGCTCTCGATCAAGATAACCGTTCAGCAGTAACACTCAAATTATTTAATTTTGATAATTCCCAGTTTTGAATAGCCACTTTTAATCGTTATTTTTGACCTTTTGATAGTGATCTACAAAAGTAATATATTTCTCAACTTAACTCTCTAACCTTTTACTGTTATTTGCTACACTACTACAAAAATGTCTCCACCAGAATACTTAGTCAAAATTGATTTGGACAAGCCTGCTTACGAGCAAGAAGGTGTCCACAATCGTTGGCATCCAGATATCCCTGCCTACAAAAAGATTAAGCAAAACCAATCTTATAAGATCGAATGCTTTGATTGGACTGGAGGCCAAGTCGGTAACAATGATCATGCTGATGATATCAAATACTGTGATTTGACAAGAATTCATTACTTGTCGGGCCCTTTCTTTATCGAAGGCTGCGAGGCTGGTGATGTCTTGAAAGTCAAGATTCAAGACGTACAACCTTTAGAGAGACATCCTTGGGGTTACAGTGGGATATTTGCTAAAGAAAACGGAGGCGGGTTTTTAGATAAACATTATCCAAAGGCAGCAAAGGCAATTTTTGACTTTGAAGGTATCTACTGTACCTCAAGACATATTCCAGGTGTCAAATTCCCAGGGCTTGTTCATCCAGGTATTATCGGGGTGTTGCCAAATCACGAGGTGCTTGCCGAGTGGAATAAAAGAGAGTCAAAGCTTGTTGATGATCATCCTCATGCTGATTTTGTTATGGCCAACTTACCAAACTCTCACGGTGCGTATGCTGGACTTCATGCTTCTGAGGCCCTTCAAGCAGAAGTTGAAAAATATGGTGCAAGAACCATTCCTGGAAGACCAGAAAATGGTGGAAATTGTGATATAAAAGCTCTAACAAGAGGCTCAACTGTATATTTACCATGTCATTTGGATGGTGGTATGTTGAGTATTGGAGATCTACATTTTAGTCAAGGTGACGGTGAAATTTCCTTTTGCGGAGCCATTGAGATGCCTGGCTGTATCACTATTGAGACCAGCGTCATCAAGAATGGAATGGAAAAGTTGAACATGAAGAGTCCGATGTACTTACCAAGTCCTGTTGCACCTCGGTTTGGCCCTGATAGATACATTACCTTCGAAGGATTCTCAGTCGATGAGGATGGTAAACAGTTATGTCTTGATACTACAGTGGCCTACAGACAAACATGCCTCAGAGTTATTGAATACTTACGCAGATATGGTTACAATGACTACCAAATTTACTTGCTTTTATCCACTGCCCCAATTGAAGGGCATATTGCGGGTATTGTCGATGTTCCTAATTCATGCACTACAATCGGCTTACCTATGGATATTTTTGATTTTGATATTTCACCAGAAGCCGATGTTGAGAAGAAAGACAGGGGCAACTGTGCCTTTGCTAAAGATGATTTGGCAGAGGGATTTCCTTTCACTGATGAGTTACCAAACTTCATTTTAAACATTCTTAAGGGCAAAAAAAAGTAATTCTATCTTAACCTCGTTAATAATAACTAGCACACGAGCTCTTTTTGATCCTATCATACTTAAAGCAGGTTTATACTTGAAGACAATACAATAAAAGCAAATATTATTTCCATTAAACAAAAATAGTAGGCTTGGATATAACTAGTACAAATTATTGAATTAGTTATAATCAATGCTAGTGGTATTAATGTAAGAATGTAATAGGTGTAGTCTCTCTAACGTTCCGCTGGTATCTTCGGATACTATGAACATGTGACTGTTCCCATTTCTAGAGGTTGAAAGAGTGTGAAATCAAACTTTGCAGATCAGTTCTATTCAGTTGATTTGCTATGTTACCTGCCAGGCCCCTTGAAATGATCACTGCAGACAACAAGAACTTAGATCGAGTTAGAAATAGGTCACATGCAATAGATTCGGCGAAATACAGGACATTGTAATCATTGGATCTTGATAATACCTGGGACAGAGCTGGCGAAACTACAATAGATATCAAAAGGTAAGGCAGGCAACTATAAAGCAACAAACTAAAATTTCGGCTAAAAGACAAAGTAATTCCATGAACTGCCAATATCAAAATGTTAAGCCCATTGATAACAGTCGGCGAAGTGATATGAAGATGTGTGGGTGGCCATTCCAAGTTCCCGGTAACGCCAATTGTCGTAAAGAACTGAGAAATGTTGAGCCAAGAAATTTTAAGCTTTTATGCACAATTTTAAGTGCTCCATCAACATGTTATAGCTATTGTCCTTGTGCATGGCCGTGCAGACGGCGAAATCTCAAGAAAAACTTTATTTTGAGGTATCGTTCCATTATAAACACCTTTTGGGCTTGACGGCGAAAGTGTTGTATAGCACTTCGGTCCAGGCTGCTCTGACGTTGCTATTATGCCTTAACCATAGTTCCCTACTGAAATTGGAAAAGGGTGAAATAAATGCGATAGGCTCCCTGAAAAATG
The DNA here is from genome assembly GCA_030490795.1 of Saccharomycopsis sp. yHQL182. NCBI lineage: Eukaryota > Fungi > Ascomycota > Saccharomycetes > Ascoideales > Saccharomycopsidaceae > Saccharomycopsis > Saccharomycopsis sp. yHQL182. The sequence goes on along the minus strand of JAKVQV010000004.1, from coordinate 524,837 downwards.
AAAGCAAATAAAAATCCCTAATTTTGGTTCCAAGGCTATCATTGCGATAACACAATCAACTATACCATATAATAATCTACTGAGTGGGATAGTAATAAGATATTGATAGGCCAATTAGACAATTTCGGAGACTACAACCCGATAAGAAAGAAAAAAATAGATAATAATTACCAATAGAGTAGATTCCTTATATCGTTCGTTTATGCGTTACAATCAGCGTATCTCTATAGATTTTTCACAGTTATTTACGAGAATCAATCCATTCGATTTCCTCCTTAATATTTTTGCAGAACAAGTCTTGCTGGTATTTTGTTCCAACTCTTTTCTTCTGTTCTTCAATGTATTTCATGGAAACTCTCTTAGACTGATCATCGCTACAGAGGAAGTCATATATGTTCTCCCACTGCATTTTTTCGAATTTATAATAACCTGGCTCGGTGATAATGTTGTCGTAGAATCTGATTCTTTGGTCGTCTTCCATCATTTGATTATTGATGATTAAATCAATAGGGTCGAATTTTGGAGTTGACTCGTGCACAAACATTAACTTGATCTTCAAATCAAAAACATTTGCATAGAAGTCTTTCAATGCAACAGAGTGGTCCTTTTCGTCGGTGAATTTCTTGAAGGTTTCGTCTTTTATCTTCTGATATTCTTTCAACATTTGTTCATATTTAGGCGACTGGATCAAGTCCTCCTTTGTGATTCCCTTCTGAACCAAGAAGTCCTCCTCATACAAAGACAATAATTTTTCGTGGTACATATTGAAGTTATATTCATCAATAGGACTATACTGGCCCTGTGCAGTACCTCTGAACTCTCCATCCTTAACATGGTGGTAACCAATAGCCCTCACAGTGGTTTTTATCTGATAGTATGTAGAATTAAGCAAATTAGCAGCAGCTAAAAACGTATCTTTGTCACCCTGACCTGGGGCCCATTGTGTTAACAAATGGTAGTAATAATTAGGCCCATAAATATTATAGTAGAGAGACAATAAGATATCGTCAGCATGATCTTTTTTAGAGATGAGAAGCTGTCCAGATTCGGTGGACGGATTTGGAATCGTGCCTTTCAACGAATGTAGAGGTGTTTCCTTGACAATCTGGTTCTTGGATTGGTATTTCAATTTTCCATGCGGATCTTTTTCCTTTAAATTCATCGCCACAAGATCGAGTCCTTGGATTTCGTAGAAAGTTGGATGTGTGGTTCTTTCCCAGTAATCTGGCCAGACCACAAACTTGTGGGACAAGTAAGGTTCCGTGGCGAACAAGATGTCTGGATTCAAATACGGCACATTATCAGCATCCAAAAGCAAAATGTTTTCGAAATTAGATAAAAGAATAGCCAATGATTTCAACATGAACCCTTTGATCTGGAAATTGTCGTTCTTCTTGATGACGTCAATGTCCAAAATCTCGTACATTTTCAAACATTTCGCGTTAAGAGGCGGCAATACCTTCTCGCAGAACTCTTCTTCGTATTCTTCTTCGAAGGGAATGTATACTTCAACAGGTAGCTTAGAACCAATGTTTCGAAGATGTTTGATAGAAAGCAACGCAAACCACGAATATTTTCCTCCTCCAACATACACAATCCCATTAGAGTTTTTAATGTAGAAGCTGTCGGCTGGAAAGTGTAGTTTTGAAGACTTGTCGTGTATTTTCAGCAAGAACAATTTATGTTTGTCCTTGAGATCGTCCACCTGTTCCTGCGTGACATGTAAGTAATTTGACCCAAGAAAGTCCATCGATAAAACCTCGTGTTCGTCCCATGGGGCCATTGATGGAGCCTTGTTATATTCTGGATCAAATCCGCTAAAATCAGGCTTCACGGACAATAGTTCAGTAAATAAATCCGTAAGGTACTCCTGATGCGTGTATGTGTTGAATATTGTATGTTTGTTGTCGGCAACCTTTGGCACGTCCGAGTCGTCGTCTATGTACGGTATCTGGGAGTTATTACTGTCGTCGGAAGTTGATCCGGCCTCTACCGTTTGATAAGGACTTCTGGAGGAAAATAATACCGATATGTTGTAGAGAAAGAATAATATGAGAACCCCGACAATCACTGAGTTCAATGCGAACTTTTTGTTCCGTGTGAAGAGCCGTAACCCATTGTTGATGGTCACTAAGATGGACATATTCATTCCGACTGGGGTATTTATGTTATCAGATATTTCAGCCGTGTGTATTCTATCAAAATGCCGGAATTTCTGGAACCAGCTCAGATCTGTATCGACATTAATTATCCGATGACAGCTGATAAGTTTGATCTTCGCTAGTATAAGCCAACAAGTATCTAATCAATCGTGGTCATTTTGTTAATGGAAATTTCACCACTTCTCAAAACGGATAATTAATCGAAACAAAATCGTGTTTTTTAGGCACGTGATTTCGACCCTATTCACTTCTTCTACATCTTCATACAAACGTCATGCTGGTGCATTATAACTATCTATCTATCTGTCGTCTAGCCTATCTACTTTACTCGGTGAACTCGTCACTGTCTAACCAATCAATCTGCTCCTTGAGCTTGGCACAAAACGTTGCCTTATTGAACGGCTTATTTTTGTCTACATAGAGCAGCTGTATCTGGTCCTCAATAAAGCGGATGATCAAGTTCCGCTCGCAAAGATAATCGTAGATGTATGTCATCTGGAGCTTTTCAAACTTGTAGAATTTCTTCTTGGTGATGTAGTTTCCATAGAATCTAATCCGCTTGTTTTTACCTGTTTTCTGATCAACCACTTCGTCATTAATGAACGCATTGTCGTGGATCAAAGCAATAGGATCGAGTTTTGGCGTTGATTCGTGGATAAAGAAGTTGTCAGGTTCATCAATGTTGTTGAATTTGTAGAAGGTTCGCTTTTCTTCGTCGTTAAGATCCTGGTCGTTCAAAAACTTCTGCACAATTTTATCAACCTCAGTGTTTCCAAGACTGTAATCTTTATTAGCGTAAAAAGTACGCATATTGTTCATAAGCTGCTTGATATTGTAGTCATCAATAGGGGATTTCTGTCCCTGAGCTGTTCCTCTGTAATCTCCGCCGGATTTCTTGAAATAGCCAATGGCACTTACTTTTGAGGTTACCTGGTAGAAATCAGAGCCAAGAACAATAGCAGCCGCAAGGAACGTTTCCTTATCGCCCTGGCCAGCAGCACCCTGTGAGAGAAGATGGTAGTAATGCTTAGGTCCGTATATATTGTAGTACAACGAAAGCAACAACACGTCCCAATGTTTGGACTTGGATATCATCAACTGTCCCGACTCGGTCGAAGGGTTTGGAATGGCACCTTTAAGCTGGTGCAAAGGCTTCTTTTTAGTGATTTCCTCTGTGGATAACTTGTCCTTGTTAAGAGCAACAAGATCAATGGAAGCAATGTCATAAAAGAATGGCGATGTGGATCTTTGCCAGTAATCAGGCCAAACAACAAACTTGTCCTCGGTGTATGGCTTTGACACAAACAAAACGTCTGGGTTATAGAAAGGAACGTTATCAGCATCTAAAAGCAAGATATTCTCAAAACTAGATAAAAGTAATGCCAAAGACTTAAAGGTGAACCCTTTAAATTCGAAGTTATTGAACACCTTTTCAGAGCTAGCCTTTCCACTGGAACCAGCAGGTGCTTTGTCTACTAAAAACTCGTACATAAGAACACATTTGGCATTCAAGCGTGGCAAGATCTCCTCACATACAACGTATTCGTACTCGTCTTTTGTAGGAATAAACAACTCAATAGGCAATTTTGAGCCGAGTTTTCTGGCATTGCTGATGGAAAGCAATGCAAACCACGTGAATCTTCCTCCTCCAACATACACAATTCCATTTGAGTTCTCCTTGTAGAAGTCTTTCGACACTTTTAAGGTCTTTAAATACTCTACGAAGCTGGTATGTTTAGCCTTGAGGTCTTTTACGTTATCTGCCGGAACGTTTATGATTGATTTGAGATACTCGATGGAGAAAACAGGCTTATCAGTGGCCCCTATTGCATCCATACCGAGGGTTTCTACTTTACTCACTTGGCCGTTTTGGTTTTTGCGGTAGAATTTCTCAAGATCAGGGACCTGAGGCTGCAATTGGAAGATTTTTTTAAAAAGCAGGGCCAAAAACTGGTGGTGGTCTACGGATGAGTCTATTTTAGCTGAGTCCTTGAGGTCAGTGGAGGTCTTCAGGGAGTCCTTAAGGTCAGTAGATGGTTTGTCGGCTGATTTGAGGTCCGCAGATACTTTATCTGTAGCGGATTTATCTGTGGATAATTTGTCAGTCGAAGCTTTGTCCGTCGAAGATTCGCCGGCAGATCCCTTGGTATTGGCTCCCGTGAACAAATAATCGTACAATTTTCCACTGTAATCGGATATTGAGCCTAACGAGTCCGAGTTGAGGGAGGAAGGATTCTTTAATGTCTGCCAAAGTTTCTGGTTATTTTTCTGTCCTGCTACCTCATTGGCCGAATTGTCCACCACATTGTCTGTGTCTGCAAATCGCGTACTCTGATTGGAAGAGATGTTTGAGAAGAAGATGAAGAAGATCAACACAAGAAGCGTGGCGACAAGCAAGTATTTCCTGAAGAACAATCTCGGAAGCATTATGTGTTAAATATGGGAATAGTAATGATAATAATAGTAAATAATAATACGACGACTCGATCACACTAAAAAACAGGTCAGAAAACGTGGAAAATTGAAGGAACGTCAGTATAACCAGCACGACGAACTCCTGTAATACCTGTTTGTTATTTAGTGCGGCGATGACGATGATAGCGATGATGACGTTAGGTTTATTTAGGCAGTCGGTGTCGTTTCATGCTGGCGTAGTCAAAAAATAAATTAATTTTCATCTTTTTTTCGCAGATTTTGATTTATTTTTGATCAAAGATGAAAATCGCAGTTTTCTTATAACGTGTCCGTCTGTTGTAGATGGGTAATAGGGTGTATAAATGGAGAGGGATGATATGTGAGAGAGGAGATATGCGTAGATTTATCTAGACAGATAGATGGATGGATGACTAAGTAAACGTAGATAAGGACCAAGAGATAGACAGATAGATATAATGTTCAAGATAGATCGGCCTACAGAAATCAGAGGGTAGATCTGTGGAGGAGGACAACAAAAAGAGATATTTGGACCCTGAGAAATTCAAGGCCATAGAATAGATACACAGACTCACGATCGCTCCAAAAGAAGTAAAACAAGGAGGTATTCTCTGTACGTAGTGATGGTCAGTTAGTAGTGGATCAAAGTATAGACTCTTCACACAAAAGTGATAAATATGTAGAATCATTCTACAATCTCGAGGAACGCCAAATCGCGCAAATATAACACAATTTAAATGTATGTCGTGTTGTTAATAAATAAAATACAGCTAATAAAAAATAAACAGTATCGTAGATCAGTATGGATGGTACAAGCACTGGGCCACGAGCGAAGCGAGCAAAAACTCTCATGAATCTCCATCGTATATCTGTGCTACATAGTCATGAAATAGCACCTCGTCATCGCTAAACTTAATCAACGTGCCCTGATGTTCAGGCTTGTCGCTGCCACCAATAGACGAGTAAGCACACCAAAGATAACCATGGCAATAACTAGACGGTCTCCATCCGCCTTCCGGCTCATTGATATCGTTTTTGATTCGGAACAACCCCGAATCTGGGGGTATCAATGCTTCGGTTATTCTTATATTAGACTCGTAGAATTCTTTAAGCTTTTCCGGACTTTCAGTGCCAAATCTCTTGCCTACATGTTCAAAATCCAGTTCTGCAGCGTTAGATCTCTTACATGTTTTGATTCCCGAATTGATCCAGAGAAGCTTATTGGTTTCCGAGGATATATGGCCAGGATGGGTAGAACAGAGCTCTGTTGCCTTCATTTTGTCGGTTTTGGCACTAGAAGTCCCCACAGCTGCAACAAAATACTCGTTAAACTCGTAGTTTTCATTACCACTGATTGACTGGCCAAGCCAGAATAACTCCTTGTCTCCCCACACTCTTTCCTTGACAGGTTTCCAGAAACTCAACTCCACAGACATCAACATGCCGTCCCAGTAGTCAGACCGCTTAAGAGCCACAACTCCGGACTCCATGTAATGTTTGAACTTGAAATGCATGTATCTGTTGTCTAGTGTCTTGGAGGTGCGCGGGGTTATACCAAATAACGTGTCCTCGACATCTGTAGGGAGCATTTTTGTGAAGAAACTGATATCGTGGTTCGAGACCGACTCGTCATGCGATCTATCCTTAAAGAAGAGCGACTTGGACCGCGTATACTTCTCGGTAGAGAAGAAGGTCTCGGGATTAACATAAAGAACGGTATCGGAGTCCACTAAAAGAATCTCGTCGAAAGAGTTGAACACATAAGCTAAAAGCTTGTTGGCATACGACTCGAATTTATCCTTGAATCTGTCGGAAATGCATCTGTCAACATTAACGAACCAAATCTCCTGTTTAGGGAACTCTGGTGAGAAATTCGGCACACGATCACGATTACTACTATAAATACGTTTCAACTTCTCGAAATTATCTTTTGGAAACCCTAAGAAGTCTCTGCGGGCTTCCTTAATCAAGCGCACTTGTGAACGGCTCGTAAGGTCACCTTTATGGATGATCTGGATCGGTAAAGTGTTACCAACAGCACGCAAAGCTCTGATCAACCCAAGAGTATCGGCAAGAAACGCATTGGCACTTGTCAACACAATCCCCTTTCCATTAATCATGTTTTTGTACTCATTAAAGTACGATTCGTTGCGGGGAATATCGTAGGCATAATCAGACATCTCGCTCTTAACCACAAAGGTTTTTGGGTTCAAGTTCTCGATGTCGACCTTCTCATCATACTGAGCGTTTACAGGGTCCAAATACTTGGCCATTTCAGGCGGTCCAAGCACTCTTTCGCCCGTCCAACGCACAAATATAGGGAGCTTACGACTAACATAAGGGAAAACCCGTGCCTCAATATCATCACGGCGGAAATTTTCCGGAGCTTCTTTCTTCGCACCGTGAATGAACACATTGTATGATTCCGAGTTCGAGTCATGGAGGAAACACTTGGAATATATTTGCACGGCCTTGACATGATTGATAATTTCGGTTTCCCATCTGTCATACTTCTGGAAGTTCTGGAAGAATTTCAAATCATAGAGAGTTTTATCAGCGTCGGAGATAAAATTATCGGGCATCGGCCCGGATTTTTCCCCCGACTGCATCTGCTTCTCATACTCTTGCTTTCTAGCACTATTAACTTGCGAGAGCCCGCTTTCAACCCATTCCTTGCTGTTATCAAACAAAGACCGCTTGAACTGGTCAGCATAATCATCATGACGATTCAATCCCCACCGCACGTCATCGAAGTATAGCTGCTGGAAATATAAGCCGCACTTTTCACGCTGCGATTTGGCATTGAAGCCCTTGCCATACTTCTCAATCAATGTGGCGAGATTTGCACTGTTTTTCTGGTCCAAAAGCATCACCACAGGCTGTTCACGCTCCCTGAGCAATGCTAGCAATTTGGCTTCGTTTTCTGAGGGATTGGCCGGCTGAGTAGACGGACTTTCCACGGAGTTGGAGAGCAACTGAATATATGCGTTGTTTTTGAGGTAGTTGATGCTAGGCACCAGTATGTTCAGAAGTTTGTGTCTATGTGAGTCCACGAGGTAATATCCAAGGGCTATAAGTATGAAAAGGATGACCACGCGGCGACGAAGGAACGCTAAGCGGACCGTCGCTTTAAGATAAGAAGCGAACATCTTTGCTGATCCACTTTCTTATCTAATTAGTAGGATATTTGACCTAGGTATTAGTAGTATGGCCCTTGTTGTATTTTGTATCTGTGATTTGTAATTTGTATCTGTATCTCTGTCCTTCGTCTTGGTTTCGTTAAATACCCCGATCTGATCTTTATTCAATATCCCTCTTTATCTATAATTTTCTTCCGGATCTTATAGTCATTATATATCTTTTCAGCCTGTCCAAACAACCAATTATTTAGCCGGAGCACCTGTCCTCCCGATACTATCAATTAAATACCAACCAGCACACCAATAATTTCACTAAGAGCACGATATGTGAAGTTTGGTGTTCAGATATCTTTTTTTTTAGTAAATATTTCAGGTTGCAAGACTTTTTAGGCTCTTTAATCTCTGTCCCAAACAAATTTAATGCGTTGAAAAAATGCCGAACCTGAACAAGTAATAAAAACGCAGCACCCAACTTTAAATTTCAAGTAAGGGTTCAATCGCCAGGCAGGAAACAAGGTAGGGAACAAGGCAGGTAGCGCAGGTTGGGGCGCATGGAGAGCCATTATTTCCACCTAGGTGGGTGCCCAGGCAGCTTTCTTGCAAACACGAAACTTATACGCCATTATACATTATATATCTAACAAGCGTGTGAAATACATTTTATAAGCCACATCCGGTAAATACCTAGCCACATCCAGTAAACACCTAGCCCCATTTAACTGTGTGTCCAAATGATTCGTGGTCTGTGGACGCAAACAGTTTCCCCTGTACAGCCAAGGAGAGACATTCCGCTCGCATCGTTATTGTCTGACTGTTGTACTTTTGCGACCGGTAGATGATCTTTTGTGTATAATAATACCTGGATGAGATTGCCGATTATTGTATTGTGAGTACTCGAAAAACATGGAATTTCTCGAAGTGTGTACGTAAGCCACTATTATTAGATTATTAGCCATGGCTAGTACGATAATACATTCACTATAACACTAATGAGTACTCATAACCTACCTTATTACGAGCATACTGCATTTATTGGTTGGTACTAGCCATAAAATAAGGCCACTGTGTTATGTTATGTAGTGTCTTGCGTAGGTTGTCTCAAAGCGGGTATCAAATAATACCATTTACAAACGCGAACTATAACATGACGATCCTTGTATTATTATTATTATAATTATATAAGGTTGGGAATTGTGTGTACGAATAAAGCGTACTCTGCCTTTAAATGCCGTTGTTGCAAAGGGTCCATTTTTCTCCGAGAGAGATCCTCTCCATACCCCTGGTACACCCCTGGCACCCCTGGCACCCCTGATCCACCCCACCTCTTAGCTATTAGTAATCATCACCGATACGCCCACTAATTCCTTGGGATGAGATGTTGACAGAAAATGTATGGGGAATCTAAGATGGAGTCAAATTGCATTGGCAGCCCTGGCAATCACGAAACAGGCTGTTTTAGTAACAGTATTAGGAATTTGCTAAATATTAGTAAGCCATAATGTATCTATAGAATGCTGATAGAATACTTATAGAATGCAGAATAATAGAACACTGTAGAATATCATAGAACTACTACATACAAATCAACTATCGCTATATTCAAATCTTATCACTACTTCGTATCACTTACTGGCTAATCTAACCTTATTCCAACCAACCTCATTTGGCCTCAGCACTATTTCCATCACTCTTACTCTTAGAAGCATATTGCCCAATCTGGTTGGAAAACAACTCTAAAAGACCAAGGTTATTATGACCCTTCGACTTCTCTTCCTCAAGTCTCTCCTTAATACTGCCATTCAACTTGTCTAGTTCCTCAACACTGTACTTACCCCGCAAAGTAGCAATGAAGTTAATATACGTCAACAACAATTGGTAGTGGCTTTGATCCAAACTCTCGTGTTTCACATCAACATAAATCGAATCGAGTGTCTCATACACTAGTTCAAGTATCTTGGCCTTTCTATCGTCTGTCAACAGCAAAAATTCTCTTGGGGGAAGTTTCGGAGGAGTGATCTTAACTTGTGCCAATTTCGTCGTTAGTTTATCTACCTCATCATCCAGATTTTTCTCACCATCACAGATATTAGAACCAGCTTTTCTTTTCAAACATAAATGCTTCGTGATGTTGATGATCTCTACTTTAGCATTCAAATAGGGACATGATTCTAAGGTTTCAGAAATGAATTCCCATGTAAACAGCTCATCACTTGATGATAAGAATCTTGTGATGTACGTAAGTGTCACCCTTCGAGAGTTAGGATTACTTTCGTGTGCAGATATCAATGTGACTAAATATTGAAGGAAGATCTTACAAATAATCCTGTAATCTGACCCCTTCGCCGTCAATTTGTGGATTTCGTGGTCCTTCTGTCTTTGAATAGCTACCCAGTCCCAAAGCATCACGAAATCTTTGAGAGAACTATAGTATTTTTGCATGTTTTGTTTCAAGTAGTAGTCCTTCTCATTGACTAGATCTGCGTCGATTTTCTCATGAACTACGAGTATTGGTAGAAGGAATCTCAACGTGAGAAGAATCGAGTCGGCTACAGTTAAATCACAGGTGGATTTTTCAAGATTTGACTCTAATAGCAAGTCAAAGCATTCCCAGGTGATTATTTCAAATGATCCAAAGATAGAAATCGGAATCAAGTCTTTCTTACTGGCTTGTCCAGTGATATCGTTCATAAACTGCTTATTTGTGACCTCAAAGATCTTTCTGGTCGCCAACTCCTCATCTTTGAGACTCAACGCCTCTTTAAACATAGATCTGTTGAAGGTGATAAACCTTTCCTGGAAAAACCTTTGCGGATCAAAGTCGTTTGCAATTGCCAATTGGTAGTATCTTTCTAGGTAGAACTTGTATGTCGAACTTATATCATCTTCGGTTAATTGGTGAGTTCTGAAGTTCTTATCAGCAATCTTCTGACACAAAGCTTTATAATATTCTAAAGACAAAGAGGTTCTTTCATATTTAAAGGCGATATCTAACGCAGTCAACGTGAAACTCTGCAACAATTTGCACTGCAAATAGTCTTCATCATTCTTTATTTTCTCGTGGTCAGGGTTATTCTGAGGATCAAAGTCGTTAGGAAGCAATGGCTGGATATAGTCCCGAGCATAGGTATATAATCTTCTCAATATGAAGGAGAAGTCCGACAAATACTTGGCATTATGGTTGAAAAACTCAAGAATCGATGTCATGGACATAGCTAGAAATTTAGACGGGTACATAGTAACTACTCTACGAAGACTTGTAACTTGCAACTCTAACAACGAGTGGAATTGAAGATTCAAGTACTTTTCTCTTATGGGATGCACGATTTCCAATTTAACACCCTCAGGAGCAGCATACTCTACGAATTTTGTGTCGTTATTGAGATGAAGAGAGTTGAATATCTCACAAGTTTTCAATAAAAGCTCCTTTGGAGGCCCGTGTTTTGCCAACAAGTCAAATATTCTGAACAAAATTGGCACAAATTTGTTGGTCATTAATGCTTCTTGGAACATATAATTGCTGCTGTAAAAGCATGGCAATAATATCGATGGCAAATCCCATCCGATTTCTTTGATGAGTTGCTTGTCACTTTCCAATAGATCAGCAAATTTCTCTAAAAGAGCCGTCATGACCATCTGGTCTTTGGTGTAACTCTCGTTAAAGTACAAATCTACAACCGTTAAAAACGACAAATAATCTTTGTCCTCTTTGACGAACTCATTGTAGCTGTCTTCCAAGCTTTGACAGCACTTCTCGGGGTCTGAAAAATCAATGAGAGGTTCATTATCACTTTCTGTGTCGTTTTGTGAAACAGACATGTTTAATTTTGAGTATATGCTGCTGTTTTCTGAACCTTTTAGTCTGTGTGATTATTAGTGAAGAAAATTGGTTGTTCCAATCCTTTGGTCATCAAGTAATTACGTCCAGATGACTTTCGATGAGTGGCTGATTCTTCTTATATCCACACTAATTTTATTTTCACGTTTTATTTTTTTCTTAGAGTAGTGTTTTGCGTGGATGAAGTAATTTGTGGGTGTAGCTCTCAAAAGTGAAGAAGCTTGGCTGGATACAAAGCCCTATAAGGATATTATTGGCATGTAGATTAGATTATGGGCCACAAAGCTTGATAATCGTCTGGATACTATTATGTAGCAATTAATATACAAATGGTTATTTTTACCTTTGGATTGTAATTTATGTGCATATTTTTTGTTTATTTTTTTAGATTCTCCAACAACTAACAATCGACTGTCAAAATTTCAATATTATTGGTAAACAGTATTGCTAAATTGGCTTACTTTTATTATTAATGATCAAGAGCCATTGAGACAGTAACATGGAAGTAGCTTATCTTTACCTGCCTTAGATTTCGTACCATATCTACAATATAGCCTAGATTACAACTACCTTATCATCCGAAACCAAGACCAAGAGCAGAGTATGCTGGAACATTCTGGAAACAGTCAGATTATGGCCATCTTATCCACTACTAATCTACTTCTAAACTACCCCAGCAAATCCAATTGCCATCTCCACATGACATCTGTGCATGCTGGATTTAAGTCGTCTTCTAGTTGTGCACCCAAATTACTAAACACACTCATATCATCCCATATTTAGTCAACCATGAGTAACGTCCTTAGTAAGGACTCCTTACCATATTATTACATAACGTAATTATATCACCAATGACAGGTCTGGATTTCAGCCCAAACCCTTAATACATACATCCTTAATAAGCCATGAATAAATGTTGATTCAGAAGTCGTCACTCTTACTAATATCTACGATATCATTCGACCATATTCTTTTTTTTTCTTTTGACATATTCCCCGAGCGGATTAATTAGCAAGTGTCGATATCTTTACATACTTTACATACCCCATCCTAGTAGATCTAGCAATACTGATTCGTAGCCCACCATCTTTCATATGACATGCATATGGCATCCCAAATCATTAGTAATAGCTGACACATTCTGATATAACAATAACATAATTACGCTCAGTCCGTCCTTAGTCATCGATCATATCTGCAACAGCCTTTTTTTGATTGTCAGAAAATTATTAGGTAAATTTTATGTAATAATGATTTTGCCCATACTAATATAGACTTTCCATACTAAAACTCCTCATCATCAAATATTTAAAAAATTTATCTATATAACTTAAAAATGTATATAAAGGCCTCGAAATCTACTTCTTTTCCAAATTCTGTTTTTTCAGAATACGATCATCATCAGATAACTAATTGGCCATTTTCTGCCTATCTATTCATACCCGCACACCCAACAATCAATGAGCAAAGCTAGAATTATCATGAACCCAAGATCTATTTTACAAACCGTGTTTGGCCATGAACAGGCCGAAGGTGTTGGTGCCAGAGTTCGTAGAACTATTGGTACTATGAGTCTCAGAAACTTCACTCCATTCTTGATGCTTGACCATTTTAACGTGGTTCCAGGTATTGGAGGGTTCCCAGATCATCCTCATCACGGTCAAGAAACCATCACTTATGTGACCCACGGTGCCATGGCTCACGAAGATTTCACTGGATCTGCCGGTATTTTGAACGTTGGTGACTTACAATTCATGACTGCTGGTAAAGGAATTGTTCACAGTGAAATTCCTGTAAAGATGAAAGACGGATCTCCTTGTATTGGTATGCAACTTTGGGTTGACTTACCAAAAGACCTCAAAGATTGCCCTCCAAGATACAGAGACTTGAAGGCCAGCGAGATTCCAATTGCTAGACCTAATGATAAAGTCGAGGTCAAGGTCATTAGTGGAGAGTCCTATGGAATTGGTTCCGTTAGAGACTTGGCTTACACTCCAGTTTGCTACTACCACTACAATGTCAAACCAGGTGGAGTATTCACCCAGGCCATCGACCCTGAATTTAATGCTTTCTTGTATTTGATGGAAGGTTCATTGAACATCAACGGAAAGAAATTTGAGAAATACAACTCCATTTTCTTCAAGCGTGATGGTGACGGAATCGAGGGTGCTGTTCCTTTAGATGCTACTGAAGATGCTAACTTTGTAATCATCGGAGGACAAGCTTTGGACCAGAAAATCGTTCAACACGGTCCTTTCGTGGAAACCTCGACCGAAAGAATGAGAGAAGTCTTCAAAAACTACCAATATGGAAGAAACGGTTTCGAGAATGCCAGAGGTTGGGAGAGTAAAATTCAGCATGGTATTAATGAAGGTGATGAATTGAAGCCTTCTGTACAGAAAAAGGATGAGTTGTAACTAGCTACTGTTATCATACTTGTTGTATTTCTTAGTTTAGTCGTTCATAAATATATTATATAGTTTAGTTTTGGTGATTATTATATTAATACAGGATGTTCTGTTGTGATATAAACTGTTAATTGCAGTTATACCCCATCTCATCGCGTACCGTGGTATTGGCTCCTGGTTTGAAAAAAAAATATCGAAAAATTTTTAGAGCTTAAAATTTTTCAGCATGCTGGGGTGAATAGCTGCTTCTGTGTCTATAGATCTGTATCCAAAAGGCCGAAAGATCATAAATAAGTAAGAAACAACCTTCCAACAATGAGATTTGCTCTTGTTTCTGACGATGTTAAAGGCCTCGCAGTGGTCGAGTGTGAAGAGGGTGTTGATACCTCAAAGAAAGAACAGACTGATTTGAAAAAAATAGATACTTTTCTTGATGAAGATGCAGCTGCCAATAATCACAGGCAGAAGATCATCATTTTAGAACACAATGGATCTCAATATTCAATAACAATTGACTCAGATAGTCAACTAGCGGTGTATGATATTCAGAATGAATTTTCCCTTGTGAACAAAGTGAAATTACACAAAGAAGAGAAACAAATTGCCCAGAAGTTCATAGCATTAGATATACAGCTTAATAAGTTCATCTACACGGCGACAAGTTCAGGAAGGGTATATCTTGTCTCCATTGAGGAGTTTTTTGCAAACAATGAGTCTACGTCCTCTGAAGAAGATGCATCATTCGATGAGAACACAACAGTGTTATATTTCGATGTTAAGGGCCCACTTAGTACGTTCGTAGCACATCCAACACAATTAGGAACGTTTGCCTATGGAGGTGAGGAAAACGATCTAAAGATAGTCTCTGTAGAAGAGGAATTGATCTCTTTCAACAGCGAAGAGGTTGCAACTACCTACTACTTATTATCAAAGACAGCCCAAATTTTCCTGGCAAAAAATGTTAAAAACGATCATTTGGACTTACGGGTTCCTATCTATATCACCAACATTGTGTTCCTTGCAAGCGAGGAAGACGCTGAAACTAGCAAATACAACTTGTTGACGACTACCAAATACGGTCAAATCAGAAAATACGATACAAATCATGGGAGAAGACCAATCATCGACTTCAAAGTGAATAACAATATCATTTTGGCTCTTGCGGTGATCAATCCGAATGTCATTATTGTGTCTGATGATCATGGAGACATCTTCAAATTGAGCTTAAACAAGAAGCAGGTTTTAGGAAAGTTTGCCAATGGTACAGGGTCGGTATACTCGCTCGATGTCACTAAAGACAGAGAATACATACTCACGGGTGGATTAGACAAATATTTAAAGGTTTTTGATATCGATAGTAGGGAGCAAGTGGTTAAAGTATTTACAGGCTCAAGAATAAACTCTGCAAGATTCATCGAAGAGATAAGTTCTTCTAAGAGATCCCATGAGGAGGACGATGCAGAAGAACTCTGGAATCAGTTAGATGAAGATGACGAGAATGACGAAGATAGCCATCATGAAGAAAAGAGTAGTAATGTGGAGAAAAAGAAGAAGTCAAAGAAAAGAAAGCTTTAGTTTATGGATAGGTAGGTAGATAGAGTTAGTTAGTTATTTAATGAATCATCTGATAGATAAAAAGGGGCACATTACAATGGCCAATGCTTAATTCTGTTGTAGTCTTTGTAAGGTTTTCATCAAGCTCTGGATGTTGTTGGGATCCGAAGAGTTGTCGTTATTGTTACTACTACTACTGGTGTTATCCACTGCTGGATTGGGGTTTTGGTACGCTGGAGGAGGTGGACCTACTGGGGACTTCTGCTGGTAATATCCGCCTCCATTATTAGAATTATTATTAAAGCCTTGCTGCTGCTGCTGCTGCTGCTGAGGAGGAGCTCCTGCTTGTGGTTGCTGGGCCAGTTTCACAAGACTCAAAAAACTTTGCAACGAATCAGCATTGAAGTTACTTAAGGTGCTCAACAATTCTGGGTTGACGGCAGCTGGATTACTGTTGTTGCCCTGGTTGTTGCTACGATTGGTCTTGGCCTCATTAGGGGGTTGGTTGTAAGGGCCATTAGGGCCAGGGCCATTGAAACTATTGGAGTCAGGGCCATTGAAACTATTGGGGCCAGGACCATTAGGGCCATTAGGACCATTAGGACCATTAGGACCATTAGGACCATTATAAGGACCATTGAAGTTGTTAGGGCCGCCATTAGGGCCATTATACCCGTTATTATACCCATTATTAGGACCGTTAAAGCCATTATTACCACCGTTATTATACCCGCCATTAGGACCGTTATTATACCCGCCATTAGGGCCATTGCTATAGTTGTTATTAGGACCATGATTGTTCCCAAATCTCCCATCATTTCCGCGGAAATTGTTATAGTTCTGGTTACGATTCTGGTAGTTATTTCCCTCATTATATCTAAATCCACCGTTATTGTTGTTGTTATTAAAGCTACCATTGCTGTTGAAACTGCCATTATTGTTGTATCCGCGATTATTATTTCCGTAGTAGTTCTTGTTCTTGTTATTGAAGCTATTCTGGCGGAAATTGTTGTTATTATTGTTGTTAAAACTGTTTCTACGGAATCCATTACTATAGTTGTTGTTATTGTACCCACTTTGGCCTCCATAGAAGTTGTTCTGGTACCCATTATTGCCACCATTGAAACTGCCGTTATTATTGACATTTTCTGAGCCATTTCTGAGCGTCTTAGCACGCACTAAAAGTTCTACAGCTACATCTAAATTGACTGCATTATACTCGTCAAATCTTACGTTACCATCCTGTGCCTCTTGAAAAATGGAGACATCCATATTACCATCCCTGTGGACAACAACAGTGCCGCATACACCTGCATACGCTGCTGCATTGATCATGCTTCTTAATGACGTGCGGGGCTGTATATCAATGAAATCAACAGTGATTCCTGACTGGGTCATTCTGGCACCCAATTGAGACACCAATGCCCTGTCAGCTGCTCTTTTTACGTATATCTCGCAGTCGAGACTCAGCGACCGGAAGCTGCTGTTTCGGGAGTTTTTGTTGCTCTTTTGGTTGTTCATCTTCTTAAGCTTATTGTTCAGGTTATCGGTATTTGGGGACGCATTATGCTGTCTCTTCAACACATTTAATGCATTGTTTTCAGAACCGCTGCCACCACCCAGGATATGTTTACTTGATATCGGGGTATATTCTACCTTTCCGCCAGTAGCTACATCGGAGTGATTCTCCTCAGCGTCTTCAGATTTAGACTTATCTTGCGGTTTAGACACCTCAAGATGCATTATCCTGCCGTACAATGGAACATTGGTTTCGCCTTTAATTGCAGCACTACATTGGTCAACAGTTCTAAATTGACAGAACCCATATCCTGCTTTAATGGATATTTGCACTACTTCACCATATTGGTGGAAAATTCTCCAGAGATTCTGCTTAGTGATGGTCCCTGCAGGTAGGTTTCCAATAAATAAGCGTGATCCAATGGGAAATTGCTCCCAATTGCCTGAAGTCAAGTAGTTCCATTCGCTCTTAACAAACGCGTTGAACTCGTCTAATTCTTGCGCAGAAGGCGCTGCATTTATATCAGGTCTTCGGCAATCGGGAAACTTCTCTTTAATTTCAGCATAACTCATGTTCTTAACACTTGCTGCCGGATTTTGGGCTTTTATCATATCCAAAAACTGAGGTGCGCGTGGATTATCTAAATATTGCAGGATCAATGCAAGTTTTGCGTCATCAGAGGCGTCTAAGAACTTAGTTTCTCTAATAAATGGCATGCTTAATACATATTGCATTAATTTCACTGAAAATTCTGCGGTGCTACTGTTATTTTGCTGTGCGGATGCTGCAGCCTCAGTATCTTTCTTTTGTTGGTCTTCTTGGCCGAAGATATCTTGGAAGTCATCCTTTTGTGTTTCCTGTTCTACATCAGAGTCTCCAATCTTCTCAGGATCATACTCTTCGTCCTCTTCGCTTTCGACCTTGTCCTGTTCAGAGGTTGGTTCTTGAGGAGGCCCTTCGGGGGCCTCCGAGGCCTCTATACTAGGAGGTGGAGGAATATTATCTTCACTTGGGGGCGAACTAGGCGCTGGAATATCTATTTCATTATCGCTTGGGGGCATATTAGGAGCTGGGCTACTACTAGATTCATGTAAATCATCATTAGGTGTATCAATGGTGTTTTCATTATCGAGATTGCCAAAACTACTGGTGTCGATGTTATTATTATTACTAGTATCAATAGATGTATCTTCAGACATCGTGATGAGAAACTTTGTCTAGGTATGGGTATGACTTATGACTAATATAGCAGACAAACTACTTAACACTTTGGGTTAGTTATTTTAAGTGGTTTCCAATGGATCTGACTAGTGATACAGTTGCGATTTGTGCCACAATTGTCTTAACGTCTGCCAGAAGGAAAATGATCTCTTTTTTTTGGGTAGTTTTTTTTCCTTTTTTCTATTGATTATGTAATTATAAGGGCTTGCAGTAGGTCAGGTGCTTTCATGTGCTGTTAGTATAGGGCTTTTTTGTTTACCGGTCACACAAGAAAAATATATTTTTTTCACTCTTTTTTTCTCTATGCACCCAGGGCCGGCGCTGCAATTTTCCACTATAGATTTTTCGACGAGGAAACTTTAAATGGGCTCTTCGCTCATTTTCATTTTTCGTCTTTTGGTCTTTGGGGGGAGGTCACATGCCCACGAAGCACAACGCAGAAGAAAAAATTTCTTTGTATGAAAAATTGAAATAAAATAAAAAATTTTTACTCTCCTTTCCTCTTCCATTTTTATTCTACTTGATAATATCATACATTTGAAAGGTTTACACATCAGTAATCATCAGATAGTTGAACAAAATGCCTACTAGATTAACCAAAACCAGAAAACACAGAGGTCACGTCTCAGGTATGTAATATAGCCAGCGCTGTGCGCAAGAAAGAGAGTCATGAGTAAGAAGGGGATGTGAAAAGTTCAGGATCACAGGCATTCTGTAAGGGAAACAACAAGAGAAGATTAATCAGTCAAGTATTGTCAATATCTATCATTCAGAGGAACCAATTGGGAATGTTTTTGTAAAGTTATGGGAACATACGATGAATCAATAATTATCCAAGAGTGCCCTATATCAATGCTATATCCAACTATAACAAATGATAAAGAGCGGATCAACTATTCATCGCCATTCAATCACTATTGAGTCAACAAAGAACGATTATTATAAAGACCAAGATATTATTATTGTGAACTATGGGTATCGTTATGGCCAAGAAAAAAAGGATCCAGCGCATTAATTTCGATACAAATGACAGAAAATTTTTCACCAGAACCATAACGGCATCCCACTTCCCTCTTATTCTTTTACATTTTAAAAATCAATCCCCATCTAGAATCCATATACTAACTCATTATAGCCGGTAAGGGTCGTATCGGTAAACACAGAAAGCATCCTGGTGGTCGTGGTAAAGCCGGTGGTCAACACCACCACCGTATTAACATGGATAAATACCATCCTGGTTACTTCGGTAAAGTTGGTATGAGATACTTCCACAAACAACAAAACCACTTCTGGAAACCAGTCTTGAACTTGGACAAGTTGTGGACTTTGGTTCCTGAAGAAAAGAGAGAATCTTACATTAAATCGGCATCTGAAAGCGCTGCTCCAGTCATCGACACTTTGGCTGCTGGTTACGGTAAGGTCTTAGGTAAAGGTAGATTGCCACAAGTTCCTGTTGTTGTCAAGGCCAGATTTGTTTCCAAATTGGCTGAAGAGAAGATCAAGGCTGCTGGTGGTGTTGTTGAATTGGTCGCTTAAGTAATTGTAATGTTTATTAAGTAAAATAAAACGTTTTCTTTCATATCATATTGGTGTTGTAGAGGTCTTTTAATTTAGAGGAGGTTGTGCTTGTAAATGGTAAAAATTACATATCCTCATTTGATTGGCCAATTAAGCGAGCTTCGAAACCCGACGGTTTATTTATTACTGTGCTAAGATAGAGAAAAATTTATTTACATTACTATATTACAATGCTTAGATAGAGAAAATTTTATTTACTACCATACTATACTAATTATGTATAAACAGAAAAAAATATGTTTCGAATATGTGGGAAAAAAATTAGGAAAACAAACAGCCTTGGTACTATTGATTTCTTATTGAGATACTATAGAATAGACGTCAGAGTTTCTTGAATTAGTTGGTTGTAACAAAGGTATCAAATAGACTAGAATATGACAAGTTCATGGACCGTTGAAGGTGCGATTCCTCCGCATATCAAGAATATTTTGGAGACTTCCAGTATTTCAAAGACCAATTATGTGTTGATCTTCTTGCAAATAATCTCTCTTTTGAAGTCGCAGAGAAGAACTGGGTGGATGGACTTCGAAATCAAAGACTGTGAGTCCATCTCGGACCATATGTACCGTATGGGGATCATATCGACATTGTTGCCGAAGAAAGTAAAGAATATATTATCTACAACTGATAAGGACGAATTGGTGATTTTGGATACCGCCAAATGTGTGAAGATTGCAGTTGTTCATGACATGGCCGAGTCTCTTGTAGGTGATATCACGCCTAGAGACCCTATTCCTAAGGAGGAGAAGCATTATAGAGAATTGTCAACCATGGAGTATTTGACTGAAAAATTAATCAAGCCATACAATGAGGAAGCTAGTGAGGAGATAATGTCGCTCTGGAACGAATACGAGAATATTACCACGCTTGAAGCCAGATATGTCAAAGACATTGACAAATTTGAGATGATGTTACAGGCATTTGAATACGAAAAGGCTCACAAAGTAAACTTGGAGACGTTTTATGAAGCCGCAAAGAGTGTCAAGACAGCAGAGATCCTGGAATTGACTCAAGATGTTCTTGCTCAAAGACGGGCATTCTGGAGGTCGTTGTAAAACTCCCCGTAATACGATAATATTCAGTAACTTTCATGCATATGATTACATTCTATAGAATACATATTCAACTCTTTTCAAACTAATATTATCCCAACAAACACTAATTCTATCGATGTATATATATACTTCTATGCCTTATCAAGCCGTAATTTATCGTTGGTTCCCAATTTCTGTAACGTCAAATATGTATCTGAACCGTAATTCTTCAAAGAATTGATCACAATATTCCCATTCCAATAGTCTGCATAAACTTTGCACATTGCCATTCCCAAATTCAATTTATATTTCGATGGTCTCTCGATAAGATTCTGTAGCGAGCTTCTGTATCCTTTTTCGAGGGTGATATCATTATAATGTCCACTAAGAGACGTGTTATTCAATACACGGCCCATGTGGGTCTTTGAGGCCTCGGTTAAATCGTCGGATACAGCATCAAGATCGTCATCTTCTGGCTGATCTTGTAGTTTCAGCAGTTTATCATAATCCACGTTGTCAAACTCGCTGGAATACACCAATCCAGGGAGTTTATGGAAGTTTCCTAAAGATTGTCTAGCTAACTCTTCGCTTTTCCCGAAAGACCATATTTTATCTACAGGTAAGCCCTTAATTCCGCCTCCTCGATCACTGAATTTGAAATTCACGGCATCCTTGTTATCTACTATAGTGACCTCTATGGCTGGCGGCTTGTTCTCCATGAAGAACTCCTTTGGCTTATCGGCATTGTTCTCTATATACGTTTTGACTGTGGATTCGTACGAGTTTCTCAATATTTCGCCAAACAAATACCGTAAATGTGTCACCATGAACTGGAACTTCACATCCTTGCCTTTGATTATCAAGTCAGGCATAAGGAAGTCCGATGGAAAGATCGACTTCGTGAACGTCTTTGCGAGCTCATCACCACATACTCTCAAGTTTTCTATTGCCGAACATTTGTAGAAAATATCGCCAATATAATCAGAGTCTTCTTTGTCCACATTGGCTTTGTGGAATTTCTCAGTCAAAGAAAGATGCTCTTCACAAATCAATCTCCTGGATATTCTGGCTCGAAGGGTTGCTGACATAAACTCGTCGATCTCTTGCTGCGTCATCGATCTTAAGATCGAGCATTCAAGAGCTCCCATGATAAGATGTGGCAAGCTAAGTAGGTTATCCTTCAATAGTTTTGATAGCAATTTACAGAACACATCGTTCTCCTCAAGAGTGTTTATTGGCTTGATTTTCCGGAAATTCTCAAAGATGTTGTAGTAGCTCTCATACACTCGGACCAAATGAATGTTTGATACCGCAGCATATGGCAAGATCTGAAGATCTCTGAGCTTTCGAGCAATTCGAATAGGGATCTCCAATCTGACAAAATTGGCTGATCCAATGACCTTCTCCTTGGTGAGTTTCTTTCCGAAATTAGAGAGCTGTCGAAGAGTCACAGGGTGTGCTTTCTTAGAGGCCCATTCGTTGATCACAGTATTCTGGTAGAAATGCATGGGATTGACATATTTAGAGTAGGTTGGATACGGTCCGAGTTCGGGGAGGTTTTCGGCTAGATATTTGATATAGTTATGATCTGTGGTTGTGTAATCTATGTTGAACGGTAAACTTGCAATATCTCTATAGTTTGTATATGTTCTGGTACTGGTGCTGGTGCTGGTGCTGGTACTTATAATCTTTTGTGGAGAAATACCTGAAAGTATCCGCAAACCCCGTTCGGGAATGCGTCGTCTGATTGTTAACATATTGAGTCGAGCCTTGTGGTTGCTATGTCAGATACTGTTTACAGAATACGATCTAGAAAAGAACGAAGTAGAAGCGATCAATTTACGGAATCTATTTAGTAGAAATACTATTTGTGTCTGGCAATTAGCTATTGGTTAGTGCATAATCTTATGCTGGGATGATTTTTTGGTTTTTCGCGGAGAAAGGGCAGGATTGAGTCACATGAGACTCGGTCGCATCTCGGTGAGTGATGGAGCGTGATTAGTTGTTTTTGGGTGTCACGTAATAGCCATTAACGAGTCATCTATCTATGGATGGATGGCCTGTCAGACAGATGGATCCATACCACGGTAATGAACCATGTGACAATTGCCAAATTACAACACGCACACAGACGTGTCTGATCTCAAAAGTAACAACATCCATAAATTAAAGCGTAAATCAAAATACGAAGAATTAAAACGTAACATAAATAACTAAGTAAGCAAATAGCGAGTAGATAAAAGAAAATGCAGAACAATAATCATTTCTTGATTTCTTCGGGTTTCTTGACCTGTTTGTTGGCCTTGATCTTATGAGAAGATCCATGAGGAATTCTTGCCAACCAGTAGAACAACACCGTTCCGATCATGTTGATGACAATGAAACATACAAAAATTCCTACATCTCTACCAACATTCGAGTAATGAGCTCCGATTTCGTTCAAATAGGTATCTGTAGAGCTCATCTGACACACGTAGCAATCTGTAGTTGAGTTTTCAGTTCCTGATAATAAATACCCACCAGCAACTGAGAAATATGGCTTCAAATAAGCTTCGCAAGTGACATTTGTTGGAGGAGGGAACTGTACCAACTCATTCATAGCACAAGTAACCTTGGCACCAGCAAGAGCAGTAGACATCATGGCCATGATCAAGAACGTGAACGGATTGCACCAGTACATGAAAATCCAGAACCCTGGAAGTCCATCTTTGCTCACAAGAACACCGCAGAAAGCAAGACAAATAGTAAGTAAAATAGAAGACAAAAAGGCAGCATTATCAGCAATCTCCAAGAAGGATATACACATTTGAGCCATTGTCACCGAGTAAACGAAAAACAACACAATAATAATCCACATCAATGCCCCACGACCATGCAATTGACCGGCCTCTTTAGCATTTTCATAAAGACCTAATGGATAGTACCAGCAGAAGAACGAAAGAGTACCACCAAACACCTGCCATGGAATCTCAGCAGTGATTTGCGCAGTAATGAAAACGAACCATGAAAACGTCTTTGAAGGTCTTTCTCTATTCTCATACAAGTCACGTTGAGACACATAATTAGGCAAATATTGCTGAACCAACGTGACGAAAATCACCAAAAGCATGAAAATAGAGAACATTTGCGACTGAAGACCAATCAACGATTTATCAGCTTTGTAGAAACAGAAACCATTGTAGATAGACGAGAACACCGACAACAAAATCTTCGAGTAGGTATAAGAAGGAGTTCTCCATGACTGTTCGAACACTCTCTTGGTGACCAATTTATACTGGGTCCAGGTAGAAACAGCATAGGACTTGAATTTATCAGGATCATCATCAACTGGCAATTTAACTAGTTCAGTTTCCATATTATCCAATTCAGTTTGCAAGTCAGCAAATTCCTGAGAACTTTGCCAGACCTCGTAGTAATCCTGATTAGCATGAGATCCTGGGGCTGCACCAATGACTTCTAACATCCATTCCACGGGATTAGCCTGTTCAGGACATTTAGGAGCACCGTGTCTCTCGAAATAGGAAATCAAAGTCTCACAACTAGGGCCCAATTCTCCGAAATAGACTGTTTTACCACCCTTTTGTAAGAACAACAAGCGATCAAATGACTCCATTAATAAAGCCGAAGGCTGATGAATAGTACAAAGAATGGCTTGACCGTGATCAGCTAATTTCCTGATCAACTTACAAACAGACCACGCAGTTTGAGAATCAAGACCAGAAGTAGGCTCATCAAGGAATAATAACAATTGAGGCTTAGCAACCAACTCCACAGCAATACTTAATCTCTTACGCTGCTCAACATTAAGACCTTCACCTGGGAATCCAACCACGGCATCAGCATAAGCATTCATTTCCATCAAATCAAGAATATATTCGGAGTATTCGTTGATCTCTTTTGTGGAAACCTTAGCAGGTTGACGCAATCTTCCAGCAAATCTAAGAGCTTCACGAACTGTTGAGGTATCAAGATGCAAATCCTGTTGCTGGACGTAACCAATAGATCTTTGGAAAGAGTTATCCAATGGATGACCGTTGACAAATCTCTCACCATCAGAGATAACACCAACGGTTAAACGGTCAGACAATGCGTTTAATAATGTCGTTTTACCGGCACCAGAAGCCCCCATCAATGCAGTCACAGTTCCTGGCTTCACGAACCCGTCTACTTTATCCAAAATGACACGGTCTTCGCCTTTGATTGGAATCTTGTAGACAATGTTTCTCCAATGGAACGTCTTTTCACTATCAGGTAAAAGCTTCTGTTCAGGAATCTGCTGCTGTTGCTTCTCTTCTGAGTCAAACTCTTCTTTTCCCAGGTCAGTGTGAGGATCATCAATAGGTAGCTTGTTGGTATCGGCTTCCAAACGACCGCTTTCGATATCAACAGTTATTTTACGTCTTTGATTTCTCATCTTTCTAAGAGTCTTATGTTGGAATAACAAGATCTCACCCTTTTGCATAGCACCACGATTAAACTCACAAAGGACAAGATAAATGGCCAAGAAGAACACAATATATCCGCAAACAATACCAAAGTCTCTCCAACGATGGTGCCAGTAGTACTGGAAGGACTCGGCAATATAGATATCTCCGTTAACAGAAGTTCCACCGTATTCTGCACCCACAGTTGCACACATTCTGTTCTTAGGGAATTTTGCATATGCAGTGCCGCTAGGAATGTATGAAGCACAAGGGAATTCACGATTATGAAACTCGTTGACAACAATGGCTTCGAAGGCATAACCAATAGGATTGATATAGTTGATCCATTTACACCATCCATGCATATTTGGCTTTGGAATCACAAAACCGGTGAAGATAACCATGGACAAAAGCAAGACAGATGCCGGAGTCATGGCTTGGGACAAGGTTTTTGTGGAAGCACCAATGGATCTAAAAAGATGCGACATGGAAAGCGTGGAGAAGAAACAAATCAACATATAGAAAAAGAAAGCCCCCGCATCACGCTTAAGATCGATCATGAAATAGAAGATCAAGTTGAAAACGATGGTGTTGACGAGTTTCAAGGGCAAATCAGACAAAATAGAGGCCATTGCATCAGCTGAAGGATAGTACAACGAGTATTTCTTATGTTTCTCGACAATTGGTCTGGATTCATAAAGAGAAAACACCTCCAATAATGAACCAAAAGCATTGAACAACATGGCAAAGAAAAGAGCAGCCGTCCGGTGATAGAACGACCCGGTATCTGTCGGCATGTTGTAGAAAAGGGAACCATTAATCAATGCAATGAAAGTGTGACCACAAACCGAAAATATAGGAACAGAAGGATTTCCCTTAAGTCTCAAGAAATCACGATGCAAAAGGTACTTTACCTGCATGTTGAAGGACACCATGTAAGGTGACTTCGAGGAAGTATGATGTGCCTGTTTTGCAGCATGCGATTCTTGATATTCAGCAACTTTGGATTCGTTAGCAAATTCCTGGTTGTATTCTTCTATTTCGGCCAAAACTTCCTCATGTTGTTCGGAATTGAGCCAATATTCGTAGAATTCTTTTGCGGTTCTTGGAACTTTATTCTCAAATCCCGGCTCCACGATTCTTTCTGCAGGATTGGTCACTGAGGTCAAGAAATCGGCAGTCGTCTGTCTATCTGGACATTGATAACCCATATCAACGAAATATTGTTTAGCTTTTTTGGCTGGCCCAAAATAAATTTGATATCCATCATATAACAATTGGACCTTGTCGAAAAGATCATATGCATCCTGGGAACATTGATAGATGGCAATCAAGGGAGTGGCCTTAAGAATGGTTGCTGAGGTTTTCAAAGCTCTAATGAACTCCAATGCATTGGCCGAATCCAAACCTCTTGTGGAATTATCCCAGCATTGAATGTTGGCTTGGGCTAAGGCTACCTCGGCAATAGAGACTCTTTTACGTTCTCCTCCGGAAACACCTCTGACATAGGAGTCACCAACACGAGTGTTGACAGTGTTAGAAAGACCATATGTGGCCATAATAACCTTTGTCATGTGCTCGGCATACATTTCTCTGGTTATTCCCAGGGGTCTGTTTTCCGGGGTTCTCATCATTGCCGCAAACTTTAAAGTATCACCGACAGTCAAATAAGGAAAATGTGTCTCAGTTTCTGCACAATAGACAACCTCCCCACGATACCGTTTGCTGATGGTTTGGGGCGAGAGGCCATTGAAAGATAACTCAGATGATTTATCGACATGGAACCCAAAAGTGTTGGTTGCTATGGTCTTCAAAAATGTCGAGCATCCAGAACCAGGCTTACCAAGGATCACGCAAAGCTCTCCAGGCTTGACAATTCCATCCATAGGCTTAAGGATTTCAAAGAAGTAGCGCAGATCATGGTTATCTTTGTTGCTGTTGATGATTTTACGTGAAAATATGTTAAAATATTTGATGAACCCGTTACCAAAGGTGGTCTGGTAATCAACGTCTCCAGCCTCTCCATACGCTCTCAAGCTTTTGAAGGTGACACCAAGAGAAGTATGCTTGTAGTAGTCAGGATCTGAGTCCATCAATTTACGGAGATTCAAGACCCAAAACTTGGAGTCGAATTGAGAGGAATCAGGGTCCAAACGGGGGTCAATGTCCTCAATTGCAGTGTTGAAAGGGACAGTTCCGGGGATCTTCGAGAGAGAATAGTTAGTGGCATTAGAGGAGATGGATCTCAAAGAGGATCTGGTCAATGACCGAGCCAAATCGGCGATGTTTTCGTCGAAGTTGGGATTGGAGTAGTTGTTAGGAATGTCGTCATCGCTGTCCAGCCGCTCCTTGAGCTTGTCTTCAGTATTGTAATTAATAGGATCGTCTGCCATTTTTCATTATTGATATTGAAACAAAAAATAAGTAAAGTTAATGTTAATGTTGAAACTACAAAAATGTATATGATATTCTACGGAGAAACAAATAAAACTTGAGCAAGAAGGATGGATATTTACAGGTTATATATTCGCTTGAGAGAGTAAGCTGGAGATAAGTGGAATGAATAAAGCCTATGTACATTGATTGACAATTAGGATTATGGAGTGCATAATTACAAGCTGATTTTTTTTTTTTTGGCTTGGACTAGTCATTTCTACTTTCATCGTTAACTCCAGACAGCAGTATAGAAGGATGAGCAAGAGAAGTAAAAAAGATGGAAAGGCTGTAAAAAAAATTTTCAAACAGTGTGTAGATCATTCGAGAAGTACAAGGAAGAGAGTGTGTGGTGACTAGCCATGGAAATGGAGACGCTAGGGAAAGGTGACTGACATGTGCAAATGAAAATAAAACTACGTAATATGTGGGTGAGATTAATAATTGATGTCAGCAGATCGTGTATGGGGATAATTAGGTTCGATAAAAGGATAAAGTATGGGGAAAGTATAGACGCATGTTAAACCCACAAAAGCAACGGAATCTGGAGACTGCTAGTATCCCGAAGCGGGCTGTGGGCAGCTGCAGTCGGTACGCAAGGTGAGCTGATGACCGTAGAAATGGCCCCATATTCCGACCCACAAGGTGTATTCCGAGGTATGCAGGCCGCATAAAGCAATAATTGTGACCTCCTATTTTAAGAAAAACCAGTTTTTTCTCGGCAACAGGAACCTGGATCGGAAGGAAATAAAACCCAGGGGAATGGATCCAAATTCTGTGGAGTGTGTTTAGTAGTGGATGTGCAACAGAGCCGAGGCGACGGGTTTCGGAGACAACAGGGCCCTCCTAACCTTTGAGGTAATTTCTTGTGCAGTCAGCTGCAGCTGCAGAAAGCAATGCAGTCTTGTTTATTTATTATTTATGTTTGCGTGCCCAAAACGGAAAACTGCCAAATACAGACAATTCATCCTCCAAAAGTAAAGTTTTTTCAGCACTGTTATCAACTGGCAGCCAGCCATGGCTGAATTGTATCTACATTGGATATGGCCGATGGACAGTGGATATGGCCCATATAGCGAATGAGCAGCGGGATTTGTTTAGGGGCCACGCTAGGGTGGCCCAGAGCACCTCCCCCCAAGGGGGCCCACAGCGAGACTTGTGTCTAAACCTCGAGGTGCATCCATCTTTTCAATTAGGAAATTCTCAAGGAAAATAGGGAAAAATAACGGAAATAGCTCAATCTTTCGTTTATCGCCCACGAATTATCTCATTTTATTTGGTTTGTTTTGTTTTATTTTTCCTTTCTCGCACAATTTCCGTATTTCCTCGCTATTGAAATTCATTATCGAAAAAATTTTCGTTTCCTTATATATCATCCGGATTCTCATTTCTCTGGATTCTGGTTTGAGTCTTTGATACTGTTATCACGGTTTGTGTGTTTCTCCATTATATATCCGTTGTGTCTTCTGAGCTGCTTCCTGTTTATATATTCACTCGAAATAGAAAAGATATCAATTGCCCGTTACAATGAAGTTCTCGACTGTTTTGTTCTCCCTCACCTCGATGTTGGCTTTCTCCAGCGCTCATTTGGCTGTCAGAGACGCTACTCTCAAAACCGTGGTCACCACCGAAAACTTCGAGACCACCACCACTGCCTCGGCCAGAGTTATCTCTCTTTATGTTAACTCCCTTGGTAACACTACCTCCACCACCCTCACCACCGAGGCTGCCACCAAGGCCGAGGAGCAATACGGTTCCGCCACCTCCAACTTGGTTATCATCACCACCATTGGTCCTTCCGACGCTGTGACCACCGTCACCACCACTACTGGTACCCACAAATACGGTAGATTCGACAAGACTTCCAAGTCTTCTTCCTCTTCCTCCACCGGAACCCACAAGTACGGTAAATTCGACAAGACCGCCAAATCCGAGTCTTCGTCGTCCACCGGTACCCACAAGTACGGTAGATTCGACAAAACCCAGGGTGCTACTGCCACTGCTGTCATTAACTCCACCAACAGTGGTCTTAGTTTGAAGGAGTTCTCCTCGAACTCCATGATGTTCTTGGTTTCTTCTGTTTTCTTTGTCATGGTGATTGCCATTGGTTTGTAATGATTGTGCTGCAAACACCGGTAATTACGTAACTAAAAAACTACTCAAAACGAAAATAATAGGCTCTGCTTCTTGGACTTGTTTCTTGGACCAGCGGCGATAAAATAAAACCATCCGCTTTATACCACCATCCCCTCATTTACCTCCCTCTTCCATTTACTCTATTTCATTCTCCTGGACCCAGGTTATTTCTGTGTCTTCTTCCTTCACCATTTAATTGTTTCTTCCGTCAATCAATTTATTCTCACTTTTTTTTTAACTCTGATACTAGTCAGCTCTTCAATATCGAAGGCTGGATAGATTTAAATAATAAATATTAATACTCATCACTACTGGACTATATAGTGTGGAAATTACGTAATAGATTGTAGCTGCTAAGCATGGCTGTCAGAAGTCTTGGACATTTCAGATAACATGTGATAAGCTCGCCGTACGGACCCAGATATATATCAACCAGACATCAGTTATCATCTATGTCAGACCGCTAATAACACCTCCCATATATGGTATACCAAAGACAATATTTGCCCATGGATGCATGCGTGAATAAATCTTAGGGTCGCGCTCTGAAATTTAGTGGATGTGCTTAATTAGTGGCCCCCACCCAAAATGGAGCATCCTTTTTTGCGTTATTTTCCTGTTTTTCTTAATAATGTGAGACTCGGAGGAATTTTTCAGGTTAGGATTTTCGGCTTTGGTTTTCTTGGTCGACATGCATGAGGATGCTCAGGGGGTTGTGGTTCGGGACGTTGCAGTTAATTGTTATGGTTCTTTTGAAGATAATTGGTGATACCCGTTAGGATTTCTTTTGCACTGCTATATAATCCTCTTTGGTCAATAAATAGTTCTTTTTTTATTTTTTTTACTACTTGATGTAACTAGGATCAAAAGCGAAACCCAGAATGAGTAAATGCAAAGAGAAATAAAATAACTAATACAATTGTAAATTGTAACTAATTATTGTTATAACCTGTTAACAGTAAGCACACAACCTACTCAATATCTTCTCTTTCTCTTTCTTTCTTTATGCTTCGCTCCGCTCAGGCCTTTGGCACGATTTAACTTGTGTCTTTCTTTTACATAGAACCACCATTATGGTACACACATTGTATGCGTAATTACCTTACAACCAGACATGATACAAACAACGTCAATCAACCTTGCGAAGTAATAACGAGCATCATACGTGTAATAACTATTCTAAAAGAGACATAACCCACACGGATGGTGCCTATGCGTCTAACCACCACTCGATTCTCCATGCCGAATATGACTAGAATATGCTTTAAAAAATATAATTATTCTGGCTGCAACATAGCTCATACACAGTTTGTAGATACCTTGCACACAGCTTTTGCTCCAACCAGTATAGTCCACAATGAGACAAGACGATAACCAAGATACTAAGAGAATGGGAATGGAGATGATATCAAATATTCATATATTAGTTTATATTTATACAAACAAAGATCGATTTTGATAATGTGAAGGTATTTGGGTTTAAAAAGTTCACCTTGCTATAAGTGAGATTGGTATTTGACTATGAATACCCATCTGTTACTTATAATCAATCGGTCTTTGTCTTTTTTCACTTCCTCAACAAAAACAACATACGATTCTACCTCTTCGTATACTTATACTTCTCTTGTTTTTTTGATAGGTCCTCATCTGCTTCCAATGTCTTAAGTTCCGAGAGTAAAAATCTTGGATTTTCCAGAACTTAGAGATCGTATCAAAAAATTGCTTGAATCCGGTCTTATTGCTAAGCCTAATTCCGGCTTTAGCCCCTCCTTTTTGGTCGTACATAAAAGGAGTGGGCGCCAAGGCTTGTTAATTAATGCCCTAAAAAGTCAAGGAAATTTACCAGAAAAACATTATATTTGAGAGGACATTATCATGAGTCTATCCCAGAGCAAAATCGGTAACCAATTAACCAAGTAACTGGACATCCGAGCGGAGTGAGGTAGAAAGAAACAGAAAGACTCAAACAACCGATATTGTAACAAAAGGCCCCAGCGAGCAGAGCGATGTACAAAATAAGAGATGAGATTCATAAATGAGAGCCAAATCGATGGAAAAAACTATAATATATCAGACCGTTGTCCAGGGCCTTTTCGGATCTTTCCGATTAAGCCACACAATGATCGGCAACTACAGCGCCTTATCTAGGAAACTCTTCTATAATGTCAGATCTCTCTGGAAAAATCGCAGGCAAACCGACTAGAATCGAGAACCATAAAACTCATACAAACAATTGGTAATCAAGCCAAGATGGATGAGGTGATAAATTAAACTTTGTATGCTCATGGTGGTATGCTTGTATGCAATATCGCGCACATCTCACGGACTTGAACGGTATACTGTAAATCATACCATAAGCAAACAAGAGACCGCGAGCGTTTTGACTCCAGTGTGGTGTTGTGCCTCAGCTTTCCTGAAGTACTGCTGTGCCACAAGTACTAAGTATGGCTATTTTTCTTGGTCATTTACGGGATGATCTCTGATATACGATCCGAAAATCACATGAAAAATTCAGAGATTAAATAGATATATTAGCAACATCTAATAACGGACGTCATCGTTTCGGAACTACAATATGTTGTACATGGCTGGATCTCGCAGATGAATAAGCAACTGCGGCATTCTATCCTCACCAATAGATGCAATCATCGGGATTATCTGGAATATCTCAACGCCTTCACGGCTGTGATTCCCAAAACAGCCAAAGATCCGGAACCATTCGCAGCAAAAAAGTTCCAGAAACTTTCTTTTGAAGCACAGAAGAAAAATTTATACTAGTAAAATATGGTCGAGAACCAGAAAACATTACAAATGTATGAAATTTGTCATCGACTTACAATTTTCTGGTGTAAGGGTCGAAAACAGATAAGGAGATTAATTTATAGACCTGGGGCAAGAAAAAATATATAAACCAAGAAAATATCGTCTTGTTTCCGTTCGATTTCTCTCATCTCCTAGTTATTAATCTATATTGTACCATCGTATTAAACCATTGTTTATTATATCATATCATCCAATAAATATATCTCTTCTCATAAAATGACTGTCGAATCCTTCTACGAATTAGCTCCTTTGGACAAAAAGGGAGAAAAGTTTGACTTCTCCCAATACAAGGGAAAGGTTGTCCTTGTTGTTAACGTTGCTTCCAAATGTGGTTTCACTCCTCAATACACTCAATTGCAGGAATTGTACACCAAATACCACGACAAGGGTCTTGAAATTGTTGGTTTCCCATGCAACCAGTTCGGTAAACAAGAACCAGGAAGCAGTGAGGAGATTGCCTCTTTCTGTTCCTTGAACTATGGTGTCACCTTCCCAGTTTTGAAGAAGATCGATGTCAATGGTTCTAACGCTGATCCTGTCTACGAGTTCTTGAAGTCCAAGAAGGCGGGTCTCCTCGGTATCAGAGGAATCAAGTGGAACTTCGAGAAGTTCTTGATTGACAAGGAAGGTAATGTTATCCAAAGATATGGTTCCATCACTAAGCCTGCCTCGATCTCCCCAGATATCGAAAAGTTGTTGTAATAGGCAACCCACAACAATACAGACCTGCTTCTGCTCATCTA
Source organism: Saccharomycopsis sp. yHQL182 (assembly GCA_030490795.1). Classification (NCBI taxonomy): domain Eukaryota; kingdom Fungi; phylum Ascomycota; class Saccharomycetes; order Ascoideales; family Saccharomycopsidaceae; genus Saccharomycopsis; species Saccharomycopsis sp. yHQL182. Next base: position 491,394 of record JAKVQV010000004.1, on the reverse strand, counting down.
TAGTATATATGCCGTTTAAAATGCCCCCTAATTATGTTTTCAATCAGTCGCTATATGCTAATTAATTTATACATGTTTTTAGTCCAGCCGAATTAAATAAATAATGTAGTTAATGTTCCGTTAGTTTTACCTTCAGTGGGGGGAAGCAGCAAATGTAAATGGTCTTTTAGTCCTACTGATCATTCCTTCTACTGTATAATCTCTATTTATGTATCCCCTCCAGTGTGTCTCCGCTTTTGGCTCCTGGCATGGATCCTGTGTGCTCCCGAGGTTCCGAGGATTGTATTTCTGTCGATGAGGTCACGAGCCCCAGGCTAGATTTACCATCATGATTGCGGCTGCTTTAGTCTTTCGTTTCCATTCGAGAAATAGCTTCTTTTCATAAGAAGTACTTCTAATGGGGCGCGCAGCTTCGGCTCTCAGATAGCAGTACTCTGTACTGTCTGAATCGATAAAGTTGCTTTTAAAGTATTCAGAAAGCTGCTGCTGACACAGATCAGGATCGTTAGGGCCATTAAAGTATGACCTAAGGTGTTCACTTGGAAACGCGCTGACAGTACCACCATTTAAGTTGAACGCATTCATGACTTCAGATACCATTTTACTAGTATACCTTTTTGAAAGTTTCCATGGTTTTATTAAACAGATAATAAGTCTAGTTACCTTTCTTGGTCCCTTCTTTTTTTGGAGGTTCTCCGACGTACTGAATAGGGTTAAACAAAAACATGCCAGACTTCAGCAACTGATTGCTCAATTAACTGCATGTATATATAGATTATTTAATGAGAACTTATCCTCTGTGAGATTAGACCAAATTTTTTTTTGAAGTTTCATCGATTTTTGTTTTGACATACAGTTTTTAGTTGGGCTGCTTACACCTCTTGTATGGATCATATGTATATGATCAATAGTAAACGACAATTGTACTACCGATCAACGAATTTAGAGATAGCTGTGACTCTCAGTTTCTAGGACAATGAATGATCCATCTATTTTAACACACGCTAAAGACACGAATTAAAAACGGTGATATCGCCTGACTTGATATATGCCAATTCGATTATCGACCTGACATGCGAGACTATGGGGAGATTCACACAGTCATATAATGACTGTCCACAAGTTTCAAATGTCAATGGACAAGGCGGTTCTGTAGTCGTTTCACTATCAAACACCAGTAGCATCGGAGGTTCCTTAGCATATATGCTCGGTGCAATATTCTGCACGTGACATTATATGTATATATTTTTTTTGAAAAATATTTCATACCCATGACGATGTGACCCATCCCATATTCATCATGCATTCATATCACAATCGGCAGATTTTTCACGAGTATCGATGAGATATCAGTAACTCCTTTATACTTTTTGGGAATTCAAGCAGAAAAGTTGGAAATGGTCGAAGTTCATAGTAATATACTAGCAGCTGCTAAGACTCTGTTACCTCCATGTGCTCTCAGATTCTATCCCAGAGATCCAAGCTATTTGCTTCTTGGCACCTATGAATACAATAAAACCACAAGAATCAGAACCGGATCAGTAGATTTGTACCATTATGATGATACTACAAAGCAACTCCTTTTGGAGACCTCTGTACCAACAAGTAGCGCCATTTTGGATTTGAAATTCTCTCCAGCGGATGATTCGCTTTTTGTGACCGCACATTCAAAGGGATATATTGTTCTTTGGAGGATGATAGAGGATGACACAGGCAAGGAATTACATATTGAGAAGCTCCACCAGCATCAGGTGTTCGAGGACGATACCAATCTCATCACATCGGTGACTTTCCAGGATCTTATAAAGTCGACAGGCAAGCTTCTACTTATTGCGACATCAACATCCGGAGAGACATCGTTGGTGGAAATCAACGCAAATAACCGTATAGTCAGTTATCAGGTCTCAGACTCGCATGATGCAGAGTGTTGGATTGGAAATTTCGGTAATTCGGGTGAGTTATGCAACCTTATAATAACTGGAGACGACCAGATGAATCTTATTGGGAACGACATTCGTACGTTATCAACCGAAGATTATCTGTCATTAGTCTTTAAGACCAACAGACTTCATGATGCTGGAATCACGTCTATTTTAACCTCCACTCCTGGAGACCATGCAGGCCGTGGAAAATGGATGACTAGCAACCCGTACCGGATTTTGACAGGAGGATATGATGATACACTTAAGCAGAGCGATATAAGATACATGCCAGGAAACGGGCCGCTTCCTTACCCTCCAAAATGCCTATCTTCGACGAATCTCGGTGGAGGAGTGTGGAGAATAATCCCTACAAAGAACGAGCAGCGAAAAGACCAGTTGCTTGTGTGCTGCATGTATGACGGTGCAAAGCTTGTAACTATAGACAGTGAGGAATGTACTGAGACAATTGACGAGGTGGTGAGAGAAAACCACAAGAGTATGGTGTATGGAGGCGACACGTCATATGTTAGTTTGGGAGGTGTTAATGATTATATGGCGACATGCAGTTTCTATGATTACTCTGTGCAATTATGGACTCCAGAGGTGCGTAAATAAGGGCGTTCTGCCTGAGGCTATATATTCATAATAGAGTTATAGATGAATTAGTCTGAAAGATGTAAATTCTAAGCATTACAATTGTAGTTGCTGCCTCAATTCATTTAGCAGATTAAAGGAACAGGTTTATTAGAATGTTCAGTTGACAAACCATTTATATAATATAATTGCTCAAGTTTAGAAAGTAGGAAACGGCTATGTAATTATGTAATTATCTAATTGGCTCACTTGCAGTTATTCAGCCACAGTTTCAATCCAGTCTAATAATTCGTGCTGGTTGAAGCGTGAAATATCCTTTACTGGAAATCGATCAGCCACATGCTGGCTTTTTACGGCAACCACCGTAGGAATTGTAGTGACGTTATACAAGAGAAGCAACTCTTGGTTAGGTTGTTCGTCAGCTTCTATATCTACCAAGTTAACATGCTGGTGGTCGGAAATCCGGTAGTTAAGGATATCGTACAAGGTCTTTGTGACTTTATTGTGCTGCTCATCGCCCTTAAAGGTGAAGTTCAATAACAATGGAACCTTTCCAGTGGCAACCAAATATGTTTCGAGTTCACCGCCGCCAAACCGGACCGCCTGGGGGTAAATTCTGGTCGTTCCATGGATTCCCACTTCTCTATCAGGATAAATGATCTGCGATCCTGCAAACCATGATCTCCAGTTGAAGAAGTGTCTTCGAGAGGTAATTCGGAGAGGTCCTGGGACACGTGAGTAGACAAGCGCCGAGCGTCTGATATTGGATGCAAGCTGGAATCCGGACATTTGATTGGTTTTATTGTTGGTGGCGTGGCTGCCGAGATAGGGTGAATTTGATAGAACCAATGATGGTGTCATCTTGAAAATCGACGTCACAAAAAGCAATCAAACGGAATTCTTCGAGATCAGAATATGTGTATAAATTGATAATCAGACGCATATTTCATTCAGATTCTGTAGTGGGCTGCAAAGGCTTTGAGAATCGCCTTCTGGTACCGAGCGGACGGACAGAAACTGCTGTCAGATCAGACCTCCAATTGTGGTCCTTTCCACTAGTCTTTTACGTCTAGAGTTTTGTTTGTTTGGGAGGAGACAGCTGCTTTTCAGTAGCCCATTTCCCCGGGCATCGGAGATACACAAAGGTATTCAAGGCAAAAAGTCACCACCACAAACTCCATGAGAGAACATGGTCCCTTTGATCCTTTCACTCCCCTCTGACTACCCAAACACCTCCAGTAACCTATTCCACACACCAGCCATCACCTCGCCTACTAAACCGATTACTAATTTCCGTTACTAATGATCGCCTAATAGCGGAAAAATGCTCGCGCTCGCATAATGACGCTATAGTGTGTGAAAACCAAAAATGAAAAATCGAAAATTTTTTGATCGCTCGCTACTATAGTCCATAGTATTACTCCAGCATTACTAATATTCAGCAGCCACTAGCAACCACATATACATAAAACATATAAGATACCCACTCCCTCGATATATAACACTTAATTCCGAAGTCCCGACAAAATTACTATAAATATGTCTGATAATAGCAACTCCTCTGCATCGTCTCTCCACATAGATACGGTTGCGTCATCTGCAGTATCCTCAAAAAGCTCCACAACCACAGAAACTCCTAGCAATAAAGACTCCAGCAATAGAAACATGCTTTTGGCACAAGGAAACCAGTTTTTCGACAACCTTTCGTTGGTTTCGCCCGCTATGACTCCCTCCCCATCAATAAATAAGACGCCTGTCCGTCGTGAGCTTCTTCCCGAGACGCCGCTTCCGATTGTGAAGTGTATCGCTCGTGCAAGAATCCCCACCACAAACGGCCAGGAGATATTTCTCCACCTCTATTCAAACAATGTCGATAAGAAGGAGCATCTTGCTATAGTGTTTGGCGAGACCATCAGATCGAAGTCTCTTTTCAAGAAAAACCCGCACGAATCCCAGAGTGACCGCATGACCAGAGGTGCATATGTAGGGAAACTCTATCCTGGCCGTCTTCTGGCCGACAAGGACGACATAAGTCATAAAGAACTACATTTCACCGAACAAGGTGACTTGATATACGATGAGAACAGCGTTGATTGCGAGACAGACCCAACCTTAGTGCGAATCCATTCTGAATGCTATACTGGGGAAACCGCTTGGAGCGCCCGGTGCGACTGTGGGGAACAGTTCGATGAGGCTGGGCGGCTCATGGGCGCCGCTGGGCGCGGATGTATAGTGTACTTGCGGCAGGAAGGGCGGGGAATCGGGCTTGGAGAAAAACTAAAAGCTTACAATCTCCAAGATTTAGGCGCAGACACTGTGCAGGCTAATCTTTTGTTGCGTCATCCTGCAGACGCCCGGTCTTTCTCATTGGCAACTGCTATTCTTCTTGACTTGAATCTCAGCAACATAAAGCTTTTGACGAACAATCCAGATAAGATTGTTGCTGTGGAGGGCCGTAACCGGCTTGTGAAGGTGGTTGAGCGGGTCCCGATGGTTCCGCTTGCCTGGCAAAAACTGCAACTGGGCGACGAAAAAGGTATACATTCTAAAGAAATCGATGGCTATTTACGAACAAAGATCGAAAGAATGGGTCATTTGTTGCAGTCACCTATTAACATTGCAAACCATACATAGATGGCGGATATAAAATGTACATAATATAAATTAACGTGACATGCATTGATAGAGTTTAATTAGTGCGCTGAGGCGTAATAAGTATTATTTATGTAATGTTCAGTAATGAAAAATTATCTGCCTCTATAAATCATGGAGCGAATTGTAATGCTCTCCCAATCCGTAGGCATGTTTATAGTACACCAACTTCAACTCGGGTTCTTCGCCGTCCTCATTAACCTTGTGCACCGCACTTCCGGAGATTAACACGCTTATTGGACATCCATATTCCGTAGCCAAGGCAAGAATCTCCATGTCTCCTCCCCACTCACTATTTTTCTTTATTTTAGCCACATATTCGTCAATATCACCCATAGTGAGCGTCTCCTCGTCAAATAAGAACGGCTGGAACTGCGATGAGTGTTCTTTGATATGCTGTGCAGCCTTGTTTCGAAGCTCCTGCACGCTTACATCGACCCCGTGACGAATTTTTAATTGGTCACTAATAGAAGCGAACAAACAATTTCCATCTGGAATGATATCGAACTGTTTCAACTTCATCTTTTCACAGATCAATGCTAAAGATTCGAGTTCTATCTTACGGTAATCTGTCTGTCCTGCAGCCTCGTTAGCGGCTTCCTGTTTGATCTTCTCGATCTCGGCATTTCTACGTGCCAAGCGTTCTTTCTGTCTGTTCTTTTTGCCTGATTTTCCTTGTGGATTCTGATTCTGATTCTGATTCTTATTCTGATTGGCATCTGTCTTCTTTTTTTTCTCGACTTCCTGCTTCTGCTTGTTCTCCAACTCTAGCTGAGCCAACAACTTTTCAGGCGAGAACTCGTCTTCGCTTTCATACTGACTATCAATGCTGACGGTATCATCATAATCGTGCTCATCTTCAGGGGTTTTGCGTTCTGAGTCATTGGAATCATCATATTTTGGACCCGCCTCAAAATCTTTGAGTTCCTGCGCTTGTTTGACCTTCAATGCATCTTCTAACTCCTGACATTTTTTATTCACCTGCTTTCTAGTTTTTTTATTGGCTTGTTTCTTCATTCCAGTGATGGTGGCCACCAAATCACGAGACTCTTTCTTGTGTCTCGCAAGGAGATCTTCTTTCGTTTTTATTGCCTCCATTTTGCTTTAAATATTTGATTATTATTATGATATTGATAGTTTACTATTACGTGTCTAACCTCATCTAACATGTTGATGAAGTACCAATCCACCCCAGAAAATTTTTCAATATTTTTTCCGAAAAATATACTTCTGCAAAAATATGCACCATCGGTATGCATGATGCATAGGAAATGTCTGGCGCAGCCTCTATCAATCATATCATCTCTCTAAATATACAACACAATAGATATCGCCACATGAACGTCACAGTACATTAGACGCTTTGTCTGCTGTTGCTTGTACATTGTATTGGACGTTTATATGTGGAGGATAAACTTAGATTTTGGCTTAAGCCTAGATACAAATTGTTCAAGCCACCATCCGCAGCGGGCATGCTTTCCATACCTTCAAGCCACGGACCACAATATAGTAATATAGTTTCAAGACAGTAACGGTAAGCTTTGTAAAGATACTTATGATACTGTAAATAGAGACGGAGACATATACATCTCTTATAGTGGTATGATCTTAATAGAGACGGCTGAGAATCTCAGAAATCTCAGGAATCTCTCAAAAAGCAATTTCACTCACAAAAATAGTCACAAGAGTCAAGTATCTTTCCGTTGAACCACTACAAGTTTGAATGCCGGCAACCCTACATTGGATGATGGACAAGAACCAATTAGTCTACAAATCGCCTTAATTAGAGAAACACAGACCCTAAACTAACACAATAAAACCCAGGGATGGAAATGGTTGCAGCAGCGGCCAAGCACTCACAAAACAATAATAAGGCTTTTGGATAATTTAGAAACCCGAAAATAGTGGCGAAGGACCAGTTACCCGCAACTACGGCATCTGAACAGCAAAAGCCAGATTTCGGCATTTCAAGCGAAACAGACAGACAGCGGCAAACAGGCAAATAGGGAGAAACTGCGCAAGAAAAAGCAGGGAAGGGGTTTTGATATTTAGTATCCATAAACAATTTTTTTTATTTTTCTTTGTTCAATTCTTAAGAAACAGTTGTTTCTTTTTGCAGTTAGTTAGTTGTATTCTTTGATTTCTGCCATCCAATTTGCTTGTTTGTTTGTTTGTTGGGAACAAACACCTAAATCCTGAATTTCAGTTTAACTAGCGGCTGCTCAAGGATTTCGAAGGCATCCTACAAAATTAAATCCGTTTTCAGCTTTTTGCTTCTCCACAGCTCTGATATATTGTCTTATTACTATGACGTTGGTCGCTGTACAGATCTAATAACAAAGCTATGTCCGCATGTGAAATGACTGAATACCACACTGCGGAAAGGAAGTATGGTGATTGAAGAGTGGTGTTTTTGTCTGTGCAAATATAAAATTTTAAGTTAGAATTCTGTAGGCTCAGTAGAAAAATTCTCGTCGATAGTGCATGAAGGTGCGTCTCAGCCTCGGCATAAGCCTTGTTCCAAATCCCTTACTATAAATACCTTTGGATTCCTCTGGCTTTTGCTTTCTTGCGTTCGGTATTTATTTTCTTCTTCCTGACGACTGTTAAATCGACTTAATATATAGTTATGTGTTTGTCTTGTTCAGTACATTAACAATCACATACCAAATTTTATCTGATTATCTGCCTATTTGTCTAAGTGAAGTTTTCTATTTGATATAGATACTCCAGCATATAGTTATTTCTTTTAGTTCTTGCTTGTGTCTTTTCGGCTTTTACATCTCGTTATATTTTTTCTTCTTAATTCATCAGCTGTATCGATCGTGCGTCTCGTTATCATAGAGACCGTTCCCGATTCTATCAACGCCATCCAGTAATCCCGTGAATCTCATCCCGACTCCATCTCGATGTTGAGTTTCAGTTCTTTAGATATGGCGAATCAATTCTCAAGTGCTTCTCCTTATTCCAGTACCAACAACAACAATAACAACAACAGCAACAACAACTCTGAACAGTACCGAATCAAATCCGAATTGCTCTCCAAAATGAACACCGCCAGTAACGTCCACATGTCCCCTTCACTGCTGCTTAATGCATACATCTCGGACTCAAGAAACTTGCTTCCTTCTTTTTCTATTTCTAATGGTGCTCCGAATAATGCAGCCCACATTCCTACAGGAAACACCCACCAACAACTGTCTTTCACATCTTCGCTCATCAACGACTCCGTATACAGCAACCACAATAACAATGGAAATAACGGATTGAGCGCCTACAACAACAACATTCTTAGAAGTGTCGAAAGCCCACTCTCCAGCGGAAGCAACAACAGTTCCAGTAGATTATCCCCTAACCCATCATTGCAGAGCTACTCGCAAAGCAACATCGGCACATACCAATCCACTTCGCCTGCTTATTCAAACTCAAGCTTGGCCAGCATCCAGAGCGCAAATGCCGCTCTTGGAAGCAGCAACAATGTGGTTGGAAACGGCCCTAGCAGTGGATATTTCCCATCTTTCAACTCCAACACCTTCCAGCCTAACGACTACATCATCGGAAACTACAGCAATGGACACCATGGTAACGACAACCGTAACCCGTTTGTTGGTTCCTACGACAACTTATCTGCTGTTGCAAATGGCATCAATGTGGGCACCGCCAACATTGAAATATCAAAGGATACTGTTAATGCAGCTATTGCAGCAGCAGAAGCGTCTGCAGCAGCAGATTCGGGCGTTTCGCAGAGAAGAAGAAGAAAAAGAAAGCCGAACGGAACTTCTCCAAACACTACCACAGTTGCCAACAGCACAGGCCAGACATATCCATGTGACCAGTGTGACAAGATCTTCTACAGACCTTACAACTTGCGCTCGCACAAGAAGTCCCACTCTACTGAGAAACCATTTGCCTGCAAGCACTGTGGAAAGCGGTTCACTCGTGGACATGACCGTAAGAGACACGAGCTTTTACATGACGGACTCAAGCGCTTCAAATGTGGTGGTGTTTTGGGCGATGGTAAGACTAGATGGGGATGTGGAAAGAAATTCGCCAGAGCTGATGCTTTGGGGAGACATTTCCGCACCGAAACCGGATGGTTATGTATCCGCCCTTTGATGAAGGAGGCCAAGAAAAAGGAGGAGTTGGCTTTCCTCGAGCAACATAAACTCATGAACAGTAACTACAACAACATGATGAATGGTCAGGCTAATGGACTTGCTAACGGAGGTAACAATATGAGTTACACAGAGACCACCAAAGGTAGAGTCACCAACATTATGGCAACCACTAACTCCATGGGCTCGGACCAAGGCCAAGGAAACCCAACGTTCAAGGGCATCTACTCCAATATCAACTTAAACAACTACGACGACGCTTCTTCGACTAACGACTTGGTGATCAACGATATTTTGAAGAAGTACTAAAGGCTTACATTTTTTTATCACTGCACTGCTGCTTTATGCTTTGTGTGTGTTACATTACGCTATTGTGACTAAATAGGCTATAGAGAACTTTTGAATGAAAGTTTAGGGTGCCATTTACCAGCAGCGGTGTCTACACTCACACAAATGCAACAAACTTATTATATTTATTATCTTTTTGTTTTTTTCTTCTTTCTGTTTTCATATAGATGGGTATATATACAGACCGGTTACTAGAGGAGTATTATGATACGTCTTTGGTGATCGGTGAATGGGAGTTTCTTATTTTCAGTTAATTTTGTAGATATATCTATAGAAAGCAACGCACAGCCACGATCCTCAAAGAGTAGAAGAAGAGTATAGGAGTGTGTGGAGTAGATATTTCTTTACCCAATACAGTAACTGCTGTTCACTGTTCTATACATTGAGAGGTGCATGTACACGTGCAGATCCTACCAAATGCCGAGTATACATATTTTTCAAAGGACAATCAATCACCGAGCATAATCTTCGCAAAACAATCATCAAGCAAAATACATATCGTAAGTGCACGTTAGAGTGATTCTCATTCATTGGAGAGAATGTTCTCGGTATGCTACTGATTACAGATATCCTTCGGTCGATGTATCCGAAACCTAACAAGTAGTGGTAGCATTAAGAATGCTTAGGAAACCTCACACATCACTTAATTCTGTTTTGCGGTGACGTCTATTGTAGCGATTGAGAAGCGATTTCACAATACGAGGATTTTTATACAGCCAAAATGCACTAATAATGAACGGGTTTCAAGAATGTTGCCAGATTCTATGACGACAGCATTGTCTCTTCACTTAGAAACGCTTATAAACTATACTCAAAACCAAAGCTTAATTATGATTTCAGGTTGCTCTAATGCAACGGAAGTTGGCTTAGGGTGGATATCCGGGGCTTTTTCATTGAGACTATTTCGAGTTTATGATTAACAAGGCTGTACTATTAACATTAATATTAGGATTCTAATACCACAGAAACAGAAAAACATTAAGAGAAAGGAAACTAAATAGCTAAAACACCGAGTTTCCCAACAAAGAGGCCGCACTTCTGGCATCAACAGCTGATAGATCGTCATCCTCATCAATCAGAGCTCCAGCTTTGCTATTAATACGAACCGGCGATGTTTTGCCGTTGGTTTCGCTCTGAGAAGCCAGCTCAGTGTTTATGCTGACAGAGCTTGATTTGCGCTTGTGTCTGCGTGCACTGTCACCACTCCAATCGTCTCCATCAACCCTCTGACTGTTACGAAGATTACTAGTAAGCTTAGGGAATTTTTCTCTACCTAATCGACTCAATCCGCCGTTTTCGTCCACCAACCGGACATCAATTCTGATCTTTTCGAAATTACTTAATATCTTACGCTCGTTTTCAATCACCTTACGGGTGTAATTGCGGAGCATCTGCTTAATCTTGAGTTCTTTCTGCTCAATAATCTGTCTTTTTTCAATCAACATGTTTGCCGATATTCTTTTTATTTTCAATTTCAAGCCATCTTCTATCTGTTTGCTTTCCTCCAACTCTTTGATGATCAAGTCAATCTTCACAGGGTCTTCGTATCGCTTGGTCTTGATCTTCAAGGCCTGAGCATGTTTGTTTTTTGTCATCTGCTCAGCATTCAACAACTCTCTCATTATTAAATGTCTGTTCGTCAATTGTTCTTTAACTACATAGGCATCATTACTTAGGATTCTAATCTCGTCTGCAAGCAAAGCAGACTCGTAAACCGACTTAATCGCTTCTATATCGCCGTATATTATCATGCTTTTACCGAACTTCTGCCAGAGATTTACCATTCCTGGGTGGAAAAACTCCAAGCCGGCGAAATCAATGGCTCTGTTTCCAAACTCAGTAATGCTAATTCCGTAGTTTTTACGCACTCTAGTGAGTCTTTCGTGGATCTTCAAGATATTCTGGGTTGTCACATAGATCGACTTGATATATGGGCGGAATTCAAGCAACTCCGTCACCTCGTCATATGGGGCTTGGAACTGTTTGAGGGTCTTTCTTTTGAGCCCCGTGGCTGGAACCTTGCCACGATTTATAGGCGAGTATCCAAAATCGTTTTCGATGAAGAATACAAACTCCTCATTCCGTATTAGTATGGGGTTGCTGGTTATCTTATTAAACCACTCCTGTAGATGTCTTTCTAGGGTTACTTCGTCTTCTTCGGAACCGGCTCCATAACTCGTAATCGAAGGAGGAAGCGATGGAATAAAGCATTCCGGATTGGCTCCGTTTAAATAGTTGAAAAACTTGTCTAATTCATTGTATGATCTTCTCACATCTTTAAACACTGTGCCTCTGAAATTCGGGAGATTTGTCACCGCATCGAACTTCACAATCGGATCCTTCTTCGCCACACGCTCAATTCCTGTCAATTTGATGTTGATTTTGTAGTTCTTCTTCGATTTGCGCTCGGGAAGCAACGAGAGGTCCGGCTTGAACTCTGCTGCCGCTGGATACTGTGTCACGTGACCATTCTCTAGTTGTGTGCCCTGTTCTGGGTTCTCTTCCCCACCATACACAGGCACCTCGGGTAACGCCTCGCTCTGCTTGTCAGACGAAACTATCCCGCTGTTGTATTGGTTGATCACTGCATTGCTGGCAAGATTACTCTTTCCGCTATCGGTCTCGTAATTGCTACCGTATGGAGACAGAGAATCAATCCCAGATTCATTGGGGCCAAGAATGTTTGGAACCGTGTGAGAATGTGGCTCAGCAAACGGATTGTTGTCAAAATCCTCATCCGGATCATACGACATTGTGTCAGTGGTTTGTGTGCGTTTGTTAGGTCAGGATCAGTGTTAATGATGGCAATTAGCAGCAATGATTCGTCTTCATGTCTTTGGTTATGCTGGTAGTTTTTATTTCTGATTTATGTTTTTTTCTACGTAGTGTTTTGGGCACGTGATTGGAGGGCACGTAACCAGTATAGCCAACTGTCACACAATCTGCAGATAGATATTAACATGGCTGATTGATATCTACAAATGACCAACAAATATCTACAAAAGATAATTTACAGAGGGAGATATCATCATTTATTGTGATCAATTGCATCGCTACAGAGAAAGACACGCCTAATTATATCGCCAGCACTGCAGGCATTGGGCTCTCATGTTTATTGTGGCTGGCTACCTTTACTCTGACTGTTCATTGTGACTGTGTTTTTTATTGTTTGACAGTTCATTGTGATGATCTCATTTGAAATTGGCAATTATCTTGTCGTGAATCAACTGGATAGCATCGCCAAACAACGCATATTTACAGCTGATTCCGTCCACTAGCAAACATACCTTGAACTCATCGCCCTTGCTTTTAGACTCGTTGGCTCTTGTCATGAGCTCTTTGACGGTTTCGTTCAACACCTTGCGAATTCCGTTTTTCAAAGCACGGAATTGCTGTGGAGACGAGGCTTTAGTGGTTCCATTGAACTCATTTTCGATATGGGTAGGAGCAATCTCAATGATAATCTCCTGGTCCAAGAACCTGTTACAATCATCACCATACGTGTATTCCCGACTGAACAAGCCCCCAGAATTCAAGTCCTTGAAGAAGATCTTGAGCTTGATGATGTTTCTCAGGAGAATTCTCACCTGTTCTGAAGAAGGGGCCTTTTTGGTCCCTGCCTTCTGGATATCGTAGATAATGGTGTAATTGATCAAGTCCTGGCAAATACAATGGTATTTGATATCCACTTGGGCTCGTTCCAATGAGTTCTGCAGCGCCGAAGCTGCACGATGACAGAGCCTATCGTTACTTTTTGCAAACTTATTAAGGCTTTTTACAAGAGGTAAGGTTACTCGGATATACTTAATGAGACGCAATATCGACTCGGCTTCTTTGTAGATTACGTTGATGAATCTCTGGTGGCTTTCATCGTCATTTACGACCGCCAGAGTGCTATTCTTGCCAAGGAAGTCTGTCACCTCTTGGGACTTGCGATGCAACAAGTTCTGGAGTGGAATTAGAGCAATTTGGTGTGCGTTCCCCTTGGGCAATTCCAACCGCAATTTGCCGATGTTCTTCTTAACGGCATCAGTAGTATTTTCAGCATCTAAATCGACATGAAAGATGTATTTCTCCACAGATCCCTCAGACGCCGGATAGTTGAAGACTATCTTGTTGAGATATATCTCCAACATGTCTTTAGCAGCCAAATCTTCTTGGTTATCGTGACATAACCCATAACGGAAGATGTTTACCAACGAGATTAAGTTGGCAAAGTTCTTCATGAGTTTATACACTTGCTTGAAGTAGAAAAGCTCTTGTTTCTTAACAAGCGGCTGGGTCTGCTGTTGTTTTTGTTGCTGTTTTGGCGATTGAGCCACAATCAGTTTGTTTGTTTGTTGTTTTGGCGAGGCGTTCCTTCTCTGCGGAGTCAACGAGGCAAGCGACGGCACTTTGGCTGCGGTCTTTTCAAGCATGTTTTCCTGTTGGAGATCAATCTCCGTGGAAATGGCAAAATATTCACCAGTTTCATCCATTGTTATAGCTTCATTGGACGCGTTTTTCGACTCGTCAGGAAGGAGCTTTATCCTGGTGTTTAGTTGTCCAAACAACTTGAGTTTCATCTTCGAGTTGCTTAGCTCAACCGTCAAAACAAGGTTGTTTTTCATGCCTTCTATTTCAACTAACGTTCTGTTATCAATCAATATGATGGAACTGCTACTGTTTCCTGAAATGGACGTCGAATCAGAGAGCTTGATCTTCGAGAGCATTTTATGGATCTTCTGTTTGACGTCGTTGCTTGGAATGCTGGTTCTTATGTTATGACATCTGAGTTCTTGCATTACAATATAGCTGGAGATTTTATTCGTAGCAATAACTCCAGCAGCCATAGAACTATCATAATCGAGCCATTTATTGTCGTTATTGTCAGTAGCTACGTTGGCCACCTCTCCATTTTGAGCAGTCTCACTGACAATTGGATCTGAAATCCCGCCAAGATTGAGTTCATCGGCGTATTTCACAACCCATTTTCCGTTCACAGACCGAATTTGTGTCAACCAGAACACTTTCGAGTAGTCTTTGTTGTTGAAATTCGTCACTAACACGACTAAGAACCAGTTCTTCGGCCAGTCTTTGAGTCTATAGTACTGCAATGACCAGAAGTTCTTGAGTTTCTCAAACACAGAATAGAAAGAAACCTCCTTCTTGTTTCTGACAGTGGTCAACTTCACAAGCTCGGTTTTGTCCAACTCAATCAATGGACAATGAATCCATCCTGTAACTGTAAGGATTTTTAATGCTTCATGGCGTAAAAGCTCGATACGAAGGATGAGGAGCTGTTGAATAATAGTTTCCGGCTCACTAGGCGCGCCTCCAAGATAAGAGGGCATTTTAAAGTATGATCCGGTCTTGATTTCATTGTTTTCGGACTTATTGTTCACAATTATGAAGTTAGGGAACTGATACTTGGAGAATATCGCATTGACAGACGAAGAAGGGTTGTCTGCAAAGACAAACCCGGTCAAATAATCTATGGAAAGAACCACCGACTTGTTGTTATTAAGCGTGATTTCTATGTGATATCTGTCAATAAACTTCACGATCAGATCCTCGCTCGCTCCGTCATTATTTTGGTCCATTTTATGCGACGAATTGAAGGTGAAAAACCTCTCAGCATTATAAATTGCCGTGGAAAGCTTGTCATATATATCACGGATCAAAATCTCGACGTGTTTGTTGAGAATCAAGCTCAATAATGTCTGGATATTGAATCTTGCATCTGTATCATCGTTATTCTTTGTGTCTTTACCTTCATTGTCATTTTCGTCTTCGTTTTTAGTGCTTTCATCATCGATGCGTTCGTTGTCTTCGTTAATTATATGGTTATGGTTGTCCTTTTCGTTATCGTTATTACTCTTTTCGGTCTCATCAGAGTCCTCGGAAATCGGCAATCCGTTCTCCAACTTCTCAAAGATCTTATCAAACCCATAGTCGGTGACCAACTTGCCGTCTTTGAACCACTGAAACTCGATCTTATCATCGATTATACTGATCTCGATGTATGATCTGGTTTTGATGTACCGTTTCTGGATCCAGTAATAGATAACGATCTTGCTGAGTTCGGGCAAATAGGCAAATCGTAGGTTCGAACCCCAGGTGAGTTTGTTGGGTCCGTTAAGAAGAGAGTTCGACGAAACCCCATTCACCAAAGAGTTGAGCTGAAGAGAAATGAGATAGAGCTTATAGTTTAACGAATAAGTATGTAAATAGTTATATAACGTGACAATAGAGTCGCTGTTATCGCTATCTTTCTTATATAACACCTGCGAATTCAAGATCTTCTTCAAGTTGTTCAAGTTTCTCGTTGGAAGCGAATTGGCCACATTGAACAAGATGTTACCGAAGTTATCGAGGCCGAAGTTAAAATTGAAGTTAAGCACGAGAAAGCCGTATTTATCCAACCGACTTGGCGGTTTTTGCGGCTCAGAAGAAGCGGCTTCTTCGATATTGACTAACGTGAGTATCACTTCAAATTCATTATACACTGTAATATACAATTTGCCGTCCCTAATCAGGTAATTGTTGAAAAGTCTGGCAAAGATTTTGTTGTTGCTGTAATTTGATCGAAGAATGAGGTTCGAGATCTTGAGATGAAGCAACGAGTTGACGTCGTTAAGAAACTTGATCAAAAACTTGCCCTTAAGCTTTTCCTGGGGCATCAAATTGTATGTAGGGAGAAGACTGAGGCCGTTTTCGCGGTTATTATGAGAATGGCAGTCATTGAGCACGATAAAACTCGTGATAAGATCATGATTGGGCAATTTGGCGAAATTGAGATCGATTTTAATCCGCTTGATGTTTTCAACAAGCGAATCAAAGAATATCTGCTGTCCTCGAAGCCAATTCAAAAGATCAATAAGCTTACTGAAACTCACGGAACTGGAGGACCATTTGTTCAAAACATAAAGCTTGACAAAGTAGTTTCTGAGCTTGACGATCAAATCAAGAAGACGTCTTTTCCGCTTGAGATCCTCTTCATAGGCGTTGCCGTAAAACCTGCTCGGATCGTTTGCCGAGGGTAACGTCTTAATAAGAGTCACAAGCTCACGATACGCCTCTATTGACACCTTCTCCACGACCTCGCTGTACGGTTTGATGTTTATTGTGATGTGGGGAATCTCAGGGACTTTCTCTTCTTCTTTTATTATACTACTCGGCACACTTCCATTAGCTAGCTTTGCGCCGGTAGGCCCCGCCGAGACAAAGGCGATGTCGGGCAGCGGGGGGTCCTGTTTTGTCCCGTTGATGCCATTAGTCCTCGACTCGGTCATTATATATTATTATTATTGGCTGTTGGATGTGATTGAGAATATTTTTCAGATAGCTTTAAAGTCCTTGGATAATAGATTTGGAAATATCTGTCCTAGATATTGACTCACTTTGACCGAAAGCCAATCATCCACGACGTATGTGTTCCAGACGGTAAGAAATGATAACAAGAAATCAACGACTAGAAAGAACGACCATTTGATTCGTTGACGGAAGGAAAAAAGATTAATATCAAGCCAGCTCGAGTATTGTGATCAGGTAAAGAAGAGATTCCAGTCAGAAAAGAAGCGGTTCCCGATGACTTGGATGATGGCGAGGATAGTGTGGAGTCCAATATATGAGGAGAAACAACGAGGATCTTCATCCAGCTTTATTGGGATATTCGCTTTTGAAAATGATATATTTTTTCTTCTTTCTTTGGAAATTCCAAACATTTTTTTGGAGTTTTTGAGCAAAATTTCAAAGCGTCACCCTACCGCAGGTGTGTATAAAGATGTGGATGAACATGATGTGTGGTTCAGAAGGAAGGAAGTAAAGACGTTGGGGAGATAAAGAAGGAAACACAATTATGAGGATGGGATAAAGGAAAATATAGAGGAACATGGAGGATAGTACTTAACATAATGAACGCATTTATTAGTCAATATTAATACGGTAGAACTGAAACTTATATAGTGAAACCTATAGTAAAATAAGAAATGAAAACAAATGATGACGATGATGAACTGAAAGATGCAGGCTGAAGCTAATAAAAAAGATATACTATACTGTGGAATATGACATACTTAGGACATTCCTCAAGCATCAATATCCTTGTCGTAAGAAATGGTGTCTCTTGCACCCGATCCTCCGTACTCAACTTCACCGTGCAACTCCTCAGCCAATTGTTCCAAAGTCTTTCTCTTGGTCTCCGGGATCAAGAAACTAAGACCAAATCCAATCAACATGAAAGCTGCAAAGATTTGCATAACATGAGGTAAGAAACAGTTCTTGTTTTCAGCAGAACATCCGTGGTTAACCAAAGTTCCAATTGCGGTTTGTGCGATAATTGCACCAATTTTCCCAGAAGCTGCCGACAACCCGTGAGCAGTCGATCTATATCTTGTTGGGAAACATTCACCAGGCACCACGAACGTAGTGACGTTAGGGCCGAAATTCTGGAAAAGCTGAGCAAAAACGTAGAGAACCAATAACCCGGTCTCGCCTAATTTATGGTAGCAGAAACCAATCACTGCAAGCAAGATGGTCAAAACACCAAATCCCATAATTTGAATTGGCTTTCTACCAATGATATCAATGGTACCAACAGAGAGCCAGTAACCTGGAATGGAACCTGCGCAAACCAAGATCAAATTACCGGCAGCTGCATTATATAATTTCTTGTAGACGTTTTTAGACGAGGCGTAACCAATGGCCAGCAAAATTGTAGCAGTGTTCAATCCTAATCCATAGTATGCAACATCCAACATGAACCAGCAACCAGCAGTTCCAAGTAAGATCTTCCCGTGTTTCCATTGTTTGAAATGTCTGACAAAGTCTCCAAAGGATGCAGTTGATGGTGGCTCACTGGTTGGTTCAGCGATTTCAGTAACTCTGAGTTTCTCAACTTCGCCAGCACTAGCCGAACCGTTCTTGTTATCAGTAAAATTTTGAGTATCGGCAGCTCCTTGCTCAATGTCGTTTTCTACATCCATGGTATATCTTGGTGATTCTGGAATCGTCAATCTGAAATAAAGGGCTGCACTAGCTGGGACACATCCGAACCCAATCAAGATTCTCCACATGATATCACAAGCTCTAACACATTCTGGTCCACAGTTATCAGCTGCACTCTCGTCATTCAATGCATCTTTAAAACCAGCAACACAACATAAAGCAACCAAACCGGCAAGTAATTGACCCCAGCCCTGGTTGGCAAAAACAGATCCCATAATTGCACCTCTCCATTTAGTAGTTGAAAACTCTGAGGTGATAATGGAAGATAATGGATAATCACCACCGATACCAATTCCCATAATAATTCTGCAGAAGGTGAAAATTCCGACAAAATTTATAGCTGGAGATTCGCCAAGAACACATTGAACTAGACATGCGCCAATCATAATAATTAATTCAATACCATAGACACCTTTTCTTCCTAAGATATCTCCCATAGCACCAAAACCTACCTGTCCAATAACAGTTCCAATTGAGGTGGAAACCTTTAACAAGGTCTCAGTGGATTCGGGGATGTTTCCCTTCCAGTATGCATAGTTCAACATAGTGATACCCAAGTTGATTGCGAAAATATCATAAGCATCGGTTAAAAACCCGACACCGGCAACAATAATGATTTTCACTTGGGCCCATCCAAATCCTTCATTGTCCATTTTTTCTAACGCTAGTCTTCTTCTCTCCAATGGATCGGTGACATCTGCGAAATCATTCATGTAATTGTGGAAGGCTGCATTACCACCTTTAGTAATGTTATTTTCTTCACTCATGCTTTGCTGTTACTTTCTGGTATATATTTTCTTAATGTATGTGTATTTCCCTGTTTCTTACTAAGATAATTGAGATGATTTTCTTTCCTTGTATTGTTGAGCGAATGTTATGCGTGATGAATACTACAAGAATCTTTGATACGAAACAAAACAAATCAATCAAAAAAACTTATAACAGGGAACAGAAGTCTCTCATATAGGAATTTACATTTGTATTTATACAACAGTTGGCTTTGTTTTTAAAGTGATACACTTGCTCAAGGCAGGAAAGGCAGTGGCCACGGTTGAAGGATGAGTCCTTGGATGCTCACACGAGTAGATGACAAAAAGAGAAAAAATATCAAAAACGTGCTCCACGTTAAAAATCCAGATGGTTCAAAAGTCATCAATTTCCCCCTAACACTTACCATGTTGGAGAATCCATTATTCTAGATTATGTTTGCTGCTCTTTAGCCGGTATCATGTGTGCAGGGACAATGCTAAAACTGTTAGCAGTAGTGAAAATATGAGCCGTGTTGAAAAAAGATGCAGGAAAAATGCCTTGCAAAATATGCAGGTCGATAAACTCTCAACATCGCAGCACTAATAAAAGCTCGAAAAGCAGCTTGCAATATCCATTGAAATCGAGGAAGAATGTTACAATAGCCACTAAATTGAATCCATAGAAGAAACGTGTTTGTTAGTGTCATTTTCTATTTTTGCACGACTCCCTTCAGTGTTTTGAGTTGCATCTGATTGTCAATACTGTTAGCTTTCCTCGGCTTTGGTCAGCAAAAAATACATGGTTAGGTACCGAGCCTTCACACAACGAACTTCATTTTTTAAGGTCAGATTGTCAGCTGTCACAACAGTGACTTGATTTTACGACTTCACCTATTTATTATTTGATCATCTTTCTATTAGTTTACAGAAGTATGAATTAGTATCTCACCAACTGCTTCTCTCTATTATTGTGTTTGAAGTCTCTGAAGAGAATCGTTGCTGTTTAGGCAGGCGCAATTCAAAATAAAAATATAATTATAATAAGGAAACACACCAAGAGACGTTGAAACTTTCACGGAGACTCTACGGAGACAAACACATGTGTGACTCTCTCACACGAGCAGTTGCGCGGGGATCTTTGAGCCCTTCTATAAGGGCAAGGCTACGAAAAAAAATGCGTTCTGGAACTCTACCAGGGCCGCCAGAGGCCACACGAGCAATTACTCTAGGGGGTCCATTGAGGCCCTCCGAAGCGCATTTTTCGGAAGCCCTGCCCACGCATTTTCGGCCAACCCACCTGGTTCTAAAACGGTATGTAACCAACGGGTATAATTAAAAGTAGATAATGTAGCTACACAGACCAATCGATCTATTACTCTAAGGGTCCTTCGAGCCCTGATATTGTCTTGAGTAGGGCATGCATTTCACCACTATAAAAACCCTACTATTTATACCCAAGCTTCAATACCAAGAAAAACGATGCCCCCAAACGGTCGTCCATTCGACGTATTTGCGTCCAGAACAAATGGTACTTGCACCATGTTCACGGATTCGATGAGATGCAGTTACCCTAAGTGATGGATGAAAATTTTTTTTTTTTTTTTATTCTTTTGGTCCCGCATAATATTTAATTGCTTTTTGTATGAGACGAAAAATTTTATGTGAAATATTTTTATGTAAAATAGATATAAAAAAAATTTTCACTTCATCTCTCATACATCTTGAACTCTTGCCTATAGCTCTCTATTGCCTCAATTATCGACAACCAGTACTTGAATACCGACTAGTCAATAACCCTTAAGGATCTCCCAGAACCAGTAATACACAATGGCTAAGAAAGTTAAATCAGGAAAGGTTTCCAAGCCTGCTGCTCCAGTATCTAAGAAGGTCTCTTCAAAAGAAGCCAAAAAGATCGAAAAGGCTGCTAAATTGTTAGAGGAGAAGAAGAAGCAAGAGGAGTCTCTGACTGCTTCTAGCTCTGATTCCGACAGCGACTCATCGTCAAGCTCTTCGGATTCAGACTCTTCGGACTCAGACTCAGACTCAGACTCAGACTCTTCAAGCTCTGATTCCGAATCCGAATCTGAACCAAAGAAGGAAACCAAGAAGGTTACCAAAAAGGAAGCTAAGAAGGACTCCAAGAAGGAGACCAAGAAAGAAGAATCCAGTTCTGATTCAGACTCAGACTCGGATTCCAGCTCTTCTAGCTCTGATTCTAGTTCTGATTCCGATTCTAGCTCTGATTCCGATTCCGATTCAGACTCAGACTCCGAGGAAGAGAAGGAAGAACCAAAGAAGGAAGCCAAAAAAGAATCCAAGAAAGAAGAATCTACTTCCGACTCAGATTCCGATTCCGACTCCAGTTCTAGCTCCAGCTCCAGCTCTAGTTCTGATTCCGACTCCAGCTCAGACTCAGACTCAGACTCAGGATCCGACTCAGATTCCGATTCTGAAGAGAAATCTGAAAAGGAATCTTCTGAAGAAGCTGCTGCTCCAAAGGACAACAAGCGTAAAGCTGACTTTGAGGAATCCGAATCCAAGAAATCTAAGACTGACGACTCTGAAAAGGGTGAACCTGCTACTTTATTCGTTGGTAGATTGTCATGGAATGTTGATGATGACTGGTTGAAGAAGGAATTCGAATCCGTCGGTGGTGTTACCGGTGCTAGAGTCATCATGGAAAGAGACACAGGTAAATCTCGTGGTTACGGTTACGTTGACTTCGAGTCCAAGAAATACGCCGACAAAGCTTTGGCTGAAATGCAAGGTAAAGAAATAGATGGAAGACCAATTAACTTGGATCTTTCCACTTCTAGACCACAAACCAACAACAGAGCTAACGACAGAGCTAAGACTTATGGTGACACTCCATCTGAGCCATCTGACACTTTGTTCATCGGTAACTTATCCTTTGAAACCACCAGAGACACTCTTTTCGAGGCCTTTGCTCCATACGGATCTGTTATCAGTGCTAGAATCCCAACTAACCCAGAAACAGAAAAACCAAAAGGTTTCGGTTACGTGCAGTTTTCCACTGTTGAAGAAGCCACAAACGCTTTAAATACCTTGAAAGGTGAATATCTTGACGGTAGAGCTGTGAGATTAGACTTCTCTACGCCTAAACCTCCAAGAGAAGGTGGTTCTTTCGGTGGTCGTGGTGGAAGCCGTGGTGGATTCGGAGGTCGCGGTGGTCGTGGTGGATCTTTTGGTGGCCGTGGTGGCCGTGGTGGATCTTTCGGTGGAAACCGTGGTGGTAGAGAAAGATCTGGAACTCCAACTAGAAGAGATTCTGAGTTCAAGGGTACCAAGAAAACCTTCGATTAAACTCTGAGGGCTGGGTTTCGTTAATATTTAAATATAAAAGAAAAAAACAAACAAACAAAGAAACACACAACAACAACAGCATCTAGAAAGAGGAATATGTATATTAGCTGGTACATTCAACTTACAATTCGTCGCTCTCTGGTCATTCTCTCTTTTTATCTGTCTCATTAATTGTATTAGTTCAAAGATTTTATTTCTAATTTTTTTTTATACTCTATGTTCTCATCATGTTTTCAACCTTTCTGTTCCATCTACATATTATTTTTGTCATTCTAACAAGAAACTAACTAACTATACTTTGTATTATTAACACTCGAGTAGCTCATTCTCTTATATATTAAACTGAAAAATTACGCATGTTGAGAGGAAAATTGAGTATATCAATATACCAATGGAACGGTACAAACGATATAGAGGTTTCAATTGGCCTCACATTTGTTCAGGATAGATAACTCCATCTATATTCGATAAATATGATTCAAAAAAGTTTTTTATTATAACAAACTAACACAATGTGTTTCTAATGATTGTTTCTCTAACTATATACTTTATATTATTGTATTACTGTATTTTTAGCTCTCAATAACAGCTTTGTAAACTTCTTGAAAAGGTGGATCAATTCCAGTCCAGATTCTGAATTGCTCAACTCCCTGGTAAACTAACATCTCTTTACCTGAAATAATAGTCCATTTGCTCAGTTTAGCAATCTCCATCACTGGAGTGACTTCTGGCTTGTAAGCAGCATCCAAAATTGTTGGAGTGAATGCAAGGTCGTCTGAGCTAGCTGAGAACGAAAAGATTTGGCCCAATCTGATTGCTAAAGCTTGATCAGGTGCAAAGTTTCCTGGAATACAGGAAACGGCAACCTGAACGACCACGTTTGCAACATCAACAGGATCGATGACTTTAATATTGAACTCCTTCAGGAAAGAGGTTGCTAAAGCTTCTGATTTGGACGTTGTTCTGTTGATCAAGTAGATTTGTGAGACACCAATCTTGTGCAAAGCATAAATGGCTGCTCTTGCAGTGCCTCCGGCACCAATAACGAGACCATTGACCTTAGCCAGACTGAGGGTAAGATCTGGTACACCGTTGTGCAAAAGAGAGTCACGAATACCAATCCAATCAGTGTTATCTCCAACCAATTCACCTTTATCATTTCTGAATACAGTGTTGACCGAACCAATTGCTCTTGCATTGTCTGTCAAAACCTGGGTGAATTTTTGAATATCCATCTTCAAAGGAATAGTAACAGAAAGACCGCCAAAATCAGCTTTGTTCTCAATCAAGGATGTGAATACTTCATCGGCACTGCTGGTGTCGAATTTAGAGTAGACATGTGGCAATCCTAACAATTTGAAGGCAGTATTATGCAATACTGGCGATCTTGAATGAGAAACTGGGCTTCCAACGACATAGTATTTCTTTGATGGAAGCAATCCTAATTCGTGTCTTATTTGGTGAATCTGTTGAATAGTGAGTTGTCCTGGGGCCAGAGCCGAACTCAACATGGTAGAAGTGATTGGAGTGAAGATCGTGTTAGCGACTCTACTGAACTTACCGTATTCTTTCATGTTGATACAAACTAATGGCAAATCAGTGTGGGCAGCTCTAAAATTCTCTAAGATAACATTATCGTTGAAACTAGTAGCACTACCAACAAACTTGACGACATCTACACCAAGTTTCGCAGCTAACAAGTACTTGTTTTGCCAGATAACGTCGTTGAATTTTTTGTCGCCCACGAAGTCATGGTGAGAACCAATGATCTTTGTAGCGAGTTTGTGATCAACGAGTGACTTTTGAAGACCATCAGGCAAAGACAACTCCAAATCTACATACTCAACACCAAGTTTAAAAGCCATTTTGATCAATGCTTGTATCTTTTCAAAGTCTTCAGATGGGAAGAAACCACCTTGACCTTTAGTTCTGATAGTGAAAATGATTGGAATATCAACATAGGTTCTGATAGTGGCAATCTGCTCGGCAACAAAATCCTCGTCGTATGACTTCAAGTAGTCGACACGCAATTCTACCGCAGTAGAGCCAATAGTGGCTTGATGCAACTTTGCAGCGTGTTTGGCAATATCATCAAAAGTCAAACAAACGAAATACGACTGTTCTTTAGGAACCGTGACAGGAACCAGGCCAGTGATACGCAAAACGTAACGGGTGAAGATCTTTCTCAAACGATTGTATTCCTTTTCAGTCTCACAATGGGTAGAATACCATGCGAAATTTGAACATTGGGTGTACCAAGGTTCTCTTCTCTCCCAAACCTTGCGAATTTCTTCTGCGTATTGAGGTCTAGAGGTCTCCGCTTGGAGAAACGTGATAGTTTCCTCGATGTTTCTATGCAAATGAAGAACAATTCCGTTATCTTCAATGTGCTTCAACAAAAGCTGTCTGGCTTCTGGAATTTCAACAATTCCACCACCGGTAGAAATGAAGTAACCCTCGCTAAACTTCGATAAGGCCTTCTTGAAGAGTTCAAGCTCGGCGGCGCGGAATTTCTCCCAGCCTTCGGTATGGATGTAATCTTTGATGTCGACTTTCAATTCTGATTCAAAGTAATGGTCCAAATCAACTCTCTTGAAACCTAAGGTTTCTGATCCCCATTTGGTCAAAGAGGTTTTACCTACTCCTCTCATACCAATGACAATCACAGATTTCTTAGGATTGCACCATGATTTTCCTTCAGCCTCATTGGATTCAGGTTCAAAACCAATAAGCTTAGCATCAAACACGCTGTGCAACACATCCCACCAGCCAGGCCAGGTCTTACTAGTACAGGATCTCTCAAGGATTCTGACACCTTGCGTGCTTTGAACTAAACCTGCCAACAAACTGAAAGACATAGCAACACGATGATCGTCGTATGATTTAACAGAATAAGGAACCTTCAATTTGGAACGATCGATTCCATAGATTTCAATTCCGTCATCAAAACCAGTGGCTTTGACACCGAATTTGGCGAGTTCATCAACCATGGCTTGGATTCTATCGCATTCCTTCACATGTTGGTTAGCAATACCAATAATACGAGTCTTATTGCCGTCTGAAGAGCCTGCTTCGGTGGCTACAGCAGCAACAACACTTGCTGTCAAGAAAGCATCGGTCATTGGCTCCATATCAACCTCTTTCAAAGGCTTGATGATTCCGGTACCAATAACTGTGGTAGAGGTGGCTGTCTGGGTGACATTTGCACCCATAGCTTCTAAAACATCCACTGCAAATCTAGCATCACCTTGCAAAGAGCTTTTACCGATGTTAGGCACAGTAACTTCACATTTGTTCAATGCAGCAAAGGCGAGAGGGTATGTTGCACTGGAAGCATCGGATTCAATAACATATTCTGGAGGATTGACATAATGTCCCTTTGGAATATGGTAAGTGAAAGGCGACTCAGCATCTTTAGTGACAACAATTCCGAAAGATTTCATCATTGCGATCGTCATGTCAATGTAAAGCTGGGAAATAGGCTTACCTCCAACCAACTTCAAAGTGACAGGAGCGCTAGCATAAGGAGCAATCATCAAGATCGATGAAACGTATTGTGAAGAAACCGTGGCTTTCAACTCAATAACACCACCTTTGAAGTGATTTGTGCCGATTTTCAAAGGCAAAGAGCCAGTTTTGTTCAAGTACGAAATCTCAGTACCATTGGAACGTAAAGCATCAACAAGAGGACCAATAGGTCTCTCTTGCATTCTGGCATTTCCGGTCAAAACCACATGAGAGTCCTCTTTGGAGGTGATCAAAGCAGCAACACTAGTCAAGAATCGCGAGGCAGTACCTGCATTTCCTAAGAACAACTGTTTATCTACTGTAGGAATAAAGTTACCACCATTTCCTTTTACAACTAAGGTTTCCCCATCGGTATCCACAGCAAAAGAGGCGCCTTTCAAGGCTCCAATTGCGCTCAACATGACTCCAGTATCGTCACTGTGGAGCAAGTTTTTCAATTTACATTGTCCGGTACCCAAAGAGGCCAAAACCAAGGCTCTGTTGGAGATGGATTTTGATCCAGGAGGAACTATTGTGAATTTACGTCCCTCAAGTGCCTTATTGAATGGGAAAACAGAAATCTCGTCAGTGAGAATCACTCTGAGGTCGTCATCGTTAACATAAGAGGCCTTTGGTTCATAACATTGGCCAATGGACTTCAACAAGACCACTTTCTTCAAAGACCCATCGTTTTTCTTGTCGACACTCATGAGTTTCAAGAGTTTTTCCAAAGGACACTTTTTGTAATTCGTGATCTTTGAGAAGTGCTTGTCGTAGATGCTTGTAGGAAGCCCGTATGCATGGAAAATCTTATATAAACGAGACACTGCTACAGGGGACAAATGGCCTAAGTATCTAGCCAATTCGGCCTCTTTGATACAACCAATCGAAACACATTCACCATGAAGCGCATTTGGCGTGAGAATAGCCTCGTACGCATGGCCAATAGAGTGTCCGAAATTGAGCAAATTACGGAGGCCGGTTTCCTTTTCGTCGGAACTGACAACCTCAGCTTTGACAGCAATAGAGTTACGCACAAGCAAAAGAAGATGTTCCTTCATTGGAATGAGATCAATAGGAGAAGATGAGTTAGGAGAGTCTCTAACAGATATCGTCTTGAGAAACAAGTCAGCATTGTCCTCGAGTCTTTTGAACTCATCCTTGTTCCAAATGGCAGCAGTTTTGATGACTTCTCCCATTCCATTGATGAATTGTCTTTCAGGCAATGTGTGCAACAATTGAACATCCACAAAGACGTATCTGGGTTGATGGAAGGCACCAATAAAGTTCTTACCTAAAGGAGTGTCTACAGCTGTTTTCCCACCAATACTACTGTCAACCATGGCCAATAAGGTAGTAGGAATCTGAATAACTCTCACCCCACGCATGTATGTTGCAGCTACAAAACCAATCATGTCACCAATGACTCCACCACCAATTGCGATGATAACAGTGTCTCTAGTACATCCAAGAGAAAGAAGATGGTCCTCAATCTGTGATTTGGTCTCACGGCTCTTGTTGTCTTCGCCTGGAGCCACAACGTAGGTTAAAACCCGTGACTTTAATCCAAGTGAAGCAATACCATCCTTGAATTTCTTAGTGTAGGTTGCTAAATGGCCGGCCTTTTCGATATTTGAGTCTGTGATGATGACATAAGTCGAGGACTTCTCGGTGGTCAATGTGGTTTCTACCACATGGTCCGAGATGTCGTACCCAATATGGATAGACTCTCTCTTCAAGATTGACACTTTCTCGACAGAAGTCTGCATTTTTAGAACTGCTTATAAAACAATGTGTCCAGCTAATAATGTCCACACCGTTAGCCCTTAGATGTTGTTTCGTACCGGTCAAAAAGAGAATCTTCCGTTTTTCATTCTTATGGTTTTTCACTATTGTGTGATGAGCACAAAATCTCCATGTTTATGACTCAAAGTTGTCGGCGCAGGAATGCTGCGGATCGCTGCGGGTGTCTTATGATAGATGCATGGTGCATCGGATGGTAAGAAGATGACTCACGGCCAGAGTGCTACAGATATATATGCCTATAGATGGCGATAGCGATGGCTAGAGGAGACTAGAGAGTCTATTTTCCGGGGATTTGGTTGAATGTGTTGGTTTCTTTGACTGGGTTTAATTTGGTATCCGGGGACTTGCCTCCTCGGTATTTCAGACTGCTCGAAAATCAGTCATCAAAACCAACGTCATTGGCTGATCAGTACTAGTGAAAAAAAAAAATTTTTATTGTATCTGCTCCATAATATCTGATATCTATATCCTATTATAATAAATCCTTGTATCGTTATCTTTCTTGTATTCGTAAATATATCGAATAGACTTGGATACAATATGTTCCCCGTTTCTAGAACCTCCGTCAAAAATGCGGTCTTTCGCAACATTGCGTCCAGAAGACTCGCAACCTCGGTGAACCTTGATGTTCCTGCTGAGTTCAAATCTAGAACCCCACCATATGCCCTTTTGGTCGAGAAATTGGCCAAAGTCAAGGAAATCCTCAACAACCAGCCGCTTACTTTGGCCGAGAAGATTTTATATTCACATTTGGTGGACCCTGTAGAGTCGTTGTCTTCCTTCTCCAATGTCTCTCAAATCAGAGGTCTTGAATACTTGAAACTTAACCCAGACAGAGTTGCTATGCAGGATGCTTCGGCCCAGATGGCTTTATTACAGTTTGCTACCTGTGGAATGCCTAACACTCGTGTTCCTGCCTCAATTCATTGCGACCATTTGATTGTCGGAAAAGATGGTGCTGAACAGGACTTGAAAAGCTCCATTGCAACTAACCAAGAAGTCTTTGATTTCTTACAGAGTTGTGCCGAGAAGTATGGTATCCAATTCTGGGGCCCTGGTTCCGGGATTATTCACCAGATCGTTTTGGAAAACTTCTCCACTCCAGGTCTTATGATGCTTGGAACTGATTCACACACTCCAAATGCAGGTGGATTAGGAGCTATCGCTATTGGTGTTGGTGGTGCTGATGCCGTTGATGCCTTGACAGGAACTCCATGGGAACTTAAAGCTCCAAAGATTCTCGGTGTTAAATTGAACGGTAAACTCAATGGCTGGGCTTCTCCTAAAGATATCATCACCTATTTGGCTGGTGAATTGACCGTTAGAGGAGGAACTGGTTACATTGTCGAGTATTTTGGCGAGGGAATCAAGTCCTTATCATGTACCGGAATGGCTACTATTTGTAATATGGGTGCTGAAATTGGTGCTACTACATCTACTTTCCCATACCAAAAGGCTCATTACGACTACTTATATGCCACTAATCGTGGCCCAATTGCTGATGCTGCCCAGGTCGTCAACCAGAACTTCAAGTTCTTGCAAGCTGATGAAAAGGCCGAGTATGACAAGGTCATTGAAATCGATTTGGACACTTTAGAACCACATGTTAATGGACCATTTACCCCAGATTTGTCTACTAAAATCAGCGATTTTGGTTCCACCGCTAAGAAGAACAACTGGCCTGAGAAGATCTCAGTTGGATTGATCGGTTCTTGTACTAACTCGTCATACCAAGACATGTCGAGAGTTATTTCCATTGTCGAACAGGCCGACAAAGCTGGCTTGAAACCAAAGATCCCATTCTTTGTTACCCCAGGTTCTGAGCAGGTTAGAGCCACTATTGAAAGAGACGGACTTATAGAATCTTTCAAGAGCAGTAATGCCACTGTTCTTGCAAATGCTTGTGGTCCTTGCATTGGTCAATGGAACCGTACCGATATCCCAAAGACCTCGTCAGAAACTAACGCTATTTTCACCTCGTTCAACAGAAACTTCAAAGCTCGTAACGATGGTAACAGAAATACCATGAACTTCTTGACCTCTCCAGAAATTGTCACTGCAATGATTTATTCAGGAGATGCTAACTTCAACCCTCTTACCGACTCCCTCACAACAGAAAGCGGAGAACAGTTCAAATTCTCTCCTCCTGTTGGAGCTGACTTACCAGCCGGTGGATTTGTTAGAGGCAGAGAGGAATTCTACCCTGAAATGAACCCACAACCTCATCCAGATGTAACTGTCAATGTTTCTCCAGACTCTGCTCGTTTGCAATTGCTTGAGCCTTTCCAGCCATGGAACGGAAAGGAGTTGAAGAACACCGTTATTTTGAAAGTGGAAGGTAAATGTACTACTGATCACATCTCTGCTGCTGGAGCTTGGTTAAAATACAAAGGTCATTTAGAAAACATTGCCAACAACACTCTTATTGGAGCCTTGAATAAAGAAACCGGAGAAGTGAATAAAGCCTACGATTTCGATGGTACTGCTTACGGAATTCCTGAATTAATGACCAAATGGAAGAAGGAAGAAAGACCTTGGATCGTGCTTGCTGAACACAACTACGGTGAAGGTTCTGCTAGAGAACATGCTGCTCTTCAGCCTAGATTTCTCGGAGGTCAAATGATCTTGGTGAAATCTTTTGCTAGAATCCACGAAACCAACTTGAAGAAGCAAGGTATCTTGCCAATCACTTTCGCTGATGAAGCCGATTATGACAGAATCTCTAGTGGAGACGTGTTAGACACTTTGAACTTGGTTGACATGGTTGCTAAAGAAGGTAATAACGGCGGATTCATTGATATCAAGGTCACCAAGAAAGATGGTGAGACATTTACAATCAAGGCTAGACATACTATGTCCAAGGATCAAATCGAGTTCTTCAAAGCTGGATCTGCTATTAATTATATTGGACAAACCAAATAGTTTAGCATTATTTAATGATAGATTATCAATATAAAGTTTATATTATAAAGCTCATGTCCTGTAATTAATGCATTTATTCTCAATAAATATTTAATAATCTATAAACTCCTCCTCCAATGTTACACTTTCATATCCTTCAACTTGTCGGCAATAATCGTTCTGGCATCTTCATCCACCTCCATCTTATCAGAGCTTTCATAAAGGGCATCCTTCAGCTGCTGTTCATTCTGTAAATGCTCTTTTTGTTGCTCATCCCGTAGATGCTCTTTCTGTAAATGCTGGGTCTCGAGACGCTCGTCCTGTAAATACTCGTCTTCTATGTAATTTAGACCCTCTTCGTCTTCATCCTCTTCGTGGTCCTCCTCATCGTCGTCTTCGTCGTCTTCATCGTCTTCATCGTCTTCATCATAAAAAGAGTCGTCTAGGCCAGCATTTTCAGCATATTCGTTGAGTAAATCGTTAGGAGTTGCATCTCGCTGTTCCTCTATTTCGTGATCCGAATCGTACTGGCCGTCTTCTAGCTCCTGGTGATTCAAATACTCGTCATCAAATGTCAAATCACCATCATATTCAATAGTAGCATCTGCTTCCATTTTCTTACTGAAATCAGCCGCATCTTTCATCACAATACCGCCACCAGAAACAGTAGTAGCGTTGGTGGCGGTCGTGGGCACGGTATCATCAGAAAGAAAGAGCTTCTGCAGCGCCTTCACAGCCTGTCTGATCTCTTTTTCATTCTTATTCATATAGCTTTCAATAGTGCCCTGTTTTTTATTACCGTTCAGGATATCTGTGGAGGTAGTATTTGTATTAATATCACTTGAATCATCTGTAGAAATACTAAGCAACGTGCCTGTGGTATGAGGAGAAATTATCTGGTCTTTATTGTTTCTTTTCCCTAGGGATATCCCGTTATCCTCACCTTCTTCCTCCTCCAGCTCGGTGAGATCTTCAATTGGATCCCTCCAAAACACAGTGTCATTGAAGTTTTCGTCAGTGAAAACGTTCCTACCGTCGTTTTTGTCATCATTCTTCACCGGAGGGAAGAAATGGTCAATCAACTCATTGATATGTATATAAGAAGACTTGTATCCTGCGAGCTCCAAGAGCTCCATATGAACATCTCCGTCTGGGTTAATTGTGAAGATTCTCGACGAGGGAATCTCCACAGTTCTGTAACTAAGAGCATCGGTGATTCTGTTTCCAAATCCGGCGTAAAAAGGCGTGTCATTGACTTCGCCATAAAGCGTGCGAATATCCCTTAAACAGGTAATCTTGAAAACCTCCGGCTTCTTGAGAATAACCTCACGTTTCAAGGCAGCCATGGTTCTGTCCGGAGAAAGTATCACTGGCCCAGCGGGCAATTTGACCCCGTCTTGCTCGATTCCATTGAGATATGCACGGGTAATGTCGGCAAGGCCTACAGATCGGGCAGTTAAGTACATTATATTGTACCCATTGAGCTTCACATCGGCGAATAGCTTAGCAACTCCCACGTGGGTCCAATCCTTGCCTATAATCGTGAAAACATGGCCCAAAGCGTCAGATTTGGTGATGGTTCCATCGATATCGGAGATAACCACCGGAACGTTGAATTTCCAGAGAAAAATCCGCGACGTAATCGTGGATTTCGTCTGATCCACTGTGAATTCCATGTCGTTGACTCCGTATTTAAGATTGAGACAACGGAGCTGTTCCGAAGTCAATCGCAAGGTCTTAATGTAGCTGAAGTTGTTCTTGTTATTCTCGCCACTACTATTGGATGTGAATTCAGTGTCGGAATCCGACTCGTAATTGGCAGAGGCAGCAGCAGATGTAGGTGGTGATGGCGATGGCGATATGATTGGGGCATCTCCAAGAAACTGCTGATGCTGCTGCTGCTGAGAAGCGTCTCCGGAAAGATAAGGCTCTGAATCGTTGGCAAACGAATAGATCCGTAAGTTTCCATGTTCATCGTACGACAGAATGTCACCCAAATCAAGATCATCGCCGAACTCCGCCTTGAGAAGATCCTGTATCACCTTATCAGAGTTTGCAATATCTTTCTCGCTCGATTTGTAACCGTTCATATCAAGAACCAATTCACCATTGGAATCTATAGTAGTTGGTATATTCTTCAACGTCAACTGTTTGGACAATTTTCTGGCCCGTTCAAGTGCGGCCTCGCGTGACGAAGGCGATAATGATCGTATACTGTTCATAGTATTGGATTTTTTCATCCCAACTCCGGTGGTACTATTGCTTACGTTTGCAGAAGGATTACGTACAGGAGATGCTAAAGAATAAGACATATTTACTGATGGTGAAGGCGAAACGGGACTACTGCCGATAGTGGCAGTAGCACTGTGTTGTGGAGGCCCAAGATTCAAGGCATCGATGTCGTCCTCATCAACATCACTATTATCCAATACAGGTGACGAATGCGTTGCCGAAACCGAGCCAAAATAGGGCGAGCCTCCTGGAGATGAGGCTGCGCTGACCACGGGCGACGTACGCATATCATTAGGAATATTAATGGCGGAATCAGACGTCTGGAACACAAAAAAGGCTTCTCCTCCATCTCCAAGTTTCATGTGAATATTTGTGAGCTCTCCGTTGACCTTGAAATTGACCTTCTTCTGCGATGGACGAAGAAGCTGGAACTTCCCGAACCGCACGTGGAACGGCGAGCATGAGAGGTTTCCCTCGTGGTCTTCAATGACTATCACATCGATGGCTCCACTTAAGGTAGCGGGATTTAAAGATTGCCAGGTCTTTGCGATCGAGGAAAGGTAATTCATAATGGGGATGATAAAAGTATGTGGATAGCAGGGTAGAGATGTGTGTGTGGTTATAGATGAGTCGTGAAGTGGTAGATGAATTAGATGGATAGTTATAGTTCATCAGATTGAGATTTCTCAAACTATAACGTTTCTTCCTTTTTCCGCCTAAGTGAAGGAACGAAAGGAAGGAACGGGGAGGTCTGGGGAAGTAAATGTCACGTGATCGGTTTGGAGGACCGTTTTAGTGGATCCCAACGGGCGGTTTTGTGGTTTTGTTGAGACGCCAACAGATGAGGTAGGTCCCAACATTTGGTATCTCGCTCTCAACTGGGTATATCCCATTGATATAACTACAGTTGATATGTCACACTGATTGGTGTTGAAGAAATGATATAATGATTTAAATACGTTACTTGCTACCACTTACTTCCGCCTGAATAGTTAGAGCCACGTGATGAATTTCTCGTTGTACTAATTTACCATTAGTGACAATAAGTAGACGGGCTTGCTTGGCAATTGCCATGTTTCATTCTTATCCGTAGTGGGGGTTACAATGCTATGTTTGTGCTTGTAATTCCCTAGCTTCTATGAACCCTCATCATGGCGTACGTACCGCAATAAGTACCGTCGAATTGGGACATTTGACACAGTGGAAAATGTAGATGGCTTTTTCGGGCTGCCTTGCGCGATTACGACCGCACACGCCTGCACATGCCAGGGAGAAGGGCTTAGTTAGTATCCACGAATGTTTGAGCCGAGTATGAATTAAAACGCTATTGTCATCAGCGATCGCCAGGCGCATGCCATTTACTGAAACGGGTTTAGAATGAACGGAAATGGAAGTGTGATTATGGAGTGCCTAGGCTATGCATGGATGGATAAATGGTATTTCGATGCTAGAGAAATAGTTGTAAATACTCAATACCGATATGTTATGTCAGAATTCTACAGATGTAAACAGCTGGAAAATCAGAGAAATCCTAACAAGATATTTATGGGGCAACTATCTACATGGCTAACAGTTACATGGCATTTGCAGTACAAGCATTTACAGGGTGAACAGTTCCAGAAGGATGCAAGCCATGAAAGCTTTGATGAGATGGACGATATCAACACGTACAGAATATTGCTTGAGAATGAATGAGAGAAGATCCCGGTTCTGCTGCACAAAAAGAACAGCACTTAGTGGTATCACAGTTTTGGCACATATTTATCACTGGGTATTTAGATAGTTAAAGTATAAGCAAAAAAACCCAACATACATATAAATTTGTGTAAGAAAAAAAAAAAGAAAGACCAATGTATAAGACTTCTATACAAATATCTAGATTATTATTGCAACAGTTGACGCTCTTTAACAACAACAATCATCATCTAATTACAGCGGGCCATGTCTCAAAACAAGATACTTCCGGCCAAGGCAGTCTGAGTTGAAGAATAAAGTTTTATTGATATTTCAACTGTATCAACTGACTTGCTATTTATTCCATGCGTTATTGACTAAATTCAAAGGTCGCACATAATGATTTTTGATTTCTATGGTAAATTATGATATTACTGATAATAATGATAATTATGACATATATTTGTAGAGAAAATTTTAAATGGTAAATATTTATTGTATGTGGGATCAACCATGGAACATAGACTTGGTCGATATATGGAAAAATCTGCCGTCGAGTAGTAGTATGCAATGATGATTGTGTTGTCCAAAAAGAGGCTCAAGGTCAAAGAGCCAATATTTGAAGCTTGTATCCAGATGTACAACCGATACTCGTCCACCAGGGATCAAAGATCTGCATAAACTTCCTCGCTACTAAAGATAATATATTTCAAGTCTGTTGGAAGTGCCTTGAGTTCCAAGAGACTCAGGCGAACCCTTTGTCGAGATTCAAACGTCTTGGAACTTTGAATGATGCCTTGTCTGTCAATGCTTTGGAACCCGTGTAGGATACTCCAAGGGTACTCAGGGCTACTTTGAGTTACTTTTAGGATCGGCAAGGAACTGTAAAGTCTCTATACAAGATCTGCAAAGCATGGTTTTTTTCAAGCTGCTTACTCTGGCCTCTACTACAGAATCATCAACTGGAAAGTGTACTATATTAGAGATTAGGAATTAGGAGAGGCCTAATGGCCGCGTATGAATGAATAAATGAACCCAAAGGAATGACCGCCATGATAAAGATAGTGAAAAGATAAAAAATGCAGGAAGGAATTAGTTGCTTAAAAATGAAAACCCATGTAAAATTATTGTTAAGAAATGAAAGCCCTGAATGAACCCATGAATAGAAAAATGTATCATATAGTGACATAATCATTACCGAAACTAAATCCAGTGGTTGGTAGATCTTGTGGCGTGAACTCTAACGGCTGTGGATATTCCAGGTCTTCCATGAGCCCAAAGATATTGAAGTCGAAATGGATATCCTGGCTTAATTGGGCATAACCAGTCAATGGTTCCTCCTCTTGGAGGTTCAACTGTGGAATTGTTGGATTGCCAAGTTTTCTGTAGAAAAACTGCTCACAATCATCGCCAGCTATTAAGTCTTCGGACGTGATACAATAAGTGTCTTCCACAAAAGCAGTCGTGAAAGAGTTGTGCATGTAGCTGAGGTTTTCAAAATGCTGTCCAAGCTTGGATCCTGGAGAGTAGACTATGGTTAGGTACTTATTGTCCAAGAAGTTGATTGGCTCAGACGAGGTTAGCTGGAGCTGTTCTTCCTCGACATTTGATTCAAGCCACTGATCAAGACCGGACTCATTGTCGTATGACTGGTATTCCGAAGATGTGTTAAAGAGAATGATGTTATCGCGGGACAAGTTGAAGTTAACACCCTGTGGTGGGCCATAATTAGGACAAACTGTTGACAGATAACAGGAAGAAGAACTGCCCTGGTCACTATTGTAATCCATTTTCTGTTCCTCACTCTCATTTTCTTCCAGGACAAGAACAGGAGCTGTTGTTGATGCAGCGGCAGCAGCGATGAGAGAGTTGTTATTGAGAAGAATCTGTGAAATCTGGTTCAAGGCTGCGTTATTGAAATGTTTTGGTACGTCTTCATCGCGAACAGCGCCAAACAAGGCAGCATGAGTCTGCGAGTGCGTCGCATTGGTAGGCGTTGTTGGTTTGGTTATCTTGTAACTGGAGTTTTTAGGAAAAAGAAACGAAGCCATGATGCGTAGATGTGGCCCCGTAGGTTCTATAAGCAGTGAGTGTTAGGCCTGAGTAAGCAATACAGATGTTATGGAGACACTGAATGAGCGACGAGCATGGATGCCAGAAAACTGGAAATAGCAGCAAAGAAAGATCAAGATATGAGGATCTTTATTTATATTTATATATTTATAGCGTTTTGGTCCAAAGACGGGAAATGCTCAAAATGCTTAAAATGTTTGATGGATATTTTTGTGTTCAAGGTTTGAAATATAAGGTTTTGCATGAAAATTTGTGTCGAGGATTTGCATCGCAATGCATGGGCCAAAAGTAGAAAGGGCCATAAAAGTAAGAATCCATCAAAATAGCACTAAAACAATTCCCTTTGCAGTTGCAATGATTGCCTTACATGGAAGAAAGCTGCGTTATGAAGTTGTGGAAGGTTTGGACACAGAACGGAAATGGCATGAGGACTGCAAGAGAATTGTGGTAGACGTATATTTCATCATTTTCTGTCTATTAGCTGGTTACACTTTGGGCGCAGAACATTATGGATATTGCAAATAGCATCGTTTTAAAAAGTAGTTGGTCTGGTGAAAGTGCGTTTTTTGGTGCGCACCTCTAGATAGCTCAAAATCTACTAGTATGCAAGTGTCTTATACTTTAGATACAGAATAGGCCTTCGCTTTGGGATTAGGTATCCATTCATCTTTTGAGCGTCAGTGCGGGAATGGACAACAAACAAAAATTAGGCATTATGTAATCCTAGGGTTTATGCCTACATACCGGAATCACATTCTTGATCGCGTTGCAATGTATTGGAAAAGCCGTTTAATTAAATCCACGGATATTTTTCCATCGCGTTAACTTCTTTCAGAATCAGTTTTCGCGTAAACCAAGAAGCGGTACATATCATGGCAATATCTTACCGGACAGATAAGAATCAGCACGGTGTAATTAGCTATATTCCGCACCAAAGCAGCTATCGAATTCCAATTCACAACCCCAGCTCTTATTGTAGCATCTAATTTAATGTATATTGGTGAAAAAGTTACGTTTGAATGGAGATTTGCTCCGGAATGTGGACTAAATCCCCCTCGCTAACGACACGCTAAAAATAGAGGTCACGTGCATAATAGAGGCTTATCCCAGCGCAAACTGCCCTAAGTGCGTGAGGTCTCACCCTTTTGTTTTGCAATTCAATTTACTCGTTTGGGATAGAGTAAAACAACACTCTTTTTCTCTCTTTCAGATTCTATTTCAAGCAAAAGATCCAACTATGTGTTTAAAACGAGCTGAATTTGTGATGGATGACGATGTGATGGATGATTGAGTTTATACTTTGGGACTACGTTTCGATATATCCTTTGGGCGTATTGATGCTATAAATATCGTGTTCGTCTGCTTTCAGTTTGGGAATAGAATAAAGACCCCCATTAACTTACCATTTAGAATTGTCCCTTGCAAACTTAAATCACCAGATTGCTGGTATACAAAGACCACCAATGCAGTAAACACAGTTACTCTTTTGAACTATATACCGAGTCCACTCGATGTTTGAAAGAAATTCTGTGCGCATCTCATCGATTCAATAATAATAGAGGAGCTGGTGTACTCGATGAAGCTCGCTAGCGTCCCTGACTAATCACCCACCCAGCATATCTTTCCTCACCGCTATGCTTTTTGTTTTAGTATTACATGGAATTCTCATACCGCTTCGGTTGGAAATGAGTCTGTCAATATTGCTTTCCCCTCGATCTATACATAAATAATATGCATGTAGCCTAAAACTCATACATTTCGAGTTGTTCTGTGTGTTGGCATTTATGATGCAGTTTTTGGAAATGCTTTCCCGGAAAGCGAGTAGTAAAACATAGCTAGTAATGGTACGGTACATTGTATTGTGGACAGTATCTGTTGTCAAAAAGGTAAATAGTCTATATATTCCTTGCAGATAGTGTCCATAGTCGTTATGTTTCATATTATATTCAGAGCAGCCTAGTTAGTGGTGTTTATTGTACCATTGGTGAGGGTCTTCTCATTCCCAAAATTTTTTCTTGCAAATTTTTCCTATGCACATAATAAAGACAGAAAATTTTTATCTCATTGCTCTACTATAAAGAATGTGATCAGTTGTCGTATATTGGAAGATTAACTGCTAAATAAATAACCTCACCCAGAATAAAATGGCTCAAGGAAATTTCAAGTTGAAGAAGAAAGCACCTGCAAGAGTCACCAAGAAACAGAGAAACCCTAAGAAGGCTGCTCCTAAGATCTGTCCTTCCAAGAAGCCATCTATCACTGAAAAGTTAACCAACTTCCAGAGAACTGCCATCATCTCCAACACTGAGAAGTTGATTGCCTCGAGGGTCGGTCATTTGGAATTGCTCAAGGGATCAAGACGTGAAGTTGAAAAGAAGGCCGGTAAAAAGTAAGGATGATGCCCAACATGCAGCTGCCGGAAAATCCAGCAGTGTCTTCGGATATATTCGCATTCAAAAGCACTAGTAAGAAATTCAAACCGGTATTCATTGCTAATAATAATATCACAGAAAACAGTTCAAAAAACAATACACTAATCCAAGGGCCCCGGTTCGATCATGTGGAGTTCACGATCGAGCCACCCATCACCAATAAGTAACAACCCCCGCTCGGCGCAAGGTCACTGGACTCAAAAGTCCAACTTCTGTGGCTTCTCGCTCACCTCTTCTTCGTCCACCGGAATACTCCATTCTCCGATATCGAAGTTTCTTTTCCCATTTCTAAATGCTAGTTCATTTCTTTTAATCATCATTTGTCCACGATCCGACAAATGGCTTATTTTCAATATATTAAGGAACCCCTGCTGGATCTTGGTTGGCTGTGTTTTGTATATTTTTTCTAAGAATTTGGTGAGCTCGTTGTTGAACGGTGTAAGTTCTATCACCGAGTCAAACCCAAACTGTTCAATTGTCGTAATCAATGGATTTTTCACCAGCAATGACTCTTCGCCGTTGTCGTGCTTTTCTGAGAATCCATCGCTAAATAATGCCAATGAAATCGTCGATATCATGGCCACATTCCCTGAATATCTCTTCACTATAGCTCTTAAGCTCTGTAGAAACGGTAAAATCTCGCTTGGTTTGTACATTTCCATTGGATAAATCGTAGGATTCAAAAGATTAGGCACCACTATTCTGATATATTTGTTATGGTCTTTAGCAATCTGATTTTTGATCGCTGATTC
The DNA here is from genome assembly GCA_030490795.1 of Saccharomycopsis sp. yHQL182. Classification (NCBI taxonomy): domain Eukaryota; kingdom Fungi; phylum Ascomycota; class Saccharomycetes; order Ascoideales; family Saccharomycopsidaceae; genus Saccharomycopsis; species Saccharomycopsis sp. yHQL182. The sequence goes on along the minus strand of JAKVQV010000004.1, from coordinate 451,325 downwards.
GGTCTGTTTCACGGTTGCTCCAGAAGATTGACCTTGGAACGGAATAAATGTTATGTCTTGATTAGATGGCGGAGGAGTCATGCGTGTACTTATATCAAATGAATGATTATAATCTTTGTAGCTTAAATTTTCCTCCGGACTTTCTCCCTTGGTATTATCATTTAATCCGTATCTCCAGGCAATCTTCATTTTCCTTTGACCAGGATCAATGACGTTTTGCACACTGAGCTTATTCTCCTGTTTCATTATCACTTGTCTCTTCACATCTTTCTTGCTGCCCTGGTAAATCCCTGGTAAGTCCTGCACCCATTCAGACCCGTTTCTTACTCCCAAGACTATCACATGACAGTTGGATTTTGATGCAGACGACGATGATAACCGGTTATGAACAATTCCCTGGCATGTGAAGTTCTTGATGATACGTGAATTGAAGTCCGTGGTCCCCAGCTCTTCAACAAGCAAAGATGTACCTAAAGAGATGCCTCCATGACTCAAGACTTTATCGAGATCAGCAATCCCTGTTGATATCATGGGTTCAGACGTGATAATTGAGGGCTTCACGCCTGGGTTTTCAATCTTCCGAGCCTCAACTTCAGCTCTTACACCTGGTCTAGTTATTTGTCCCATTGGCGATGGTCTTCCCATGGGTCTTCCAATTGGCGATGGCCGTCCAGTGAAGGAACTCACTGGGGCTCTATTCACCGGAGCTCTGCCACTAATAACTTGGTTTCTTCTCTGGAAGCTCATATTCTTCTATTCTTTTTGTTGTAGTTCAGAAACTCGTGCTGATCATGCAAACCATTTCTTGTTAAGCAAACACTACAATGACCATCATCTCTTCGATAGAAAATTTTTTATTCCGCATAAAAAAAATAAAATATCTTGAAAAATAAAAAGAAAACCAAAAGCCGATCAAAAAGAGTCTTCTCATACATTAATCAATCAATCATTAATACCAACCAGCCAAGGTTAACTAGCATACTAGCTATTCAATCGCTTTTAAATAAACCCTTTCCCACATCTGTCAATCATCGCTATCATAATATCCAGCAGATGCTCCGATCAAGCCCGTTATGAATCAAAGAACCCTCATCTTATCTGCCATCCTCTTAGGCGTGGCGATGTCAAATTTCCCACAGATCACCACGCCAGAGTTTATTCTCCAGTCAATATACGAGCTTTGCACATACCAAGGAGATATCGACGATATGGTGTTCTCCATGGCCATCAGTCTAATATTTCAGAGCTTATATTCTCAAAGTTGTATATTAAAACTGGCTAGTAGAAATGGCACGTTGGTCAGGGCCTTATTATTACAAGCGTCCAAGTTTTCTCTGGTTCAATATGGGAAAAAGCTTCTAGGCAAGTCGTTATCAACTTTAGAAGTCGAGTTTTTTGTCACGCTACTCGCTAATCTCTTTGTAGGCGGCCACAATAAGGATGATTATGGATTGGGTATCTTGAAGAACATCCTTCTCTCTCTAATAACCTCGTTGTTGGTTAACTTTACGTTCGTGATATGGTCAAAGCCCTTACATTACGTGGCATTTCTCGTTGAGTTTCTGATCAGTTTCCTTCTCCTAGAATACAAACAGCTACAAGAGTCCTTTATCCCGTGGTTTTTCCGTTATCTTGTTGTTTCCAACGAGGGCAGAAATGTCTGGATCACTGGCTATTGGTCGGTGATTTCCGTGGTGTCTCTGGTGGTTTTCGTGAAAATATCGCAAATTGCTACCCATAACGACGTTATATTGAACTACAAGCGTAAAATATGGCACTACATTATCTTCATAATATTGATCCCGGTACTCTATAATTCAGGTAATTATCAGTTCGTCAAAATCACATTGGCATTTATTATTGGTATCTTTCTAATAATGGAGACCACCAGAGTTTTACAGATCGAAAAGATAAGCGAAATGATCGACCAATCATTGCGTTTTTTCAAAGATCATCGCGACAACCAAGGCCCTATAGTTATTTCGTATCTCTATTTGATCATTGGAGTGTCCTTTCCGATCTTCATAGGCAACAGTTGCTTGGGGTTGATCTCCTTGGGAATTGGCGATTCATTTGCCTCTATTATCGGTAAGAAATACGGCGTCCGTAAATGGTTTGATACCAATAAGACCATTACAGGAACCTTTGCTTTCGTCTCAATAAGTTTCATCACCATGGGTATCTTGAAATCGACAGGTTTCGATGAATTCCAAGACGTTTCATGGTGGTCTCTTTTGGTGAGTTCGTCAATGGGTGGTTTATTCGAGGCTCTTAGTGACGTAAATGACAATATCTTGATTCCCTGTGTAATGCTACTCTTTTTAGACGTCTCTTCGACTTCCCAAGGTTAATTTCAGTTCTCTTTTCTTAACTAAATATCAAAACGGATCCTCGTATGGATCCTCTTCGTCGTAATCGTCGTCTTTCTCATACTGGTATACAATAGCACCTCCATTTTCAAAGTTCTGTGCCTGTAAAAATGGCAATTCAACCTTATCTTTCGCAGCTTTCTGTTTAGAGCTTGTAGATAGGTTAAATGTACTTAATCCTTGCAATACATCGTCATCATCTCCATTCTTAGTAGTACCTTCGGCTTCAGCATCATCAATATCTTGCTTGTAGATTCTGTCCTTAATTTGATGATTCTCATCCAAGACGAAATTAAAGTACAACTTCTTTCCTGATTTCTTGGATTTGATCATTCTTATTGATACTTTCTTTTCGGAGTCATTGATAGGTATCAAAAACTTGTTATGGAACTTCGCATCCTGTTGGTACTTCAAGTCTTCATCGGATTGAAATCTTTCAATGATGAGTATTGTAGTGGCAATATAGTTGATAAGATTGAGTTTACTTGGATAGTAGCCTGTGTTCTCGTTGTTACTGTCAGGATCCGCAAGTGATAGATGATAGGTAGCAACAACACTTACATCAATAGCACTACCACCAATAGACAAAACACCACGCAAATCATTAAGAGCTTCAAAATCGTCCAAGTAATTCAACGAATCTATGATTATTATCAACAGGTTTGTCTCCTTAATTGTTCCAATATACGAGGTTATCTTGGCTAATATTTGCGCAAAACTCAACGATAAACAGTCACCTATAAACAAGTCCAGAGACGAGCCAGCGTCGCAGTTTATATATCTAGGGGCTGAGAGAGTTTCGTACGAAATGAAGATCTTTCTGGAATTTTGGGACTGTGCTGAAGAATCATTGAATCTTTTCAATATTTCTTGGACGATTAAGTGAGAAGACTGGGTGAAGTTGTCCTCGACAACCACAAATTGAGCCGAGTCTTTCAAAGAAAGAGCCCTTTCTATCACTAATGTGTCAGAGCTCGTTAGTTTTGCCATATTGTTAGTGGTTTGTTGTGTTTTTATGGTCAGTATCTGACTATTGTGAAGCTTACAAAAGGCCCCAAGTGAAGAGCTTGGCCCAAAAAAAAATTTGTGGAAAATTTTTTGAAATAACCATCAGTTCGGTATATTTATATCTCCAGATGTTACTTCCCCATAAACTTCCAGGGCTCTCGCGACTCGCTCCTACAAAGATTCTGATATGAGATGTTTATTTCAATTCGTTTCTGAAAATTAAACAGCGGGGTCATTAAATATTATACATAAAAAAAGGTGAGTGTAAAATGTAATGTAGGGGAGTTACCACTTCAAAATGGCAAATGAGGAGCAAACATGATGATAAGATAAAGACAATGAAAATAGCACACAGTAAACATTAAAATCAATTTCATGATTGACAAATTTAGTTGTTTTCTGGACGCAATTTTCTGACTTCCTTACCGACCTTCCAGATCTCCATGTCGTGAATGATGTCTAATTCAGCAGACAATTTCTCTCTGTAGTCTGGTTGAGAGTTGAATTCCAAAGAACGCTTGGTCTCGGAACCATCCTTGACAGAGTTGTACAATTCTTGGAAAAGAGGCTTCAAGTTGTCCTTGAATCTTGGGTACCAGTCTAAAGCACCTCTTCTGGCGGTGGTGGAACAAGCATCGTACATGTAGTCCATACCGTACTTACCAACCAATGGGTACAAAGATTGGGTAGCTTCTTCAACGGTCTCGTTGAAAGCTTCACTTGGGGTGTGTCCGTTTTCTCTCAAGACTTCGTATTGAGCCAAGAACATACCGTGGATACCACCCATCAAACAACCTCTTTCACCGTAAAGATCAGAGACGACTTCTCTTTCGAAAGTGGTTTCGTAGACGTAACCAGAACCAATGGCAATGGACAAGGCCAAGGCTTTTTCTTGGGCCTTACCGGTGACATCGTTGAAAACGGCGTAAGAGGAGTTGATACCTCTACCCTCCTTGAAGAGAGAACGCACGGTTCTTCCGGAACCTTTTGGAGCAACCAAGATAACATCGAGGTCTTTTGGTGGGTCAACGTGGGTCAAGTCCTTGAAGATGACGGAGAAACCGTGGGAGAAGTACAAGGTTTTGTCTGGAGTCAACAATGGTTTGATAGAGTTCCAGGTCTCGGATTGAGCAGCGTCAGACAACAAGTTCATGACGTAAGTACCTCTGGTAACGGCTTCGTTAACGTCGAACAAGTTCTCACCTGGGACCCATCCGTCTTCAATGGCAGCTTTCCAAGAAGCACCGTTCTTACGGACACCAATGATGACATTAAGACCATTGTCACGCAAGTTCAAACCTTGACCGTAACCTTGGGAACCGTAACCAATCAAAGCCAAAGTGTCGTTCTTGAAGTATTCAAGCAACTTTTCTCTTGGCCAGTCACCTCTTTCGTGGACAATTTCGTCCATACCACCGAAGTTGATAGTCTTCAAACCTCTGGCGGCGTTGATTCTAGAGACACCAGCAGTAGCGGTTCTCAAAGCTGGACGAGCAGCAATGGCAGCCCCTGAGATGGCTCTGGTGGAAAGAGCTCTCTTGGAAGCAGCAGCAAGAGCACGACGGGAAGTAGCAGAAACAGATGACTTGAACATTGTGGAGATGTGTATAGTGGAGTATCTATAGTGTAGTACAGAAGGAAACAAACATGAACAAAACAAACTGAAAGATTTTAGGGAGAATTGAATTTTCAAGGAAATTTCACTTCATTTTATACACCGAGTAGTTGTGGTAAATCAGTCGACAAGGCCCGAAGTGAAAAGTTGGACTATGTTCCGGATAGCTATTTGTCACGTGTATAGCGTATGGCTGGCGGGATCCAGCCAATCATAAACGTGTATTAGTCACATTCTCCGAGGGTGAAAAATTAGGAATTTCCCCGAAGAACGCTCGAAAAAAAATTTGGCCTTGGTGACTCATATTGATGTGGTAATTAGAGCGCCTGATACCGGAGGAAAAAAGAAAAAGGCCGGCTCAGGCCTGAGGCGGAGAAGGAGACTGCTGTTTCTAGTACGTTAGTTTATTTCCGGGGGAGCGGGTCAGGTGCGGTAACCAGTGGAGGACGGTTACGGGCTGTGATTATACTTTTGAGTCTTTGATGGACACTATTTGAGGGAGGTTTGATATGGGACCTGAGTGAAGGGATTGCAGGTCCGTTTCGCACAGAAATTTGGGCTGGGCAGCGGTACATACCGGTAGTATATCGGGCGTAACACATAGTAAATAGCCCACAGCTAGTGACTCACAGTAAGTAACCCATGGTAAATAACCTATGGTAAATAACCCATTGAGCGTAGCCCATACCACTAGGTCTAGTGTCCTCGTATTTGACAACAAAAATACGGGCAGATCGTCGATTTATTGTAATTGTTAGCAATCGTTGAGAATAGAATTTCACTACTGTGACTGCTAATGATTGATGGTATTTTTCGAGATCTGTCCAGCATTATGTACCTTGCATGTTGATAGGTTAGTAGATTTACCAGATCTATTGTACACATTTCCCTCATTCATGTAATCAGATATAGCCCAATTAATACATAATCTCTATTTCATTAACAACCATAGATCTATATTGCTGTCCTATTTTTACTGTTTTTAATTGATATTCCTACTTCCAATAATACTCCTACTTCAAGTGGCTACTGTTGCCAAATTACTTCCAAGTAATTTAGCCATAATTTAGCCAATACCGTAATCTTACAACAAATACAACAAATAAGTACTGTAGCCGATAGTGTATTCAAATGTAAAACAGCAAGGTGGTACTACCCAAGAAATAAGTTAACGAATAGAAGGCAAAGAAGCGTGATCATCCTCTCTAAAAAGGACATCATTTATGAAGTTGATACAGAAAAAAGTTAAGGGAACATTAAAAGACATCATTCGTCATCGTCTTTTACACGGTCTTGAAAAAGCTCGTCATCACTGTCGTTGAACACAGAGTCAGCGTCCTGGTTCAGTTTAGGGATATCAGGAAGCGGCAAGAAACTGCTTCTCTTTCCAGTGGTTCCAGCGCCTGCAGTACTTAAACTGATGTTATCTGGATTCATAACACGTAATCCGGGCGCAGATCCACCGCCATACCCGCTTCCTTCGTCGTCGTCGTCATCATCTATTATCTCCTCACCCATGTCTTCGCTCTGGTTATGGAGATGATGATGAGCGGCTTCGGCGGCGGCAGCAGCAGCTATTTCATCCTCGCTTAACGGGCTTTCAAACTCAAACGAATCGTTGTCGTTGTCGTTTTCGCGGCTTGTAGCTACACCCATGCCTGCTCCAGCAGCCAATCCGATAGCACTAGCCGATCCCGCACCGATAGGAGATGTATATCCTGTAGCAGGAGATCCTATGTTCAAACGAGGCGAGGCAGAGGGCGTCACCTTGCTTATTCCAAGGCCACCAATACTGCCATCTATGTCACTGTCATCACCAACCCCGCGATAATTCAATCTCGAGGAGTTGTTTCTGGAGAAATTGCCTGAGGTGTCATTATGATCACCTGTAGACCCAAGATTTGGCCCTAACCCGTCATTTTCACCATCATCATCGTCGCCAATTAAGCCGCTAAAACGCTTCTTTTCAGGGTGTCTTCCGGAATATGTGTTGGCGACAAGAGTGGCGGCAATTGCTGCATTCTGGTTCTTTTCAATGTCCCGTGCTCTTTGACGCTGTCTCCATATGAAGAAGAGAACCCCCACAAAGATACCCACAGCAGCAACAACTCCTACAACAATACCGGCAATTCCTCCTCCGGAAAGCCCTGCGCTCTTTTTGTTGTTTGAGTTATTTTTGCTATTGGCACTGTCAGAACCGGAAGTGCTGGTTCCTGTGGCTAACAGCGTTGATTGGGTCAATGTGGTGTACACGTCAGAGTAACTGGCGGTGGTTTTGATGATAATAGCCGAGGTTATTGTCTTTCCGTTCTCGGTATTCACTGATAAGGATGTAGTTTCGATCGTAGAGGCACTGTTTGTGGTGATAACCGACTCAAACGAAGTTGTGGATGTAGTGGAAGACGAGGTTGAGGAGGATGTAGTTGAGGAAGATGTCAGACTCAGGGTTGACGTGCTGATTGAGGATGAAGAAAAGGAGTTTTCAGATGACGATGATGAGGACAGGGCAAATGACGAGGACAGGGCAGATGATGAGGACGATGAAGATGATGAGGACGATGAAGATGACGATTCTGAAGACGAAGAGTCGCTGCCACTAACAGAACTGTCTTCATAGACAGAAAAAGCATCGGATCCACCGCATGTATCACTAGGATACCCTGCACAAGAGGTGTCGCAGTCAGATGACGTAGAGGCACTAGAAGATAGCGAGTTGCTGCAAAGACACAGATCTCCGTCGGTCAACGCTGCGTACTTGTAGCCACTACACTCGTTGGTACAGTATCCTGAGGACTGGTAGGTGTAGGAGGTCCCAGATCCCGAAAAGGCACTCGATGAGTAGCATCCCTTGTAGGAGAAGGTGGCCGCAGCTAGCTGGAGCGATGCTAGAAGGAGTATTGATTTCAGTATCACTATCATGGTGGTATTGCCGGGATATGCAGGGAGTTATTATTGTACTGGATGTTGTTTATGGTATTGTTTATGGTATTGTTTATGGGTATTGAATGGGTGCTTTGATGCAAAATGACTGTAGATATGGTTATGCGGCGGAGCTGCTGTGATATAGTCCGTCTCTAAAGCTTTCCATAAGTCTCTATAGCCATGTATATCTTTCTAGGATGTCTATTCTGCTGCAGCAAATTTCTACTGGTTATATCAATTTACTGACCTCTAGTTCTTGGAAACCCCTTGGTCGATGCTATCCACGAATAATAAGAAGTCAAAACGGAAAAGATAATAAGACTAGTAAGATGTGAGATAAACACGTAAAATGAAGACCGGTATGATTGAAATAAAGGAATGAATGGACACCGTGGAAGCCGTAGAGTTCGATCGTTATGATAACACTGGCAAAAAAGCGATCTATCTGTTTTATCTTCAACCAGCAGAACCTGGACTATAAGGAGCACCACTGATACCAAATCTCATCAAATCATCAAATCGTACATAATAAGAAAAAATTCTAAAAAAAAATTTTCCTGTTTTTCCTTAAAATCTGTATAATTTCACATAACAATAAAGGGGGTTTTTCCACCCATTTTCTCATTCTAAACTTAGAAGCTGCGATGCCATGATAAGACAGACAACCGCCAGAACGGGTGTGTCAAGCTACGTTCCCTTTATGGAAGAGGACGTCCCTGGAATACAGCCACTTGGGAGGTCAGATGTGTTGCGGAATGGTAAATACTGTGTCGCCGGTAATATGGATGTGTCGTGTCGCGCGTCTTCGTGGAAAACGAGTTTGTATGGATCTAGATTTCGCCCCAACCTAAAGCGAGCAAAATTCGCGATTCCGCTTATGTAATAATTTCACCAGACGTTTTAGCTTTCATTCGCACTTCTTACAAAGAATTGTTGTCTGACATTCCCCTATTAACGGTGGTTGTGTTGATGTCGCGACTATTATGGTAATTTGCAATTGTACTGTTGTTGTGTAAATCCATCGATAGACATGATGGTTTGCTGTGGCTTGCTATGGCTTGCTATGGCTTGCTATGGCTTATTATTAGGTCGATCAGTGTGAGAACTGTTAGAGAAAATAAGCCTGCATCCGTACATTCCTATTCCTACTGTTAATTCCTACTGTTGATGTATAATAACTCAGCTCTAACTTTTCATCCCGCCAGTCTCCTTCAGACGGCAATGCGTACCTCCAGGTGACTATGCGTAACTCCAGGCAGTTTTTCGTACTTTGAAACCCCCTCCTCCCACCCCCTAAAACGCGATTTTTTTGCCGTCCCGGTAAGAACAAGATTGTTTTCCAAAAAGACCATCGTACAAGCCGTTTATATATACCAAACACCTTTTTTGAACCATACTTAGAATTTCGATTTAAAGTACCTCATTCGAATAACTGTAAAATCATACGCTCAGTAAGCAAATTTTGGTTCCAAAGGCTGCATGGACGTTGATACATCGGTTTAAAACTATATACCTATCCAGAGGTACCGTACGTAAATGTTGAAAGTCACATGCCAAAAGATTAACCTTTTTTAACTCACTACAGTACAGTCCCAGCATCGCAGATGGGCCAATTGTATCTAGCATGCCAGGAGTCATTGATCTCCATAGACTTAAGTGTCGGTTGATGAAAGTAAGGTTTACACCAAAGGAGAATAATACACTATAAATTGCGCGACATGAAGTCATTCGACAGTTCTGTATAAGTAATACTCAGACTTAATAATAATAATATAATTCAATGTATAATGACAATAAATACCATTACATTTTGCAGACGCATGCCACATGTAGGATCAAGCCCTCCACAGCAGCCCGCGGAACGCAAGACATCAGTTTTCTTTTTGCTCTTTTAACCGCAGCGAAGCGAAGGTGATAAAAAGTCCAAAAAGAGGCGGCAGGTTAAATGCCGTCTTGTCTTTTATAGAAATAATTACACCCTTAGACATATAGGCAGAGGTACATAATTGTAGATGGATGGTACTGTTGTGAGCTGTTCATTACCAATCCAGAAAATGAACTGTGAGCCTAAATTCCAAACTTATTCTCTCGAGTGGGAACTTCATAATGGCAACAAAGAGGATAATCAATGTAGTGCATATAGTGATTAGATATTCAGAATGCACCTATCTTCTTGAATTTACTAGGACATAACTGTACAGCTTGAGTATTATCATATTTGATAAAAGGTTAGAATTCTTTTCACCGTTTTCATTAGCATCGACTCACGGCTAAAAGACGTCTACGCCTTGGCCCTATATTAAGCAGTCCTGCATTATGTAGTGTTGTTAGTCAAATATCTATAGGGTACGCAAAGTTATTTTGTCAACATGCGTCCTACTTCCAGCTACGTTCATATAAGATCCATGTATTCAGTTTACGTATCTCATTTTGTTGTGCATTTCTCTGAGATTTCTGACTGCAGAGACACATTCACTCATCTCATTTTGTAGAATATTTCTCGGCAATTGCTGACAGCAGAGACATATTTGTAAAAATAGTTTCTAGAGTACATCCTCTCAAGCGTTCAAAGAGAAACATCCCTTCTTCTTTCTCTTGTTCATCTATTTTCTCTTCTTTCTCTTTTTTTTCTGTTTGCTGTTCTGTCTTGTGTTCTTCACTTTCATCCATTGAATGATATTGCATGGGCGGTTGCGACAATGGCGATCTGACAATTGTCACATGTTTACACACTGAACAAGTTTTATCTCCCGAACATTTCATGGGGCATCTTAACTGCCGATCATCCACGAATCCTTTTAATTTCCCTAATTTGATTATTTCAAGTCGTTTATTTGTGTGCCAGGTACTAGCCCCGTTTATTACAGCGCCTCTCTGAGGCAGACTTGACGCAAATTTCTCATCACTCTTTTCTGAGTTTCTATTGAATTTATCTAGCGATACTGTGGTTGGAGAACGCATTATAATTAGCTAGCTTGGAATGTATATACCTTTGTCTTGTTTACTGATTATCTTTTGAATATTATGGATAATAGAACCATCATGTCTTAATTAATAATTTTGCATTGCATTTGTGTTCTTTCAAAATGCATCCTTCGTTCCTTTCTTTCTTCAGAGGATCAATAAATTAGGAAATATATTCAAAAAAAAAAAAAAAGCTGACACTTAAGCAAATAAAGAAAGGAATTGCATTGTATATAAAGTAAACAATAATGTGACCTGCCCCTTTAAAGTATTGTATCCCGATAGTCTGGTTTATTGTCCACTAAAACTAGCGAAATAACCTGCAGGTGGATGTTGGGAAATGATGTATAGGTGTAAGGATGTAAAATATGCACTCGGAAATTGAAAATCCCCCAATAAATGTCCGGATGTATTCCGCCAAAATCCAATATCATGCCTAAAGATTAATGATACCAGGATGCAAGCTCACAATCTACAATTACCATACAGCATGGCTCTCGTAAATTAGATTAGAGATGTTAGATTCTGTGTGCCCCTGACAGGTATTGTCCTGCGGAAATAGCCATGCTTCTACATACGAAAGACGGTTTTTAAAAATCCGTCAAACTGAATATTCAAACCCCTTCACCTTTCAAAACCCTTCATTGACCCTTATAACATGCCTTTTTGAGGAAAATCTGGGGAAGAAACACAATAAAGTCCAACGTTTCTTTTGCATTGCAGTTGACAGTCACTTCTAGAGGTTGACAGACAGGTCAAAAGCCGGGATGTCCAACATGTACATGTACATGAGCATCAACATGACTCGTTAAGTCTACATTATATCTCCCCTTTTGCAATCTCACCTTCGCCTAAACAACTGTCTGCCCTTATAAGCGAATTTATGATCCGATTTACTGTACATCTTATGTTACACACACTACACTTTTTCGGGCCCAGCTTTACCTCCGGTAGGCGATATCAAAGAGCATAACCCACTACTGTAACTGGGTAAAATGATCTATCATGGTGTTACACGGATGGAGAAATCCGAGTTATCAAGGATCATTGTTAGACTAAACCCTGAAGCCTAGCTCCTTGTGCTTGTGGCATGGCTCTGAGGCTAAAAATCAGCAAAAAAATCATGTTAGAAAAAATTTTGGTGGGCTAACCTGATTTTTTTGCCCTTTCTTTTTCTCTATGGAGGCCAATTGGTTCCACCTTGCACGGAAAGTATCATGCAAAGAGACCTCATAAAAGAATATTTTGTTTACAGATTTTCCTGTTTGATCATGACAGTGACAATGCCCATGACAATGCTGACTGATAGTCTCCTCAGGATAGCAAATGTATGTGTATTCAGACTTTTGAATATTCATTTATTCATTCTCGTCCGATGGTTTTTTGTGTTTTTTGTGTAGTACTACAAGGTTGAAACAGGAAGTAAATATGGAGAGGAGAACAGCTCTATTGTAGTATAAATAGTTGTAGTTATCCCCTTCTCTTGAGTGGAGTTTTGTATATGTAAGTCTGTTACTATTAGTCTATCTATCCACATCACATATTATCGATATCAAATCATCGTCGCTTTTAACACCTACTCTTTAAACACCTACACAAACAATGCTTCCTTTATATGCTTCCAGATTCGCCGGTAGAAGATTAGCTACCGCTGGCCTCCAAAGAAGAATGGCTTCAACCAGTAGCAATGGTGGTTTGGACCCTACTGTTAAGGCCACTTTATTCGTAACCATCGGTAGTTTTGGTGTCTTGGCCGCAGCTATGACCAAATACTACTACCAGAAATCTCCAATGAGAAAGATCTTCAAGGAGGGCCACAATGCTTAAGCAATACTGCTTTGAATAGTCCTACCAGCGCAACATGAACATGCATGCAGCTGCTTATTATTTATATCGCATAAATAAATATATTCACGAGTCACGTTATATATTCTTCATTTCACACACACACCACTTAGTTTCCTTTTCACTTAATATTATATTGGGTTTCCCCGTTCTGAGATATTTCTTCCAGCTGTAGAAGTCTAATAGCTCGCTTGTAATATTTGCTCCAATCTTTAATACAGTTCTTATCCGATACTGATACTTTGGCCAATATATCCGATCGTATTTTCTTTATGATTGTGATCATTTGCAAGATATATTGGCATATCAATTGTGTTTGCAATTGTTTTTGGTACTCCTGATCTGTCACTTCAACACCCTGTCCACGGGTACAAACACCGTTGAAAAGACTGTAGCTGAGAGGCTCTAAAACCTGTAAGTATTTGCTGGAATTGCTGACAAAAGCCTTTTCAAAGAGTCTTTCCTCTTTCCTGGTGAATTTCTTACCATCGATATGTTCAATATCAATTCGTCTTTCTTTGAGCTCTTTTATTATTAAACCCTTGATCATGGAAATCTTGTTCATTCTTGTAATCAATTTATCGATCTCTTGGTCGCAATCGCAGTTATCTAGCTGTCTCTGTGTTTTACTGCGTAAACTGGTTATCTGAAAGTTCAATGCATTCAATTTGTCCAACACATGCTTCTCATAATCCATAAAACGATCCATGATGGTTTCAATATTCAATATTAATAAACAGATATTCTTATCCATGGGCTGTTTCTCCAGCGGCCGAACATTTTCTTTAGCATGCACATCTTCTTCTAGAGCACGAATGTCTTTATTAATCAAATCATCGAGCCCCTTCTTGTCTGAATATGTCAAGCCAAATATCTTGCTCACAATCAATAGGTATTTAACATTCTTGGTCGCGTGACTTGTCATGAGTCTTAGATACTGATTATTGAATAGATCAATATGATCACGACCCACGGTCACGGAAATCCGAATCCTTTTCTTCAGTAACTTGCTATAATCAAAAAGAGCAGCATCACCATCATTACTGGTGTCTTTGTTGATTTTTATGAGATGCTCAAAATTATTATATACTATTTTATGGACATAATTATTTGATAAACAATACTCTTTCAACTCTTTCGTCTTGACGTCAAGCTGCCTGATTTCTTTGATAAAAGCCCGTATATACATGTCGCGGTCTGCTTTAGTAATATCCAAATTACGGACTTCACTGGACGGTAGACTCTTGTTCACGAAGCTTTTGGCTGAATTGAGGGCTATTATCACATTGTAGACCAATTTGACAATCCCTGGTAAATAACTACCAAGCTTTATCAGCTTTGTATCGGCACCTGCATTAAGAGGCATGATCTCAAGCCCTGACACATATTTTGTCTCAGCGAGAAGCCGAAGAACCAACGCTGATTTATGGAAAATGGTATTATATCCATATCTAACGGAATCAAAGTCCAGGGTGTCAAATTTTCCCAAATTCTGTCTGGTGATGCTCACAGAAGGTAGCGTTGTAGAAGTTGATCTAAACAATACTGTAGTCAACTTGACTAAATCACAAGGCATTGTGGTATTTTCGATTAATAATTTCTCATAATCACGTATTACTTCATCATCTCGGACCATAGTAGCCCCTAAATAAGTGACAATGATCTCTGATTGATTGCTATAGATCTGTTCACCAAAGTCAATCACAAGGTTACTGGCAAGAGTATAAGGAATGAATGCCAAAGCATCGAGACAATCGCAGTACTTTTCTCCTAACTTGAGTGTGAAACTTGATAATGTCTTGAAAAGCTTCTTCTTCTCTTCAAAAGTGATGCTGTCGGACATCTTTGCATTCTCTACTGATCCTCATACATAGGGGAATCACTATGTGCCAATTTCACTAATCTTCAAAGCCTCTCATCGTCAGCTGTAGATTAATATTGCATGGATTTTTTGGAAGTTTTTTCGTTTTGGATTTTTTTGCCTGCTTAGATATTGTGCAGATTTGGCCCAACATGACGTCTCTCCAAGTGGTTATTAGAGATAATTGGAATCAATGGACGGATTAATAGATTTGATATGTAATTGATATTGGTTTGACAGTCTTATTCTGAATATTTTATTTTGAAGCTTGAAAATTCATGGAATTGCTCTTCCGGCTTGAGCTGCAATAACTGCTCCAGCGCAAACCGCAATAACCGTTCCGTCTTGAGTTGAAATAAGTTATACCCAGGCATAATTCAAAAAATAAACATTCTTATCTTCATATACAAACATATCGCATATACATCCCATACATCTCCCATCCATCTCCCATCCATCTCCCATCCATATCTACAGCATACCCTAAGTCTCCAAATTATAACCGCACTACAAATCATAGTTCCGCAAATTTCAGCTATATTTTTTCTTAGAATTTTTCATCAAATTTTTCAATAAGCTTCGAAGCAAATCATCCATAATAGATATGTCTATATATAGTAATACTTGCAAGCTTTGAGGAGAAGAGAAAGCTCGGTAACGATGATCGAGACAGTCAGAAACTTCACAGCGACGCAGTTTTATAGAAACTACTCACATGCGTCGCTGAGGTTCCATCCAAGAGTGCACTCACTCATCTCCCAAATGAATATGATGGGCCCGAGATTTCCTATGCAGAAAGACGAAATCGAGATCCTTACTGACCCCAAGGAGTTCTACCGGCAATTAAAAGAGAAAATATCCAACGCAAAGTCAAGAATCTTCTTATCGTCCTTGTATGTCGGAAAGACCCAGAATGATCTCATTGAAACCTTGACGGAAGCCTTGCTGAAAAACCCCGATTTGAAAGTATACATTTTGATTGATTATTTGAGAGGAACAAGAGAATTTCCAAAGAATAGTTCAGTCACGTTATTGAGTCAGCTTTTGACTAAGTTTGACAGCCGTAGAGTCGATTTGCGTCTTTATCATACTCCAAATTTGCACGGAATCACAGAAAAGATTGTGCCAAAGAGATTCAACGAAGGGTTTGGCTTACAGCATATGAAGATCTACGGATTTGACGACGAGGTGATACTATCGGGAGCCAATTTGTCCCAGGACTATTTCACGAATCGCCAGGACCGTTACTATTTATTCAAGAACTCCGGTCTCACCGATTATTTCTTCCGGCTATCGCAAATGGTGAGCAAGATCAGCTACAAAGTCAACTACTTGCCTAGAAAGAACAAGATAGTAATAGACTGGCCTACCAGTAACTTGGTGTCGAATCCGTCCATGAACTTGAAGCGGTTCTTGGTGGAGGCTACTCATTTATTGGAACCTGTATTATATGGAAATCGGGTTGAACATTACGAGGACAACAACCTAGCAGCAGTTTCTGAGGCTGATGATGAGCATTACGATACGATTGTGTATCCTATCAGTCAATTGACCCCTCTTTTAAGCCCCGACAGATCTACTGAGAAACCCTCGATTCTCAGATTGTTATCTTATTGTGACTCCAAGACGGTACAATGGAAGTTTACTGCAGGATATTTCAACATGGATTCAGACATCAGACAGAAATTATTGACCTCCACTTCAAAAAGCGGAGAAGTCATCACTGCTTCGCCAAAATCCAACAGTTTCTTCAAGAGTAAGGGTGTTTCCAAATACTTACCACCAGCATACCTATACAACACCGAGAGCTTTATAAAATCGGTGGTGGCTATGAACAAGTCGCAGCTGATCAAGGTCAAAGAATGGCAAAACGGGGTGGTAAATACTCCAAATGGCTGGTCTTATCACGCTAAAGGAATATGGGCAACGGCCCCTGATGAAGAGCTTCCATCGATAACCGTTGTTGGATCGTCAAACTACACCAAGAGATCGTATTCATTAGACTTAGAGACAAATGTGATGATCATCACCAAAGATGAAGAGCTCAAGAAGAAGATGCAGAATGAAGTCGACAATATCAATAAACATACAAGGGAACTCACAATGAAGGACTTTACAGAAAACAAGGATCCTGATAGACATATAGCCGCTGGTGTCAAGGTGGCAGCCACGATACTAGGAAACCTGCTTTAAGTTAAATAATTGGGGCGTCAATCGGCTTGGCCTTTGGGACGTCGTCTGTATATAGAAAAACTTTCTGATAAATCAACCCAAATAAACTGACCAATGATATGATTGAACATAAACAGCTACCGTTTGCGAAAGGTGGATAAGATAATAGAAACACAAGTAATGAACAGATCTCGAGACAAATTGAATAGAGGGTGTAGCCGTATTTAGAGAACAGAGAGAAGTTCACAAGAAGCTGCGGGAGAAATCGTGTGGTGTCAAGGAATATCCGTTCGACCTCGACAAAATAGAGAAGATCCAACCAAAATACTCCGAAATTCCCTATGGAGCTGTCAGGATGATTGTAGAACAACTTGCTGGCACATGCAACCAAGAACAGGTTCCACACCAAAAACACAAAAAGAACCACTAAAAGAAACCTCGAGATGCCCTGAAACTGTTTCAGTCTGGTAACATTGAACTTTTTGAAGCTCTGATAGAGGAGAATCACACAGGCGTTGAATGCAATCAAACGTAGAACCAAAAGCGAGAGTGATCCATAATATGGTTCGTTTGGATCACGGAGAGGAAACCGGTTGCTGAGCAGTACTTTTATTGGCTGTATAGAGTAAAGCAGGTACAAAAGGACGCTGGTAAGATTATTCAAGGCATTGATGCAAATAAGGTCCAGAGACATACCCCTCACTGATCTGGTTTTATTCTGGTGAAAGATCTGATACACCAATGCAAGCGTCTAAAAGAGGGGTCAGTAATTTTTGAAGGACAGACATTGAGGGACCAAAAGCAGGGAAAAACATACCTTAAGCATCTCCGAAACCACTATTAACCCCATGGTTGATCTAGCTGTCTCTAGCTATATATTTGAGCAGTATAATACATAGAGAGCCTGGCCTCAACAGCGTAGTCCAAACAGCTTTTCAGTTTTAACTAAAGATCCACATCCATGGTGTTTCAAGGAATGCCCATATGGCCTGACACGGAACTTATCATACATAATATTACATGCACCTACATACATCAAAGAAAGTTATACGGCAACGGAAGATTCCAAGTCTTGAGTGGAGCTGCAGCTAAATGCCAAACGTACATCACATCCACGCATCTAGTAAACAGCGCAACCAATCAATGGAGAGACGAATTTGCGTTGCCCCAATCCATAGAACAGGCCATAAAATGACCCTGTACCAGAAACCATACAAAATTGGCCAAACGAGCTACTCAAGATCCGATCCCTTCTTTTAAAAAGAAAAGCTTAAGGGAACTCAATCTCAGAGGGAAAAACCAGATTTTTCTCACTGAATTTGTCTTTTTTCTTGATAAAATCATGATTTTATCGCTTTAAGTACCCGATTTCCTCCTCCAATCAGCCTGATCGTATTCAGGAGACGTCCACCATATGCCAGCCCAGACCCCGAAACCCGCATAGCAGCTGCGACACACAAGTCTCGCGTCATCCAGCACCGATCCGCAGTCCTCAGTTTCGCGATATCCCAGCCCAGACAGTGAAACAGGCTCTTATTTTTCAGAGTTTGACCTTATCTTATCTTTTTATCCTTATCTGCTATCGTCTTTTTACATGCTCTACATGTCACACAGGCCTACGCCAGAACGAACAGCACAAAGAGTACCAAAACCGCCTCACGAACACCGCGATCATATCCTCCGGCCACATACATGTGAAAGATGGGGTCTTTCAACGCTGGAAATTGGAAAATAGATGATGAAGCCAATTTTCCATTTATAGATTTCATGAACAATCATAACGGCCACGGCACAACTAATAGCTCTGGGGAATTCCACGCAAATAGCAATTCTGTGAAGACCAACCCTGGACTAAGTGTAGATTTGAGTTCGATAAGCAGCTTCAATAGCAGGCCCAATAATCCCAACAATAATGCATCGCCGATATCCACTACAAATACGTCATTCAGCCAGAAACGGGACTTCGATTCTGTTGACGCAAAGGGCAACGCCGAGACCAACAGTAAAAACTCAAAGACTAACGACACTGGTTCGAAGGCCAAAAGACGAACTTACAGTCGTAGTACCAACAACAACAACAATAATAGTAATAATAGTAATAATAATGCTAATAATAGTAATGCAAATAACACTTCGAACGCAAACGAAAAAAGCTCCAATAATAGCAACACCATCACCAGCAATAGCAACACCAGCAATGGTGGTAAGTTCATGGTCAGCAAGAACCTTGTCAAGAAACCAAAGGGCCAGTATCCACGCTCTTCCTTCTATTTAGGGTCCTCATCAATATACGACAGTGTGCTTGTAAATCACATGAAATTGAACGGGATCGATCAGGTGCAGCTCACCAACAACATTCTGTTGCGGAAGGTCGACGACAATTCCAGGTTCTTGTTACGAGAGGACTATACGGACGAATTGTATGTGCAGTCAGCCAAGGAAATTGACGAGATCGAAAACATCGTCAAACCATACGGTCCGACGCTTATTGAGATCTATTTCAAGGCAATTCACCCCTTCTATCCGATAGTCCACAAGCGAGTATTTCTAGAGAAATATGAACGAGGGTACAAGGAAGTGAGTGCCCCATTATTGAGCTCAGTGTATTTGTTAGCAATTGAGCTATGGGAAAGCGATGCTAAATTGATAGGACGAAAAAAGCCCGACGTAATTGCCTTGTTCAGAATAGCGAAGAAGGCGTTCCTTGAGGTGCTAGAAAGACCTAAATTGACTGCTGTTCAGGCAGGTCTTTTACTTCTTCAATGCAACACCTCTGTTCCCCCGAATGACAACGGGGCGAACCGGAAATGGGTGCTCTGTTCGCAGGTTGTTTCGTTAATTGAAGAGCTAGGACTTGGCGTAGACTGTGGTGAATGGAAGCTTCCCAAATGGGAGAAAGGACTCCGAAGAAGACTCGCTTGGGCTGCATTTTTCCAGGATAAATGGATCTCTTTGATTGAATCCAGACCATCTCATTTGATTCCGGGGATCAATTGGTTGGTCAAGGAGTTATCTGACGAAGACTTTATAGAATCAGGAGGATCAAGCAGTAGTAGATCGCCCTCGTCGTCTTCTTCAACGTCCGGGAATCATACCAATTTCTTCTATCTGACCTTAAGTAGCAGTGACGAAAGTAACGAGATCGGTAAGCTATATTTCAGAGAATTGATCAATCTATCGTTAATAGTGTCTGAAATCCTCAAGACTTTCTACTCGCTCTCTGTCACCAACAGCCAGACCCATAATATTGAATGGGTGCTTAATAATGCCAAGCCATTGCAGCTCAAGCTACGGGAATGGAATCGCACATTACCGAAGATTCTTGCAACTACAGAAACAAATTTCCCTACCAGGAACCAGAACTCGAACTCGTATCTCAAATTGGCCTATTTTGTGTCTGAAATAACATTACATAGAAAGATCATCGCTACCTTGACTCCTAACGAGCCCAAGGAGCTTATAAATGTCTGTAGAGGCGCTGGAAGAGCTAGACTCGCGGCTGCCGTTGAGTTTGTGGCTCAATTGAAGTCTGAGAATATTCATTCGTTCTGGTATGCGACGGCAGCCTCTGATTTCGCTCTTATTGGCACGTTTGCCCTTATTTTGTATGTAACCAGCACGACGCGCGAGGAGAGTAACTACTATAAAGACCAGATATTCAACTATCGATGGGTTTTGAAGATCATTTCGAAGAACTTCAAGGCTTCGTCGACAGCATTGAGACAGTTCGACACGATTTATTACCAGATACCTGAATTTACGGTCGAAAACTCGTCGTCTCCAGAAAGTAACATCGATAACAACGACAGTAAAAATTTGAAGACCGGTAGTTCAGACTCTAAACATAGAAGAACTAAGTCGAATAGTAGCAATCAGGGATCGTCTGCAGGATCCCCAAACATGCAGAGAAACGTCTCGCCAGTGGCTAATTTGCAAGCGCAATCAAAAAACCTGGACAAGAACACTGATAAGAGTGCAAATAGCGGCAATTCTAAGATTCTGAAGAATGAAATAGACAGCAACAATAACAACAACAGAACAGATATGATGAATTTCCAAACGATGAACATCGCTTCTCTTCCACCTCAACAACAACAGCAACAACAACAACAGCAACAACAACAACAACAACAGCAACAACAACAACAGCAACAACAACAGCAACAACAACAGCAACAACAACAGCAACAACAACAGCAACAACAACAGCAACAGCAACAGCAACAGCAACAGCAACAGCAACAGCAACAGCAACAACAACAACCTCCACCTCATCAACAGTCCCCTGCTAACATGATGCATAACCCGTTTATGGGGTTTCCTCCTCAGGGACCAATGGGTGGGCCTATGACAGGCCCACCTCCACCAAATGCGTGGCAACTTGACCATACTATGGCCATGAGCAACGGGTCTTTCATGCCTGTTATGAATCCATTTACTCATTCTCCTCAGCCCATTTCAGCTAATATCAACAACAGTATACAGTCGACAAACTCTACACCTGCGCCACTCTCTGCGGATGCGTCGGGCCATCCTGGATTCCACTTTGCACTACCTGTTGGGGGTGGCTCTCCTAATGACTACGGCAACTTAAATCTAATGAGCCGAAATGAGCAACAGCAACATGATGGGGGTAACAATAATAATAACAATAGTAACAACAATAATATCAGTAACGACCAATAGATCATTTGATTTCTTATGGCTTTTCTATTTCTATATCTATTCAGAGTTAGAGGTATTTATCTATTTATTTTTTAGTCTGCATTACTAATTAATTAAACAGCCTTATATATATGTACATTAAGATATCATGATCTGTTTTACTAGAGGAACTTCGTAACTTTTCGTGTAGCTGCAACGTCTTCTATAGCACCAGGTCCATCGCCAACTGCTATTGTTTCTACTTTCGTTTTTTCCTCCTTCTGCTCTTCTTTTTGCTGCTGCTGCTGCTGCTGCTGCTGCTGGGTTTGGTCCTCGATTTTGAAGAAGTTATTCAAGTTCTGATCAAACTCTGAATCATTTCGCGATGGAATAAGTTTCTGTTCCAACCGCGAGAAGTCCTGACGCTTCAAAAGCTCATAATTCTCAAACTTGTCGTTGATATCTTTGAGTTCCTGTTCGACATCCAATCCTGTGACCCCTGTATCTAACCTCTGGATCAAGTCTTCAAGCTTTCCGATTTTCGTAGTATACCGTAGATCCATATCTTTGGTCTCTTTTTTGATACTAATGACATTCATCACCTGCGACCCAAACAAGAATATCAATACCGTGGTGTATATCAAAGGATTTCTTGCCTTGGGCTTTTTTGGTGCACTAGTCTCCCTGACTGTGGAGTAATGCATGTGCATTCTGGACCATATTCCGGTTGATAATCCCGAGGGAAATCTGAATGCCTTTAACGAACGAGCACTTGTAAACCGACCGATTTTCATCATTTCGAGGTGTTTCTAACTGTTAGATGTATGGTTGTGTGTTATAATAGCTTTCACCATGAATATCTATGACTCTATGGCAGCCTCCATCATAGATCACTCTGGCTTGTCTGAATTTTCTTGATGAAAATTCTACAATCATCACTGCACAAAACCAGCTAAGCAACACTCTCTACTGATTCACCAAAATTACTAAACACACGCATCACGAAAATGACACTTCTTGGATTTTGGCAAAACTGAAAATGAAACTTCTACTATCAACATGAGATGGGTTGCAGTTCATGGATATTGTTGGTGGAATTGGTAATTTCTGGATAAAAAAATCATAAGACAACATGTTGAACGGCCGTCAGTTACGTCAGCAAATCTCGCAAGTTTTGAACTTTGCCTTGGTGTTATCCACAGCATTTATGTTCTGGAAGGGACTTTCCCTAGCCACTAACAGTGAATCGCCAATAGTGGTGGTGTTGTCGGGATCAATGGAGCCGGCATTCCAAAGAGGAGACATATTGTTTTTGTATAACCGTGAAAAGTTCGTCAATGTTGGTGATATTGTTGTGTATAAGGTCCAAGATAAGACCATCCCAATCGTGCATCGTGTAATGAATGAGCACCATGCTGAGAGAGTTTCTAGCTCAAAAGAGGGGACCACGACCTCGAGCAGTAAGCAATTGATTTTGACGAAAGGTGACAACAATCCTGTTAACGATTTAAGCTTGTATCATAGAGGCCAAGTGTACTTGAACCGTGAGAGAGATATCTTGGGTTCCGTGAAAGGCTACATACCTTTTGTGGGCTACGTCACGATTTTAATCACCGAGAAGGAATACTTAAAGTATGCTTTGATAGCGTTCATGGGTATTTCGACGTTCTTGTCGAACGAGGAGTCATGATTTTATATGGTAATAAACGAATAAGTTATTTAGGTTTGACGTAAGCCATACATGCTCTCTATATGTCCCATTTTGCTTATATTATATCACGTGCATACTATATAGAACACAACTAATCAAACGGAGTCAAGTAAGCCTCGGCAACGAATCTGGCTCTGGCATTCAAAAACAACTTCATTTCACTGATCTCTTTATCGACATCCTCCATAAATTCAATAACAAAGTCCACCAATTTGTGTTTCAACAACTTGTCTGTGTGGAAGTTGGTGATCAAAAAACTCAAATCGTAGCCGGCCACCGGTACTCTTCTCAATATAAAGAACTGCTCCGCTCTTGCGGTCAAAAAGCGGGTGAATTTGTGCACCAAAATGTGTTCAATCTCATCGGATTGCTTGATTTTTATTGACACTCTCACAGAGTTGATAGAACTTTCAATTAACACCTTCTCGTTTTCATTTCTTGACACCACCATTGGATTCAACAACACCTCAACTGTCTTTTGCGCCTCTATCTCGGGACTATTGTGTCTTTCAGCCACTTGGGACGAGAAATCCTCCAAACTCAAGGCTGCCGTTAATGAGTGTCTGACTGCTGTAAGGTATGGTTTCAAAGATTGCGACATTTTTTGCTATTAGTTATTGTTTATTATTGATTGACTGTACTAGGTCACGGTTTCTTGGTCTGTTCCTGTTCTCTCGCCGCGTAGTAACTTTGCAATGTTACTTTGTCCTCTTGTACTTCCGTCAAACTCCATAACATTAACGTATCAAATTTGATTTTTGATTTTTTTTCCGTTTGAGAAAAGGAGGTGAAAAATGCTTATATAAGCAATATATGGGGTTAGCTGTGCTGTAGGCAATGCCTGCCAGTAAAGGACTAATGATATGAAGATAGTAGGATAATTGAAATATAGTAATGTATTAATAGATTAATCGTAAAAAAGTAGCCAACGGTCTCCCCTATGCCTTCCCTAACGTCTTATTGTACTGCTTCTCAACATTCTCGACAAACCGCTCTAATGGTAAAATAAAGAAATGATGGGTTAATGATGGGAAATTCTTTCTATGCAAACCAAACCATTCTAACGGAGGCGTGGCATTACCTAGTTCTCTTAATTGAGGGGCTCCAATCACAGGAGGCTCGACTGCAATATACGTATATTCCTCGTCCTGTTCTGCGTCTTCCACTCTTCGCTTCAACCGAAGCGACTCGAGTTTCTGGTTGGCTTTTAACAACGCCTTACTAGTGTCTTGTTCATGGATTTTGTTTTTGGCAATTCTCGAAGATAGGGCCTTTTCATGAGAATCATACATCGATTTGATGAAGTTGATCGATCCTAAATTCCATCGAATATCCACAGTATCTCCAAACGAGCTCTGATACTTATAGTTAATCACCTTCGAGTCCTTGTCTTGGATACTCTCCATATAGATCAGAATCGAGGGCAATATGAAAATCACTCCTCCTTTAGCTTCTTCTGCCTTCTTGAAGAATTCACCAATGTTGTTTGAGTTGAGGTTTGTCAGAGAAAATGGAGATTTAAAGGAGGCAAGAGAAACATCCAAATTCTTCCATTGCAAGACCAATTTGGACGAGATTTGATTTTCAATGAGTTTCCGGCCATATTTGGCACTGATTCTTCCTGATCTGACTACCAAAACGTTCATGTCAGCCAAGGAACTCGGATACACTTGGATCAAAAAGCTGTCCACAGAAACTGCCACTTCAGTACGTAAATTGGTGAAGGTCTTGAGGATATTTAGCAATTTGGAATCGTCTGAAGACCCACTCTTCTCATTTTCAACCAGGTTATTTTTGTCATCTGCTGCTTTAGTGGTGAAGTCTAGAGACCCTGTGTCACGCAACACATCCGTGTAGGAGGTTTTATTATTAGCCCTGATCCGCATGAACGCATTCAAAATGTCCATGAAGTTTGAAGCTGCTAAGGACGTCAAGTAGATGTTTATGTAATCCAAAGAGGCGGTACCGATCAACAAATCAGTCTTAGCCAGATCTTTGCCTCTTTGGTTGAACAATCCTAAGTTCATGTTCACGAGACTTGCGGCAAAAAACGTATGATAATCGAACCCAATGATCGCCTCAAACGCTTCCATACCTCCATGGACAAAAACTAACGGAATGTCGAAGATGTCTTCGTTGTAAGCCCACATGATAACAGACTTCAATCTAAGGTTTCTCAAGGCAATCTCTGCACTCAATCTACCTTCAGATTTCAATACTAATGTATCTAATCCAATGGTTAAATTCTGCTCCCAAGAAGAAGCTTTGTTTTGCACCACCCAAACTCTATCCAAGCTGAGGGTTGTGATTCCTAATGATTTTCCTAGATCAACACTCAAGTCAATATCGGAAACGAGGAACGAAACGTTCCAAGGGAACGCCTTAGTAGTCGAAACTTCGTGGACTCTTTCAGTAAGAGTTTGGTTCTTCAATTTCTTGCTAACATCTTTAGATTTCGTAGTTGATTTGCCAGAGGTTTCATTCAATATAGTAGGCGACCAGATATCGATGAAAAGATCTAAATGTTGCATTTGATCTGTCTTCAAATACGACTTTATATGCGATATTTCTCCAGAAGAACAAAGCTTGATTATATTATCTTCATCACTAACAGTGCTCACATAGGTGATGATCTGTCCGATGCTGATAGAAGCACTGACCTGACGCGAATAAACATGCTGTAACTTGGCATTCAAGTTACTGAACAAGGTGGTAAGAGATAAGCCTGAGTCACTTGAACTCAATAAGAATTTGATACCATCTAGACCTATCACTGCCTTGACTTTGGCACGTGGTTCGCAACTCAAACTCACCTTCTGTGCCTGCATATTGACACAGAAATCTAAATCCACGTTCTTGAACAACTTGGTGAGGTCTAGTAACACATTGCCTTGCTTATTTTCATCTTCCGCTTTGGTTGATATAGATGCAGACGCAGACGCAGACGCAGATGTAGAAGTAGAAGTAGATATAGCTGCAGACGTGACAGACAGCGACAATTCAGAGGCGTTACTAGATACAGTTTTGAAACTGTTGTATATGTCGGAAATTACCGGCAAACATTCACAGCTAAGATAGTTCTGAGATGCAAATATAAGGAACTCGCCTCTGAAAAAATGCGATGTAGGTCCTGCTACCTTACGATACCCGAGAGTAATTTGCACCGCAGGAGAATGAAGCTTCAAGGAATTCTTATCGTTTCCTCCTGACTGCAGAACGATGACTTTTGCACCCGCAAAACTGATTAAACAATTGACAGAAGTGAATAACTCACTGAATTCTTTCATGTAGTCAATTTCTGCTTGAGTTGTGGGCGATGATTTGGGTGTATCTGCCGGAATCGACTTGAAAAACTGCTCTTTCAAAGCCTGGGTTGTTAACACGGACTTGATAAACCGGTCACTCAAGATAAGATCTTTAGACGAGAGTCTGACATCGACCTCTTCACCCGTGACTTTGATATCAACGTTCTTTTTACCTTTGCTAGTCTTTGTAACGTTATATATCAACTGAATGTTTGGTACTAACGCCCGATTTGTGATATTGATTCCTTTGTAAAAAGTATCCGAGGTTGCTCCAAACGACGATGATATATACCCTTTGATAATGGAGAGTTTACCGACGCCTTGGCTAGAGATTATATACACCCTGTCGCAGCCAAATGTGATTCCTGAGGGCTCCAATTTACTGACCTCGCGTTCTCCCAACAACCATCCAAAGCAGAAGTTATATGCTAACATATGGATCGAGAATCTTTCAAAGAAACTCTCTGAGAAATTCTGGAATAAGCTGCTTTGCGTAGTTAAGTCTTTACTGTCGTCATCGTCCATTTTGAACTTAGATAAGAGTAGACTTACCTGGTTTACACACTCTAGCAATTTGATCAATGAATAAGGACATAAACTGACATTAGAGTGATTGGATGTGATCTCTATAGTCTGTTTGGCGCTCAGTGTTTCTTGAGAATTTTTTGAAGCAATTTCAAGACCAATGTCGATCATCTTCGAAAGATAGTCGGGGACCACTGGATCTTTAACACTCAAAATCAAGTTTTCAAGCTGAAACTCACCAACCACGGGGGTTATAACGGACGCATCAAACTTCTCTCGTGCGTCATCTATAAAGAAATTATGAACAGTCAAACTGAGGGAGTTAAGATTCAAGGACACTTCCTTTTCATCAAAGTTGAGCGAGATATTAAACGCAGTGACTCCTATTTGGATATGACAGACCATAGTGTCTATAATACTTGGGCTAGACAGCTCAAGAGGGAGAGCTTCTTTTTCTATCTTAACTTCATTAGAGACGGATCCAGCATCAAAATATTGCACTAAAGAATCAATCTTTGCTTTGACTTTGTCAAAAGCATTAGAATACAAAAGGATATCCTCTTTCATTCCGAGTCTTGATACCAACACATCGTTGATGGCCCGAAGAACCGACGGAACTCCAAGCTGAACAGTTCCCAAATTGAGAACACTGGTAACGAACAACGATTTATTGAAGTGTCCTTTTAAGGTGTGCTCGATTTTGTCCTGGGAATAACGTACTAAGTATTTTTTGCCGTACGAATTGTGAATCAAATCCATAGAAATATCTTGGGCAAACGAGTAGGAACAGAAGGCACCTTCAAAATACGAAGCCTTCACACCTACACCATCAATGAAACCTTTACCAAAAATAGGAGAAAGAAGCTCAATGTTGAGTTCACAGCGGTCAATATTGAGCACCAATAGCATTTTTATCGACTTCCATAAGTCTTTTGGGAAAGGCGAGGAATTTGGTTCAGGTTGGAGTGCCGGTGGCAGCTCTTTTTTGGACGCTAACATTTTAAGTAAATCGAGCCTATTGAACACCTCTATCAAAGAAGGGATCTCTTTTGAAGCTATTGCGTTCAACAGCGACGCATACACATCAGAACCGCTTTGCATGTGCACGCTAGTCAAGCCAATATCCATCAGGGCCGAAGTGAAGCCACTGAATAAGATACCCGAGTTTGAGACATTCAACTGTAGTTTCGACATCTGATACGACAAGATAGATTGGCCATGGAAATTAACATCCAAATGCATGTCTCCAACCGAGGATATGTCGTTTAGCGGGAAATCCTTCGAAAGACCTTCGAATCTAAAATATTTGGAACTTGTTATGTCAGTGAAATTTCCAGTAAGAGAAAAGTCACTGAGGGCAATACAGTGGTTCGAACTTTCTATCGATGTCAAAAAGTGCACTACTAATGGTTTCATAACCTTGCTAGGCTTATTATTAGTCTGTTTCATAGCTTGGTTCTTGCTTGATTCGATACTTTTCAAACTATTGGCATTGCGTTCTTCTTCAGGAGCTGCTACGAAAGCCTTTGCAAACTTAGCTAGGTTGAGAGCTAATAAAGAGATCCGGGACTCAACTGACTTCAAAAATACTCGAGCATTGATCTCGCGAATCAGGTCGTCTCTATGTTCGTCTAGAAACAACTCTGTTGATAAGGAAGTGAATTTTAAGAAATTGTCTTCCACCTCAAGAGACGTTAATCTTATCATCAACTCATGCAACTCGATCTTGAGTCCTTCTTTAGTATCATGAGGTAGCTCTTTAGATGTCTTATCAGGGTTCGAAAACACCTGATCAAAGAGAAAATCGTTCCCTAAATTCGAGAATTCCCAGCTTCTCCAGTGGGAGAAAATTCGAAGCACTTCGTTTCGAGCCTCAACCTCATCCGACCAAATATGTTTCTGAAGACGACCAATATTGTTCTGCCAATCATAAGGAAGACTCTCTAAAATATGTCTGAATCTGATCAAGATTCTCCAACTGTCGTAGGCTCTGACATGTGTACTTTGCGAGTGACGGACAATGTAAGTGGGTTTCGTCAACACAGGCGAGTCGTTATCAATATGATACTCTTTACTAGCAACAGAAAGTTTATATAGAAGCTCAACCTGGTGTTGCTTTGCATTATCAGAAAGAACAGCGGCCTTTTCGGCCAAACGCTTGAAGAATGCCAGTTGAATCTCGGCAAATTCTCCAATCCATTCGATATGCTTTTCAGCAACACATAACCCGAGCGATTTCACATCAAGAGACGCAATAGTATTAAGTGTCTTGTCCAACCAGAACTCCATCGATCCTATAGTTAACGACAGAGATTGCAACCGTGAGTGTGAGAAGCCGCGAAATTCCGCTTTAGTCGTATTATCAAGGATGTTCACTTCTATATTATCTACATTTACAAAAGCCTGGACTTCGTCTTGTTTGCCAGTCTTCTTTGACGGATCTTTCAAGCTGACAGCTGCGGTAGGATTGTATATAGAAACATCAACAAAGGTGTCCTTGAACACCCGATTATTCATACCTGCGAGGTCATCAACATCAACGTCATTGAACTCCCCGTATTTGAGGTTAATTACAGGAGTCAAAAACCGGATATTTTTAACAGCCGATGTATCAACAAGGGAGTTTCTACTGATCAATTCCTCACATATTTTAATCTGTAACGCGTCCAAAATGCTCTGGGGCGAGTAATGATTGAAAGTAGCCAATACTTCTAGGGCACTCTCGACTGCCTGAGGAGAAACAACAATATCGATATCAGCAAGATTGAAAATGATGTTATCATACTCAAAGTTTTCGTCACTCATATCAAAAGCTGGGGTAAAATCGGCCTCGTTGTAGTCCTGATAAGTCTGGTCTTCTCCAGGGATCTTTTTGGCGTTTTTAGTAGCAGATTTATCGCCTGAAAGTTTGCTGTTTGGCAAGAATTCAAACAAGTTTCCGTATTTGGTGCTGGACCCAAAATCCTCTAGGTCTTCATCCACAGTAGTATCAAAGTACGAATCGTCATTGAACGCCATGGTAACTTCCTCGAGATAATTTGTGTCCATCGGGAAATCGTTGAACACAACATCAACTGTTTGACTGGTCAACGGCGGAGGAAGATCAGGCAACGAAAGAGAAGGATATATTCTTCCATATGATCTTTGGTAGATATCATCTCTGTTTTTATCGCGTAAGACGAAAGGCAGTCTATGGAACGGACTGTCATGAGCTTTAACATGTTCCTGTTGAAGATACCGATGTTTTGCAAAGTATCTCTTTCGACAGAAGTTTGTCAAATAAAGTGACGTACTAAGAAACGCAGTATATTTTTTTGAGCGCAAATCTTCGACCTTTGCCTCGACGGTTCTGATCTTCACATCTAATCGTGATGTATATCGATTGTTTGATATATCATTCATTTTTACCGATAAGGGCTCGAGTAGAATGTTAAGAGACGACGATCTATGCTCATCATTAAGCTTGATAGAGATCGTAGGACACAGGAAAGTGAGAACAGTTATATCATTGATCACTGGGATTTGAACCATCAATGCATTTTCCAAGTCGTTAAACGTGTAGACAAGATTATCAAGCGAATGAATGAGAGCCTTCAAGAACTTCCCGGTGGAATTTATAGCAATGTCACCGGTACTAATGTCCCATTTACAAACATACGTAGGTTCTAACGGAGGTAAGCCGAACATTCGATGACCATGGATAACCACACCCTTAATGAACATATCTGGGTTGTTGTTCAAATCCGGCAAATATACTGCCTTATACACCATCTCGGGATTATTTTCAACCAAAACAGCCTTTAATGGAGTGATATCCAATTGCATATCCATATAATAATTTGTGAATCTGATATCGATATCGAAATTAGGGAGTTTTGCCGCAATAAACGAGTCACAGTCGTACATATTACACGGAAGAATAAGACATCCATTATCTACACAAAATGAGAACAAAACATCAAGCTCGTTCTCCACTCGCTTGATCTGCTTGATCTCCTGTCTTCGTTTACGACTGTTTTTAAACCGAGGGCCAAACTGCGAGCTGTTGTCCATATCACGACTGGTTTCTTTAAAACCGGGTTCGCTACTGTTGTTGTTGTTGTTGTTGTTCCGAGGGTTGGCACTTGCGGTGTTTTGGCACTCCGTATATTCGTCAAGCGTGCGGAAATGAATGTTTTCCCCAAAATAGTTCTCTTTGACATCCATAATGTACTTGATCACGAATCCGTACGCTTTAAAGGTCGTGTCAGCAAGCAAACAATCAATCACAATAGTATCCACAGCATCAATCTCGATACTGTTGTAAAACGTGTATGATCCGGAGATTTTCATGTTAGTTCCCCTGGCCAATTCGTTGTCCTTGAGGAAAGTCTTGATAGTATGCCATGGTGGAGTATCCAAATGCATGGCTAATTGCGACGAGTCAACTGAGAAATCAATCTTACTTGATTTGGAAAAGATGCTGTGCATCGGAATATACGAATGGACTTTCAAGTCAGGGGTTTGGAACGACAAGAAGATGTTATCGTTGAAATCAAGCGAGTTATTGATGATGTTCTGACTGTTAAGATTCAAATAGAGTTTGACACCATTTTCAATGTTCCAATTGAGAATATATTCATATGGTCTGAAGAGGTTATACGACAACAAAATCTCGTCGGCATTCGTCTGCAATTTGTTGTCTGTTGTAGCAAAATCAGTAGCCAAATCGGATAATAACGAAATGTGTTCTCTCAAAATGAAGAGCTCACCATTTGATGACACATTGTCGATGTTCCATTTGATGATGTCGGTCCATTTGAGCGGATAGTTGATGTTGAGGTCGAGTTCATGCGAATCTGCCCGGTATAGCACGTCGTGATTGATTGAAGAGCTCAACTCCGGATGTCTGAGAGAAACGTGTACCGACTGGTTCGAACCAGAGACCGTATTTTCATACTCAGTGATCAGATCCACCACGCTATCCTCGGATATCTTCAACTCGATCCATGCGAACGACTTCTTTGCGTCGCTGTCCGGAGCATCAGATGTTTGACCATCTGGGTCTTCAGACGAGAAAGAATGAGTGGCCAGCGTATCTTCTGCATCTACATTTGATGCGCGGGCATCAGACTTTAGCTTTTCGCTTTTTTCGATGGATTTTCGTAAATCCTTTGAGTACTCACGCATAGGGATTCGAATTATAGATTTATCGTCTACAAACTTCAAAGAGAAGTCGAAATATGTGTACTGTCTTGTAGCGTTCTCCAACAAAGCTGGCGTTGCCTTTGAGTCGATGAAATTGTTGGCCTGAGGGAAAAACACCTTGAAGAACGAGACTCTTTGTCGGTCTGTCCAGGGACCGTAATATATCGTACTCTCGTGCAAGCTGATTTCCACTCCAGTTTTTGGCGGATCACCACCATTACCTATATCGGGACCAACCATGGGCTTTAAATCAAAGTTTTTGGAGGACTGTTTGGGCACCTTTCCAGGGATATCATAGAAATAAACCACCTCACACTTAGGACAATCTAAAAACGTTCTATATACGGCATATTCCTGACTAATCTCCTTGTCTATGTCAAAATCATTGTTTAGAAGCTCGTCGTCATCAGCCTCGAGATACTGTGGAAGACCCTTCCAGTCTGCGAACTTGGACGGTTTTAATTTACTGTGTTCAGAATTAAGGTGTCTGGCATGTCTGTAGCGGGGATTTCGCGAGAAACGACGGTACAGAAGGTGCAATATGTTTTGAAAATCGCCCCATAGAGTTTTTACCTTCTTGAATCTTCTTAGTTTCCTTCTCCTTATATACTCTTCGTGGATATTGAAGTTGGTTGAGTCTAGATTAGAGAGAAGTGGCCCAGAATAACTGGCATTTGGCTTTAATTGAATAGTGAGCTTGAAAAGAGTCACTGCGAGATTCTGTCTGTAAGAATCCAAGACATTCTCTGCCTGATTTATATCATAAGTTCCGTCCAAATCCTCAAAAGAACCCACTATTATTGACTCAGTGTTCTCATTTCCCACAACTACACCGGCCTTATGGACTGTAAGGGCTACAGGTAACAATTGAAGGATATGGAAGTACGAGGAAGGATCACTGGCACTACTGCTTGAAGAATCGCACGAGTTGGCAGAATAACTAGTGAGATTGCTCTTCTCGAAAGAAGACTCGGAAAACCGTTTATGCATGTGCTCTGCCTCAGGTTTGTCAGCGTTTTGCTTGAACAACGCATTGAATATCTTCTGGATCTTCGAACCATCCATCTCTATATGGTCTTTATTATCATGATTCTGTTTTTTAAGCTCCTCTAGCACGTAATCGTACGCGTAGGTTCTATTGTAGAGAAAGAACTCAAGACCAGTCAACTGGATTAATATTTTACAGGGCAACGAACTGTTTTTGACCAGCTGTTGGGCACCGAGATTCTCTTCGTCACCAGGTTTCACGGAAGCAGCAGCAGCAGAAGCACAAAGCTGTTCACTTGAGAGGCCGTAGGCCGACTTCTGGGTCTGGAAGAACCAGTATCGCCAGGTTATCGTGCCTTCTAATATACAAAGGGTGAAGTCATTGGTGACTATCGAGAAGTTTTTGATGAAAATACGTCCTGCTAGCAAGGATATCTTGAATGACTGAATATGCACCGCACATTGAAGGTATTTCCAAGTCACCATTCGCACACAAAACGTGAGGACCATCCCGATAAGTCTATTGAAGAAGAACATTAAAGTGATGGAGAGAAGAAGAATGAGGATCCAGTCGAGTAAGAACACGACCGAGATCTTGTCGGAGGTCAATATTGAGTAGGACATTGTTATATATTGGAGAGATTAAGGGAGAGTTATGGATGGCTATTGCTATTGGATTGAAACAGGTGCCGTTTCGCAGCAATAATTATGTGAAGTTCTTTATCGATGTGTCATGAATACCATAGGAATAGTAATAGTGGTGGTAAGATAGTGATGATGATAAGAAAATACAGGTGATATAAAAGCAACTACTATATTTGAACCGGTTATTGTTGTGAGTATCTCATGAATTGAGCATTGATTGATTAAAGATCCAATAGCTAGCTGCTTCTACTCCAATTCTAATGTAAATCAAATATTATTTCAAATTATTGCTCTTCTAAAAAAAAAAGAAGTCTATGGAAAATTTTTGGATTATATTTAATAGAAGATGGAGGATGATAATAGAGGATAACTCAGTATCGAAGCACACCAAAAGAAATAGGAGCTGATTAGCAAAATGACTTGGAGCGAAGCAAAAGACCCGAGTGGTCGTGTATATTATTACAATAGTGAAACTAAGAAGTCTAGTTGGAACAAACCCAGAGAATTGTTCACCAGAGAAGATGAGCTACTTGAAGCCTCGGACTGGCTGAAATATTTCTCCAAGGAGAACAAGAAATATTATTATTACAACAAGGTGACCAAGGAAACCACCTGGAACTTTCCTATAAAGGAGGAAAAGGAGAAGCCTACTGGAGGTGTCAAGCGAAAGGCGGAAGAGAGTGTGGACAGCGACCAGACACAGAAAGCTACCGAAACAACAACCTCAACAGCGACCTTAACAACAGCCCCAGCAGCCTCAACAACTTCAACAACCTCAACAACCAACGAACATGCCGCAAAGAAAACAAAACTTGAGGACAAAAATGATACTAATTACGAGAAGCTCTTTCAGAAACCCCGCGTATCAATCAGTAATCCAGCTATGTCAAGCATCACCTCGGTGATATCCTCGCAAAAAAGATCAAAGACAGAGAACGAGTATATAGCGATGCTCAAAGAGTCAGAAGTAGATACAACGTGGTCGTTTCAACAGGTGATGGAGCGGTTTATTGCCGAGCCACGCTACTGGAGCATATCTGATCCTCTTATAAAGAGACAGTTGTTCGAGGAGTACTTGGTTGAGAAGTCTAAGGCGGAGCTCATGAGGGAAAGCAATTCAAAAGAACGGTTCCAGAATGATTTCAAGAAGCTTTTGAAGAAACACGAGGGTCTGATCAAATATTACAGTCGTTGGAAGACTATCAAGAAGATGCTCAGTGACGAGCCAATATATGTGCATTCAATCTTGTCTGAAGCCACAAAGAAGAAACTTTTCGAGGAGATAACCGATTCATTAAGGAGAAAGAAGAAGGAGCAAGAAGCAACCCTTAAACGGGAGACGTTGTCGGAACTAAACGAGTACTTTAATACAAGTTTGAAGCAGTACATCACGATGGACTCAAGTTGGTTGGAGATTCTTGATATAATCAAGAAAGACGTGCGGTTTAAGCAGAACAAAAACTTTGTCAATTTGAACAAGGCAGATATTCTCAAAGTATATAGAACTAAATACGAGGCTTTAGAAGCAGAAATAGTCAAGGACAGCGATATGTTAGCAGCACAGAATTACAGACAAGACAGGATTGCCCGTGACAACTTCAAGGCCCTACTCAAGAGGCTCAATCACGAAGGACTTATTAAGATAAACACCAAATTTAAAGATATCTACGCGCATATCAAAGAAAATGACAGTTTTATTGATCTTTTAGGAAGAAACGGGTCTACGCCGCTTGAACTCTACTGGGATCTCATTGAGGAGCAGAACATTCTTGTTAAAGCCCAGAAGGACATCATCTCGAACTTTTTGGTGGAACTGGGATTCAATGTGTTGGTGCGACCAAGCGAGGAGTTTTTCGAGTTGATCAGAAACTCTAAGAAAATCGCTACTATAATCAAGGACTCAGACCGGGTGTTTTTGAACGAAAACATTCTATATATCTACGAGCTTTTAGCAAAACAGAGCTTGATTGAGCTTGTGAAACAGAAAAAAGCCACCGAGAAACAGCTTGAAGAGGCCAAACAGAACTGTCGTATGGTATTTTCACATCATATCAGGGACAAACATCTCTCAGGAGACGCAAACACCAACAAGTTGTTGGTGTTGAACGGATTGACCTGTGACATGATTCAGAGAGAAGTGAGTGCTGAATTGGCTTCTTTCAGAATGTTTTCGGCTCAAAACTACAGGCTTTTATTCAGTCAAAAGCTCGCTAAAAACTTGGAATTAGGGTATTTCACCCTGCATCCTGAAGAGCATGATATCTTCGATTTGGCTGCTTCCGAGGCTCCAGAGGCCGTTGAAAAAGAGGCCAATAAGATCTTGGAGTCAGTCTTTGACCAGGTGATTGGTGCATTGAAACAGGAGGTTTTAAGCAGAGAAAGGTCTGCTAGAAGCGGGCCGTCAGTGCCAGACACTATTGAACTTAGCTATTGAGCTTGCTATTGATGGTTGGCCCATCCCTAAATATGAACCATACTACTGGGTTTACTGGGCTTAATCGGCCAAATATAAAATCGGATCTAAAAACCTTACCTTCCGTCCAAATATGGGTTAAATAATGTCCATATTATAATAGAAATCGTCTGAATAGTAATATCTGAATAGTAATATCTGAATGGTAATATCTGAATAGCAATATCTGAATAGTAATATCTGAATAGTAATACCTGCATAGTAGTTTCCATAATGTAGGTTGTAATCACACCCGTAGTAAACACAATCACAACAATTACAAAAATCACAACAATCGCAACATAACCGCATATTAGATCATAGTCGAACCTATACTATCCCACATCTCCCCCATGGTAACTACTTAATGAAAACTTTTCCGTTCCTTTCCAGTGTTTTATCCTCTCGTATTTAAGCTTGCAGATCAATCATCATAATTCTTTGGTAAAAAAGCCCTTTCTGCACAGTAGTGCTCATCAAAGTTGGGCACATATCGGCACAGTGCGCCAGCTTAGTCCCACTGGCCCAATCCCATGCTGGAGCTGACTCAGAATGAACAGATAACTTGAGACACCAACAAAGGCTATAATAATTTTTTTGAAAAAGTTTCCTATTTAGGAAAAACATAAATATAAACATGTAAACAAACAAAGAACCAAGTAGTTGAGTGGGATTTTCAGAATTTATATATTAATCAATGAAAAGACGAGCCAGTTGGAATATTCAGAGGAGACCTTGGCTTTTGATCTGCTAGATAACCGCTACCTAATTGCTATCTGATAGAATTGCTTGACATTTATAGGTTTGCTTGATAAATTATAGACCAACTGGACCTCGCTCATTATGTCCGGCCAGAATCCTTTCGATGACGAGGACTACGAGTCTCCATATGCTAGTCCCTCTAAACAGATGTCATCTCCATACTCCAGCCCCGCAAAACAGCCGGCCTTCCCCTCAATACCTGCTCCTGAAGCTTCGTTCCAGGGCTCTTCTCCAAAGAGATTCAGCCAGTCGATCTTTTCGGCATCCAATTTCAATGCCTTCCCGCAGACCAACGACGAGATCGAGTCGGCACACTCCGCCAGCTCGTCTCCTTCGAGAAACAACAGCAGATTCTCGCCTTCAGTTTCCTTTGGCAAAAGAAGTTCAGTGTACAGCAGCCAAACCAATAACGATCTCCAGAGCTTCAATACCTCACCCACTATCTTCAATAGCAGTGCAATTAACAAAGATTTCATCAAGGCCGCTATGAAGAACGAACAGCTACCTCTGCAGGAGCACGGGATACTATCACAGACACCTACTGATCGTTCTGCTTGGTCTAGAATGGAATCCAGATCCAGATCAAAGAGAACCTCTGTTATTATGGAGGATCCAGAAGAGGAGACCGAAGAAATAGATATCAATGATTACGAATCATATGGAAGAGGCTCACCAACGAGATCAATGTCTCCACTGAAACCTCTTTTTGATAACGCAAACAATAGCATCTATTCACCTTCAAGAAACCCTTCACCTACAAGATCTACTGCCACAGCTAATCCGTTCTTGGATTCCCAAGCTGATGATGCCGTCTCGTACTCGCCTAGCAAGTACACTTCCAGTAGATATTCTCCTAGTAAATACTCTTATGATAACACCGAAACGATTACCTTGAACGACGACGAAAACGAAGACGAACTTTACTCGAAGATGCAGAGCCCTTACTCGCATTCGATGGGCTCGTCTTCCATGTCGACTGCCGATTTCAATTACGATGAAAAACAGGGCAAAAAGACCATCATGGCCATGAACCATAATAGTTTGGATCAACAATCAACCGTAGCTAGTTTGGACAGAAACATGCACACCACCATTCCATTGACCCACCAACCAAGAAGAAACAAGGGATTGAAGAAGGAATTCCGCTTGGAAAGAGGTAATTTGGTGTTGGAAAACCCTGTACCTACTAAATTGGCCAGTTTCCTCCCAAGACGTGATGATGATGAGTTCTTGTTCATGAGATACACTGCTTGTACCTCTGATCCAGATGATTTCACCAAAAACGGGTTTACTCTTAGATCAGCCAAATATGGTAGAGAAACCCAGATCGTTATTTGTATCACCATGTATAATGAAGACGAGATCTCGTTTGCTAGAACTATGCATGCAGTGACACAGAATATTGCCCATTTGTGTGCCAGACAGAGATCTAGAGTCTGGGGTGATGACGGATGGAAGAAGGTACAGGTGATCATTGTTAGTGATGGTCGTGCTAAGATTTCCCCCGGTATTCTTGAGATTCTTGCTGCTATGGGTGTTTATCAGGATGGTATTGCCAAATCTTTTGTTAATAGTAAAGAGGTCAAGGCCCATTTGTTTGAATACACTACCCAGGTCTCGATCAACACTGACTTAAAGTTCCAAGGTGCTGAAAAGGGAATTGTGCCAGTCCAGATTCTCTTCTGTTTGAAGGAAAAGAACCAGAAGAAGATCAACTCTCATAGATGGTTATTCAATGCTTTCTGTCCGGTTTTGGATCCAAATGTCTGTGTTTTACTTGATGTGGGTACCAGACCTGACAAATCAGCAGTGTATCATCTCTGGAAGGCTTTTGATAACGACTCTAACGTTGCTGGTGCTGCTGGAGAAATCATTGCTATGAAGGAGAAAGGTGGATTGAATCTTTTGAATCCGTTGATTGCATCGCAAAACTTCGAATACAAAATGTCCAATATTCTTGATAAGCCACTTGAGAGTGTGTTTGGGTACATTTCCGTGTTGCCAGGTGCTCTTTCTGCATACAGATATTGTGCTTTGAAGAACCATGACGATGGAACTGGTCCTTTGAACTCATATTTCAAAGGTGAAACGCTTTCAGGAGCTGCAACCAGGGATGTCTTCTCGGCAAATATGTATCTTGCAGAGGATAGAATCTTATGTTGGGAATTAATTGCCAAAAGATCCGAAAGATGGGTTCTTAAATACGTCAAACAGGCTAGAGGTGAAACCGATGTTCCTGATAATTTGCCTGAATTCATTTCTCAAAGAAGACGTTGGTTAAACGGTGCTCTTTTTGCTGCTTTATATTCTCAGCTTCATTTCAGACAGATTTGGAAAACCGATCATTCATTTGTTAGAAAGTTCTTCCTTCATATCGAATTCTTCTATCAGTTTGTTCAATTATTGTTCTCCTTCTTCTCTTTGGGGAACTTCTATTTGGCCTTCTATTTCCTCGCTGGATCTCTTGCAAACACTTCTGCCATTTCTAACAATGGAGGGTACTGGATCTTCACGATTTTGAACTATTTCTGCTTGTGTGACTTGACTAGTATTTTCATAATTTCTATGGGAAATAGACCTCAGGGAGCTAAACATTTATACCTTGCAAGTATGGTGTTATTGACTGTATGCGCCCTTTATAGTATGGGTTGCGGTCTCTACTTTGTGGCTAAGACAATCAACGAGAAAAAGGACGGCAATGTTACTGATTCTGCATTTGTCAATATCGTTGTTTCATTATTATCCACTTACGGTCTTTACGCGATTATGTCATTCATTTACATGGATCCATGGCATATATTTTCCAGTTCTCTTCAATATTTCTTGATGTTGCCTTCTTATACCTGCACGCTTCAAATCTATGCCTTCTGCAATACCCACGATGTCTCTTGGGGGACCAAGGGTGATAATAAACCAACTGCCGATTTAGGACGTGCCATCATCAAAACTGACAAATCTGGTCACGAAGTGGTGGAAGTCGAAATGCCTAGTGAACAGCTAGATATTGACAGTGGATACGAAGAAATCTTGTTTAATTTACGTGCAAGAAGACAAACTCCTAGAGGAATCAAGTCTTTGGCCGAAAAGGAGATTCCCGAGGAAGATTACTACCGTGATATCAGAACCAGAGTTGTTTTGTTCTGGCTTTTAAGTAACATGTTGCTTATAATGATTGTCACTCAAGTTTATGATATTGAGGATACCAGTCTGAACAAATATTTAGCGTTTATTCTTTGGTCTGTGGCATGTCTCGCTGCCTTCAGAGCATTGGGATCTTTGACATACTTGATTCATTTGTGTGCCAGATGGATTGTAGAGTCCAAACATAAAATGGATGATGGTGGATATACTTTCCGTCTTCCAACTCCAAAGATCAATATGAGCTTCCGCAACAACTAAACATTCTTTTGATACAATTATCACTATTCCCCAAACTCTTTTATACCTTTTTATACCATTATAGCTTTTTACGCACTAGATTTGAATTTTTATACCCATTTTTTGTCTACTTAAAACAACAGTAAGTGCTAATAGCTAGATAGATTGAAAAGAGTGATTAGATTAAATAAATGTATAGAACGATATTATGTGAATATAAAAACATAGAAAAATCAGAAAATCAAATAAGAAAGAATAATAGTACTAATAGAAAGAAAGTAATACAAATATATCGAGATTAAATAAGTTTAAGAATGGTATCAGTGTTGACTTGAGTTTCTGGAGTGAACAGACATCAAGGAGTTTGCATTGGAAAGACCTGGAATGCTATGCGTCGAAAGCGACGTTCTACTCCCTGTATACTCACCATTTCTTATCATGTTCAATCTCATGACTTCCAAAGGACTCAAATGAGCCTTGTTCTCACCAGCAGTCAAAGATTCAGATGTGCCTTTTCTTCTTTTAGAGAGTGTGAATTTCCGTTTGATAGAACCAATTGGATTACGGACAATTTCTTTAACTGTGTGATGAGTCACCTCCACAACAGGAGTAGCAAGACCACCAACTTGAGGCTCTCCACTCTGGTTTTCCAAATCTTCAGCGTTGGTTTGACCAGTTCCCGTATGCAAATAGAGACTATTGTCGTTGTTTGATAACCCTCTGGCGTGTTGTTGTGCTGTTTCATTCACAACAACACCACTAGCATTAACATTGGTGTTATTATAAACGGAACTGGCAATAGTAGTAGAACTAGAAGTAGCAGTAGTAGCAGATTGCTTCAATTTAGCATCCATTGCAGCACGATGAGCCTCAACATCTCTGGAGTCAGTCGGGTCATAACCTTCAAAGTAAGACTTGAAGTCGCCCAAAAGGACTCTTTCTCTGATGATATCAATATCTTTAGGCTTTAAGTACCGTTTAGCACAGTCGAATGTGAATCTAGGAAGAACATTAACCAAGACTCCAACAAAGAACACTGCCCAAAAGGTCAAGTTACCGAATACTTGAGGAGCGGCTTTGTAGTACTCTCCAGCATAAGTGTTGGCAGTCCAAACACCTACCCAGAAGAAGATAAGTAAGATAGAGATCGAGTCAATCACAAGCGTAAGCCAATCCCATCTGTATTGTTGGAGTAACACGTAGACGTTACAAGAAATAACTGCAACGGAACTGACCATTGTACCCATCCAGAATCTATGGTTTTGCGTAAGACCGTTAGTATCAGTGAAATTTCCCTTGTAGTAAACCAAGTATGGGAAGAAAAACGACACTGCAGACTGGTAGAGTCCATCAGCCATATAATACAAGAATTTATACTGAGACCACTCCAATCTGAGAATACCAGTTCTATAAAGTTGAGGCACAAGTAAGGACACAGTATCAGAGACATCCTGATCAAGAATAGCCAAGAAGATCACTGGTAAAGATGTGAAGGCCAAATTGAAGAACATAATCAAGGTATACTCAAACAAATAACTTCCGTCGAAATTACTGAACACACCGTACCAGAACAATGTCAAAGTGAACACCACGTTCTTGTAGAAGAAACAAGGCACCATTTCAGAAAGACGTTTGTAGGACCAACGACCATGAACAAGAACCAATCTAGTCAAGAATCTGAATTGACCTAAACCGTAATCAGAAGACATGACAGCTTGACGACCTTCTTCACCAGCAATACCAACACCAATGTTAGCAGCCTGAATCATAGCAACATCATTAGCTCCGTCACCAATAGCCAAAGTGGTCACATCTAAGTTATTCTTGACCATCAAGACAATCTGGGCCTTTTGAGCAGGAGAAACACGGCAACAAAGAACAGATTTACATTTACGGCACAAAAGCAAGAACTTCTTATGTAAGATATCGTTTTCTGGCTTGAAAACAAGACTCAAAGCAGCACCATCAATGACAATAGCATGTGTACTAGGAGGAGGAGAATGGTCTAATCTAGCTTCGGCAATGGCTTGATTGACTTCTTCATCTGACAGGAAAACAATATCAAATTCATCTGATAAATACTTACTCAACTTGGCATCAAGCTTCTCATCTTCTGATAAGCTTTTGACATCAAGATACGAGTTTGAAGAGTTGTTGTTACCATCTTCGGTCTTATCCATGTCATCGTCTTCATCAACAGTTCTGGCAACCAAAAGCTTCATATCTGAGCCAAGCAAGTTACAGGAGAACCCGATATTGATGGCAGTTTCGATCTTATCACCGGTTAAAACCCATAATTTGATACCTGCAGCACCCAAAATTGCAATAGAGTCAGGAACACCTTCTTGTAATCTGTCTTCAATAGCAGTGGATCCAATTAAGGTAAA
This sequence comes from Saccharomycopsis sp. yHQL182, assembly GCA_030490795.1. Lineage (NCBI taxonomy): Eukaryota > Fungi > Ascomycota > Saccharomycetes > Ascoideales > Saccharomycopsidaceae > Saccharomycopsis > Saccharomycopsis sp. yHQL182. Next base: position 408,586 of record JAKVQV010000004.1, on the reverse strand, counting down.
CCCTTGCTCAATCTCATTAGAGACCTCTTCAATGACAATCTCACGGTCATCGGCGATCGAGTTGTTGGCATCGTCATATCTTTTAGCCCATTCTTGGTAATATGCAGAATCGACAACCTTGTAACCAACACAAAGAGTTCTAAGACCTTCCTTCGAAAACTGCTCCAAATAAAGAGCAGTCTTCTGGAGGAGAGAATCATCCGAATCTTTTCTAAGACGCTCGTAGATGATGTTATCGGCACCTTTAGTGATAATAACAATGAGACGATCACCGGAAGTTGCGTAATCTTCAGCCAATTCGTTGTCGTTATCAAAATCCTGAAACTCTGGCAACTGATGCTTTGGAACCTCAATAATAATACTCATTCTCTTTCTTGTAGAGTTGAAAGGCAAAACATTAAGCACTTTATAGTCGATATTCTTACCATAATGCGAAACAGTCATGACATCTTTCTTGATTCCCAAGAATTCAATACCAACATCACCAGCAACACCAACCAAAGCATTCTCATCAGGAGATTGTGCCTTGATAAGCTTTCTTCCTTCATGAAGCGGGTCGTCTTCGGTGATTGCGGTATGACAAAGAGCCAAACAAGTCATGAACCAGATGTTTTTCCCGCTTTGAGGATCGTCGAAGTCAAGAGTATCCTTAATGTAATCGGCACTAACAAACGAGAAATCAACAACATCGTCGTCATTTTGAGCCTCAACGAACTCCGAGTCTCCTTTTTTAATGCTTGAACCCTTTGATTGATGGCGCAATTGAGCAATAAGTGCGTTCTTGTTTCCGCTAGTGAAATGATCGATGTTTTCGTCAATCAATTGCAACATTTCGGCACGATCTGCATTGATGATCTGGTTCATTCTGACCTTTTCCTTAACAACATCGATTCCCATACGTTTCTGCATTCCGCTCTTGGCCTCGGTGTAACACTGGCCATAGCTTTTATCTCCAATAGAACACTTCTTGAACTCCATAAGATTCTGGGTCAATGTTCCGGTCTTATCCGAAAAAATGTACTCCACCTGTCCCACATCATCGGAGATGTTCCAGGTTTTTGGCACACAGGGATAATCGAGCTTCTCATAGTACATTTTACCATCGGAATGGATGAAATATGCCTGAATGGTCTTGATGATTTCAATGGAGATGTAAAGCGAGATTGGCACTAACGACTGGTAAAGAATCACCGCAACAAAGAACGAAACAACACCGGAAACCGAGGCTTTCTTCGTATAAGGCGCAAACTCGTAGGAAACACGCGACGTGCCTTTCTGGTTGTAAAACACACCATTGACCACACCCGACACAATACAAAGCACAAACAAGAGGGCGAAATTGATGAACACCGACAAGTTCAATTCCGAGGCAATTCTCGAACGTTTACTTGGAGTTATACCGGCATTAAGCATGATTTTACTCTCGCTACCGGTGTAAATAACAATTCCGAGCACCCATTTGGTGTTTCTAAGCGTCGAGCCTCTAAGAAGAACGTTGTCGTTAGTAATTGGCTCCAAATTCTCGCCTTTTTCTGGCTCAAGATAGTTTGGGTAATGAAGAAGTCCTTTCATGGAGTACAAGTTCGGGTTAGGAGCATCGCATTCTATCCAACATTTGATCCGTTCGATGTCGTTACCGTACTTGAGTCCCTCGCCGGCCTTCAAAGCGTTTCTGGACTTCAAGTTGGTTTCTCCATCAAGATTCTTGGTCTCAATATAACAGTTCTGGTCCTCGTGCGAAGTGGTGAGAATCACAATATCGGCGGGAATTTCTTCATTCTGACGAACCCGAATCACATCACCAACATAGATGTCTTTCCAGCACTTGTTTTTGAATTTCACCACACGTGTAGGCTCCAAATAAGGATCCGTAACCGTGTTAGCAATAGGTCTACTGATCTTCCCGTTGGCATTAAGAACCCGTGTAGTTTGAATCGAGAGTCTGTGCAATCCGGCGGCATCGGTGGTTCCCGACTGAATGGTATTCAATGTCTCGCTCTGGGATATTATTGAAGAAAGTTCGTTGTCTGGATTCGAACCCAAGTCCTTGGATTTCTTCTTCTTAGAAAAAACCTGCTTGAAGAACTGGAGAATATGGCGAAACATCCGGGTGTTGAACTTCTTGAACTGTCTCCAAGGACCAATGTTTCCTACCACAACATTAGAGTTATCTAGTCCTGTGATCAAATGGATACGACTGTTGTTGAGCTCATTGTCAGACATGGCTCTCCGGGAGTCTTCAAAGGCGTCTTTGACCCCGGTAATGCAAACAATAACGATCAATGGCACTGCAGCAAGCACAGGAGAGGAAACACCAAAGATCTGGAACGCACCAAGAATAACCAAGAATAAGAAGTAGACATTGGCAACGTTCTGGAACTGAATGAACAAGTTCTTCGGTATGAAGTTGATTGGCGTGTATTTTGTGGTTCTAATCTTGTTTCGTGGGTAATGGTACTTTGGAGCCATGACGTTTTTCTTGCTTTTGACAAGCATGTCGTCAGGCAAAGGCATGTTGACAAACACGCGTCTGGGGATGAGACTGAGATTTTTCTGGATGAAATAGGGTGGGGCCAGGTTGAAGAACTTGAAGTTGTAGTAGTGACATTTGTCCTTGAAGCTGACGTTGGAGTAGTTCTTGAGATTCGTGTAGTCATCGTAGGTAGGGGTCTGTATTTGCGCGGAGAAAAATGCATCGGCAGGGGTCTTGTTTGCGTCATCCGAACTTATGCCTCCACTGGATGCTGCCTTTTTCTCTGTGTTGGGACTCTGGAGGTCGCCCGAATGGTTTGAAGTTGCGCTCATAATGGCAGCTGAAGAAGGAGTTATGTGAGACGTGAGAGCATGGATAACTTCACTGCAGATGATAAATGTGAAGCGTGGTAGTTTTGGTGATTATACGCTGTTGCCGTTGAAGGAAAAGTAAGAGACGATTGAATAGATGAAAAAATCTGAAATATAGATAGTATGAGTGCTATGAGACACACTGCAATAAGCAATATTGCATATATATATGTGTGTATATATATAGAGAGAGTATTGGATGTAGAACACCTCAAGATCAGTTCGACGGCCGATTGATTGTTTGTCATAGGATCCAAGATTCGAATATCATTATTAATTAAAATAATAATAAAATTTTTCTAAAAGCTCCAGCCCAGCCTAACTAGGTTCAGTCAGTTCTTTATTGCTGTTTTCGACTTTTAGTGCCTAAAACGAATTCACGGATAGTAGGGAAGGAAGCCTGGCAAAAACCAAGCAGGAAAAAGAAAAGCCGAATTGAGTTTGGAAATTCACGCAAGTGAAATAACGAGCCAGCGAGCTGGGGTTTTGTCTAAAAGACTAGCCGTATCGGCTGTTGCTGTTGCTGTTGCTGTTGCTGTTGACCATGGGCCGGTTGTCGGCAGTCATGGACCAAACTCATGTTGATGCTGCTGATATTGTGGACTTCAGGTACCATGAAAATCGTCGACGTACCCAGTGCAGCCATAGCAACGCACCATCGCGGGGTTGATCTGTCGGAATCGTTGTTGTGCCGACAACCGCAACCACCGAGCAGTAATGCGCACGTGCATATCGCATAATCTACATATGCACATAGCTGCATTATACCGCACCCCCCACATGCACGAATTTTCAAAATTTACCCTCTTGCCAGGCCTGCCCAAAAGGACGCTTTTGATTTGTTCAAAATTTTTCCCTAACAAATAATTCACCAAAGACGAAAAATCTGGGTGGAAAATAAAACTCAGAAACATAAATCTTGTGGTCTTCCAATACTGTACATCTGTGTATTACTGGTTGGATCTGTTCGTCATAGATATATCCATCAATCAATATATTTAATTCAAGGACATCTACACAATGAAGAGATTCGCTACTCCTATTTTGAAACCATACTGGCCATTCTTTGTTGGTGGTGTTGCTACTTACTGGTTGGTCAGTAAGGCTGCTGCTGCTTCTGCCAACTCTGGGGAATTCATCAACGATCCAAGAAACCCAAGATTCGCCAAAGGTGAAAAGGTTGTCGAAATCAGTCATTAAGGAGAATAAAAAGGAATAAAAACATAATCGCATCAATCAGATCGGCAAATCAAAATCATTTACATGGCCAATATTGTTGTGGTTCTTTATGAAGGTTTCATACGAAATATAGTTATCAATATTAATACAATAATTGTCATATATGAGCGGGATTGGTGGCTTCGAGGGTAAATGGATGCCGTGGCCAGTTGTAGAATTACATATTACTATATGTAGCATGTATAAATTGTCTATTAATAATGTCTATATAGCGGAGTCGTTGGCAACTGCACTGTCAATTGCCCTAATAAGTTCGCGTTTCAACTCGTCAATCGGTTCTAATCCGATACTGAACCGAATCAAGTCTCTATGAACACCCCACTTAGCAATCTCGTCTAATTCTTGATAATGAGCTAAATACGAGTAGTTAGAAACAATGGAGAAATTGGTTCCTAAGCTTGGGCCCTTGGACAACTGGATGTGATCGTAGAAGTACTCGGCCACATTGTGACTTCTAAACACTATGGAAATAAGTCCTGCATACCCTCCGTCCGGATTTCGAATCACATCGTAGTTTTTCTTTGCTTCTGGAACAATCGAAGGGTAGTATATCCGGTCAATGATTCCGTCCTCCTGGTACTGTTCGAACAACTTGACAACCTCTGCAGCATTGGCATTGATACGTTTGTTTCTTTGGATGAAATCCCTCGAGTTTCTCTCCAAATATAAACAGTCTTCCTTCCAGAAATTTCCCGGCTCATAACAGGTATCAAGACACTGCTTGAATTGTTGATAGAACTCCGAGGTTTTATTCAACACAATACAACCACCCATGACATTGGAGTCTCCTGAGAAGATCTTGGTCAACGATTCGACCATCATGTCACAATAAGGATAGGTGTTGATGTTCAAGAAATTACCAATAGTCTCGTCAACAATTACTGGGAAATGATGTTTGAGGGCCAATTCGTGGATCCGGACCATATTAGGCACCTTCAATAACGGATTCGATGGGCATTCACAATAAAGACCAAGGATTTCGAGCTTGGATGAACTTAATTGCTCATCAAGCCAATCTAATTCATCCTCAGTGCCGTTACCAAGATGGATCAAGCCACCACCAAACTTGTTCATGATGTTCAAGGTGTCAACATATGGAAATCCATACACTACAGTCTTCTTAGTGAATCCTGCTTGTTCCTTGAACAGATTCATCAACACCTCGTGACTGTTGTAGATACTGGACATTCCAGTAGGATATAGGTACACGTCATTATAGTTACAGTTTCCATTTGCACAGCCTGATTCACTTGCAATCCCTAGATGACGATTCGCATAATTGACTTCGTTTATGATTCGTTTTCGTATAATCGTATTGGTTTCATCGGCTTCTTGGAAACTCAAGTTCCGCCCGAACTTCAACTCAATGAATTTTTTGTCCTCGTCTACCATATCGTCTCCAGAGTCTTCGTCTCTCTTCAAATGTCTTGGATCGTTGCGTGTGAGCTCCCTGAGGACGTACTCCGCAAATCGCGACGAGATGCCGTCTCCAGAGTGTTGCCAGAACTCCTTACAGTATTTGTAGTATTTCTTTGGGAAGAACACCATGACAACCGGCACTTGTTCCCTGTAGGTCTTTTCATTTTCGGTGGACGGTTTGCGTGTGAATATCTGAACGATTCTGATGCAGTATTTCAATCTTGCGAGGTCTGTAGGTTCTTCAAGTTTCACAACTCGAGAGATCATGAATTCCTTGCACCGCTTTCCCACTTTATAGGACGGATAAACAAACACGTCCTCGGCGTCCGGACGACCATATTGATCCATCAAGAACAGACAGAGTTTCTGGATGCTTTTATGAACAAAAAACCGTGGATAACCCGTCTGCATCTTAGAAACAATCGATGGATCGCCCTCCTCATATCCTACCACTGATCTCCAGGTAGGCAACGTCACCGACACCGCATGTTCGGTGTTATTAGGAATGGGAACCCCGACTTCTTGGCTTGGTTGGTACATATTCTATTTCTTTACGTGTATATTCAATTATCTGCTTAATTAGCTATCAATCTAATGATCATCTATCCATCAATCTCTCGATGTCTCGTACTAAATTAGTCACTTGAAACTTTTTTCTGAACGAAAAAATCTAACCACACTAAAAAACATACGCTGCTTAAATTTTATTTGGTAGCAAAAAAAACGGGAACGAAAAGAGGTAATGAATTGAGACGTCATCATCATCGTTGTCATCATCATCATCAATAGGGGATGCGATAGCTACGCAGGAACAAAGTTGTAAAACACATTTAATAGCTGTTACCCTGCTGCTTTTTTTTTTGAATATGGGCCTTTTTTCGCTTATTTCGTTGTCCTCAGAGAAAGAGTTCAACCCATTAACGATTGAACGCGACTTACAAGAACTCTCTAATCGTATAGCTGTGACAGAACGCAAACTTGTTCGTTACAAGCATAACTCCATCAACTTTGAGCATCGCATAGTCCAGTTTTTTGTGCCTCCTTACGCTGCATATGTGATTTATTATATGTACGTTAAATGTTACGGCCTCCAACATCGATGGCTTGAAACCTACAGCCGTTTGGCGCTCGGATTTCTCTTCTTGAGTCCGTTTGTGGTGTATTTATCAACTTTGGTGATTCATAGCATCAATTCGCGCATGTTGAAGATGTATTTGCGTCTGATCAAGTCCTACAAGAAAGAGAGCCAAAGAAAAGTCAACGAATTGAAGGATAAAACCAACTTCATAAAGACCAGAAGGTTGCTTCAGAAGTATAGCGTGCTGGACTTTAAAGGCCTTCGCTCCAGCGGTTCCCTGGCTCCGGAAACTTCCCAGGCAGCCGAAACCGACGATGTTCTAGATGATTTCGAGCGTAGCAACAGCAAGAGCAACGCCAACGTCGTCCATTCCAAGCCAGAGTTACAGAATGAGCCCTCGGAAAACGACGATAACGAAGATACTGATGACATGGAAATTCTTCTTCTAGAGCAGAAGTTCAACGAGAAGGAGAAGCTCAAAAAGAAGCGTATGCAGATCAAATCAGGAATATACCGTCCTGAAGGGTCAGAGAAATCCACGCTTATGAAAATATTTGACTTACTTATAGGAGCTGATGAGCTCGCTGCAAGTAATAGATACGCCCTTATATGCATACATTGCTTCACACACAACGGACTTGCTCCTCCCAGATACTTGCCTAACCAGGTCAAGTTCTTCTGCTGTAAATGTGGACAGCTCAACAATCCTGAAGCAGGAAACATTTCGAGCTTCAATTCGCCTGTCCCTTCAGCTATGCCCTCAGCCCCACCTTCAGTGATGGGGACTCCAAAAGTTCCTAAGTTCCAGATCAATGCGCCTGTTGCAACCCATAGCCCAACGATATCCAGTTCTGATAGCATATCCAACATTGCCACCAGAGTGGGCGAAATTGATGACTCTCACAGTTTTGCGAGTGACAATTGAGCCATTTTGCTGTCTTTTTGGTTTGACTACTTCATTTATTGTATTTCTTTATTGTTTCTTCTTCTTTTTATTTGTTTTTATCCCCACTATTTTGAGAATGATGGATCATTCTATTTTAACGGCAGTATTTTTATCAATGTATATTAGTTCATCAGCATCAACATGAATTGTAGGGAATCTATGCTATAAAAGAGATTTAGGGCCCTGCATATATTAGATGTTGCATTCAAAAAGGTAGAGAATCCTTTTCCAACATGCGCTAGTAATTTAGTTTTGATTTTGTGCTATAATATAATCAATTATGTCTTTGTCACACTTGCCTAGTCAATCACTCAGTGATTTCAACCTTGAATCATACTGCAGTCAGATGCATCCATCTGGCTATTTTTCAGCCACTCTACAGTCACATCTACCAACTCACTTACTCAGGCTTTCAACATCTATGCCTTCTACTAGGTCGATCGGAGGCATGTTAGGAGTACTACAATGTCTCTAAAAGTATCATATAGTATTCCTATGACAAATAGTTTTCCTATAACATTCCTAATGTGTTTCCGAGCAGCGTGTATCTACTAACCATTCAAATTCCAGCTGTTGGAAAAAGAGAAGGAGGGATACGTATATTAATATATATGTCTCGTACCAACCAACCATAGATTATTCAGAAAAACAATCTGGGATAGATTGACCTTCATATTTCTTAGGAAAAATCGGTGAAATATTAATAAGAAAAGCAAAAATAGCGGCAATCTACCCCAGATTATTTTTCAGAATTAGTTGTTAGCCCAGCCAGGGTTGAGTTTTCTTGGTAAATAAATAAATATTCTATAGATGTTTCTAATAACTATGGAGGTCATTCCATTCTACCCCAAATATATATTTGTTAGCTCCGAAGCTATACCATTAGATTGGTATCCTTATCATACCGTAAACTGACTAACAAACAAATAATCAATCATAATGCGATAGACAGAAATGGTGTCTCCTTTATAGTAAACTTACAAACAATGTCTCTACTGTAGCCATGATTGGATTACTGGTCACTATATATTGGTAATAAGCATTAAGTTTACGGAATATAGCTTGAAAAGAGAACTACAAACTCGAAGGTTTCATATCCAATGTATAGCATATCCACTTGTATATTAATTACAAATTATTGTCCATAAATCTCAAGATAGCCATCCGTAAAACTAGGTTCCAGGCTCAAATGGCTGCTTTCAACATGTTATAATTATTGAGAACTCCAAATCCAATCACTGCTAAAGCTCCATATCCCACATAGACATTCTTAGCCATCAACAAATTAGCGGTCAACGCAATAATTAAAAGAATAAATAAATAACTTGGCAAGTAGTTGTAGCCCATGAATGATCTATCAGAAATAATGAAAGGCAAATAATGCACAGCCCAACCAAGGGATAAATCAAACACGATTGAGTTGTACTTGGCAAGACTCAATCTCCAATATGCATCATCCACGGTTGTAGGATCAGCTGGCTTTTCATTCTGAGGTGTTTCTTCGGAGAACGCCAATGAGCCTAACCAGGCCAAATTCTTGACAACCAAAAACACAAGATACAAAAGATATGAAACGATAAGCGCTAACCCAAGTACATGGATAGTAGCATCTGGCTTAAATACTCTAAGAGGCTCTTTGTTGGTACTACTGATGAATCTGAACGCCAGTTTGGCCCCATAGATCCAGGAGTCTGGTCTTGATTCGTTAGGATTCTTACCAATCAAACTCTCATAATTACTGTTGGCACGCCAGACATAATAGCAGTATTCAATAACCTTTTGTACGATGCTTATCTGGTGAAGTTCAACTTTATGGGCGTTTTCGATATCGTAGGTTTCTGGAATCGTGTTGCTTTCAATGTAAAACATAGCTCTTTGTCTGTAGGCCAGCTTAACACAAATTACCTCCTGCTGGAAGTTAGCCCATTCAGGAAGCGATATATCATGTGATAATAAGCTACACTTTTGACCACGGTTATAGAGGGTAAACAAAGATCCTACAGGATGAACAATGCTGTTACCAGGGTCATTAGCGATTCTATGGTTGAATCCTTCGACGATTTTTACCTGCCAATTGTCATCAGGATCACTCTTCTTGGAGTCTTCTTCCTTGAGATCCTTACATGCAACCTCGTAATCATAGTCCTGTTCAGAAACAGGGCCTCTGAAATCGCTAGCATGTAAGTACTTACCCGTGACTACATGCTTCAATCTGATGTAAGAGCCTTCAGCAATGTATTTCCCTCCGGCTTTCTTTCCTTGGGGGTTACCGGCCTTTCTCTCAATAATCCATTCGTTATTCCCATCTTTGTAGTTGTATAATGTCACCTGTTGCTCCTTGGAGCCTTTAGGAAGCGTCAAGTTATGAGAGTGCAAATATCCACCAAGAGAATCATAATGACGGATTGTAACTCTACTTCCATAAACGACATTCAAGGGGAGCAAGCTTTGACGCGAATCGCTGGACGAAAAGCCTTCAGGAACAAGAGCACTGCCCTCTAAATTGGCCTGGAAAGTAGAAGTAGCTAGCGAGTATCCCTGAGAGTCATATGGGTTGTTTATTCCTGAAAGGAACCGTAAATTGACTACATTAGCTGCAAAGAAGAAAAGCGTAGGCAAGGTAACCACTAGCAACAAGCTAAGAAGTAAGAATTTACACACCAATTTACGGTTACCCTTGCCAAGATTCACGTCTCCTATGATGAGCCAAGCTTTCTTGAACTGAAGAAGCGCAACCCACACAACGGTGGCAAAGCCAGTGTATTTGGTAATAGTCAGAAGCCCGAGGAAAATCCCAAGAGCATAGTAGATCTTGAGCCATGGCTTGGAGAAGTATGCGGAGACGGCACTAGATTTGGCATTCAAAAAGATAACAATTGACAAAAGGAAGATGTAGTAAGTATCGGTCATGGCAATTCTGGCTACCGAAGCAAATGCGCTGTCAAACAAGTAGATTGAGGCCCCAAACAAAGCAATTTCAGGCTTACATCCAAAGGTCTTCAACACAATATAAATTGAGCTCACCGTTAGCACGCTAGTGAAAGCGGTAACCGACCGGAGAAACTCAAAAGGAAATGTCAATGGGTACTTGTAGCCAGGCTCCGGCAATTCAAAGTCACCATTATATCCAGTCAATAAAGCGAGACATGTGAAAAATATCTTCACTAAAGGAGGATAAAGGTCAATGAAAAACTGGCCGCTGATGTAGTTGTTTACGGCTTTTACCATTGCTGCTTCATTATGGATCACATAGGGTGGAGAGTCGATGTTTGGAAGTCTGACAGCCAATCCAAGAGACGACAATGTGGCCAAAAACCACCAGTCCTTGGTGGTTAGGGTATTGATTGATATGTGGCGAGTCAACGAGCTGAAAAAGGGTCTTTTGGACAGATCGTATTGTGGCTCGTAATCCTCTAACTCGAGCTTCAACTGCCGAAGGGTTTCTGACTGCTTTTTGGTCGACTCATTGTGCAGCCGAGGAGCCTTTCTCCTGGAACTTGACTTCTTGCCAGCCATTGCGGAGCGGATTTTGGTGGTGAGGTTATTGGGGGTGGATAGACAGTTGTTCAGAGGTTTAGTAGAAGAGGCAGAAGATGTTGACAAGTTGTAAGTTTTATTTCAAGGCTTTTTTTGGGCAAATTTCAGCTGCGGATTAAGGATTCCGTAGTGCGGCCGGATATGCTAATATTCACTATAGTGGTAATAAAGGGAGTAGATGAGAGTGTGGTAGTGATTCTTGCTGTAATGTTACGGTATATCAGTAGAGGCTATAGATATTTGCTTGCAATATTGATCTGTATATATTTATCTACTAAATAACTATCATAATGACATACATGCCCAATACAATGCACTCCCCATGGCAGTAATCAATCAAGTAACTATTTGCAACTCTTTCTACCAATTCTTTCTGTCCCCTAACACCCATTAATCCTATCAAACAACTATCATATCTATAGGGTAGGTATACATGAGAAGCACAGCCTATAGACATGGTGTATTACACCCTATCTCAAATTTGGTGCACGGGTGTTACTGGTGCACAGATGTGAAAAATTTTGTACGTGTTACTTGAATAAAACTGAGAAATTCAGCGACTTGGTTTTGGCCTTCTAGGCATCTCCATATATCCACAGCAGCCACTCTAAACTGAGCTTCCATGATACAAAACTGACCAAAATGAGTGGCGCAAAGTACAATTACGATGAAAATGCCGAAACATGGCCTTACTTTGCCATCACAATTGTGGCTGTGCTTGTGGTTCCTAGCACGGTATCGGTGGTTGCATCGTTAGCTGGTGGAAAGAAACCCTCGGAAAATGGAGTGATTACGTCGGAGTTCAAGCCAGAAAACGCAGCACTGATTGCAGGGTTCAAGAAGAAGGCCAAACCCTCGAAAATATTCAACTGGAAGAACTTATTCCTTCTAATTGGATGGTTACTTTTGGGAGGATTATTGCAATATGTTTTGCACAAAGAAGTGGCAGTAATTCCTAATCTTTTCGACCCGTTTGAGATCTTAGGGATCTCTGCCTCTGCCACCGATAAGGAGATCAAATCCCACTATAAAAAGATGTCGCTTAAGTACCACCCTGATAAGATTGGAAAGAACTTATCTGACGAGGAAAGGGCCCAAGGAGAGGAATTATTCGTCATGATCAACAAGGCTTACAAGGCTCTTACCGACGAAACTGTCAAGGAAAATTACATCAAATACGGGCATCCTGATGGTCCTCAGGCCACTACACAAGGTATTGCCTTGCCAAAGTTTTTAATTGAAGGCAAAGGATCTGTTTTAGTGATCATCTATGTATTTGTTATTGCAGTATTGTTGCCTTTTGTGGTTAAGTATTGGTGGGGAAACGTCAAATCGTACACTAAAAAGAACGTGAGAACCGAAACTGCTGATATTTTCGTTGAAAAGATCCTCAATCTCAAGCCAACCAAGCTTGTGACCCCAAAATTGATCTTAAGCTGGATCTGCGAGTCGCGTGAAATCCAAGACGAGTTGCCAAACCTCTCTAACCAACAGATTCTCGATCTTTTTATTGCCCATTGTAATCGTGAGACTGTCAAAGGAAAGGAACATGCTACTTTGTTTGTGGTATCCAAAGCCCCGGTTTTAATCAATGGATTGATTGATATTGCTGCTCAGTTCCGTAATACCGAGGTCTGTCTTGTTTCTGCTGACACTTTACAGTGTTTGGCCCTGGCCGTTCCGTTATCTGGAACCTATAAACAACAGTTATTGCAATTGCCGAATGTCGATGCTAAAAAGGTCAACGACTCCAATATCAACACCTTAGGTAAGTTATTCACTTTATCGAAAGATGAGCAGAAAAAAGCTTTAGGAATCACTGATGAAACCAAACTCAAACAGACATTAGATGTTGCTTCTCATATTCCTATTTTGAAGGTGCTAAGTGCCGAGTTTCAAGTTCCTGGTGAAGATATCGTTCCTCCACGTTCTATTCCTCATATTGTGTTGAAGGTGCTTGTTAAATCGGCCGCTCATCATGGTGTTGTTCACAGCAAAGATATTGCCAGTGAAAAATACGCAGAACTGAAGGAAAATGACGAAGAGGAATCATTTGATGCCTTGAAAGATCCATTCAAATTCGCTAAACAACAGCCTGATTTGCCTGCTGCTTTCACGCCATATTTCCCAGCATCGTTACAAACATCATGGACCTCGTACTTGGCTCTTCAGAAAGACGGTAAATTGGTTGACGAACCACAAGTCATCAGCAATTTAGATCTCAGCAACTTGAAGCTCTCGTCCGCAGAATTCACAGAATCGCTCAAACATAAAGGTGACAAGTTGGTGGTGGGGACAATTAAGCTCCCAGTAACACAGCCAGCTCCTCCTGAAGAAGGTAACTTCGAGTTCAGATTGCTTTTAAAAAGCACGGCGTATTTCGGCGGCGATGTAGATATTCCAATGGTTATGCTGGTCAAAGAACCCAAGGAAATCATCGACGAAAAGATATATGAAATCCCAATACCCAAAGAGGATTCTCTTGAGGGAGCCATGGCACAATTAAGAGGTGAACCAGTGCGTGCTGCTGATGATGATACGTATTTCGATAGCGAGGACGAGGAGGAGATCCAAGAAGGCAACGAGAGTGATGATGACGACGATGACTGGTCAGATATCGACACCGATACTGACGAGGAGGAGGAGTAGTAGTAGATATACATGAATCATTGTGTTATTGTATATTGTGTTCTGTTCTATAATAATTAACTAACGTTTCCTTTGTATTTCATGGAGGTATACCATATATTGTAGTTATATATTAACGTCTCTTTCCCTTTCCCTTTTTCTTGCCTTTATGACCGCTGCTATTACCAACAATACTAGTAAGATCCTTCTCGCTGATCACCAACCCGTTTCTAGTGCTTCTGCCCACAGACTGGATCTGTAATCCACGCTGTCTATGCGAGTTTCTCTCCTTCAACTGTTTCTTACCAATAGTGTATTTACCAATCAAATCCGTCTTGAATCCCGATTTGTTGGCTCTACTCATGTTCAAATCACGTAACTCATATTTGGATCTCTTTGCCAATATCGTGCCGCTATTCTTTGCATCTTCCTCGTATTTGTTCACTCTACGGATCTCCTTGTTCATCATTCCTTTACGCATCCCCATAGGCATCTTTTCTAGCTTTCTCTTTTCCTCAGATGGTCCTGAGATATTACGCAATCGAAGACTCATCGTTTTAGCTCTTGTCTTCCCGAAAGGATCGTCATCGATAGTTTTTAACGTGAGAGCAGCTCCTGAATATCCAGTACTTGCCAGTGAAGGCGCTGCGGAAAGGATATGCGATTCTGAAAGCAACCTCTGAAGCTCGATGTCTTTCTTCATGTTCTCCATCTCTTCACGAGTATCTCCTCCACTATTCAATATTTCCGACTCAATCTCCAACTGCTTGAGCTTCTCCTTCCGCTCAATACTCTGCATCGAAGGTATCTTTCCCTTTCGTAACAATTTATTTTTTTGTTTGCTGTTTGCGGTGGCATCTCTCGCCACATCATCATGAGAACCACCGAATGCTATCACCACAGGACCTTTATTATGTTCCGGAACAGTGGTCTCATCTTCACTATTATCGCTCTCAAAACCTTCAAACTCTTCATCAGAATCCAGAGCTTCCTCAGAACTGTCACTATCAGTATGCGAATCGTCGCTATCGCTGCTCTCTTCTGTCTCCTCTGCGACTTTCTTCGATTGATCTGTGAACCCAAGAGTTTCGAGACTCCCGAACTGGGCTTCAAAGCTTTTCCGCTGAAGTTCAAGCACCTTCATATAATCACCATCCTCATCCATTTTTTCTTCTTCTATTATTGATTAATGTATTCTTACTAGTGCTTACTGAACGCTGTAACTTGATGCCATGGAATCATTATATGAAGAGAATAAATTTTTTTCCAGATGAAATTTTTTTTTTCTTTTTGGCTTTTTCCGATGATTATAATCCGGAGATATTAATGTTACTCATTGGCATTAGTAGTGGTTCACCAACTGTTATATCTGATAAGATAGTAAAGACGCATTTTATACATATTCAGTCGAAGAGAAATGACCAGATTTAAGGGCTGTATCGATATCCATGACGGACAAGTCAAACAAATTGTGGGGTCGTCGCTCAATTCTGACAAAGATAAAGAAAGTAACAAGTCATTAACCACTAATTTCGTCTCTGGAAAGCCCTCATCATATTATGCATCCTTATACGAAGCTAACAATGTGATTGGAACACATGTGATAAAACTCGGACGGTCAAGCGAAAATGACACTGCTGCCAAATTGGCTCTTCAAACATGGCCTGGAAAGTTACAAATTGGCGGAGGAATAACAGATGCTAATGCTAAGCAATGGATCGATAATGGTGCAGGCAAAATCATCGTCACAAGCTGGCTTTTCCCTAAAGGAGTGTTCTCTAAAGAAAGATTGGGTGCTCTTAACAATATTGTGGGTCCAGAAAAGCTTGTGATTGATTTGAGCTGTAAGAAGAAGATTGGGAGTAACGGTTCTGGATGGTTTGTGGCTATCAATAAATGGACACAACTAACCGATCTCGAATTGACTGAACAATTGTTAGTAGACTTATCGAGTCATTGCTCTGAATATTTGATACATGCAGCTGATGTCGAAGGGCTCTGCAATGGTATTGATGAGGAATTAGTAGCTAAATTGGGCCAATGGCTTCAGAATCCAAAATTGAAAGGGTTCCCTGTAGTATATGCCGGTGGGGCAAAGAGTTTGCTGGATTTAGACACAGTGAATGTCCTTAGTAAAGGAACTGTCGATTTGACGTTTGGAAGTGCTTTAGACATCTTTGGGGGTAAGCTAGTCAAGTTCCAGGACTGTGTGGATTGGAACAACAAGAACTCTCACTCTCTCTAGTGTACATGTATCTACTAAAAAAAGTCAATATAGGATTATTTATTATACACCTTTTATCTCTGGCCGTTTTTAACAATATTTATTTACGATTAATCCCAAGCAGATGGACCTTCATCCCGTTCGTAAGTACTGAACTTTCCAGCATCACGAGCATATGTCGTTCCCCCACCATACCCACCAATATTATCAACGTTACCTTCATTTGCATTCTTAGTCTCAATATCCTGGATGGCCATGACAATTTCTGCCACTTTGTTCTGTAATTGCTGGATTCCTCTCACAACAACTTCGTTTGGTGGTATTGATCCTACTGTTTCTACGTCGATGTAAAAGTTATTTGGCTTTGCGTTGTAATCGAACTTGTCGTCAGGATTTGGAGGTTCTTCGTAGTCACAGTTGATCGATTTAGGCCATTCCTCTTCGGCATTCTCTTCATACCAATAATCGGTGTGCTTCAACTTGTTCCAAGGGTCATATTCAAACCCAACAGCAGCCACAGGTGACCATTTAGCGTGTTCTTTAGAAATACCTTTCTTTGCAATACATTTCATTTTCAATTCCTGCCATTTTCTGAGCTTACAAATAAGCACACCTTTTCCCTCTTCGTCTCTGATAACAGGTTGACCGATATCAAGTCCGTTTGTATCGGAAACCACTTGTAAATCACGTGCATAGACATGCTGAATGGAATCAGATGTACATTTTGCATGTAAGGTCAACACAACAGAACATTTAGGACAGTACTCACCACAGGTACAATCTCTGTTATAAAGAAGCTCATCAACACGTTCGCTGTTCAAAGGGATTAACCCAAGTCTATGAGAAATGAACTCATCAGCTAATACTGACGAGTTTTCCTCGATTTCAACGATATCGATGGCCAAAGTAGGAACTTCGGCCATTATTGTACGACGGAGAGAGTTTGCCATTGAAAGGTCGCAGTCGGAAAGAATGAAATCCACGGAGTCTTCCTGGATATCTCTGATTTTGATTTTAGGGCCAGTAGAGTCGTTCATTGTTATTGGATGTCTTATTGATTTTGTTATTGGTTGTGTAGTAGTTCCCTAATATTATCAGCTTCAATCTGTTGCAATTACGATTATTTTCGAGTGGTTTAGTTTTATATTATTGAATATCTTAATTATTTGAGTAAATATAGTACCAGTACTATTCCCCTTTGACCAGTCTATTTCCGCTACTAAAAGAACACGACAATGGATATAGCATCAATGCTTCATCTAGCTGTTTCAATATTTATGCCACTTCGAATTTTTCACTTCAGAATATCGAGATTTTTTTTCTTGGGGTCACCCGGACATGGCCCCAGGAAATTTTCATCTTAAAAGGTCTATATAAAAGGTCCTTGCTAAATGGTGATGGAGATCATCTGGTAACTCCAAAAAGAGGTGCAAAGGTACGGAACAACATTGACAAATCGCCAATAATGTCACTGAAGTATCTGAAGGACAAGAAAGTCGGAGAGGGAACTTATGCCGTGGTGTATTTGGGGAAGCGGAAAACCGATCAGCGAAGCATCGCCATCAAGGAAATCAAAACCGGAATGTTCAAAGATGGCTTGGATATGTCTGCTATTCGTGAGGTAAAGTATCTCCAGGAACTCAAACATCCGAACATTATCGAATTGACCGACGTATTCTCGACGCCTGACGGCAATCTCAATCTTGTGCTAGAGTTTCTTCCCTGTGACTTAGAAGTGCTTATCAAGGACAGCAGTATATTGTTCTCCCAGGCCGATGTGAAGTCGTGGTTGTTGATGATCTTACGGGGTGTGCATCATTGCCACCGTAACTACATATTACATCGTGATTTGAAGCCCAATAACTTGTTGATTGCTCCTAATGGTGAGCTTAAGATTGCCGATTTTGGGTTGGCTCGCTCTTTAGGTGGCCCTACCGAGAACTTGACGGCAAACGTGGTGACTGTGTGGTATCGGGCGCCCGAGTTGTTGTTTGGATCGCGCCATTACACACCTGCCATTGATATTTGGTCAGTAGGGATAATATTTGCAGAGCTTATGTTGAGAGTACCCTATCTTCCGGGACAGAGCGATTTGGATCAGTTAGAGGTCACATTCCGTGCCTTGGGGACACCTACGGAGAAGAACTGGCCTAACGTGTCCAAATTACCATTATATAACACATTGAAGAATTACCCGCCACCAACTAAGCAGGAACTCCGTAATCGGTTCATGGCAGCTACAGAGGCTGCCCTCGACATTATGATATGGATGACTGAGTTAGATCCTAGTAAGCGATGTACCAGTCAGGAGGCATTAATGTGTCGTTATCTCAGCGAGGCACCGCGCCCTACAAAGCCTAATGATCTTCCAAAGAAGTCGAGCCCGAAGAAGTGATTTTGTTCTGATCTTTATATTGTACTTTATGCATTATTATTTGTGGTTTCAAAATTTGTAGGATTTGTAAAAGCGTTGGGTCTACAATAATAGGATGGTTTTAATAAAAATAAATAAAATAATAAAAAACTTCCTAAACCATCCAAGCCATTCTCTATAGATGGCATAATCCTCATACCTTCCCCATACCTTCATCGCATCCTCTCCCATCAACCTCTTTCTCATTAGCAAGCCAAAGCCATGTTAGCCACTAAATTTATCACGTGATCACAAACCGGAACCACTGTCATGGATAAATACACCCTCTTTCTAGATTTCACTGTCTCATATACACCAGCCATCTCACGCTAGCCACCCCATCAACCTCATCGCATCAGAAACATCTCCAACCCCCCTCTTCTCCATCTATTCTCCCTCCTCCTTTCTCTTAAAGTTATCCAAAAATTCAATTTCCAGCCAACACCAAGCCCCTTCCTTTGTCCTGAACAAACACGTTGGACGATCCATATATCTGGCTTCTGCTTCAAAGCCACCAAACCACCAAGATCTCCAATGGCTGAGCTTCCTGGTCTTTCCGTTCCGCATTTTTCCCTGCGAATTGCCCAATACTAAAAACATGCCTCTAACCCATCCATTGGTGTCGTTTTGTAGCTGGTGTTTTTCTTGGGGTGAAATGAAAATTTGGTTTTTGATACATATCTGGATGGATCGATGATACTTATGTCTGGGTTTAATGGAAGTTTGCTATAGATCTAGATATAGATATATAATCACCGCAATTTGTCCCTGATCTCCAAGTCCAGTAGCTGTTCTATAATATATTTTAGTATCTCAATCGCAGTGTATTTATCGTCAGTGTTCTGTCGTAGTATCATCAGCATCATTTTTTCTGTCGGTATGAATCAATACCCTAGACCTCAACAGCCACAAGTTCAACGCTACGACTCGTTTGGTGAGTCCTCGATAATCAGTGGCTATGCTTCGACACAGGATCCTCGCAAAAATGAGGACTCGGTTGGCTCGTTCAGCTTTGAAAGTTCACAGCCTAGCTCTTTACAGGTGAATGTGATTGACGAATCGAATCCCCAGCCCCAGCCCCAATCCGTGCGTGTAAACGTCACTGATGCCTCAGCAACTCACCATGATGAGACTGTGATCAATAACTCGTCGCTCAATGTAGAGGTTGAGACTCCTAAAAGAGGTAGTTCGTTTCGACGTCTTTTCAAGCGAAGTCCATCCAAAAGCTCGCCGTCGCCAAGAAACAATAACTACAGCAACAGCAGTCGAAACAACAATCTCACGTTAAATATCCTGGACTCCATGAGCAGATTATCTGTGTCATCATCTCTGGGGGTAACTCCTCCTGTGTCTCCTATGAACAGTTATGGGCCTGGAGGAGGTCTTTCGCCTGGAGGATCAGATGACACCCAGCATTCGTCAAAACTTGCCAGTAAATGGGCCACAAAGGTCCATAATTTCGACAAAATCGATGAATCTGACTCCAAACTCAATATATATCTCGCAGAGAACTATTACGATGCCTTCAATTATAACTGGCAGGAAATAGGCGAGATATATCTCTTTGGGGACACGCTTGCAAAGACTTTTTCGTTTGGAAACACCTTAACTGACTCGCAGCTCAACAATCTCCTCATGAACTGGCTTCTTTTAGGCGGAGATGCCTTCGGAGAACCCCAGTTTTTGGTCACCGAGGAGTTTATTAAGAACCAGGATATTTATATATGTGATGATTTCCGCCAGTTGACAGCTCTCTTGAACTTTTTCACTCCATTGATCAAGGTTCTAGGGCTTTTCAAACAGGCCATTGCATATTTCAAGGAAAATACTGAAGATAACTCCAAGTTGAGTAATCGTAACAAGAACGTACAAATCATGGAGGATGTTGCTGCAAAGCAGGGATTGCCTATTCCTTTGGCCCAAGCTTTATTGGCTAATTGGTTGATTCAATTCAATGATCCTAGTTCTACTTCTGTACAGCCTCAAGCTGTGTCCCCAGTTAGTCCCTCAGCCTCTCCATCTTCTCCTACGGCAACGGAATCTGGCTTCAATAACGAGAGAATCATGAGTCTTTTCCGGAAAAGTGCGAGAAATGCACTTATCCTCAAATACTTATGTGGGAAAGGCTATTTTAACAATTTCATTGATTATCTTTCTGAGTTGGAACAGACCTCACCCTCGGGACCTATACAGGTATTTGCAATGAACCAGAAAGCCGACGATATAGTCTCGCTTCAGGGCATTTCAAACCAAGAATACTATATTGCCGTCTCGCTGTACTTACTCAAGGATAACCAAACCTCGCTTGGTCTTTCGTTGTACGGAATTGCCAACTCTTTTCATGTTCATAAGCTTCTCAATAAATCCATAAACATATTTGAGCTTTCGTCTCATCTAACATACGATCTTGATTGCTGTTCGATGGCTGTTATGGGGCTCAGTAATGGCTATGGGTTCGGGAAGAAACATGGAAAAGAGTTCAAGTTCTATAGAAAGAAACGTGTGGCCGCAATCTACCGAATCATCAAAAACCATGGTGGTACTTTAGATGTTGGAACCTCATGGGCTTTCAAATCCAAGTACGATTAATCAACTTCTTGTCTAGTTCTAGTTCTTTATTCTTTTACTCTGTATATTTAGTTACTTTTATTTTCGTTTCTACACACCAGTTACTCTTTACAATAATAAATATAAGCTTCTCATTACCTAAGAAGAAAGGTACTGCTTGACTAGAGGCCCCCATTCTTCGCCTCGTTTGTATTTTTTAACATCGTCTCCTAATCCATCGATTGCCATAATCAACAGTTCTGCACCGCCTTCTACCTTAATGGAGGCTATAGAATAAAGATACGTTCTGATAGTGAACACCACCGCTTTACTAATAGGCAATTTGGTTAAGGTTTGTCTCTCGACTCGCAAAAACACCTCGTGTTCAAAATCTACCTCTCCAAGTGACTCAATTTCCGGTTCCTTCAGCAGAAAGTGTTGTCCATTGAATTTCAAAAGCTTATCATGTGTCTGGACAGTCCAGTTAACTCTATGAATCAAATCGAACTGTTTCATCTTTGTAAAATATTTATTCATTGATGGCTTCAATCTCTCCCGATATTGAGGCACTGGCTGGTGGATCTCAGAGAGTTCGTGGTCAATCAACTCAGCAGGGTTAAACCCCGAGGGGAAACATACTGAAGCCACAACCAATTTGTACTCTTCCAAGTCATTCGTTGGATTTTCTTTTAATAGAAGCAAGAAATCTTCCTCTAAATTGCATGTTAAATCGTTGATCATAGCCATAACGTCCTTCCTAGAGGAGCCATGATAAAACTGAGCTCCAGATTTCATAATAAATCCATTAATTGTGTTCTTTATCGTATTCTTTTCGCTATTAAGTTCAAATATTTGGGGATACCGGGTCAAAAGATATTTTACCACAAAATCAAAGAACTCACTAAAGGCTTCAATTGCACGCTCTCTCATTAATCCCGATGTCACTCCAACAGTGCCGGCAGCCAAAACATGATCCCCGAGTATTTCGTGTTTCTTATTGGTTCTTTCGAGGTATGTGTTCTCAATCAATAGCCAATCCTCGAAAGGGAGCAGTTTAATCCCCATTGTGATCAGATATTTGGGTTTAAAAGGGCGATATTTGATTGGTTCTACCATACGCCAGTCGAAATCTGAATCCACTGGTATAAGGGATACAATCTCTCCATGCTTATTTCTGTATTTGAACCCATGTGAGGTTTTTGCTCTATACCAAGCTCTGAACCCCACAAATAATAAAGCGGCGATAACGATAAGGATCGAGATTTTGAGGTCCAATATGAGTCGCTCTGAAAACATCTTCAAAACGTATTTTCACTAACGAAAGTCACACAACTCGTATTTCAGTTAACCAAAGTTGCAGTTAATACAGTGATTTATGTTCATCAAATACTGTTCGTCGTGTGGCAACATCTGTCAATGGCTTATCTCAAAAATGGATCAATGACTTCTCCGATGGATCAGGTTAAACTTTCCGTTTGGGTACATATACATTTTGCTTTTTTCTAACTTTATAATAATACCCACCCACTGTTGACTCATGTGTATTCTCGGGGGGAAATTGAAAACTCTGCTTTATACGAAAGATTGTCGTCGCCAGTTCTGAAATCAACAAAATTGAACCATCCAAGTTGACTTAATAAAACTTGATGCTTACTGACAAAACCTTCGTACATATTTGGAGGAAACATTTTCGTGGATTTTTGAATACTACGGGAAAAGAAACCCGTACAGAGAGATCTCGGACAGGTGAAATTTAAAGAACAAAGCGATGTTGGTGCACTCCCTAAAGCAGTTAACTAAAAAACGGAGCAATCTAAACAGCCACGAACTAGACGATTATTCTTCTAGAGAACCTTCGACCCCAATAGAAAGCAACTCATCTCGTGGAGCAATTAGAAAAAATTTGAAGAAGCTAGCTAATAATGACATGACTCCTAAAGATCCTGATGATGGAAGAGCGGTGATCGATGATGGTGTGGGAGTGGCTGACAATAGCAGTTTTGACATCGAGGAGAATGGGAATCTGGACGAAGAAGAGTTTCCGGAAGGAGGTCTCCAGGCTTGGCTGGTAGTGTTTGGGTCGTTTTTGGGGCTTACAGTTAATTTTGGGTTGATCAACTCGGTGGGAGCCATAGAGACTTATATAGCCAAAAACCAACTTGGAAACGTCTCAACTTCTACAGTTGGTTGGATTTTCTCTATTTATTTGTATGTGGCCTTGGGACTTATCTTCTTTGCTGGTGAGATTTACGACAAGAATGGTCCTCGTGGTCCTTTAATTATTGCAACTTTTCTGATCTTCGCAGGAATCTTTGCTACGGCTAACTGCACTAAGGTGTACCAATTCATACTCTCTTATTCGATAGTCTGTGGGTTGTCCAATGCATTTTGTATGGCTCCACTTATAGGTGTGATTTCGCAGTATTTCAATAAGAGACGTGGTTTGGCAACTGCAATTGCATCTACAGGAGGCTCGATTGGAGGAACGATATTCCCAATTATGTTGCGTAAGCTCTACGTTGAGATTGGATTCATCTGGGCCATGCGAGTATTTGCTTTCATTTGCGGATTGCTTTCAATTGTTTCTGTGATGTTTGTCAAAACCAGAATGAACCCTAAATGGACGCCAGAATACACAGCCATGAGCCGTGTGCAGAGGGTCTTATTCTGTTTGACCAACTCACTAGATTTCAAAGGTTTACGTGACTCACAGTACATGGTTGTGATATTGGCCATATTGTTCTCTGAGGCCTCATTGACAGTGGTTGTTACTTATTATGCTTCTTACGTGGTAAATAAGGGAATCAGTACCAATACTGCTTACGTGATGCTTACTTTGATTAATGCTGCTGGAATTCCTGCCCGATGGCTTACAGGGTATTTGGCTGATAAATTGGGTAAATTCAATGTCATGATAACCATGACAGGCTGCACTTTGACGTTCTGTCTTGCAATCTGGCTTCCATTTGGAAGTCATCTCCCTGCATTATACTTGTTTTCGATTCTCTATGGGATGTCATCTGCATCAGTGTTGACTTTGACTCCTGTTTGCATTGGACAGATCTCGAGAGTTGAGAATTTTGGAAAGAGATATGGAACCTGCTACGCAATAGCTTCATTAGGTAACTTTCTTCTTCCAGTTGCTGGTGTGATCATCGGGTCGAAAGAATCAGAAAGAGGGTACAGAAATGTAGTGATATTTGCCTCAATGTTATCGGCCGCAGGGCTTATATGTTGGATTATTGCAAGATACTTGGCAGTCAAAGCAAGATTAATAGTTTACTGATAGTCTGATTTGCAGATATAACAAAATGTACATAGATAATTATTTACGAAAGGACTCTTGAATATATAAACACAATACATCATCCGGAGCCGGAGTAAATCTGTCATATTGTATTGATGAATTAGGACATTTCATTTGTCATCAATTGCCCCGATTAATATTAATTAAGAAAGATGTCTTACAACAGCTATTGTCTAGGTAGAGAAAGATGATATTCGGAGAAATAACTCCGGTATCTACAACCTTGCCCAATAATAATAATTGCCATGTATTACTGACAGTATTACAGCTATAGCTCCTGTATCGGCTTCATTCCCGCATTCTAGACATATCTTCTGATTCACCAACATGTTGATGTCATCAGTCCTGGAAAAATTTCATTGTTGTAAAGACCGATGGACATCTTCGGATAATCAAGGTTTTTTGGGGCCTCAGTAAAAAATAAAGCCTGGACGGTGACTCATGGGTTGGTTCCAAGCTTGCTACACTTCTCACGTTTTATACAGTATACAGCATACAGTATACAGCTCAGCCACTATATATATCTGCTGCTGAGCTGCGAATAATAGAGAGAAAAGAACAGTTCTTTGCTTAAATGGTGAAAGTTCTAGGAAAAGGAGGCGAAAATGGAGATCCAACATACTAGTACTACTGAAATTCCTCGAAAGAGCTATAAGTCAACATCCAGCAAGAAGTTTATCCGCGAGCTAACACATAGATTCAGAAAGGATGCGACATCATCTACACAGAATGAAACCGTTTCACTAGAAGACTATCCACCCGACACTCATGGAATACATGCTGTGAACGAATCCTCGCTTGAAAACATGAGAGAGTCTGTTAATAATCTAGAAGTTCCAACACTCAGTTTAAGAGCTACTAACGACACTGACACTCTAATGATCGATGAAGACTCGCCTGATGAGGATCACCAGTTTCCCGAAGGAGGTCTCCAGGCTTGGCTCGTTGTGTTCGGGTCGTTCTTGGGACTTACTGTGAATTTTGGATTAATAAATTCTGTGGGAGCAATTGAGACTTATATTTCGAAGAATCAGTTAGGAAACGTCTCAACTTCGACAGTTGGTTGGATTTTCTCTATATATTTGGTGGTTTCTCTTGGATTCATTTTTGTTGCTGGAGAAATCTACGATAAGAATGGACCTCGAGGACCAATGATCTTTGGAACCGTGATGATATTTGCGGGATTATTTGCTACTGCTAATTGTACGGCAGTCTACCAGTTTGTTCTAGGGTTCAGTATTCTTTGCGGGTTATCCAATGCGGTTTCGACGGCTCTGTTGGTCGGAGTTATTTCGCAATATTTCGATAAGAGACGGGGTTTTGCAACGGCAATTGCTTCTACAGGAGGATCTATTGGGGGTGCTGTGTTTCCGTTGATGTTGCGTAAGTTGTACGTGGAAATTGGGTTTGTGTGGGCAATGAGAGTTTTTGCATTTTTGAATGGATTACTCTTATTTGCAGCAACATTACTTTTAAAGACAAGAATAGAGATTAAATGGTCGCCTGAATATAGGGAAATGAGCCAATTACAGCGTGTGATGTTCTGCTTAACCAACTCGCTAGATTTCGAAGGACTAAAAGATCTTCAGTATCTTTTTGCTACGTTAGGAACAACGTTTTCTGAGGCTGCATTGACAGTATGTGCCACTTATTATGCTTCGTATGCGGTCACCCAAGGAATGAGTGTGAGTATGTCATATATTTTGATCACAATTGTCAATTTGGCAGGAATTCCTGCTAGATGGACTGCGGGATATGTTGCTGATAAGTTTGGGAAATTTAATGTGATGATTATTATGGGAATTTGCACAGTTTTATTCTACTTGGCCATCTGGTTGCCTTTTGGATCCCATGCTTGGGCATTATACACCTTTTCAGTGTTGTATGGTGTAAGTTCATCCTCAGTGTTGTCCTTGACTCCTGTATGTATTGGCCAGATCTCCAGAGTTGAAAACTTTGGTAAGAGGTACGGAACCACATATTTTATTTCGGCTTTGGGGAACTTTCTTATCCCAGTTGCCGGTGTTATCATTGGTGCAAAGGAATCTGAAGCTGGATATAGAAATTTCATTATATTTTGTGCCATGTTAGCTTTAGTGGGTGTTATTAGTTGGTTTATATCAAGATTTTTGGCCGTCAAGGCGAAACTTATAATTTATTAGATCCATATTCATACTTTATTATTTATTTTAGACAGCCTTGTTAATAGCTTAATATAGCTACCGGATTCATTTGTGGTATAGATTGTAGACATATTTTCCAATTGCCATACTGCTTGTAAGGCCAGGACTATCGATGTTCAATAAATTGACAAACCCATCGAATCCCTCCTCTTTTTTTATAATAAAGTCTTGGAACGAGTTATCGCCTTCATCCCATTTTAATTGAGGTCTGATTCCACTGTATGTTGCTTCTAAATCTTGAGGCATGATTCCTGGGTAATATTTGACGATCTGCTGGTAAGCTTTAGGGATATTTTTGGCATTAGGTTTATAGTCAATCCCTGAGACTATTTCATGGTCTGGACCAAATTTGATCTGTCCATCCAACAGAAGCGTTAAATGAGTTCCCAACCCTTTGAGTCCCTTAATAGGACAAGGATATACAAGTCTTCTGACAGGAGGGGCACTAGAGTTTTTGAGATAGAAATAGTTTCCCTTGGCGTAATTGTAATGATAATGTCTGCCCTCAGGCAAAAGCATGTTAGATATTTTATCAGCATACAATCCTGCAGAATTGATAACATTTTCTGAAGTAATGTCCACTGTTTCTCCCAATTTATCTCTAACTGTAATTTCATATCCAGAAGATGATCCTAATTTCTGCAAATTAATAACCTCTGAACCAATGGCCACCTCTCCATTGTTGTCTTGAAATATCCCGTCAAGATAATCCACCAATGAATGGGCACTTAAAATCCCCGTAGTTGGAGAATTGAGAATGGAACGATTGGCGATAATTGCAGGCTCTATATATTTGGCCTGGGATAATGGAACAAACTGAGTCTCGACACCCAAATCTTTCGTCTTCAAATAGATATCCTCTAAATATGCGTCTTCAATGTCATTCTGTGCAATGATCCATTTACCAACTTTCTGGACTTCGACCCCACGTTTTGCTGCCTCATTATATATGAGATTTTTCCCTTCGATACAGAGTTTCATCTTTAATGAGCCAGCCGGATAATAAATACCAGCATGTACCACTTCCGAGTTCCGTGACGTAGTTTCCTGTCCGAGCTTCTCATTCTTCTCTATGAGAAGCACTTTATTTCCTGGGTTTTTAGCGAGTTCACCTGCCACTGCTAAACCAACTGCTCCTCCGCCAATCACAGTATGTGAATAATCGGCAGAAACAAAGGCCAGAGACGAGAAGAGACGTTGATTTATAGCCCCTAGACATTTACAAGGACCATGAAATGTGGTTTTTATAGATCTTGCTAGCATTGTATGCTTTCTGGTCACTGTTGCTGTCTGTTATTGTCGTATTTGTCCTGGCTGTTGGTTACCTTATTATGTATAATTTGATCTCCCTTTTGGATTTTTCAAGATTTTGATTTTTTTTGACCCCACAAATTTCAACATCGATCTTGGATAAATGGATCAAGATCTTAGATATCACTTACATCTAATAATCCAACCTGAAATCAAAATATCACAAATGTAATTACAAAAATAGAGTACAGAGAGTAAAGATTATCATTGCTTAAATAGTCTTTAATAGTTCTAAAAGTTACTATGTAATAGGTTTACATTTAGTAACATCGTGTTGTTGAGGAGTACCAGCAATGAAATCCTCGACGTAAAGAACACCCTTCCGATCCACGACATAAAGTTTGTAGCCATCTTTTGAAAATCTAAGACTTGCAGCCTCGCTTTTCTTCGTAGCTGACATCACATCACCCACAGAAACCACCCGTTTTCTCTCGAAGTTCTTGTTGATGTGAATCACATAAACAATACCTTTCTTGTTGACAAATGCCATGGCATCGTTTCGAGGAGAAACACATGCCTTATGGATCAACGATCCAATTTCCTCAACCTTCAAAAGAAGTTTTGGGTGGGCTACTGACTGGGACTCTTTCAAGTTTCCTATTCTCGTTTCAAGCACCAAAGAAGGAGCATTGAAAGCCACAGACGACACAACCATATATTTGTCATTGTTTCCAAAGAAATTGAGATCTGTAATCCCTTCACTCTCATAAGAGGTGTCTAGTTTTCTACTGGCTTTCATCACAAGTCGAGGATCCGATGGCTTGGAGATATCAATCATGATAAATCGTGATTCTAGAGCCGTACTGACCCCCAAGAACTTCGCATCCGGTGCAAATTTCACAATATTGATCGGATCTTTGTAATGAAGAGTGATGAGAGATGAATTGCCGCTTGTAAAGGTCGGAACATTACTCTCGACTGGTCGAAGATCTTCCTCGTTATTGACTTGACTAGTATTGTACAATAACGAGCTCTGGGCAATTACGCTTTCGTATTCTCGCAAAGACGACGAATACTCGTTATTATTGATGTTGGCATTATTGCTGATCTCGTAGTTCAATTCAAACAACATGATCAAACTACCCTCTGAGTCAGTAACTTTGTCTTTTCCCGTCAATCCGCAAGCTATGAACAGGTTGTTCGCCGAGATATCAATACACCGGATAGGAAGAGCTATATTGTATGTCATAACTGGTTTTCCCAGTCTATTCAAATCAAACAACACAATAACACGTTTTCCAGCAATCACAAGATAGTCGTCTGACATAGCACAATATTCAAACGACCAGTTACCTTTATGAATCATTTCTTCTGTCAGCTCGTCACCAAAGATAATCTTATGTTTCTCAGGAGGATAGAACTTGGTATTGAGCTTCTTCATGTTCTCGAAATTGACGCCGTAATTTAGATTATTTTTACCACAGCAAAACATGGATGGAGGCTTGTTGTCATCGGCGTTATTGATAGCGTAGACTGACCATTTACGCTCTTCAAGTAGCACAAATTTAGTAGCACTAGGAGAGATGGCAGTACCTATATAGTCGTTTCGTTTCAACAATGTCTTCATTTTGAGCGACTGTGTGTTGTGTTGGATCCGTTTACGGTATATTGGGAAGTTCTGAGCGAATCTCATTTCCTTATTGAATTCCTCTTCTGGGGTATCGATTATTTGGCCACTGGCCATGGTATTATTACTGCTTGTAAAGTTAAAAAGCGTAGAGTTAGGAGTGGTACCCGCAGAAGTGCTGAATAGCTCGCTTGTAGCACTACTTGGCGGGTTTGTGCTGCTGTTGAGGCCCATATATCCAGTTTTCATCGAAGTAGAATTACCATTACTGTTGCCAGTGATATTAAAACGACTGGAAAAGTTAGATTTAGGAATTAAAATTGGATTAAGAGCTGTTTGTTGCTCCTTTTCAGCCTGAGACTGGGACGATGACATTAAAGACAACGAGTTAGGCGAGGTTCCAGTCATGTTAGTAGCAGCAACCATGGTATTAGGGTTATTTGACGACAGAGAGAAAGAAGGAATATTAAATTTGGATTTTGCAGATGATAACATCGAAGCAACATCGCTATTATTGCCATAAACATGAACAGATCGATTACTATGGCCAGTGTTTGATCTCGAGACAGTGGTGGCATTTCTACTGATGGTAGGCGAAGAACCAGACGGCGAAGGAGCGTTCGTAGCAAACTGTTTGCCTGCAATATTGATAGGTGACGAAGATATCGAGGTCGATGAATACGAACCGGCGTTTTCATCGGATATTTTAGTCATTCTAGCCGATTCAGGCTCATGATTAAGGTTAGATAACCTGCTACTTACTCTAGAAATATCAACGCCTTGGTTTGAATAGGTTCTCTGCTTGCCTTCATGTAGACTCATTTGGTAGCTGAGATCATGATCGTGGTGGTAATCGTCGTCTTTTATGAGAAGAGCAGTCCTCTGGAAGAGCTGAAGTAACGAAATGCGGTGCTTTTTGGAGCGTTTGGATCCCGATCCGATATCAGGGAGTGCCACACCATCAGTAGTAATGCTATGACCCGATGTTGCGGGATAATTCTGGGTGCTTGAGTTACTAGGGATTGCCGTAAGGATGTTCTGATTAGAGACAAGCGAAGATGAGTTTGAGGAGGGCGGATCGTTTCGATTAAGCATCGAAGACAATTGCGACGGCCCACTAGAGACTGTCAGATGGATATTCTGCAGTTTTGTAGATGATCTGCGAGATGTGGGCGAGTCTGCGATAGCTAGTACGGATTCGATGTCTGGGAGCTCGTGCTTACGGAACTTAAGCAATATAGGATATAATTTACGAAGAGGTAAGACAGGGGCAAGGATTTTGACCTGATCCTTGCCACAGATGGGACATCTGAAGGCCCTATAGAGTTCTGAAGTAGTAGAAGCTGTCATTGTTGCGTTGTTGTGAAGTTGTGATACCTCGATTGCGAATTTCTCCGATATCAAACAACCACAACTTAAAATCGAGGCGTCCCGCACTGTAGAGCACTCAAGATCAGCCAGCAGGCCGATATCAAGCCGTCCTACAGCATCAGAAGCCGTCTGTACGTCTGATATGTGAGACTCGTTGCTTCCATACGTGCTTCCAGGTCGGAACAGCGACGGGAGGTGTAAGCTAAGCTCGATGTTTCTAAGGAACAGCTCAAGCTTGAATGAAGCGTCTTCATGTCTCGGTCTAGCCATTGCGAGCAAAGATTGGATCTGATACGTAATATAGACGTTCTCAGGAGGCTGTTATGGCCATTTTCTGGTGGCTGTACGGCTTGATCCCAACTACCAGCTAGATAGTCCTGTCACCAACGTGTGTTTCGCGATAGTCATTATTGGTTTTTCAGCCTCAGCTTTTGTTTTTCCCAAAAGACAGCAGATGCTGCTGAGTTTAACTGTAAATGGAAAGGCTAAAGTGACCCAGGCGGGGGCAACAAAGGGAAAAACACGTTCTGGGCGGCTATCTAGGCGGGAAAAAATATAAGCGAGGGACGGCTGAAAGGTATGTCGGGAGTCTTTTTCCAGCGAGCCCAGAAAGACGGATATGTACAAGGATTAGAAGACAATGAATATAGTCATTGTCTGCTATATGTAAACCAGCAGATAGACAATACCAGAGCGTCATGAGACTAAACCGAGTTACAAGAGTCAGGAAAGCTGTGCTAGATGAGTCTTTTTTTTTCTTTTTCAATTCATGGACATACAAAGGTAAGGATATGGTTGCTGAAAAGATGCTTATACCTATAGCTGAGACGTGAAACATCAATTAACCATCCCATTCGGGAAACTCCAAAGGAGTTTATATATTGACAGGAGTGAGCTATGGCTACTATTCACACACTTTGAATACAAATACGAGTTAATGGTAGCCAGTGCACAGGTCCAACAGCTATTTGTAGTGCTTGGAACATGTCTAAACTACCAACAGCAGCTCGAGAATGAAGCTAAATGTAACCGCATTGTTTGAGATATTTCACTAAAAAGTAAAACCTGTCATTTTGGGCGACTTGGCGGTAATAGTGTGGGTTTCAGTATACGATCTCCCTGTAGAATCAGGAACTTCAAATGCGAGTCACGCGCAGTCCTGTTTTCTGGGTATCCTGCAAGTTTTTTAGGGTCTTGCCTAAACATGGTAATTAAGCTAAACATGGATAAGACGATGGCGTTAGATTGATCTTTACCTGAATTAGTCTTGGGTGTCAAGTTGATAAACAGGCTTATAGGCGGATACTCTTTCAAGATGAGTAGAGTGTTTGGGGGTTTCAAGTTCTGCATTGCTGCCAGAATACCATTTGTTATTTATATATATTCAGAATGTTTCCTACTTTCGTGGAGAAGGTACTAGGAGCCTTAAAGACTCCATAATATTACAAAAAAAAAAGGTTAAGCCAAGCAATAGAGAAATAGTAATCAAGAAATAAAGGGAGAATGAACGTAATCAGCCCGACAACCCCGTCCACTATTGCGAGTTTTATTCCTCGCAATGGCAACACGGCCATACTGCAAGACTTTGATGTGTTTAATTTCGAGAGCAGAGCCACCACCGCCACACGATCACGCCAATCACTCGTATTTATGTTCGGGGAGGACGACAAACACCAGCTTTTGCCCACACCACCGC
This sequence comes from Saccharomycopsis sp. yHQL182, assembly GCA_030490795.1. Classification (NCBI taxonomy): domain Eukaryota; kingdom Fungi; phylum Ascomycota; class Saccharomycetes; order Ascoideales; family Saccharomycopsidaceae; genus Saccharomycopsis; species Saccharomycopsis sp. yHQL182. The sequence continues at coordinate 376,276 of JAKVQV010000004.1, read as the reverse complement.
CGCCTCCGCCCAAAGATAACCCAAGTAGGTTCAATCCACACAAATACAGCAGCTTCTTTGAAGAAAGCAACGATGAGAGCGAATACGGCATGTTCAGTCCCCTCAGGGTGGTCAAGAAGTTATCCCCTCCGACAGTTCCGAAAATGATCGGCACTCGAGCTGGAAACAAAAAAACTTCGCTGATTTCAAGCAGCACGAAGATCAGCTACTCAGACATAATAAGAGAGACGATCCTGATGGACGAAGAGCTTTTGGATGAAGATCTGAAATGCAAAACCGACAGTTGGTATTTCGATGGGCCGTCCAAATTCATAAAAATCACTGCCGGATATGATGACGATGACGGTGATCACTCTACAAATCAAAGACAAAATATGAGACCCGCATTACAGACAGACGATTCAACTTCAAATTCCTGTTTCAGCAGCAAGAGTTTCAGCAACGGCAACAACCACAACAATAACATCGACAATAACAATAGCAACAGCGAACAGCTTCTGATGTCTCTGACGTCAATCTTACTGCCAATCGACATGTCCTTCGCAAGAGGATTTGTCAACAACAAAGCTGGTAGTTCGAATTATAATCTCCCCAGTCCAATCAAAACGGTGGCCCACAAAGCAACGTTAGTTGATGTTGAACACAACTATAATGCCAGAAACAGTGTCTTATATCCATGTGTGGACAAGAATGATTTTCAAAGGCCCAGTTTCTACAATCACGAGTTTTCATCATCCGATCTAACTGTGGACACTTCTGGCACCACAAATAGTGCTGGTACCTACAATGATAATACGAGTTTTACTGATTATTCAATGTCTCCACCTACGACAAATCTCCGAAAGATTAGGTCGATCACAAGCATCTTATCCTCAGATTCCCATGCCACTCGTAATAGGCTCAGAAAATGCGGATCAAAAATTAAAAGCCATTACAAACATTCCTCCTCGTCGCCTCTCTCAGAATCCATCTCCCCAAGCGCATTTGAGATCAACGATTTGTTTGCCTCGCAGACAAAAAGTGGGTCGATTTTGACCACCGATCATAAAAAAAAATCAGGGATCATCAAACACTCTTTGCACAGACTCTTCAAGGGGAACCATTCCTCAACGAGTTTTGAATTAGTCTACTAGTTTCCCTTTCTTGATTTGCTCTTCTCGCACCAGATTGGCTTTTGGCTTTAACAATAGGTTTTACACAGCTGTTTGCCTCCCCTTGGTGATTTGCTTTGGATTTTAACTTCGTTTTACGATATTTCCTTTTTATGTATTCAGTTCTCTTTATTCCGGTATTCACTTTACTAAATTGTTATTCATTTGCTTTAGTAATTATTAAATTGTTATTCATTATTTGCTTTAGTAATTGCTAAATTAGTATACACAATTGACTTTATTAAATTGTCGAATTATCATCCACTATTCACTTGCTAAATTGCTGTGCTATCAGTATTCGCTTCATTTAATCATCATTTAATATACATGTACAGTTTAGTAGACCCCAAAGATACACACCTTACAGGACAATATATATATATCAATTGAAAAATAAGTAAAGATTATAATAAAAGTCATAACTATATAAAAGCACCATTAAGAGAACAAGAACAGGAAAACAAGTAACGAAATTAAATTAGAGAGGCAGTGATAAAGCAGAAGTAAATGGACGAGATGTAATAATCTTATCTTGGTATGATGACAATGAGATAAAGGCGTAGTCTTGATAATGATAGGATGAATTAGTAGTTGTAACCATAAAATAATCATGACAATAATAAGCCGAAATCTTTGGTTTGGATTATTATACAATGAAATAACAGGACGTCATAACATCGATAAATAATAATGATGACTTGATTTGAAGGGAAAGTTAATCGCTAATGGTGAAGAAGGACTTGACCTTTTTGACCATCCTTTTATCCTCCTTACGAGGTTGAGGAACTCCCTGTCTTGCTTCACGGGCAACCGAGCTTCTTCTCTTGTCATTGACAATAACATCCTTGGGAGCCTGTGGAGGATAAGGAGGAACAATGAATGATGTCATGGATGAAGGTGTAGGGGGCACAGAGGACAGCCCGTGGCCATGGCTTCCCACATGAAGACTATGATTGCTACCTCCAACAACCATCAGATGGTTCAGTCCTGATTGACGAGAATTGTTCTTTACCAAGTTACGGAATTGTAACTCGTCAGCCTTGATATTCTTTTCCGCCTTACTATCAATCTCTTCAAGATTGAACTCCTTGTTAGACATAATGTTTCTCTGGAAGAACTTGCTCTTTGTAGTCTTCTTCTTGAAGTTTCTAATCTTCTCCTTACCACTGCTGTCAGTCGACTCGTCGCTGGCTGCACTATGCACAGACTTCTTGCCGGTGGTCGTATTTGTAGTGCTGCTAGTCATTATTGTACTGAGCCGGTTATTCTCCGATGATAAGGTTGAAGGCGGGATTAATGCGGAGGAGGCTAAGGAATGAGAAACCGAGCTAATGGAATCTTTTCTCAGTTGAGCCATAATAGGTACTGGAACAGGAAGGATAGGTGCCTTTCCGCTGCTCTTGTTTGCAGTAGATGTCAGCTGAATATCTGATAATGGCGAGTCGATGTATGTACTGGAAGCAGAATGAGGCTTTTGGAGCAGCGAAAAGTCTGTCTTATCAAGTGTAGAAACGCTGGAATCAGGCTTAGTGCTGTCCTTTGCACTAGTGGAGACAGACCAAGAACTCTCGTCGGTTCCACGAAGATCCAAGGTAGCGGTGCCGGAAATGATTTTGTCCAACGGATCCTGCTCTTCTTGTTGTATAAAGGTGAATTGCTCCTGGTCATGTTTGTGGGCATTCTGGAGGTTCTGGAGGTTCTGAAGCTGTTGGAGTTGCAGTTGTTGTTGGTGTTGGTACTGCAGGGAACCAGACTGCGACTTGGTCTTCTTCTTCTTGTTATGGAAGCTTAGAAGACCATTAGGAGTCAGCGGACTTTGAGAATGATCTTTGGAGCTTTCTTTGACATGTTCCTTTGATTTGTCTTTGGATCTGGATCTGGGCTTGCTGGAGCCGCCCTTCTCCTCGTCGGAGACATAATCGGCCTCAAATGTCGCAAACTTTTTAGGAATGCCAAAGATGTCCTCAATCAGATCATTGTCAGTGTCGGGCCCTCTGTTCAAATTCATTGTGGAGTTATTGTGGATAGTCAACTTGCACAGACTGAACAGCAGAATGTGATAAACAGAAGAAAAGAAAGAAATGTTTTCACGACAAATTTTTTAAATTCACTTCGACCTGGTTCAGGATACCGACGGTCCACCCTGCTGAATTAAGTAGAATCAAAAAGCGACTAAAACGAATAAAGCGAGTTTGTAGTTTTTCGCTCGTTTCTGGCCTAAAACCAACCAATTTATCTCAAGCATCGAAGAAGCCAATGGCGACCCGTCCTAGGTGCTGATACGCACAAAACGACGAGAGTATCAGACACAAAAGGGATGATAGCCACTCACAGAACTCTAAACAGTTGAATAAGATCCTGTCCTAAACGGTAATAAGGAAAACCTTATAGGGAGAATAGGACAGTAGTTGATTTCATACTTAGTATACTGGTGTGAGAGGTCCGACAGACACATATGTGTGTACTGTCTTAGTGGTTAAGATTGCAGTTGGGAGGAGACAATAAGCTTCGTTTAAGGTTGTATGTTGATTAATACGTTGAAAAATTAGGTTTATGAATTATTTTTTTTTTTATTGAAAAATATAATAGCTGGAATAATTGGAGGTAATTAACGAAAAGTTGATATTTGTTATGTAAATGATAGTTGGGCTATTATTTTTACAATTACGAGAATAGATACGCTACGCGTTTCTAGCATGTTTTATTGCATTGTTTTTCCCATGAGTGGTCTTATCTAACGTGTCTCGGTACACTTATTGGTCAATCCAAGTATCGACTGTTAGATTAATGAGGAGCTGAAACACTAACTGCCGGATCCACTGCCCAGATGAAAGTCTGGTGAATAAACCAGTAGCCTGCCGATCGTTGCATGAAAGACAATCAGTGGCGGCGGTTTTAGTGCCAGCAACGCTGCCTCCAATTATGATTTGAAACGAGAGATTGTCTATACTCTAAAGTCCTTATTAGTTGAAAATATTTAAATATTAAAATATAGAAGCAAATACCCTGGTGCTTAAAACCTCGACTTGCTAGTGCGCTAGCGGCTCGGTTTGAGTTTTTGATTTACCTGTCCTTTTGCAATCCCCTTAGAGATTAACTCAGGCATCCGGATTACCCGGATCGTCTGCAACGGTTTAGCTCTTTTTGCATGCTGTGCAACCGCTATTCAACGATTGAGTGTTACCAGATCATGGTTAAAGTTCAAGTACTCAAACTATATGCTCGTATCTATGAATACTAAAAAACTTGCCCAAACCATCCAACTGCAACTACCACCCGTCGCCCCAGCCCCCAACGTCGTCATCGTTGTTTAATGTAAGATCTAAATGGAGCTTCGAGGACTTATTGGTAGCAGTCTTTTTTCGACCCAATTGGAGCCCGGGTTTGTTTGCGCCGGCTTTGACTGTATTCTTGGCGCTGGAACTCACCTGGTTTACACGGGAAAAACTTTTTGCTGTCGCCTGGGCTGGTTTTTTCCCCGCTGGGCGCCGCCCAATACTTAGGCTGTTGAGTCTGGATTGGGCGGTTACAATTTCCTGGGTCAGTTCTTGTTCCTGCTCCATGTCAAACCCCCATTGGTCGTCCTCATCCACAACCACCTCTTCCTCCTCCCAGCTGTTCTTTTTAGCCGGCTGGGCCTTGTATTTAGATTCTTTGGTGAAATTGCTGAACGACAGTTGCGAGTCATTATGACCTGATGATTGGAAGAAACTCAGGGGTGTTGGGGTAGGTGCCCGTGAATCAACCGGAGACGGGACATTATTGTTATCGGTGGAATTGATCTCGCCCCCGATCCCACTGAGTTTGGTAAATGCTCCCATGGCCAAACTCATTCCGAGTGATTGGATATTGTTACTGATATTGGCCCCGTCTTTACTAGTGAACGGTTCATTGTAATTGGTCAGAGAGAATCCTGCCTCCTCTTCTTCGTCTTCTTCTTCCTCGTCTTCTGGGGTCTCGTTTTTAGCTGCTTCGGCATAGATCTTCTCCATGTATAAGTCAAATGTTATCTTAGCCTGATGGCGCACCTTACCGGAACTATCCAACAAACATGGAGCAATCGAGGAAAGCACTCTTGAACAGCATATTTCCGGGTCGAAATACTCTATGGTCTGTTCATACGACTTTAAGGTAACGATTCTGGTACGAATGTATCTGTCCTTCAATGCTTTATTGAAGGCAGTGATCAAAACACCCGGCCGACTTGATCTGTTCAAATCCTTTGCGATCTGACACAAGCAATTGACGGTATTAGCTCTGATTTTTGGGGATTCATCATTCTGTAGTTTGGCTAAATATCTTAATAGTTCATTATTTAATTGACGGTCTCCCAACTTCGATGAGATTGGTAATATTGCATTCAATGTCTCGCCACGTATCGTAGCATTAGTATCGGTGAATCCCGTCAACAAATTGGTAAAGATTTTCTCACTGACATCGTTCTTATTCAATTTGTCAACGAATTTAGGAAGTGATGTCAATAACGTTATTCTTACTGTGCGATCTCCAAGAGTAAACGCCTGAATAATCACTGGTCCTGTGATCTTCTGGAACACTTCTTCGGGGAGATTCTCTGAATAAGATAAAATATAGTATAAACATGTCGAAATGCTTGCCATATCGAGCTGTTGAGGCTGTCCATTAGGTTGTAATTGGTTAGCATTCGAGCTCAGTAATGTCGTGCCTATGTTGAATAACCGGATCAATTCAGGGAGAATCTTGTATTCCATGAATCCTGGTGGAGCAATATGCTTGATTGTTTCTAAATTCTTCATAAACATTAACTTCTCGTCGTTCGTCTTGAGATTCAATTCATCTAATTCCTGGTAGCATTGAATCAACGAGTTGCTCATAAAAATCGTACGATTCCCTTGAGTTAAGAACTGCTCAATGGTGATTCGCGTGTCTACAGAATTGGATATCAATTTCTTATATAAAGGCTGTAGAGCTCTTGGAATCTTCGATATTTGGGTCAATCGATTACTGCCCATTCCAGAGCTCAGAAATTCCTTGGTAGTATCGTATACCTTATTGAAAATACACCAAATTAAACCTCCTAATTTGTACGAATCCAACTTCAAATTCTTCAATTCGTGGGCTTTTGTTCCGCGACCGTTCATCAAGATCTGTACCCCTTGTTCTTGAAGCTCTGGAGGTAAGATATTATTAAACACAGGAGACATGCGATGATAATTGTACAACGTGTTGTCCTCTCCACCATTGCTTCCCTTATTGGATCCAAATCCGGTTGTCAAGTCAAATCCTGCCAATCTCCATTCTCCAGACTCTGTAACGAAAATATTACTGATATCCACATCTCCATGCACCGATTTACCCTCGACGTTCAAAAACTTCAAGGCTTTTGCAATAATATGGATCCCTAACACTAACAGCTCGGTGCTGAGGGCTCCATCGTTCTTCTGCAAGTACTGTGTTAAAGGGATCACGGGTTCAGAAAATATGTATAATGCCGATTCATTCAGCACGGTTTCAAGCACTTTAAGCACTCCCGGCAATCTTGTCAGCTGCAATTTCTTCAACTCGTTCTCAGCAATAGGATGAAACTTGCTTGTGTTGGGATTGTTCATAAACTCGAAGACGGTACATTTTGACCCGTCACTCTTGCTTGTCCCATCATAGATGGTCCATAAAGAGTTGGAAAACTGTGAGTCTGCGATTGATTCCACGACCTTCTCCCCAAAATTATAGGGCACAGAGAAGCCTGTGAACGAATTCAACGTTCTTGTCAAAAAATTCATCTTTTCTGATCGATTTTTCAGCTGGTATGTCGGTTTAAGGGGTCCTTTAGTCCACTATTTCGCGTGTAGATAATGCCAAATCAGTTCTGATAATCGGATTTTTGCTCGTTGTTGTCAATTTCAAATTTCCATAAAAAGATTTTTTATGCGCGGGCGATCCATTGCAATGGATCATAATACAACATGGCTCACGTCTACGCAGACCCAGCTATATTAGGCAGCTGAACTTATAAGTGAGACTTGTTACAGCTAGGAAGGTATCTAATTTAGGCGTATTTACAAGGTTATACTTACCTTTGCATATAATAAAATAAATAAAAAAACGATGACAATAACAATTGCCTCATTATCCCTGTCTTATATCGGCTGTAATTGCTTAGATTTAGATATCTCATTTTGACTCGTGCTGTGTATTTATATTAATTCTAATTTCAAATTAAACAAAACTCACTGAATATTCGAAATCACTGCTGCATGTGTAGGAATGCTCTCTCCAGCACCCTTCTTTTGGATTGCCAAGGCACTAGCAACGGTTGCAAACTTAATAGCCTTAGTATAGTCCGATCTATCAATGCTTAATTGGGACACTACAGAGCCAAAAAATGTATCACCAGCTCCTGTGGTATCAACAACTTTTTCGGAGGCAACTTTGAACGACTCTATAAACTCAACTACAATTTCTTTAGAAGCAGATGTAGTGACGTATAATACGCCTGTTGAACCAAGGGTTAATATCACCAATCTCAAAGAGTCCACACATTGGCTGATCTTCGTTATCATTCTCTTACCAATTCCTTTGAAATACTCAATCAGCTCCTGTTTATCGGCCCCCGGATTCTTCTGGTCAAAAGATTCTCCCAACGATTTCAAAATTTGGGTAGCCTCGATCTCGTTGAGAATCAACATATCGACGTTTGCAAGATAATCTGCGTCGATATTTGCGGCCATTGGTGATGGATTGTATGCAATCTGGAAGCTCGGTCTGTTTACCTTGAGCCAGTTTATGGTCTCAACAAAAAAGGGGAATTCATTCTGTAACATAACAAAATTCGTCTTGTTGGATAGTGGAAAGAATCTCTCAAAATCGGCATCCGTTGGTCTCAATTTATCGTTTGCACCAGCCGTAATTAATATTCTGTTTTCACCCCCGTTATTCTCCTCAACCAAAATGGTAGCTACCCCGGTATTTGTATTGTTTTCAACAACAACATTATCGACATCTACTTTTTCCTTGACCAACTCTCCAAGTAACTCCTTCCCAAATGGATCGTCCCCAACCTTGCCTATCATTCTCACTGTGTGAGTGCCTTTAGTTTTTGCCTCTACAGGCAAAAGTCTGGCCAAAGCAATGGCTTCATTAAACCCTTTCCCACCTGTATGTCTCTCAAAATGGCTTGCCTGGATTGTTTCTCCCCCATCGGGAACTCTTGGAGTGAATGTCACCAAATCGTAGTTCAACGAACCAATAACTGTTAAACACGCTTCTGACATTCTCCTCTATATACTCTTAATATCAGATTTAATTATCTATCCAGATGTTTCTCGGGATTTTTTGAGTGGAGAACCATGGAAAAAAGTGGAGGTATCTCTCTTTTAAGGTCGTTTTTTCTCATCGATTGTTGGAAGCTATTTTAGATCGAATTCAAGAAACGATGCCATTAGCAGTGTCTTTCATTTCCGATATCCCCTGATTGGCGCACATTTATAATTGCAGATGACGACACAACTCTGTGATGAATCTCAACCTCTTTATATGGGAAAAAAAATAGACATCTACCTGGTATTATTGTCTGAACAGGTTGTCTATCTGTATCGATAATGTGGAGATCGGAAAACCGTTAGCGACGCGCGTATCATTTGTCACATGCATTAGATTGCATATATACACAGATCAGACACTTCGACTAACACTGACAACTTTTGTCGTCATAGCTGACATTGGCGGTCTTCTTGACAGACGCCGGCGCAGATCAATGTATTAATAGCGTAGCAGAAAGAGAACAAGAAGAAATGGGTCTTCTTCTGACAGACAGCCACAAATGTCAGTTTCCAGAACTTGATGCAATGAATTTCGCTGGCTAAGCAAATTAGTGATTTAAAGGAATACCAATAATCCAACATATGAATGCTGGCAACAGCTAGCCCTTGTCTTGATTCATTTCACAGTTTTACCAAATAACCAGTCCAGCCTTTTGGGGGTTGGTTGATTTCTTTCATGATCAGCGGAAATAAAATTAAAGAGACTGGCAATAAAATAAGACATCCCGCCAGAAGTCAAAACAATATACCCGTCTTTTCGGCACTTTTTTATAGGCAACATTTTTTATACTATACATTTTCCCGTACGAATTGGTATATTTCACATGAGCAAGCTCATCTCGTCTAATTTTATCAGGTCGTTATTAGATCAAACATCCCCTAAGGCAATCAATATTAATATAACCATTCTAGTCTAGTAAGCTTAATTGGATCACCAGGCACTGCTATTTCCAATAAATACGATTCAAATGTACAAAAAAAAAAGATATATAACCTCCCTGTTGTAGTTTATTTCCAGCTTCTTTTGCTTTGTTTCTGTATACATACCAATATAGTAGTACCCTGTAGAATAAAACACACAACATGAATAAGAACACCACAGAAGCTCCTAATAGAGACTTTAGCTACGATTATAGCGACGCATATCAGTCAATGAACGCCAACTATACCCCTAATGCTCCAGCAGCCGCTGGAAGTGTCCCGGTTGCTGCTAATACAGGTCTCCATCCTACAAATAGTGTAGCCACAAAAAAAACATACAATATGAATGCCCCTCCACAACAGGGATACTACAGTGGCACAGCAACGCCTGCTGCCGCTGTGCTCGGAGGAACTGCTACTCCAGGAAACTTCAACAATAATAGAATTCCTTCATATCAAGACGAACGCTCGGGGATGTTGAACCGAAATGTGTCAATAAGTCAAATGCCTCCACAACAGGCAGGTTTGGTTGACAACACTCCTACTCATAGCAGACTCAATTGGAATGGCCTTGTAGGATCGTCAAGAAACACAAAATTCAATAGACAGATTGCTACCACTAAATTTGGTAGGGTCAGAGATAAGCTTATTGATGAGGTTCTATTGAAGCCATTGTTTGTGCTTCCTGATCTAATGTTCACAGTTCTCGGAATTTCTCCAGGCTCCTTTACCATCAATTTCATTCTCCAGGTCCTCCAGTTGATTATTAATATTGCAGTGATTGCCTTGTGTTCTCAGAACATCAACCACGATGACAGCGACATTAAACACTCGGTATGGGTTTTCTTGATCGTTGAGGCCTCCATCAATCTTGCAATCACATTGGCTTTCCTTTGGGTGTTACGTTACGGACAAAAAGGTACCTGTTTCTACACCTTCGTTTTCTTTTCATTGACAATTTCTGCCTTTGGAGTGGTTTTGGGTGAATTGATGCCAGCCTCCTGCAGCAACAAGGAAATGTACTGTAACATTCGTAAAGGTGTCAGTGGAATTGTTTGTCTCAGTGCTTTTTTGTGTATCATGGAAGTAGTGATTTTAATCACCATTCTCTATGTTTCCAGCCTTGATATCATTGAAGATCCTCAAGACAATCCTGATAATGACAAGGTGGGTAACCAGTTTATGTCACTGCCATACTTTGCTAATCCAGGTACTTTTGGAGACCAGGATACTTATGTTCCACCTCCTCCAGCTCTTCCACAAACTAAAGAACTCTACGATGAGGACGAAGACATAGACGTCAAGAAGTTTGTGGTCACAGAGGATGGATTAGCTGAAATCACTGATCCAAGTCAACTAGAGGGAAAGAAGATGGTTAAGATTTATACCGATTTCTAATTGATTTCCTTCCTACTACTACTAAGCATATTCGTTCACCCTTCTCCGATCTATTGATCTATTTATTATATCTTTATCTTTATCTCTTCATCTTCAGTATATAGCTACGCTTTGATTACACGTGATACTGTTTGTTTTTTGTTACCATTACTGCGTGTAGGACCACAGATGCGATTTTCGGTTTGTACACCAACATGAGAAAGGCCAAAGGCAGTTAGAAGAGGATTAAAGATCATCGTATAGCTGGAATCAACACCCGTCTAGAAAGTTATGAGACAGTAAGAAAATAACTAAATCCATTCATAAGACATAATGCCGATCTTTGATACACTGCTCATGATATTCTGGTGTTCTTCTATATTGTCGATAGTAAGGGCATATCCATATAGAATCTACAGGGGGGTGTCTTCTACTTCTACAGATCTTATTGTCCGTCCCAAGGATCTACAATCATACGATCCAAATTCTCGGGAGTTCGTTCAGTTCACCAATGATGGCAGAAACGGTAATTCTAATAACTTCCCTCCTCCACCTGTCAGCTGGAAGCTCTTCAACAAGAGAGGCTATCGTGATACAAGCAGCAGCGACAAGGACAGTACCATGTACAAAGCAAAAATGCATCCAGGATTCATTGCTGGCAAGTTCGCTGCGAACTACCGGTAGTTATTACCCTATATAGATAATAATAATACAGACAAAATACATAGTAAAGCAAAATATCTATTAAACAATAATATACAGTAACCAACCAATCATAACGAGAAATAAATGTTCACCGTAGCTGCATGAATGCGTCCATCAAGATACTGTTCTGGTCGTCGTTCTTGCTCTTATCAAACACTTTCCAGAACCTTAACGTTTCATCACCAGCACCAGTGATGATGGTTTCGCCATCAGGACTCATTGCAAGGTACAAAACACGGTACGTGTGACCAGTGAGTGAAGCTATTTGCTGTAATTGGTAAGGCGATGAGGTGATGGAAGAGCTGGTGTTTGTAGAACCCATAGCTCCAGCATCGAAGTCATGGTCATATTCTTCGACAACACTAGTGTCATTACCAAAAGAAGCTCCTAATTCCAAGCCTCTACCACCATCATCACTATTACTAACCCCACCACGGTTGTATTTCCAGATTCCAATCTGGTTCTTAGAATATCCATGAGTACTGACCAACTCGCTAGAATTCTTCGACCATAATAAATTACACACCTGAGAACCGGTATCAACATCATTGATCTTGGTTCCTGTCAATGTGTTCCAGATCTTGATTCTTCTATCAGCAGTTCCTCCGCCAGAAGCCAAGATTCCTCTCTGATGGGGCGACCAAGCCACCGCTTTAACAGCAGCAGTATGCTCTTCAAACTTGAACAACGGCTTCGAGGTGTTATAGCCGTCCCAGATCATGATCTTATTGTCGTTTCCACCAGAAACAAGCTTGGATTCCTCGACATTCCAACGCAAGCCACAGATCTCCTGTTTATGGAAATGTTCGAGCTTGTTGATGTAATGTTCAGGGATTCTGACGTCACGGTTCAAAATCGTGCGGTCTCTTGAACCAGACGACAAAATGTGTTCGTTCCATGCTAAAGAGCCTACTCTAAGCGAATGGCCCGTCATGGTTCGCGTGCATTTACATGTGGAAGCGTCCCATATCTCTACCGCACCTTTATTGGTTCCAATAGCAAGATGAGTACCTGCACCGATCCACGAGAGACTGGTGATGCTGTTGTTCTCTCCTAGATCACAAAGACGGTCAACAGTGCCAGTGACACCATCCCACATGTACACACTAGAGCCTAAGCCAACAGCCATGATGTTCTGAGCACCCCAATCAACGAGATTCAAGTAGAAATCATCAGCTAAATCAGGGGCATCTAGCACTCGATAAGGCACCTTCGATATCTGTCTCGGCTTCTTCTTCTGAGAAAGTAAGAGTCTTTGAGAGTCCATCCTCACCGGAGAAAGCGAGTAGATGTCGGTATTTATGTCTATATTAAAAGCTGACACCGATTTGGCCTTCTTTGGAGACTTGTAGGTCAAAAGGTTGGACGATGCTTTGGGCGATGTTATCACCACCTTATCGCTGCCGTTTGTAATGAGCGAATTACGTCTAGAGTAATTATATATAGAGTTCGTGCCGTCACGTCGACTTATATGGTTGCTATTGAGACCATAATTGCTGCTGTTGCTATTGATGTTGTTGTTATTACTGAACCGGCTGTTTATAGTGTGGCTGTGGGTGTTGTTGCTGCTACGATGCCTACTGGAGCTGGTACTGGAAGGATTATTAGTGGATCTGGTAGGAGAACGTGTAGGGGTCATTAATAGATTATTCTGGTTGTCGTTACTGTTTGGACTGGCATTATTAGAAGAGGTAAGGGAGGAAACGGAAACGGAGCTTGATGGACGGACCAAATGGTTGACATGTGACGGAGGAGTGGCTCCGGGCACATTATCACCGAACAACTCCGCCTTAAGGATGGTGGAGAAGGCGATATTAGCGTCCTGTTCGCGTTTGTAGCTCAAATCACCCTCGACAGACTTTTTGTTGTGCTTACCGGAGCCGAATATATCGTGCGACGTGAGCGAAAACGCAGCAGACAAGTCTACGCCGTTTCTATTGGGGATGAACCGATCGCCATACACAATCTTGTTGACCTTCTTTCTGTTGGGCGACTGGATGGGAACCGAGTAGACGTCGTTGTTCTTTGCCGGGGATGTCGGCGAGCTTGGAGGCGATATTTTGCTTTTGAAAGACTTATTATTTCGAAGTTCCATTTTAACGGTGATAGATGATGATTATATTTGTTCTTGTTCTTGATTCAACCACCTTGCGACCAGTAGATGCTATCAGACACATACACCAGCGATGAATATGATCTGGTACGATGAAGCGTTGCTGAGATTATTTGCCGTAGTTTAACTCGTACTCCTGCGTAAGCTCAAGAAGAATTCAGGGTCAAACCTACACCTCTCTTAAACAAATATCGAGATTCTGCCAACATTAAATCACCATTAGACTCCATCTTCACTCCGTCTCTGCCCTCCTTCTTGTTTTTTCTTTCTTCTTTTTCTTCCTCAGTTTCCACAAAAGAACCTAATTGTACGGAGGTTTTGTCCCAAAGAGGAAATTCACCCACACACCAGCCAGCCCGACTAAATACAAAATGCCGACGCTGACTACTCCGTCTGGAAGACATCTTCGCTTGGTGGTGCAGGGTGCTGGTGCCGTTCTCGTTTTGTGAGAGCAGTGTTTTTTGTGTACATCTGACAGTGGTTGTGAAGCCATAAGCTTTTGGCTTCGCTTGTGGCTTGTGGCTTGATCTTGGATCTGCCTCGAGGTATAAGCAGGGTTCCCAGAGCTCCCGGTTCCAGATTCCTGGATCGGTCCGAGAAATGCTCTACTGATAAGGTGGTTACAACCGCGAGCTGAATTTTATGATATGATGAATGTAGCGATTCTATTGTGGTGGTTGGGTTGCGGCGGTTGAATTTAATAGATGTGTTGCCGATGTGTCGCTGCGACTGATACAATGGAAAGAGTGTATGTCTTTGATCTGGTTAATTGCGATGATGCAGCAAAAATTAGGAACGGGAAGTGGCACGTGCATTTAGCAGTGACATGCATTGGAATCAAGAATATGGGGATGGAAATTGGTATTAGTAATTGACAGTTATAGACTGTTACTGGAATGTGGTTGGTAATAGATGATTAGTAACTTGTAGTAGTTGATAGCTAATAATTTGTGGTAATTAGTGGTTAATAATTTGATATTCGCGACAAACTTGACAGCAATTGATAAGTAGCAATTAATAATGTATTCACGTCAATTTGAGGCTCTCTTATAGAAAGGATGATCCACCTTATAATGGTAGCCACTGAAGAGGCGGCTAGACTATCACTTTACGAGTAGCATGCAGCATGAAGCTGTCTACATTTATTACTACAGTGCTATCAGTGATATCACTGTTTATAGCCTACAGTTTTCATTTCCACCGATAACCGCATACCCAATTTTATCTACAATAGCAACTCAACTTAATCTTATCGCCGTCATAACTCGTCTTCATCACTTCCTTGCCATTATCCATTCTTGTAAATATTTTATTTCTGTAATATCCATCCATCATCTCTCAACACCCCCAACAGATCTCAATACATCTCCAGTACAATTACCAAAAAAAAAAGAAAAAAATTATGCACCTTATACATGCATTAACGTCTACTTCAATATCAAATCTCCATTATTATCTCCAATCCATAATCTAACAGCTCCCTCTCATCCTTGACATCTCCATTATCCCTCCTTAATATCCCCTCCTTGATAAGGCACATCCCACGCCCATCACGTGGTTACTGGGGCAAGGGAAATTTTTTCTTCACTTTTCTCCAACACATTCATTTATTTCACTGAGTCAACAAAACAACAGCGGAATATAAAATTTCCCAACTAAATCTACCACTTTCTCCAAGAATATTTCCCCATCCCATCCGTATACGAACCACCCATATCCATTTCTAACCAGAAAGATATACATTCACAATGGTCTTCACTACTCACCAAGTTGGTCCTAAATTCTCCTTAGACTACAAGGTCTACATTGAAAAAGATGGAAAGCCAGTCTCTCCATTCCATGACATTCCTTTGTATGCTGATGAGTCCAAGAAAATCTTGAACATGATCGTTGAGATTCCAAGATGGTCTAACGCTAAGATGGAAATCAACAAGGAACAATCCTTGAACCCAATTGTTCAAGACACCAAGAAGGGTAAATTGAGATTCGTTAGAAACTGTTTCCCTCACCACGGTTACATCCACAATTATGGTGCTTTCCCACAAACCTGGGAGGACCCAGCTTTCGTTCACCCAGAAACCAAGGCTGCTGGTGATAACGATCCTTTGGATGTCTGTGAGATTGGTGAAACCGTTGGTTACACTGGTCAAGTCAAACAAGTCAAGGTCTTGGGGATCATGGCCTTGTTAGATGAGGGTGAAACCGACTGGAAGGTCATTGTCATTGACATCAACGACCCATTGGCTTCCAAATTGAATGACATTGAAGATGTCGAGAGACACTTGCCTGGTTTGTTGAGAGCCACTAACGAATGGTTCAGAATCTACAAAATTCCTGATGGAAAGCCTGAAAACCAATTTGCTTTCACTGGTGAATGTAAAAACAAGAAATACGCCGATGAAATCATCGCTGAGTGCCACGAACACTGGAAACTCTTGATCTCCGGTAAGGCTGAAAAAGGTAAAGGAATTGACTTGACCAACACTACCTTGTCTTCTTCCGAGACTTACTCTGCTGAAGCTGCTTCTGCCATTGCTCCAGCTGACCACAAGCCAGACAACAAGATCGACCCATCTATTGACAAGTGGTTCTTCATCTCTGGTGCCAGTGCTTAAATAAGTTTTTAGTAATACGCATTAGTATTGGAATTAGTGTTAGTAAATACATGATTGATACATAAGTCATGATAGATGATTATAGTTGTAAATGTTCTATATACTCTAATTAATACATCCCTTAGCATTCTTAACAAATAGCTCGATTTTCGCAAAATCCTTGGTTTTATTCGTTTCAATCCCGCTACTCACATCAACTCCTATAGCTGCTGCAACTTCCGATAATGCTTCACCAACATTATCACAATCAAGACCACCAGCAAGAAGAATCTTTAGTTTCTTTTGGGTCGCCACGTAAGCTTGATTAATCAACTCCCAATTCAACGTCTTCCCATCACCGCCCTTTTCACTGTCCAATAAAACCAATAAATGTTGAGTATCAACCAATATTTCTTGTTCCAATTTCTTTTGGTCTTTCAAATCGTCTAATAAGTATCTTGATATTACAGGCACATCGATTTCTTTCAAAGCGGAAACATATTCTAATTTAGGCTCAGAACCATGTAATTGCACAATATCGATTCCTGTTTCTTGGACTATTTGCTTGATTTCCTCCACCGATTGATTCTGGAACACTCCAACAAGAAATGGGCCGTTGATTATTAAGTTCTCCCGAACATAATCATAGTATTCAGTTTTGCTTCCACTTACGTAACCTTTATTTAAGCCCAGAAAGAAATCTGTTGACTCAGAAGCGGCTGGATTCTTCTTTGCGCGTGCTTCCGATACCATGGCAGAGATTTCTTTAGCAATCCCATGGTCGATGGTTCTTGATCTTCCAGGAACAAGAATCACACCAACAAGATCTGCATTGGAATCAATAGCCTTCTGAGCAGCTTCTTTCGTTTTTATTCCACAGGTTTTTACCAAAGCCGTCATTTTTCCCTTGATATTAGCTCTTGATATTCTATTACTGCTACCTCTTCGATGACTATCACTTCACTTATGAAGTAAGTGAAAAATTTCACTGATGATTAATTGCTTTTTTTGGGTCAAAAAGAAAGAAAAAAAAAAATAAAAATCAAATAACCATATTTGTACTGCTGATGTTACTTTTAGATGGCACTAATATAACTCCACATACACCCTGGATAACTCGCTGAATTGTAAGCTGGAAGCAGGGAGCAGATCACCAAGATTTTATCCTGTTTATATCTTCACAATATACCACGCCTAAATGACAAGTCCTGGCCCAAAAAGACTTAAAATGCTGAAATTTAGAGACGAATCATCTATAAAGCCGTTTTTAAACACCCCTGGACCGTTTACTTTCGAAGGGGTAGAATTTGATGGCGAAACAGTTCTCGATACACTACATAGCCGCAAAATCCTCGTAATAGGTGCTGGTGGTCTTGGATGCGAGATCATCAAAAATCTTGCCTTGACAGGATTTAAAATGATAGACATTATCGATATGGATACCATTGATATATCGAATCTTAACCGGCAATTTTTGTTCCGTATGGCTGACGTGGGGAAATCCAAAGCTCTCGTGACCAGCGAGTTCATTATGAAGAGAATTAGGGGCGTGAATGTGATACCTCATTGCAAGAGGATTCAGGAGTATGGTGCTGATTTTTATAGACAATTTAATTTGATCATTTGCGGGTTGGATAACGTGGAGGCACGCAGATGGATAAACGCAATGGTGGTGCAATTATACGATGAAGATGTCGAGGACTCTTTAATTCCGTTGATAGACGGAGGAACAGAAGGGTTTCGAGGCCAGTCTAGAGTGATATTTCCTAAAATCACTTCATGTTACGAATGCAATTTGAATTTCCTATCAACAGAGAAGACCTATCCAGTATGTACCATCACCAATACCCCAAGACTACCAGAACACTGTATTGAATATGTCAATTTGCTTGAATGGCCAAAGCTTCACCCTGGGAAGAAGTTTGACCCTGACGATCCTCAACAAGTCGACTGGCTTTTTGAGCATGCTTTATCCAGAGCCAAACAATTCAATATTGACGGAGTCACCAGATCTTTATGTTTGGGTGTTGTTAAGAACATTATACCAGCAATTGCGTCCACAAATGCTATTATCGCTGCCAGTTGTGCTAATGAGGCCTTTAAGATCCTCACAGATTGTAACCCTAATCTCGAATACTACATGCAATATGCTGGTGATTCGCAGCCTTATACCTTCAATCTCGAGGTTGAAAAAAAAGATGATTGTCCAATATGTGGAACATGACAAACTGGTGTTTGTTTGAGGTTGACTACAGAGAAGATAGATTAATGAATTTAATGATATGCAAAATGATATTGAACTAAATAGCGAATCACAAGAGAGCCAGCACCTGTGATAATGAAAAAAGTATTGGATGAGCAAATAAATGCGCTACATACGACACGTTAATAGATGAAGTATCGATGTAGAGTGATGAATTGAACGGTAAGTCTCACGGAAAATATCACCGGATTTAGTTTTCAAAACATTCCTTTGGAAGAGATGAAGGCAATTTGATAGGGTTACAGTTAGCCTTACCAGCACAGTTGGTAGAGTAGAAGATTTCTCCCTCTTTGTCGTAAGTAATGGAGAATTCAATAGGCTTGTTGACAATTTCAACCCAGTTGTTAGCATCCCAGTGGAAGTGGAAACCGAAACGCCATTTGCTGATGTCAGAACCGAATTTCCAGGTGTTGTTATGGTGGAACTTAATCTTCTTCATGTTGAACTTGACGTTTCTGTCGTAAGCAAACAACCAGTTAACCTTCAAGTGACCTTTGTTGTCTTTGTAGTACTTGAAACCTAAAGCGGAGTGAGGTCCTTTTTTGAATTTGGTGATTTCTTCAGAGCAAATTTCTTCTCTCTTGTTGAAGATGTTTGAGGCATCGATAGTCTCAGCAAGTGGGTAGTATTCGGTTTCCGAGTTGTTGGCAACAAAGGTAGATTCTTCTCTTTTATCAACAGAGTCTTCAGTGTAACAGGATTCAGGTAAAGTAGCAGGTAACTTGATAGTGTTACAGTTCTTCTTACCCCCACAGTTAGTCGAGTATAAGACTTCACCAACTTTGTCGTAGGTGATCGAGAATTCGATTGGCTTGTTGACAACTTCGTACCAAGCGTTGAAGTTCCATTGGAAGTGGAAACCCTTGTGGTATTTAGAGGCATCAGAGATGGATTTCCAAGACGAGCGGTGATGGAATTTGACCTTCTTGATGTTAAACTTGACGTTCTTGTTGTACTTAAACATCCATTTCAAGCTTTTGTGGCCACGGTTGTCCTTCTCAAAGGTAAAAGCCAAGTCAGAATGAGGACCGACGTAGAATCTGCTGACTTCTTCGGTACATTTGCCTTCGGAATCAACAGTGTATTGACTAGTCTTACCAGAGACTCCAGCTTCAGCTTCTCTTCTGAATAAAGGACTCACGTCAGTTGAGTTGTAGCTGACCCCATTGAAAGCAGCAATATCAGCGTCGGTATTGGCGACTGGCATGATGGAGAAGTCATCATTGCTGGCAGAAGTTGCTTGAGTAGCAGCTGCAAGGAAGAGAGCACATGCAGTAATAAGCGAGGAAAATTGCATTTTAGATACTTATTCTTATTGTTGTAATGTTCTTTGTGATGATAAGAAGTATATTATAAGAGAGAATGGTCTAGTAATTACTTCCAAATCAGCAGCATTTCTTGTGGTATTTATACCAATTGATCAAGATCTTCAGATATGTGCATAATGGGGTCCAGTATTTCAGATATGGTGTCAATTTATTAATAGAAGTTTGATGCATTTGAATCCACACTCAGCAATATAATGTAAAAGGGTCTATATTTGATAAGTGCCATCTCCCAAGACCCTGGCAATCTTACTCTTTTGCGGAACTATATTTTAATATGTACAGTAGAAAGATATATTTAGGACTTTCTCAATTTGGAGCCGTCGCCAGTGGTATTGCCAAAAACGACTGTTTTATGGGAGGTACTAATTGCTGGCGGCCATGCATGTTTGTGCAAGGATCGAGGTGCACGTAGCTTTAACGGCACATTTACCACATACTGTGCCGGTGAAAAATATATTTTGAATAATTTCATTACATCAGTTACCTCAAATGAAGTAGTAACAATATCAGTGCTAGATGGATACTAAGTGCCAAACGCAATATTGATCCCGTAAAAGCCACCAAAGGGCAACAAACTACAAGACCAAAAAAACCAGCAATATTTAATTATAGACCAGGCGTTATTTTGCCGCATCTAAAAGACTCACAACATCTGGACATATCTTCTAACCATGGCAATGAACAGTAACAACAGACAGGGGACTGTACGTGCTAAAAAAAGCTTCAGTTCAATCTCACAACTGGCAAATAATAACAATAATAGCAAAACCAACAGCAAAACGCCGACTGCCAGCTCATCTCTATCACCAACACCCTCAGGAACTTCAGGTTCTAGTACTGCTGGCACGGGATCAGCCGTAGCTAAAGGAGCTTGGGCTGCTGCTATCAGAGGTCTGTTGAACAACGGAAGATCTAAATCCTTGTCCCCAAGCTTATCAGGGAATACAAAGGGCAGTTCGGATGGGCCAGAAGACTCTGGGAAGGCTGCTAAAGTAGCAGCTCGAGCTATTCCAAGCTTCAATTCAAACGAGGTGAAAAAGTACTTGGCAGACAGTTTCAATGAATACTATACCGAGGCGTCGGATCGCAAACATAGTTCAAAGATCAAGATTTATAAGCCTTTGGAGAGTGGATGGGGAAAAGCCCCAAGCAGTGGAAAGAGAGGTAATAAGTTCGATAAGAATGCGTCGACAGTGGAGATATTGAATGAGATAGCTAGGGGGTTGTAGAGCTGAGGCAGATGAGTCCAAATTGGTAATGTATAACTATATAAGGGAGATGAATCTGCCGGTAATGTATAACTATATAGGGGAGATGATTGTGGAACATAATACATAATGAATACGCGAATACATCGAGGAAGGTGGTTGTATAATACAAATACATTGATTAGAAATACATTAAGGAAGATTATGAATACGGTAATTATTGTAAGAGCAAGCTTGCTATAGTGAATGCTAATATTTACAGGAATAACGTAGTGAGCTACTCAGCTGATTTTGATGTTGAAGATGTCACAGTTTCAGCTTTTGCCGAGGTTTCTGCCTGCTTTTGCTTTCTGAAGTTTTCTTCTTCAAGTCTACGTCTTTCTACCACCTCTGGCTTAAGTTCAAGAGGCTGCGTTTCTCTGAAAGACACCCTGAAAGTCCTTTGCTTAGGTGTTCCGTCTTCATTGTACTCCACAGGAGGGGGAGGCAACTTTTTGATCTGCGTAATGTTAGTATAATTAGG
Organism: Saccharomycopsis sp. yHQL182; assembly: GCA_030490795.1. NCBI lineage: Eukaryota > Fungi > Ascomycota > Saccharomycetes > Ascoideales > Saccharomycopsidaceae > Saccharomycopsis > Saccharomycopsis sp. yHQL182. The sequence continues at coordinate 354,795 of JAKVQV010000004.1, read as the reverse complement.
CTAATGTGATAAAAATTCACAAGCAAATAACACTTACAATCTGATAATCAGATAGAAGATTAAAGCCTAGTATAGTGCCTCCAAGACTTCCAATAAGCACGACAATGGCTCTTCCGACAGGCGAAGTTTTCATTTTGACTGGTGTTAATCTTTTAGTTGTTTGTGACTACCTCCATTAGATAGTTATCTGGTCATGGCCATGGCATTGTCATGTCCATTTTAAAATTTTATTAGTTTTGAACTCCCAAGCGATCGGAATTTTCCAGGACCCTCAGGGGCAACTCTAGGTGGCTATTGTCAGAATAATTTACGACATTTCCGCCCAAATTGGGCCCCCAAAATCACATGCCCGTCCCCCAGACTCTTCCAGGCAGGGAAAACACAAGGGGAAAATAAGAACGAAGGAAAAGCAAAATCGAAATCATAATCAATCCAAAAGGCAATCAGAACAAACAGCTACTCGTTCGACGATACAATACAGCTATAGAATCTAGACTGACCAAACAAGGATTGACTTTGTTGGATATCCGATCTTTGGCTTTTGAATTGCTTAACTACAGAAATAGACGAATAGAGGCGAAAAACAATGGCATCTCTCCCAAGAAGAATAATAAAAGTGAGTATTTGAAATGGCATTTCAAGCAAGGCATCTACTAACAAAAGCTGCCCAGGAAACACAAAAATTGGTGTCTGACCCAGTACCAGGAATAAATGCCAAACCACATGAAGAAAACCTCCGGTATTTCGATGTGACAATTGATGGGCCAGCGCAATCTCCGTACGAGGGAGGAGTGTTCAAATTGGAGTTGTATTTGCCAGATGATTATCCAATGGAGGCCCCAAAAGTGAGATTTCTTACTAAAATTTACCATCCAAATATCGATAGATTGGGCAGAATCTGTCTTGACACATTGAAGGAAAACTGGTCGCCGGCCATCCAAATCAGAACATTATTGTTGAGTATCCAGGCGTTATTAACCTCTCCTAATCCAGACGATCCTCTAGCCAATGATGTGGCGGAAGAGTGGAAGAAAGACGAATCGAAAGCAATTGCTACAGCGGAAGAGTGGACTACAAAGTACGCCAAATGATAGTGTTCATCTATATATTATTACGTTGCTACAACAGGTATTGTTTTGTATACCCCTGGATGATGTAGATACTGTAGATGTTTTAAAGGCCGTATCTCGCAAAAGCGTGCGCGGAGCATAAAATGGGCGGGACAAATCTATAGTACAAATTTATAGTACGGTGACAGACAACTGGTAGATGATTGATGAACAAGATTGGCACTATTCGTATATTCGCATATATGCGTGATGCCTCAGATTCACCATTCCATTACTGCTGTTAGGAGACACCCTTATTATTACTGTTTGGAGATAGTGTGTTGGAGGATCACGCGCGCCATGGGATGCCGGTTTTCATTGGTCGAACTTAGGTTGGGTGTAGGCGGGCCGTAGGTAGTGGAGGCGAGCTGCGGCTAAATGTGCAAGCTGGCTATTTTATGCTCACAACTGTACATAACAATCTCTATCTTTACAACCGCTTGCGAATTGCCCCCCAATTGGGGTGACTCTTGGAGTACTCTGAGAACCTGATAAGATACAAATAGATTGATTGATCTACATGATCGCCGATAGCCAAAATCCGGGCGACCACATCGTCACGTGACACGTCCACCCCCACCCCGCAGGCGCAGGCCCAGCCTCCCCCAAAACTGCTAATCACACACCGCCCAGATAGGAAAATTTTTTTCTCTTTCTTTCATTGCTGCCTCTTTTCTCATCCTATGCTAACACCTCCTTTTTTTTCTTCCTTTTTTCTGACTTTTTTCTGACTTTTCCCTCTCTTTTAAATTTCTATGATTTTGTTTTTATTTTTTATTTTTTATTTTCATAAAATCAAAAGTATTCTGATATTTAATTCCTTTTGGATATTTGTTGCAATCAACTCTGTTATCCTTTCCTTGTGGTTCCCTCGATTCTATTCATCACTGTTATATCCAACAAGTAATAGTAAGTACGTTTGATTTTTAGGTTTTTGCGATATGGTTGTGTCATGCGGAGTTTGTGGGTTTCCTGTTCAATGGGTGTGTGTCAAAAGAGTGCCACGATATCTTCAATGTAATGTGTCTTCACATGTAAGATAAAGCAATTACAGGACGGTCACAGCGGCAATTACAGATTGCAGGGACGGCAATTCAATCACAGGCGTCTACAATAACTGCTGAAGGTGGTGTAACTGTTGTGTGTCACTTGATGTGTCTGTGTCTGTGTGTCTGGAGGGTAACGCGCTGGTTCCGGCACCGGCTTCTACACTCGACCTTGCCATCATGCACCCTGCCATTCTACTCACGCCCTCCGGGCGTGTCCACCCACACCAACGTAATTGCTGGTCCCTGTCCTTGCCTCCTTGCTGTCACCCGCCATTTTCCCGTGTTTTGGTTTGTTATTTGATGTGTTGTTTTTTGCCTTTGTTTTTCCTTTTTCGTTTCGGTTTTTGTTTTGTTAGGCGCCTGGTGGTGTTCGGATGGGCACACAGTGGCGCTACAACTCCGTTGACAAGAATTAATTAAGTGTTCACTCCCTCTTTGTTTTGAACCCTTATCGCATGCCGCAAGGTCTCAGGCCAGAATACTAACATCCGCAGATAAATCAATTAATCTTTTCCAAATAAACACAGCACAATGCCAGTCTCTCGTGAAAACTCCGTCTACCTTGCTAAGCTTGCTGAACAAGCCGAGCGTTACGAAGAAATGGTTGAAAATATGAAGGCTGTTGCTTCGTCCGGCCAAGAGCTCTCTGTTGAGGAGCGCAACTTGTTGTCGGTTGCCTACAAGAACGTGATTGGCTCCCGCCGTGCCTCGTGGAGAATTGTTTCTTCCATCGAGCAAAAGGAAGAAACCAAAGGTAACGAGGACCAAGTCACCTTGATTCGCGACTACCGCTCCAAGATCGAGAAGGAATTGACTGAAATCTGCGACGATATCTTGAACGTTTTGACCAAACACTTGATTCCTTCAGCCCAAACCGGAGAGTCCAAGGTCTTCTACTACAAGATGAAGGGTGACTACCACCGTTACTTGGCTGAATTTGCGGTTGGCGACAAGCGTAAAGATGCTGCTGACTTGTCCTTGGAGGCTTACAAGTCTGCCTCGGACGTTGCTGTTACCGAATTGCCACCAACCCACCCAATTAGATTAGGTTTAGCTCTTAATTTCTCTGTTTTCTACTACGAAATCCTCTCCTCGCCAGACCGTGCCTGCCACTTGGCCAAGCAAGCCTTTGACGACGCCATCTCCGAGTTGGACACCTTATCCGAAGAATCATACAAGGACTCGACTCTTATCATGCAATTGTTGCGTGACAACTTGACCTTGTGGACCTCGGACATGTCCGAGACCGGCCAAGAGGAGTCCACTCTTGTCGAGAAGGCTGAAGAAAGTAAACCGGAAAAGAAGGAAGATGCTGAGGAGGAGGTCTAATGTATTGTCAATAGTCCCAATAGATGTGAACGGCAATTAGGCATATAAGTTATGTTCTCGTTTTGTTCTGTTGTATTGATTTATTATGTTATATTTTCTATCCTTATCTCTCATCATCTCTCTTTTTCCTCTTTTATTATATCATTAATAAATACTTTTTTTTGTTACATGTTGAAGCTCTTTATATTGCGTTATTCTTATTCTTATTAGTAGATGTTATTCTATTATTCTATTCTTCTTAGTAGATGTTATTATTTGAGTCTATTTGTAGCAACAAAACGGCCAAAAACAAAAAACAACAAATAAATATGTTCGCTATATACCTTCATTTATCGTCTATAATATATAGGGCCCCCCACAATAACCATCTATCAGCACAAAATGGACAACTTAGACTCCCCTAACTCGAACATCGACTTGAATAACGCGTTTAAAATCGCCAATTTCTCCGTCGGCCTCCTCAGCATCCTCTGTGGTCTTTCGCAGTTGTTCAGTGGAATCCAAGACTTCTTCCTTGGGATCTTCGTCATTGTCGCCGGCGCGGCTATCATCTTCCTTGAAATCAGAGTTCCTCAAGAGGTGTATCAGTTTGCGTCGTTTTTATTCTCGTTCATTGGAAGGGGCGTGTTTTACATTCTCGTTGGAATCATTGTCTCGCATGACCATATCTTGCGAGTATTCCCTGGGTTTATTATTACTTTCATTGGATTAGCTTATTGTGTGGTTCAGTTTGTGCCTACAATTCTTACTCCCGAGAACATGAGATCAGATTTCGCTGCCTTGCACCAGGTCGATGACGACGATGTTATATAAGGCTTTAAGCGTAAGCTTAAAGCAGAAAAATATAATGATTAATATATGTTATCTAGTAATTACAATTTGTAAGGCATATTAAAAAAAGAAATCCCCATCATTACTCCTGGTGGTAGAATCAAGTGTTATCATTCCCATCCCTTTATCCCCAAGTATATCCACTCCTGGCTGGATTTCTGTCGTCACTTCATCCGGTTCTTCGTCTGAGTGCATTTGTTCATTAATATCATGAAGTATTTCATTGATGCTTTTAATATCATTCTCGTAATCCATCCCTTCATCCTCTCCATTATCGCCATTCCTGCGATTCCGCTTTAAAATCTCCAAAATGTTCTGACCATCATCCGCTACTGCCTTTCGTTTGCTGCCTTTTCGCGTTCTCGTCTTCGAAGATGCTTTTGATTGTTGTTCTACCTCAGCATTTCTGATGATATCTAATAGATCACCCTGGTTTATATCTTCGTCTTCCGTCACTAGCAACTCCAATATCAAATATTCAATAACCGTTCCCCCATAATCAAACGACACCCCCACTGTTGCTGCCCCTGGTATGTGATTATTTTTGTTAACAACGGGCATCATCCTGTCAATACTATGATGACTTAGCAAATGTATGCTCATCACACCATTGATATCTTTACGTATCCGTATTTTAGAACTCAATTTCACTGACTTCATCACTTTCAGAAAGATTGAAAACTTATAGAAACTGATCAAGAAGTCGTTCTTAATATTTCGCACTCTTTCTTTGTCTTCCTCACTGAATCCTTCCTCGCCCAGAGAGTATCTCTTCATGAGTAACTTCTCGAGTTTAGGGAACACAAAACTCGAATACCCAAGCTCTCCTCGAGATATAAACATCAACACATTCTCTTGCAATTGCCGGTTTTCTAAGGTTCTTTGACTAAGACTTTTGTTTGATGCATATAAATATAATTCCTGACAATTAATATCTTTTAAATTATTCAACGCTTCGTAGATCACATCCGATGCTAACACCACTTCCATAACAATATGATTGCTATCTAATCGTAGACCACGATCAGCATCTCCTCCTCCCTCGGCGTCCAAATCTACAAAAGTAGCAAACTCGCATCTCTCTGTCATGATCTGATCATGGAATTTCACCACCAACGGATGCCCTTCTCCCTGATAGGTAATTGTGCACTTGACACTGATTTCCTGCTTCGGTTGGTTGGTGGATTTAGTGTATGTGGTTGCTATGCTGAACGACTCGACAATAGACACTAAGTTGACATTAATCTTGATAGTTTGCCGCAGATGTTTGCGTATCTCTTTGACCTTCTGAGTCATTATCATTTCAAACTGACTTCTGTTATTATCTTCGTCGTCACCTGATGAAACATCGGTTGCTGAGTTATCATTGGCTTGGTTTTCTTCAACCTCTTCGACTGGATGGAAATGGAACGTATCAAAAAGCTTCTTATCAAAAGTCACCGACGCCCTCATGGTATTGGTATCGTTGACCATGAATATTACGCCATCAGAGTTCATGTAAAGGCTTCCCTGTGACCCTGTTGTGGTTATTGATGCGAGAACTGCCGCTATATGGTTGACTTCACTCGTAGTAGCCTCGAAAACTGGGGTGTCGATATCAGGGACATTTCCATGATTTGGGGCATTTTCCTCGTGATCTGCACTAACAACTGTAGATAAAAGAGTGATGGGACAGTCCTCTGCAATCATCTTGAGAGTGCTGGTGACGACTCCTTGTAACATTTCTTTGCTGCACGATGATGTTTACATTTGTTGGAGTTTTGATTTTCATTTTTGTATAGAGTGAAAAATTATCTACTGACTGTATCATTTCGTCCTTTTGATGTAACCACAATAGAGACAGATAATCAGAAGATGAAATAGGTCATAATGAAGGAACATTCGAGGATTCAACAGTATTATCCTTTGGTGCTCGAAATAGGCTCGCGATTTATCAAAGCAGGATTTGCAGGCGACGAATACCCAGTCACTACGATTCAGACAAATGATGCAGACATTAATTATAAGATAATACTAGAAGAGGGATTGATAACTAAGGAACTATTATCATCTATATCTTCCAATTATGAGAATCATCTCCCCAAAGAGGCTTCATCTCCCACATCCGATAGCTTTTCCCAAGGTGACATTAGGGATGATCAAAGTAACCACTTGATGACATTCGATATGCTTCTTACCGATCCAATGGTAATTGAGCATTACACTCATGATATTTTCACCAAGAAATGGCTCTTCAATTACGACACAAGTCAAGACAAATTGATTGAATCACAGCATTATAAACTTACTGAAAACATACTAGAAAAGATCCTTTCAAGCGTGTTCACCAAGAAGTTATTGATCGATCCTAAAAGATGTAAGGTGATTATAACATCACCAGCAATGACGCCAAAACACATCAAAGACAAGATATATAGTGTGCTATTGGATAAGATACATGCGCAATCCGTAATATTCCTTCCTGATTCTTTATTAACCACATTTGGATCAGGATCATCTACTGGTTTAGTGATAGATTTAGGATGGGAAACCATCAGTGTGTCACCGATATTTGATGATAGACTCATGTACAGGTATATGAAATACACAAATAATGGGTCAGGAAAACACATCCATTATGCTCTATTGAAGGAGTATCAAAACCATGCAAAGACAAGAGAAGGCAAGGAGTTTTTATCAATAGACGAATCATTTCAGGTTATCGAGAATTTCATATATGAGGCCGTGTACTTACCAGTTTCCCAAGAAGACAACGACAACGACAATAAATACGAAGAAAATAAGGAAGAATACTATTCAACGTTTGATGCGAAACAGTTTCCGGAATCTCTTAGATATTCTGCAATACGTCCTATATTTTCTTTCAATGAAGATGTCAAACAGTTTGATGACAATGAACTACCAATAATCAATCTAATTTTGCAGGTAATAGCCTCTCTACCTATAGATATCCGGGCTGATGTGGCATCAAATATTATTTTCACAGGAGGTATCTCTGAGATTCCAGGAGTCAAGACCTATATACTACAAGAGCTTCGCAAAGCAAGTAATCTGAAACTTACTGTCGGAGGAATAGTTTCTCTTGGCCCATGGAGTGGAGCCAGTTTGTTTTGTTCTACACGATTGATGTCGTCATTACCTATGGTTAGAAAGTATGAATTAGTAAGAGATACATACTTACTGGGTGTTTCTTCTGTTCCAGATTGGTTAGATTCTCTTTACACACTCTTTACATAAGGTCAAAATAACTTTTTGATTGCAGAAATCTATCTATATACTTCAAGATTGCTTGAAGCTTCCAAAGAAACTCTTCAATTTGTTCAAAAAATTGGCGTCCAGATCGTCCTTCTCTCCAGTAAACCCATTTTCATGGTCTTCTTCATCGAAACACTGCTTTAAAATAGTCAACAATTTGATCTCTTCGAACGTCAGCTTTGGCTCTGTAACAGAAAATAGAGGGGCAGTACCATAACTTTTGGTCACCCCAGAGAGATTTAGCGGCGTGACATTATTAGATATTGGCTTGGATGAGGCTTCAAAGATATCCTCTATATTATTGCGAGCAGCAAAATCTCTTCTCTGGATTTTGGGATAAATATCGCCAAATATGGTTCTTGCCTTTTGATATTGTTGCTGCTCTTTGATTGAAGAGTTTTCACCCTCTGCAGTTTGTTCATGCGATTCGATATCAACATCAACAAAAGAGCTAAACATGTTTTCGTCGTGGTATGATTTCTCATTAGCTTGTTGAGGAGTTCTAATTTTGGCTTTTCCTTTAGCGTTGATAGATTTTAAAGATATCACATCGGGGTTCTTTTTAGCCCTCTTCTTCTGGTCTATAATGATTGGCAATGTCAGTACAATTCTTGTGACGTGTTTGAAGATCAACCAATATGTATTATGACTTACTATGAGGGTCTTTGTTTTGGATCTCAGTGAGGTACTTGACTCCCTTGACAGGAGTAGGACCCTTCTCTAAATCGGCGCAATCAAAAACATCTGAACTGTTATTAGGAAAGTTGGTGGCGAACATTTTTGGATTCTAGAATGGTGAATATTAATGATTGGCAATCAGTGGGATGAGTATTGGGTTGAATGTGGTGCTGATGATTCTGAAAGTTTTGTAATCTTCTATTCGATATGATGTTTGTCTCTGTACAAATAGCCTGGAAGCATGGCACAAAACCAAGAACATTTTATATCCATACTGGCAATGCATGTTTGGGGACAAAACACAAATAAGGTACAAGTAGATCCTACAAGTAGATACAAATAGATCCAACACCTAATGAATATTACATACATCCATACATACAATTACAAAAAAAACATAGCTAATTACATAAACCCACCAGAACCAAATGGTCCACCACCAAAGGGAGATCCTCCAAGGGATCCACCAAATGGACCAAGATGGTTTCCACTACCACCACCTCTTTTGCGGCCAAAAGAGTTGCTGGAACTGCCATGATTGTTTCCAAGACCAGGAACTCCAGGAAGTCCTTGGCCAATCATATTGATTGCTTGCTGATCATCGCCGCCAAAAATAGGTGAGTCCCATCTTGCTCCATTAGGACATTGCGAGCTTCTGTTACCTCCAGATACACTGAAAATAGGGTCAGTTGGGGTAGGATACATCCCTCTATGTTGTGATCCGCCAGAACTTAAAGGATCAATGAATCCAGACAAGGCAGGATTAGGACCCGCTCCTGCGGGGTATAAGTCATCTGATCCTATTGCTAATGGATTGCTACCATCACCACTGGTACCTAATGTTGTGCTGTTATTCTCAGGAAGCATCTGATATTCATCCTCAAAACCAGGAGGATCATTTGGATCTGGAGCACGATTGGTCCGATACACTTTAGGTCCGGCGGTTTCAAACTTCAATTTGGAGCGGTCATCAGTTAGATTTCTTGATGGATCCCCCGAGAGGATTTCCAGGTCGGCATTTATTCTTTTTAGCTCAGTATCAACCGATCTTGAATACTCGACCTGGTCGCTGATTTTCTGAAGGTTTGACGTGTTCAGTTTTGATTTTGCCCCCGAGTCCTTGCCTACAGCTTCTTTATATGATTCCAGAAGATACTCGTTGAGTTTTCCGCTGTCTTGAAGCTTCTTGAACTCTTCTTTCGATAGCATCTTTGTCAAGAGAACCTGGCTCTCGAAATTTATGATATTGAAGAGCAATGACTCATTGTTGATGTAATTGATGATATACTTGTAGTTGTTCTCAATGATGATGGTAGCAGACTGATCCAGAATTGACTTGGTTGAGTTTAAATTTTGGTCAAGATACAACCAATCCCTGATTGCATCTGTGAAGTTATCCAATGTAGACATTTGATAGTAATTGGCTTTAGTAGCTATAAATGGCTGTATAATTGTGTCTACTAATTAATGAAGAATAGCAGATCAAGTAGAGGTCTTCACCTTTCTATGATTTTGCATCTTTTTATATATGAAATATTTATTTGCTTGCACTTTTTCCCCATGGATCCGCCAAAATGGAACTAAAAACTTCTTGCTTCAACCTCTAACAAATAACATGTAGTAATAAGCAACGCCGTATGTATTATATACAGGTAAACAGGTAAATAAAGACAACAAAAAGTACTAGAATATTATTTATGGCCAAACGCAAGTTACTCTAATTTGGATTGCTCAAACTCCTTTTTATTCTTCTCAATAACCAAATTTCTGATCTTGCTCTCCAAAGTAAGATCAGATTCGTCAATCTTCTCGTCTTCGCTGAACGCCGCGCTGCTCACACTGGTGCTTCTAGCTCTGTTTTCGTATTCGGAAAACACTGGAATATTGGACAACGAGTTGTTTGAATTGACTCTTGAAAGCCCATCGGAATCAATGTAGGACGAATTGCTCTTAAAGCCGCCTTCGTTATCAGAAGATAGGCCTTCTTCATCAGTAGCAGTGGATTCCTGCTTCGATTCTTTCGCAAGTTTCTTTTTCAATCTTCTTCTTTCACGCAATTCCTGGGTCTTTCTCTCCTCTTCCTCTTCCTCTTCTTTGTCAAGAGCACTGCTGCTAGCGGCAGTCTGTCTCTCCTGCAATTCTAACAAGTTGAAATCGGTTGGGTACAATTCAGGGCCAAACTCGTTGACAATGTTGGTGATATCATCAGCAAGCTCTTGTCTCTCGATTTTCAAATTGTTCAAGTTGATTGGATCGATGATGGAAAGATAAAGAGGGGTCAAACTCTTAAAGATATCCATTCCTTGTTCTCCAACAATCAAAGCAGCGTAAGTGATCGACACAGATCCAAGGTAACTGACAATAAATAGCCAGATAAGACTTCTGTTTTCAAAGTAGCCTTTCTGTTTGCAGTAGATGGTGATGACACTCGAGTAGAAAATATATAGTAAAGGAGCAAAAACCATGGCAATCAAGATCTTCCAGGTGGCAATAACATCCTTGGCCTTGATCTTAACCACAGAAGCAGCAAGAGCCTCTTTGGCCTTGGTCTGAGAAATACGTTTACTAGCAATGAAAACAGGCGAAAACAAAATGGTTCCAGGCAAAGCAAGCACCAATAAACACACAAGTTTGACGCTTCTAATACACATAATGAAGAAGTTTCTGACAATTTTGATCTCTGAGCTTTCTACCAAATGATCTGGGAGATGATATGCGATCAATTGCTGATTATAGTCGAGAATTCTCTTGCGCAAAGCCTGGATTCTCTCATGGTCCTTGAAATGCTCATATCCGGCAATGGTTCTTCTGTTGAATTCAACCGTCATTGACAACGATAATCTCTGCGAGAAGTTACCTTGGTACAATCTTCTGGTGGCTTGCACCATCATCAACGTTTCGTAGTCATGGCATTGAACTGTGACCGACTTCAATCCATCCTGAATATTGTCAAGCAATGTCTTCACAGCTTCTCTATTAGTGGCAGGATTGGCGTACTTTTCGACCAATTCCTTTGGAACCTCAATAGGGTCGCCGAATTCAATAACAGCTCTCGATCTGAACTTGTGGGGATGGAAATAGTTCATTCCACAAGGAACAATCTTAACCTTACAATCAGGATCGTGTTCCATTGCACCAAGAGCCATGATAGCAACACCAGCTTTCAAAGGAAGTAACGTGGTTCTGTCATGAGACCCCCCTTCAGGGAAAATCCCGATACTTCCATTATGAGACAAATGCTCGAACACCTGACGATACACGCCCTTCTGATTGACCTTGGCAGCGACCTTAAATTCAGTTCCCTCGGTCAAAATCTTTGCTATTTTCGAGCTACGTTTGGTATTGTACTCTTTTCTGAGAATCAACTCATTATCAGAAATAATCTCCTTTATTTCCGAGTTACCAAGCGAGTTGGGCATGCCAATCAATCCTTTGACCATACATTCCTGTGTAAATTTCGTACCAATACCATGGACTCTTGTAGGATCATTCACGAGGTCTTTGATGAATATTTTTCCTGTAGCCTTCTCCAAATTGTCCTGGGCTCTGCTGACCCCAATTGACAACTGACAACGGGCCAAAAACCCAATGACTCTTCTCTTCAACGACTTGGTAGCAATTAAAAAACTGATTCTGCGCCCCGTCTGCACCTTGACCTGGCCCTGGAGAATAATTGGGTCCACGAACTGGTTTGCGTGTGGCGCACCCACAAATATAACAGGTCCTGTCCGAGGGATCTTGTAGGCGTTTCTTGGTCTGATCTCTCTGAAGAAACAGTCAAATATACGACAAAGTATCCACAAAATCACATCGTAGACGATCTTCTGGAACATATTGAACGCATGGTACTCGTTGGCATCCTCGGGGATGGCTTTTGATTTACCAGGCTTCTCTGGGCTCGACATAAATATTGATCTGGCTGGGTATGGACCTTATGGAAAGCCAATGCAAGCGAAACACGAGAACAAAAGCTGCTGCAAACAAGGCAATTGGTCTCTATAAGTAGCAGGCGTAGTAGAATTTGCAGATGACAACAACTGACAACAACTACCCCATCATCAGCCATAAATTAGCATTGTTAACAAGGAAGGGAAGGGGAAAATTTAGTGGGTCAAATTTGTTGGATTTTTGTCTTAGCTTGGCTCATGCGGGCTGGATGTAAGGGCGGCGTGATGCATGCAGATGCCGGCATTTGCCCCACATGCTGGATGTCTCGCCCCGAGATGACCATGAGACTCGGTCTTCTCAGCACCTACAACTATGTCTGGTTTACTCCAACTAGGGCCACGGCAAGCTGTTGATTAAGTTGCAGACGCCCCCTGTTCATCACGATCCAGTCCCATGTTTAGTTAACATGGTTGTTTCTCGCGTTTTTTCTGTGCCAGTTATAGGGATTTCAGATGTCCGAAAGGCAAAATTGAAAATTGCGATACCGAGTGTTTGGGGAATGACAAGCTCAGAATATTGTATCTTTAGAGGTCACTAGTGATATTCGTTTCTTTTTCAGCAACAGATTTCTGTTTCGTTGTGTCTTTGCTAGCCTTCCTCTGACAACATCACGATGGATCCCAGCAAAAAGAAGAGAAGAAGAACCCCGCTAGCTTGCTTGCTGTGCAGGAAGAAAAAGGTCAAATGTGACAGAGAACGACCCCATTGCGGGCTATGTGTGCGAAACCATATGGTTGATAAGTGTGAATACAGCGATCCTTATTGGGTGGAGAGTGAACTGTCTGATGCAACTGGGGAATCGGTGACGAAGAATCCTCATTTTCGTTCATCCTTAGATCCTATGGGGGTCATTGTGTTCAGTGTTAACAAGTCCATATATGACAAACGAAGTCCCAAGACCACGCAAGATTATAGTGGAACCTCGTATGGTGCATCGCTCACAAGCACTAGTGTTGGTGGATCAAAGCCTGGCAGCAGGGGCAGTCCGGTGGTTGCTTCTGGGATAGCCGAGTCAAGGAGCGAGATCGTCTCTAAAGACATAGATTACTCCTTTAGTGGCGGAGCACAGTTAATAGATCACAGTCTGCTGGCCCATAATAATGGTCCTGTCTATACCAAGTTCAAGGTCAAAAGCATGTCTAAATCACATACACATGCCAAGAGCAGCAGTAACAATAATCACAATAACAGCAGTAGTAACGCAGAACCGACTACTGAAATACCTACGGATTTCCACGAGAGTTCTGAACTTAATCTGCCAAATATTTGTACTATTAAAATCCCGTTCTTCAAAGGCGTGCCCTCAATCTACTCCAAGAACCCGCGATGGAAGATCATCAACTCTGGGCCTCTTACTCGCTCTATTATCATCCAGAAAGACTTCTATGGACGATTCTTTCTTCGAAATATGATCAGACTCAAAGGAAAGTTCACAGATGCCTTCCCTGATTTGAATGCCCCGGGTAAAGCCTCTACCGATCCCACAATCACGATGGATCCCTCACAAAGGAAGCGGGCAATGCGAAACGATTATCTCAAGTCTAGGTCGCTGAGTGAAAAAGAACTCATTGAGTTTGTTAAGGAACGAAAACAGGGCAAATATGTTGGTATGAACACCTTCGATGGAAGTCTCGAGGAGCTATCCAAGGAAATGGAAGATCTCCTTCCTCCTTGTCATATTGTAGATCTATACATCTCCCGGTTTTTCAAGTATGTTTATCCCTTCTTCTCAGCTTCTGACGAGTCGAAATTGAAGGCCTGTTCCAAAGGATATATGGATTACGATAAAACTACAAGCAAAATCATCGTTCGTCTCAGAGATAAGACAGATCTCATTAATGCGGCGCTATTCTTGTTGATGCTCAAGATGAGCTATCTATCAATTTACTGCTACAAGAAGGACGTTACTGCAGGGAAAATACTGGACGATGAAGTGATATTACTTTCAAAGCATCCTCTAAGGCCTGCTCTCATCACTGTCGCTAAAAAATGTCTAGGGTGTTTCAGCATTTTGCGGAAAACAGGGTTTGGGGTTGTACAGTTTTTGTATTACATAAAATTATACCATTATCTTGGCTATGAGGAAGGTGACGGGGCTCATGGTCTTGATTCGAATATATTAGGCAATGTGCTATCATCATCAGCTATTACGATAGGCTTGAATCGCAATCCAGAGAATAACAGATACAATATGGAGACCTATGAGTCGCCAGAGTCACGTATCCATCAGCTTTGGAGACGTATCTGGTTTCTTACAGTAGAGGCCGATGTCCAGCAGGCAATGAATACCGGTTCAGTTCCGATGATTGATCTCAAAATGTCCGATACAAAATTACCTCATTACAGTGAGATATTCGAGACCAATTTCTCAGACTACTTGGATTTGAATATCGAGAACCACATAGCCAAGCAAATAAAGATGGTTTATGATGCTCACGCGATTGTGCGGCTGATTTTGGATAAGATAATCAATATGAATCAGCCACCAAGTATTGGCGATCTTTATTCTGATTTGCTGAAGCTTCACGACTATATTAGCAAGAATTTCAGATCCGCTAAAGAATTATTTGACGACTATAACGAGCGCAAAAACAAAATGCCTAAGTACAGCTATATGGAAACAGTTGTTATGATGAGTGATTTGAGAAGTTACTTCTCATTATCAACCTTTTTGTTCACTGTTAAAACCCACATTTTCTTGGAACTTGACAAATCTACAGCTACATATAAATATTCAATGATATATTATAATAACTTGCTCAGTATGGCATATGAAATGGTTTCGGTCATGTGCTTTTGGTTATTGAATGGTAATAACTATGTCAGTGACTTCCATGCATTTGAATATCTAATAGTGCCGATTCTAACTCCCTGGTTCAATAAGATCAGCCAGTTTTTGTATTCGCATGAAATAAGGCTTATTTCTCTCAAGTTTGCGATTGCTAAATTCGATCTTTGCAAGGAGGGTCTGCCTGAAATGTTCCAAATGGTGCAATTGATTCATGAAAATTACAGGAAAGGAATAGATCACTTCAATCTCTTGCTATGTATCTTTGATCATTATTCCCAGTCTTATTACAGCGCTCATAAGTGTAATATTGGTGTGAGATACAGTGTAGGTGGTTTGATGGACGAATACTCAGACCGTAAGTTCAGCTGGCATAGAGTATTCAGAACTGGTATATATAATAAAGAAGAAAGCGATCACCTCTTTCACCCAGATACTAAACTAATCAATATTGCTTTGCTTGAGCAATGGCTTCAAATTACCAACAAGTGTCACCTGTTGATCAAATACTTATCTTCTGACTCAATTAAACTTTGTAATGTCAAACTATGTGAGGGTAATTGCCCCTACGCCAGTCCCTTGCCTCCATTGTCGGAGTCACCGCTCTACAATTATCGGTTGTTATTGTCAATAGAGAAGTACTGGGATCTGTTGAATTACAGGTGGCATAATGGCATAGACAAACCAGTTCCTTCTGGTTCAACTCTCAATGATTCGTCTTTTGTCAATGGACAAATGAGCTTCGTGTCTACGAACGGATATTCTATTCCTACAAATGACATCGGTTCATCGCCGTCTTTGGCTGATTCAGTAAAGTTAAGTGGCTCCATTGGTAACCCGGAGAGCATGTCTGATAATGGGGCATTTGGAGGCACAGAGACCTCGGCATCAACAGCTACTCCGGAAACCGATACTGCTTATGATGATAATATGGCTAAAAACGGAACCAGAGATGCAAACGAAACAGGGAATGATTTCCCTCTAGACATATTCGATATCGACAATAACAAAATTTATGCGGACTTATTCAACATTAATGACACGGTATTGAATCTCTTTGCCGTGGATGATTTCAATTTTCTTTCTTCTCTCTGAACTTGTTTGTATGGTATTTAATTATGTAATCTATCTTATCATGTATGTATATTTACGTACTCTCGGTTTTTGTGGTTGCCATCACAAGATGTTAGGCACGTTGAAAGTACAGTAAGCAGATCACAAAAGCACTGTAATTTATAGCTATTGTTAATTATTCGTGAACTTTATATAATACGTGAGGGCTACTGGGTGTATCGAAATTATTATAGTATTAATATGGTCTATAAGATCTGAAAGATTTCGAAAACGTCTCAAGACTAACAATGAGTATTGAAAAATATTACTTGAAAGCAATCACGCCTGAGAGCTCAGGGCTTATTGATGACTCCACCTTAGATGAGTTAGAGTCACAATCATTCTCCCATAACATGAGAGACTGCTTTAATTGGGATTTCATTATTCTCGTGATCATTATTATAATCATCTTCTTAATGTTTGTTGCATTGATGATCCTTATACGGGAGTAAGTTTACAGATATTACAGTTTGTGTATTATGAATTGGTGCTTGTACTAACTTGAATGTCTAAAGAAGCTCGTTTGAGGTGTTTTTGGTGAATGGATTTGGGAGTATTGTCAACACATTCTCATTTGTATGGTTGGCTATTCTGTCGTAACTACTTTACTTATATGTAGAGCCAAGGTTAGCTAATATAATCAGGTTACCATCACTATGACTATTGAGCTTTCATCATTTACTCTGGTCTTTTGTCCTTAACTCTTATGAGAAAAAGAGCAAGTATAAATATCTCTCATTATATTTCAATCTATTAGTTTATTCTACGTCTGTTGTACCTTCCACGAGTAACAAGAAACTTGTCCAGAACCTACAAAGACATCAGTAGGAAGGATTTTCTTTCAAAATATATTTATGAAAAGATCAATGTTTTACATGGATTATATATCATAATCAGGTTCACAAATGGGAAGGTGATTGAATCATATGCTGTTGAAGAAAGAAAACGGTATACGAAGATCCTAGAGTCCGTTTCAAATATGCATCTTCAGGGAGTCGTTCCTAACGATCTTCATGGAGAAAACATATTAATCGATCCTAGTAACGATGAACAAATATTTTTTGATTTTGGGATGTCTAGCAGCACAGTGACTGAATACCGAAGTCTCCCTGGATTTAAAAAAAATTAATCGAGACTCGTTGTTGTATGTAAGCGGGTTCTAAAAATATTCGGTGATGAGGTTGATGATGATATTCGAAGATTGGTTGACATGGAACGCAAGAATAGCTCGATGGAACCCTCAAAAAGCGATAGACTCAAGCGGAAGATTAACGCATTTGTGAAACATCTCTGTAAGCAACATTACCAACAATCTCAATAATTCTTGAGCTTCGAATGATGAATGGAAGATAAACCATTCTGAAAGTCACAAGTGGCCATTCCAATGAAAAGGTCTTACAAATTACTGTCTCATAATGTGATACGTTCATTATTAGTATGTAAATGTAAAATGAAAGTTAGTAAAGCTGGTATTCCAGAAATTATAGAGTTCTACTATGTACGGATGTACATTAATGTAGAATATATAGATACCATCCACTTGGACCCAAAATTATTGGCTCGCCATACATAAAATGAAAAAAATTTTCAATGCAAGGCAGAGACACAACATGAGGCCAGCCCCACAAATCAATAGATACAACCCTAATATCATCTAGCAAAGCAAATGATCTCTTTGAAAATGAGTGGAATGAGTGGTATATTTGCAATTGAGAAGCCCCCGGGGATTTCGTCAGCCCAGTTGCTTGGAAAAGTACAATCTATCTTCAGTGGAAGCCCGGTATTTGCTGCTGATTTGAAAGCAGTACAGGCGATGAAATTCAAGAACTTCAGACAGACTTTCACACACAGAAAGATGCCAAAGAAATACAGTAACATGAAAGTGAAAATGGGTCACGGAGGAACCTTGGATGTCCAGGCTTCAGGGATTTTAGTGATTGGAGTGGCCGAAGGAACCAAAAAATTGCAACATCTTCTTACAGGGTGTACCAAGAAGTATGAAACCGAGGCGTTGTTGGGAGTCAGTACTACTAGTGGAGATATGGAAGGGGAATTTTTATCAAGAAATGAAGTGGACCATATCACTAAGGAAATGGTGCTTTCTACCGAAGAGAAGTTTACTGGGGAATTGATCCAGACACCTCCAATCTACGCAGCAATAAAGATTAACGGTAAGCCGTTATATGAGTATGCCAGAGAGGGTATTCCGTTACCAAAGCCTATTAAGTCGAGAACAATCACTGTCCACGACTTGAAATTCGTCGAGACAGACTTATTAAGCCGGGCTCACGACTACCGGTACTTGAAGTTCCCGGTAGATGAGACCGGAAACGAAATTGTTTCCAAGTTGGCTGATATTGCCAACATAAATAACGACAAGTTACACTTCTCCAAGGAATACCTCGAGAAACATAAAGAAGAGCCAGAAACTGCGGCACCAATACTTGCCTCGAAAGAAACAGTACAAAAAATGCTCGGCGAGGATTACGTCCCACCATTACTCCATTTCACCACGACGGTTTCCTCAGGAACTTACATCAGATCCTTGATCAGCGATGTCGGAAAAGCATTGCAGAGTTCCGCATACATGGTGAAGTTGGTGAGATTAAAACAGGGTGACTGGGAGCTTGGCAGAAACAATTTTACTTTGACACAATTTGAGGAATATGATGACGAAGTGTGGGGAAGTGTCTTGAAATCCGTCTTAGATAACGGACCTGAAATCAACGTTGCTGAGGAACTTGAGAAGACCAAAGCTCTTTTCAGAGAGAGAAATGAGGTCTCTACAGAAGCAGTCCCAGAAACTAGTCAACAGAAAGCGGAAGATCCCGAGATATCGGATCGTTCCGAGATCGAATCCCGCAAGAGACCCGTTGACCAAGCTGACGAAACTGCAGAACCAGCTGGGAAGAAACAGAATGCCAACTAAATAACCCGGACCATAAGTCAAAACAACTTATCACACTACATACTGTAGATTATAATACACTAGCCCATAATTTCATCACAATAACATTGAATACTTAATTATAGAACGTCCTTTTTTTCATACTTTTTTGTGTATAATTAAAATTGAAAAATATAAAGCTTAGAATGAAGCTCATCTCTTGGATGTTCGATGTTGAAAAGTTGATGGTTCTCTTTTAAGACATTCGTAATATCTATATTCATATATGAGGACGATCTGATATCATCAGCGCCCCTGAATTTTTGTCTCTGTGTTTTGGAACATACTTCGATATGGATGACGATCGAAAGAAGAGGAGAAGGACTCCATTATCATGCTCTGTTTGCAGGAAGAGGAAGGTCAAATGTGACAGAGTAAGGCCACATTGTGGGCTTTGTGTGCGAAACCATGTGGCTAGCTCGTGTGAATATACAGACCCTTATTGGGTGGATTCTGAGCAGTTAATTTCTAGCGGAGCGTCGTCTGGTGTGCGATCGTACTATCAGGCATCATTAAACCCGGTAGGAGTCATCGAATTCAACGGAAACCACAAGAAGAAGAGGACAGAACCAGTGGTTGTTGGATCGTCGAAGCAGACGGCATCAATCCGCAAAAGCAAATCATCGAGTGGCGGAACGTCAACTGGAATGGCCAATGGAAATTCTAACAATATGTCCAGCCACGATGATCCCGAAAACGCCCCTGCAGACGCTATCGTGTGTCCGTTCTCTGGAAGACCTCTTCTAAGCACGGAGGTATTAACTACCACGGTCAAAGATGGACTATTCAATCGCTTCAGGGTTGAACCGCAAACACCTTTGGCAGAAACCCTGCCCGAAAAGCTGCCAAGTGCATTTGAAATGACCGAGGACTTGAATCTGCCGAGTATTCGTGACATCAAGATCGAATTCTACAAAGATGTGGCTTCTATCTATTCCAAAAACCCACGTAGCAAAATCATTAATTCAGGTCCTCTTACTCGGTCAATTATTATACAAAAAGACTTCTACGGCCGGTTTCTTCTTAGAAACATGCTTAAACTCAAAGGAAAGGTGGAAGGCGCCATTCCAGACATGACTGCCACCGAAAAATCGGCATTAGTTAAAGATGCTGTTTCTATTGTTGATCATGGCAAGAAAAAGCACAAGAAAGTGATGTTCGAAAGCTATCTCAGAACGAAGTCCAAAGATGCTCACAATCTAATACAGTCTGTCAAAAAACGTAAAGAAAATACGTTTATGGTTTTCCAGAAGAGTAGTGAATCTCTTCAAGAACTATCGAAACTGATTGAGAGTATCCTACCACCTAGTCATATTGTTGATTCTTACACACACAGATTCTTTAAATATGTGTATCCGTTTTATCCTGCTGGTGACGCAGCCAGAATGAATGCGGCAATTCGTGAGTACTTTAAAGTCGACAAGGCCACAGGAAAGATAACTGTAGATATCAAGGAAAAGAATCACTTGGTTAATGCTGCGTTGTTCTTGCTTGTTCTCAAAATGAGCTACATGTCAGTGTATTGCTATCAGAAAGATATCAAAGCCGGTAAAACTGTGGATGATGAGACTGCATTATTATCTAAATATCCATTAGGTCCTGAGTATATCAGTTTGGCTATGAACTGCATGAGCAGGTTCAACATATTACGGAAAACCGGGTTCGGAGTTCTTCAATGTCTATATTTCTTGAAACTTTACTATCATTTAGGATATGAGCAGGGCGACGGATCTCAGGGGATGGACTCCAATATCATGGGAAATTTAATCTCTTCTTCAGCTATTACCATTGGATTGAACCGCAATCCTGAGAGTAATAAATACGACATTGAAAGCTACAACGTGCCGCAGTCTCGAGTACATCAGCTTTGGAGACGTGTTTGGTTTCTTATTGTCGATTGTGACGTTCAACAGGCCATGAATAGCGGATTAAATCCTGTGATTGATCTTCGAATGTCTGACACTAAATTGCCTCATTCCAGTGAGATATTTGAAAGCAGTTTGTCCGAAGATTTGGATTTGAACATCGAAACCCACATCGCCACACAGATCAAGGCAACCTTCGATATTCAGACCTCGGTAAGAGTAGTTTTGGCGAAGGTGGTCAACATCAGCCAGCAGCCAACTATTGGCGAAATGTATCCGGCTTTAAAGGTGCTTGAGGATTATATCAAGACGAACTTTAAATCCGCTGAAGATTTGTTTGAAGACTATAATCAACGTCGAAATAAAATGCCGAGATACGGTTATTTAGAGACAGTTACTATGATGGCCGACTTGAAAAGCTACTGTTCCTTGGCTACGTTTGTGTTCATGGTGGAAAGTCATATATTCTTAGAGTTAGACAAATCGGCTAACACTTTTGAACAATCAATGCATTACTACAATCACCTCCTCAAAATTGTGCTTGATATGGTGATGGTTTTATGCTTCTGGTTATTGAATGGGAATAACTATGTCAGCGATTTCCATGCCTTTGAGTACTTAATAGTGCCAACCATGACTATTTGGTACGGCAAGATCTGTCAATTCCTATATTCGCATCTGATCAGGCTTATTTCATACAAATTTGCAATTGCAAAATACGGACTCTACAAAGACAACCAGCCTGAGATGCTCAAGTTTATCAAAGTGATCCACGAGAATTTCAGAAAATGTGTAGATCATTTCAATATTTTGCTCTGCATTTTCAATCATTACGCCGACGCCTATTATCCGGCCTACAAATTCGATATTGGCACAAAATATTGTGTGAGATGCTTAGTTGATGAATGCACTGAGAGAGAATTCAGTTGGCAGAGAATATTCAGAAAGGGGATTAGTAATGCTGAAGAGTCTGAGTTTTTATTCAACAAAGACTCAAAATTGATCACCGTGGAGATATGCGAAGAATGGTTGGCAATCACCAACAGATACCATCGATTCATAAAATGGCTATCGTCGGAAAATGTAGAATTGAACCGTATCGATGTATGTGATGGTAGGTGTACATATGATCCATCAGTAGGTCTCATGAAGGAGTCTACGCTTTATAACCGCGACTTGTTAGTTACCCTTGAAAAATACTGGAGAGGGCTAAACAGAGAATGGAAAAGGGATAGAGATTCACACAAAGCAGCCACGAACGGCAGCAGCAATGATCCGATATTCAATCATTTGCTTGAGGAAACCAATAATAAGAAGAAAATAAGCTTGCCTCATTCTGATTTGAATCCTTTCGGTAACGGCTTCCATCCTGAATTCCCACAAGCACCTGACAATCTGTCACTGAAGATGAATCCTGCAGATGGTATTAATCTGTCGTACTTAATGGACTCCATAGCACAGATGGAAATTCCTAACCCTGTTGAAGGGTATCCGGACATTACCGGTATTGAACCTGCGGCCGGCACAGCATCCACTATGACGAGTCCCATAACTCCTGGTCAAAACACTTCTAATGTTGGAGAAGAAGGTTTGGATCTTCTCAACGCACATGACGACGATATCATGTTTGCGGACCTCTTGAACATTAATGACGGGCTTTTGAACCTCTTTTCCGTCGACGGTTTTGACTTTCTTTCGTCTCTTTAATCTTTTTACTTAGCTACGAACACAAAACTCACCCACTACCCTGTAACATAGTATATTTATATAATATCAAATCAGAACAAGTATCAGAATAAATACTATTGTGTACAAAAACTTGTAGTTTACTAGAAGCTTTAAAGCAAAACTACTGTCGCTGTCAACTCCAAAGTAATTGCAACTAACATATCCACCCTTGGAATCGACTCCGTAGCTATCCACAGAAAGATTGGAGCTTTGTGAAGGACATCCGAATCCCAAATCACCAGGACAGTCTCGCACAATGGCATAACAGGTATTAAAACAGGGGAGAATCTCGTAATAATCCTTGGGCTGAATTATATTGTTGACAAAGTCATTTCGAGACTCATTAGTGCCTCTTTTGACATACTCGTCATGTTTATCAGTAGTGCATCGAGGAATTGTGACTGCGCAAAGCCAGTTTTTGTATGAATTATAACAGTCGTCGCACGTGGTGAGAGGAGAATATCGAGCATCAAGCTCTGTTTCACAAGGAATTTGCCTCAAAGCGTTCTGGAAGCCAGAGAAAAGATCCTTTGTATTGTTGTCATAAAGGTATTTTAGCTGTCCTCTCTCATAGCTGGATAAGTTAGTGCTGGCGGGTACAGAGTACGAGATATCTTCACAGAACTCCAAATCATAGATCAATTGACAAGAATCGTCCGATTTTGTCGAGAAGGTGATGCTTCTGAACACCGTACCTCCAAAGCTAGCTCCGTTGTTGGATTGCACCACATAGGCGATATATTTGGTCGACAGGTTAAGTCCTTCGACATAAAATTGCTGACGAAGACTCAGACTTCGATTAGTAAACGACACCACCATATTATCCTGTGAATTAATCAATGGATTGGCCTTCTTTATCGCACACCAACTCTTCGACAAGCCGTCAAATTGCACATCGGATGCGTTGTAAGGATACAAAAAAAGCTCATATTGACTTGAGTAATTAGCACCGACATTAGGGAGCTCGAGCGAATTGGCATTAGAGAAATTTCCTGTGATGAAAAGCGCAGACCGATCGTCGGTATCCAGGTTTGTTATCCATGTTTTATTGTCCCATTGGTAAACAAGATCGTTCTGAGAGATCCCAAACTCATAAGTCCATCCGTCCAGGAGATTCTGGACTTCAGGCGCATTCACACTGGTGTAAAGAGTAACAAAGGTGTTGTTAGGATCAGCAGGTAACGAATGTTTCGTCCAGCCCTTCATGTATCCATCGGAAAAATCAGAAGAAGCATAAGTAGCATTGGTTATATTAGTAATCAATTGAGAATCAAAGCCATAATTAACAGAAAGCTGCTTTGAGTCACTGTTATTTTCGGGCAAAGAGCATATGTTCCCACTTAGGAAGATCAAAATGTGATAATATGATGCCAACCCCGTAGATGTAAGATTGACGTTGAATTGATAGTATTTTGTTTCATTCAGAAGAATGGTGTCACTGATTGGCTCCCAATCGGTTATCTGGGTGGAATTATTAGATCCACCGTCTTCACTGTCCACCAAACTTCTTATATTAATGACTCGCACCGTCTTATCTCCTATTCTAGTGTATCTGTGGAGCGGATTGTTCACTCTAGTGGTGCTTATTCTTTCAAATGCTCGCTGAGGCACATTGTAATCTGCAGCGTATTTTTGTCCAAACGTGAAGATATTGCTGCTCAACATGCCCAAATGGTCCCCAAATCTATCAATGGGCTGTATTTCTTGTATTTCGGTGCAGATCTTATACTGACGAGGCCCATAAGCAGTATCTATAGCATCACAATCGACCCTGGTACACTCTTGGGGCACAGGAAGTGAAAGCTGAAACAGTGTTGAGCAATCATTCCACTGAGTGCCTGCTGTGGTGTTTGTTGCTGTTGCTGCTGTCAGAGTCGGCCTCGTAAGCACAGTTATTACTGTGAATATGAATAAAAGCCTACGAAGCTGCCGGGTTATATTATTGCTATTGAATGAGCCAAGCATTGTTATTATTATCTGTTTCGCTGCTGAGTCCTCTCAAGAAGCTAGCTCATTAACCTATATGTTGATGATGATGGATGGTTTCTGTACAGTGGAAAAAATGCGATAATTCGCTGCTTGGCTACTGATTCAAATGGACGGGATGGTCTGGGAAAGGCGAGTAAAACGAATGACTGTTGCCACTGACGGTTGGTATTACGGGTGACTCTATCAGGAAATAGGTATTTATATATGGATGATATATTATGAATATATGAGATGTGGGACTCCTCTTTATATATTGATTCGATGATTAGTTTTCCATCAGTTCCTATTTTTTGTTCGTTAACTGTTTTTGGCTCAATTTTTCAGCCCAGATTTTCCCTCAGCGATTTTCCTCAACCAGAGTCGGTCAGTCTCTTTGAGTGGTATCTCCGCTATGGAAACAGGATTAACAGGATTGTTATTATGTAGGTTAGAAGGACGAGACGAGTAAGTTGTGAGTATTGGAAGAGCATTTAGGAAAACAGGAGCTGTAGAACTCTTGTACAATACCCTGTCTACATGGACTTGTCCTACCAGACGATGGGGCCCGCCGTAGGCGATGGGCGAAAAATAGGAGACTGCGCCCAGGCGAAAAGGAACATAGGTTTGGGTCAGACCCTACACGAGGCTTAACGGTTGGCAGGGCTGTATCGAGAATATATAATGGAGGCTCGAATGATTGGCGATTATAGTAGCAAAGATATGGTTTTATTCGATTCTGAGTGATATGTACAGCGGTGATAACAGGAATATTGATTATAATAATAGCGATAATAATAATAGCAATAATAAAAGCAATAATAACAATAATGACAATAATAAAAGTAATAATAATGGTAATGGTTATAGTAATAGTAATACAAACAAGAAACTGACATAATATGAATAACTGTACTAAACAACCGCACTTGCACTCTTCAAAGAAACTTCTGGATGTAACTGTTGCTGGCGGTGTAAGAGAATCCCTTGAAAAGATCGTTATCACTGGTTGAAGTGTCGATCGGGGTCAAGCTTGTAGGACTGTTATCGAAGTCGTAGTTACTGATCTTCATGTTGGTAAATTGTTCATCGAAATTCTCGGCCAATATTGGGTCGGTGATTATTGGAACGATTGGAGGCTTGAGTTCCCTGTACTTGGTCTCGTCCATCATCTTGGCCCAGTCAATGTGTCTGAAGAAACGAAGTTTCTTGAACGCCTCAAATTGCTGGTCGACATCCATACGTTTGGCTGGGTTTTTGTTGAGTAATTTGTTGAGGATTTGCTTGGCATCAGTTGAGAAATAGAACGGATATTTGATTTTGTTCTTGAGGATCTTGTTGCTGATGGTTTTATGATTGTTTCCTGTGAAAGGAGGCTTTCCACTTAACATATCGAACACCACCGCTCCCAAAGACCACCAGTCCACTGGGAAACTGTAGTCCTCTCCACGCAAAACCTCTGGAGCCATATATTCAGGAGTCCCGATGATACTGTTACATTTGTTTGCATCCTGCTCGGTACTAATCTTTGAAAGCCCGAAGTCTGTGAGCACCAAATGCCCCTCGCTGTCCAAAAGACAATTCTCAGGCTTCAAGTCACGATAAACAATCCCGATCTTATGCAAATGGATCAAGGCCAAAGCCATTTCTGCAGCATAGAATGCAGTGTCCTTCTCGCTAAAGAACGTAGAGGAATTTAAATGAAGAAATAACTCTCCGCCAGGAACATATTGCAAGTACAAATAGATCTTATTTGAGTCTTGTAAGGCGTAGAAAAGTTTGACGATGAACTGATGTCTTAATTTGGCCAAGATATCTCTTTCTGCCATGGTTCTCTCGACTCTTTTGTTGATTTTTGCCTGCTCGTCTTTACTGGTCTCCTGTTTCTTCAATGTTGACGAAAGATTCTTACTGCTAACCAAAATCGATACTTTCTTTAACTGCTTTTGCGCAAAAAGCTTACCAGAATGTTTATGACGAACTAGCAAAACCTTTCCATAGGCCCCTTGGCCAAGCACCGTGATTGGCTCAAAATCATTGATTTTGGGGTCAAATACCGAGAAATCATTGTCTGTGTCAGAATCCATATCTTGAAACTCCGAGAGCTCCGGACCAGTAGCACCACTGACCATCGAAGTGGCATCATAAAGTACTCTTTCATCGCCTCCTTCATCTACATCGTTGTTGACAATCACAATGGACTCTTCGTCTCCATCCTTGAACTCTCCAAGCTCAAGCTTGATACTGTCAGCTAAAGACCCAACTGAAAAACGGCGAACTAACGAGCTTTTCCGTCTTCTTCTCGAGATCGTATTTGATATAGGACTGACCATGTCTACAATTTCTATCGATTCGTTGAGGTGCTGGTTGCCAGTATTTATATTGACATTGTGTTGAGATGAGGACCCAGTAGAAGAATGTGTTAGCTCACGTTGTATGTTCGTCATCAGTGGTAAACTGTCGAGCATCTCGTCCAGAGAATGACCCCCATCGCTGTCGACGATTACAGTAGGGATTTCCGAATCATCGGTAGGTGAAACCACGTCCACCTGTGACGATGTTGCCGTAGTAGTTGAAGAAGTCACATTCAACTTCTGGAGACTTAGAGTCACATTGCTGACGTTCTTCTTAAGAAAAAAGTTGTTCTTTTTGAAAGCCATTATCTATCAGTGATTCTGGATTATTGTGTGTGTAGTTGTTATGTTTAGCTTGGATGGCTGTTGATTGATACAGATAAATAAGGCCGGCTGAGAGGGTATTGGTAAAAATGAGAAAGGTTAATGATTAAAGCACGAGTCTGTCACCTGTCATTTTATATTATATCACGTTTCGTTTCGCGGTTGTTTTTATCTATTTAACTAAATAGTTGTATGGATCTAACAAGTTCCTTCCTTTTGATGGGTTTATTCAGGAACAAAGTGCCTTCTTTATATATAAGGTAAAATTTTTCGCGATAGGCTGTAAGGCGAAACAGGTTAATTTTTCAGGTGCTCTTTTTAGTGGGTTTCACGTGCGGATCGTCCCATGCGTAAACCGACTCGTCTGAGTCCTCGACTGGCCAAGCCAGGAGTCAACGAACTCAAATCCTGAGCAGGTCCGAAACCCAAACACAAACGACTCTGTGGAGTGAGCGTATAGCACGTACGACTGGTGATTGTTGAGGTTATGAACCACCAGCACCACACCCACGTAGACCGAGTGAATTTTGGCATCCTTAGAGGAGCCTGGAAGAAGCGCTTTAATGGCTACTCTAGAGGCTGATTTTTTGATGGCATCAACCAAAAGCTCCGAACTAATCAAGTCATTCGTAAACTGTAGACGATTTAATATGTAGAAACAGCATGCTTTGGCAAGCCCCATCATCATTATGTCTTCTCCATTGCCGCTGCATAAACAGGTAACGATGAACAGATCGGGACCCGAGTCGTGGGGTTCGGTATTTGTCGGAAACAAGTCTAAATCCTCGCTCTGAGCTGTAAAAGAGGCTGCACCTAGTACTGCAGCACACCCTACTCTCCCGTCGGGCTTCATCATATTCCCTCCTGACGACAGCCCAGTCGAGACGTCACCTTTGCTGTTGGAAACGATGATTCCGATGGTGTCAGTGATTATATTGTCTTCATCTTCTTTCTTTTGAATCATTTGCAGTATCCTTTCGTAATACCTTGCCATATAGGGCGAAATGAGCAAGGTATTCGCCTGCACCGCTCCGTCATCTATTAATATCTCTCGCTGCTTATTATAATAATCTACACCATTATCCACAAGAAAACATGGTTTGGTTATCCCAAAATCACTGCTTCCACTCTCAATCTCTGTCATTTTCATCATATTGATGCATCTCGTAATAGGATACTTGAAGTGCTCAATCTTGGTCATAGCAAACGAGGATAGCCGATTGTTTCTGCTATGATAGGTGACTATTGAGTCGCAAGCGACTCTCCCAGTGCTCGTTAACGATGACCCATAGCCAGTATTAGTCAACGGCGAATCCTCTACTGTTTTTGAAACCCGTGACAACAGCATCATTAAATCATCCTCATCTGTTCTATGACGATTCATAGCTCGACATGCCTTCCTTATAAGCTCCTTCAAATGAGAGATATTGCGACTATGATGGTTTCCCGCACCCACATGAACCAATACCAACTCACCATTATTCATGGTGTCAAATTAGCAAACAGGTCTGTGTACTGATCCGAATCCCAAAAAGCAGCTCCAACGCTTCAATCAGCATAAACCGTCTCTATTCTTGACCTCTACTACAGTCTACTACGGGTGCCTATAGCAGTTTCCTGTGGCATCTCACCAGTCGCGAAAAGTGCCTAATAAAAAAATAATTTGGCAGAAATCGCGTTCTGAAAAATTTCCACATCAAATAGCAGCTTTAAAGAGTACATTCACTACAACAAGTACATTCAAAATTCAATTCTTTTATTAATCACAAATCATACTCAGGCAGAATGGTTGTTGCTAATCGAGAAAATCTTCCTTGGGTGGAAAAATATCGTCCAAAGAGCTTGGATGATATCAATGGGCAAGAAGAGATCATGAATACGTTAGGGAAGTTCATAGAATCAGGGAAGTTGCCGCATTTATTATTCTACGGGCCACCAGGGACTGGTAAAACATCAACAGTATTGGCAATGGCTAGAAAAATCTATGGCGAAAAGCATTACAAGTCAATGATTCTCGAATTGAATGCGTCCGATGATAGAGGAATCGATGTTGTAAGAGACCAGGTCAAAAACTTTGCTAGTACGATGCAGATCTTCAACAGAGGATTCAAATTAATTATATTAGATGAAGCTGATTCGATGACCAACGTCGCTCAGAATGCTCTTCGAAGAATCATTGAAAAATATACTAAGAATGCCCGTTTTGTTATATTGGCTAACTATGCACACAAATTGAATCCCGCATTGATCTCCAGATGCACGAGATTCAGATTCCAGCCTTTATCGGAGGCAGCTATTAAGGAGCGTATAGATGACGTGATAATTCAGGAAAACCTCAAGGTAAGTGACGATGCCATCGCTGCCTTGATGAAGTTATCGAAAGGTGATATGAGAAAGACCCTCAATGTGTTACAGGCATGTCATGCTGCATTGGATGATCCTTTAAAAGACGAAGTGACGAAAGAAATGGTTTATGAGTGTATTGGAAATGCCAATCCTGACGATATTAACTCGCTTTTAAATTCCATCTTAAAAGATGACTTCACCACCTCGTATTTGTACTTCTCCGAGTTGACAAAACAGAAAGGGTTGGCGATAATTGACATTCTCAGCGGGTTCGTGGAAATACTCAATGATTACCAGCTAAAGCCGAACACGCGTATCCAGATATTGAAGGGATTGAGTGAGATCGAATACGGAATAAGTAAGGGTGGTGATTCGAATATCCAGAGTGGAGCAGTGATAGCCACAATAAAACAGGCAATGGAAAACGAGGCCTAGTTCTTTGTTAGTAGTATCGTTTATAGGCAATTTGACAGCATCTCTTTGACGTATATGTAGTAGTATATTGATAACGTGACCCCACTAATAATGAATCATCGAAAAAGTCACCAGAAGGAGAAAAACGGGCCAATCAAAACGGAGTTTAAAAAGAAAAATAATTGAGATTTGGTGATTTGGCGATCAAGGAACTGATAGGTTTATAGATCTAACGGTATAGCAGACAGCGTAGCTGGATAAATACCATCCAGATACTGTACTGGTTCACTTATTTGCATATTCTTTACTGTTGCTGAACGATCGTATCCTTACTGGCAGCATGAATCATAAACTAACGTCATCGAACCTTGCAAAGCCGCATGTAGTTGTCAAACGGTTGTTATCCACTAAAGCGTCGTCGCAAAAGCACAAACATCCCCAATATCATCTCCCCAGAGTCAAGGACACAGCATCGATAACTCAGCGAGTCATCAATCTCGAAGGACTTTTCGCTGGGTACAAGCCACTCTTCCTAGGAAATAACGTTCTGGATCCGACTTCTGATGTGGCTGATCTTTTCAATAGTCGAGATCTCAATGGATTCATCAACAACAATGGTCAGGCCACCACCGAGAAGTTAATACCCTGGGAGGCATCTGCGGGAGGTATGTTATTCAACGATAACCCATTTCAAGGCGTGCCGAGAGATGTTCTCGAGAAGTTGCCGTTATTCAAACCTTTGAAGCCGGATAACCACAAGAAAAACAGACAACGCAAGACGCATTATATCAAGTTTAAGGTCCATAATTCTATGGTTGACGAGGGGTTGTTCGATGACTATCAGAAGACGAGTAAACGAGACCGTAAGAAGACCAGCGTTCATGGAGATGACGGCACGCATAGATCATCAGTGAACAGCAGCTCAAGAATCACTGACCAAATAGTTGGACCTGGCTTAGAATCAACTCCTGCATCCTCTTTTATTGATGACGAGTATTTATTAATGGACACTTTATACTCAAACACTATTGACAATGAGTTAATCAAGAACCGTGAACGAATGGTACAACTAACTTTAAAGAACTTCAAGAACAAGCTAAATAAGGAGTTGAAACATAAATATAATACCGAACTCTTGTCGAGTACGCCACTATATAGAATCCCAAAACATATATTCTTGCAGCACAAGTCTATTGCCAACAAGGTCAATTTCCGTCGAAAGCTTTCAAAAGTCTTCCTTCAAGAAACACATATTTTGTTTGAGATGTTGTATGGATATCGCAAAGGAGAATACAACAAGAAAAGATTCAAGGCAAGTTATCTACGAAACGTGAAGAGATTGGTAGATAATTTGACGTTCAAGATCTACGAGAACATCGAGACCAATGATAATGCAGATGTGATGATTATTAAGAGCGACAGATCCGTCGGAAAGAAGACGTTGACCAACGATGAGAATACAGATTCTACATCTAATTTTGGCCGTATTTACTGGTACAATTTGAAGAAAAGACAGGACACTTTAGTGAGAAAGAGAAGTGACTTGATATCACCATATTATCAAGCATTACACAGCACAGTTGTTGGAAACTACTGGAGCAGGTCATTTCTCACATTGATCTGTAATCATGCTAACGATTATATTGAGATGGCCAGTGACGGCAATATTAACGTTAGTAATAGTAACATAGATAGCGATGTGAGTGACGGGGCCCGGAATTAAGATATTAGATATTAGATATTAGATATTAGATATATGACACTAAAATATATAGCTTTAATATAGATACTATTACATTGATGAATTAAGAACGGCAACCGTCTTGTATGATACATATACTATACTATACTTAGGACGTCTCGATGAAGCTGAGTTTATCAACAACCTTGTACAACACATCAATCTGGTCCAGAGGATAATCTTCAGCAACATCAGCAATCAAATCATATGCTTGAGTTTTGAGTAACTTGAGAGACTCGATGCAATATTGCAAGCTATGGCTGGTGTTTCTCATATACTCAATGACATGGTTCTTTAATTCAGCATCGTCAGTATGTTTCTTTAAAATGCTAATGACCTCCTTGTTGTTCTCGTCAAAGCGAATCGCATGAAGGATAGGAAACAGGAATTTTCCTTCGCTTAGATCCTCAAAATAGCCTTTATTGGCAAAGTATTTTTGGTCACACACATTGATATAATCGTCTCTGATCTGATAGATGATTCCAAGAAGGTTCACCAAGGGCACAAACGATTTGCGGGGCTTGTTATCACATAGTTCCATCAACCGTATAGAGAGTCTGAACAAACCACCGGTTTTGTTCATCACCATGTCGATATATGCCTTTTCGTCAGGACAGATCAACGACTCACGCCAATACAAATCAAGGGACTGTCCACGATGAAGATTAAGAATCTCTTCGTTCAAGATCTCCACCGATTTGGGACCTAGCTTCATGGCCACCTGGACCGCTTTGAAGTACATGTAATTGGCGGTGTTGATAGTGATAGGTACTCCATAGATTTCATGGGCCACAGGCGAACCTCGACGCAACTTCGACCCGTCCTCCACGTCATCGATGAGAAGCAGAGCATTATGAAGGATCTCGATGGTGTCCTTTATAATCTTCAAGGTCTCTGGATCTCGCTGAATAAACACGTTGAAGGAATCAATCAACACCGTGCGGAGTTCCTTCCCCGGTAGTGACTTGAGATAATTGAATGGACCCGCAATTATGGACTCATTTGTACCGCTCCATTCAGGCGCACCCTGTATCCTATTTAGATCCAAATCCATGATAGTGTGTATGTATGCAATTGAGTATGTATGCGGTCCCGGCCGAAATCTTGTAATTGAGGAGTTCTATCGCAATTTAGGAGCTATTTCACCCCTAGAGTCGTCAGTGATCGCCTATTTACTCCACGTCGTCCGCCCAATGGTCATCTCTTGCCACAGTTTCTTATCAAGCGAATAAATTCGCAGCCCGCTCCGCGCCGCAAAATGCCCTTACGGGGACTCCCCGCGCGTCATGTGATCCGTCTGACAGCTGTCCCAGCCGGGAAAAATAAAAATTTTCCACCGCGTCCCAATATAACTGTTTGAACACGAACGGCTTGGGCAGTGTACGCAGAGACACATGCAATTCACTCACCACTGGCCGATATAATAATAACAATATATATAGAGCAGTAAAGAGCAGGGATCTGCCATGCCACAATGATCTGATTACACTCCTTTGGAGACAATCCTTACGAGAAAAGGCGCTGTATACAAAACGCTGATTGTAGTCTTTGTAGCACCGCATGCACACAGCTAAGTTGTGTGGCTCCCCGTTATCTTTTTGGTTGTCTTTTTTAAGGTGCAAAACATTATATTGGGTTTCCCAGACTGGAATTTTAGCTTCGGGTCAGTACCGCAACCAAGTCGCACAGTCAGGAACCAGGACAAGCAACCATGGCAGAAGAATACATCACCAATGGCAACTACAATAACGAGGCAGTAGCCAAGTCCACCGCGGATGACGACTTTGTCCGGTTTCAGATCTTCGGGACGATTTTCGAGGTCACCCAGAGATATACAAACTTGAACCCAGTGGGAATGGGGGCATTTGGACTTGTGTGTGCTGCCGATGACGGGTTGAATGGGAAAAAGGTGGCCATAAAGAAGATCATGCGCCCATTTCTGAGCGATGTGTTGGCTAAAAGAACGTTTCGTGAATTGAAACTTCTAAAGCAGTTGCGTCATGAGAATCTCATAACCCTTGAGGACATATTCATCTCCCCAGCAGAAGACATCTACTTTGTGACAGAGTTACAGGGCAGTGACCTTCACAGACTTCTACGTTCCAGACCGTTGGAGCCTCAGGTGATCAAATACTTTCTCTACCAGATATTTAGAGGCTTGAAGTACGTTCATTCTGCTGGTGTTATTCACCGAGACTTAAAGCCTTCGAACATTTTGATCAATGAACGCTGTGACTTAAAGATCTGCGATTTTGGGTTGGCACGGATCCAGGACCCTCAGATGACGGGCTATGTCTCCACAAGATACTACAGAGCACCGGAAATCATGTTGACTTGGCAGAAATACGACACTAAGGTAGATATCTGGTCAGCTGCGTGTATTTTTGCCGAAATGATTGAAACTACCCCTCTTTTCCCAGGAAATGATCACGTCCATCAGTTTTCAATAATCACCGAGCTTTTGGGATCGCCTCCTGAAGACGTGATCAAAACCATTGGCTCTGAAAACACGTTACGGTTTGTGTTGTCGTTGCCGAAAAGAGAGCCTGTTCCGTTAAGCGAACGGTTCAAGAACGTCGACCCGGATGCTGTGGATCTCCTTTCCAAGATGTTGGTGTTCGATCCAAAGAAGAGAATCAGTGCTGAAGAGGCTTTGGCCCATCCATACTTAGAGACTTTCCATGATGAAGATGACGAGCCTGTTGCGCTGGAAGTCTTCGATTGGAGTTTTAACGAGGCCGACTTGCCTGTAGATACCTGGAGAGTTATGATGTACACAGAAGTGATTGATTTCCATGATCCAACAAAAGATTACAATGAGTACACATACAGTCACGGGGTTTCTGAAGGGATAGTGTCTCAACAAGAAGAAGACGATCAACAGCCGTAAGGACGCCGACAACTAATGATAATGACGTTTCCGTTTTCTTTTTATATGCTTTTTCCTGCTTTGTCCAAGGATGGTATCCAGGTAGTAGACGGTCGCCAGATGATGTTTTATATATGGCCATAGTTTAGGCTTAATTTGTCTGAAAATGATGATGTTGCTAACTGATATATATGTACTGTCAGAATATGTAGTTGTGTCTCTATGTAGCGAAATCAATACATAATCAATACATTATGGATATTCGATAGTCTATATTGTTGAGTAGCTTAAAACGATAGTTAAATAAATTTGGATATTTGTACACATGGAGATAGAAAACAGAAATATAAATAGGTTCTCCTTCTTTTCTGAGGCGCCTTCTTCGGAGACCATATTGATAATATTGATAATATTGATACTGAATATATAGATATGCCCAAATTGAATATCATATTGCTAGACAAAAGCAGCAGCATCTGCCGGTTGTGGTCCCAACAGCTCAAATTGTTCAACCAATGGGCATCGGCCAAACACCATGAACTCTCAGTCGATGTGACGGTGAAAAACGTCCTATTAAGCAACCTAACATCTTCGGGCCCAGCCGAAAGCTGTATTGTGTCGCCAGGTAACTCATTTGGCCGTATGAACGGAGGCATCGATCTCTACATTGCTAAATTCTTTTCAAGTGACAAAGAGCATTCTTACAAGAACACCGAAGCTTATGTGAGGCGACAAATCATGAGTCGTAATCAAGGGTTTGTTCCAGTAAACAACTCGTTGATGATTGATTTCTTAGAGAAAGATAATGAGCAGTTTACCGATAATTCCATGGCCTACAAACTACTAAAATGTCATTATTTATTGGTGTTGCCAACCATGGAAATACCCCATAAAATAAGCTTCAAAACTCGTCGCTTCTATTACAATTATATTTTCAATCTTTGCTGGGAGATATTCACTAAAATAGACCGCTTCAATTCAACAGCTACTGCTGCAGATAGAGTGTCGGACTTGATCATTCCTGGCTTGTGTACTGGTTATGGGGGAGTGGATCCAGAGATTATGACAAAGGCTATGGTGTTTGCGATGGTAGTCTATTATAATAAAGGTATTACGAGTAATTTAGAAAGAAGCTACTATGTTGTGAGGTTCCTCGGCCACTCTTTCCATGGCGCATTATTCAACGGCGAAGAGGTGGCTGTTGAGGACGATGAAGCCCATAAAGTAGACCCTCAAGAGAGAGAGCTATTAGGAAGATTCAAAGCTGTTGAGCCCTTTACAGCTGACACTCAGTCGTTCATCCAATTCTTCTTATAGCTCTTCTTAGATGTTATACATTTATATTCTCAAGGACTACCAACACACAGACAGTAAAAGTAAGCGTAATATTATAAATAAAAGTAACAGAACAAAAATGTAAATAGGTCTAGAGTATACACATCCATCTAAGCAACAACAAAAGTATAGAAAATAATATGTTTAAACGGCAACAGCAACAGAAGCACCGGAAGCACCAGTCCAGCCAGAAACAGTACTGCTACTCAAAGTAGAACCGAAGTCAGCATCGACAGTCTTCAAGTAAATGGTACCAGAACCATCAAAGATAACAGCAGCAGTCATGTAGTCATCGTAAGGTCTGTCAAAGTAAGCATCGGTACCGAAACCACCGTATCTAGTACCATCGTAACCACCTTGACCATCGTGGATATGGGAGGTCAAGTAACCAACATCTGGGGAGGTGTTGTAGTCAACTTCAAAGACATCCAACTCACCACAACCAGAAGCCCAACAAGAACAGGTTGATGACTCAGCGTATTCACCAGTTCTTGGAATCTTGGCGTTAAGGAACCAGATAGCTGGCATGTTCTTGTTAGAGGTGGCAGAGTCTGAAGATCCATCAGGCATCTTGAATTTGAAGATGAAGATCTTCTCAGTTCCTTCCCAACCTTTGTTTTCGATGTCATTACTTCTGATGAATCCACAGTCATCATCGTCACCGCAAGTCTCGCCAGAAAGCAAGATGACTTCAACGTTAGAAGCCAAGGTGGTGTCTTCTAACACCTTGGATGAAGAGGATGAAGAGGTACCATCCGAAGAGGCGTAACCAAGACCGTAACCGGTGGTCATGGAGAAATCACCAAGGTTGTTGGCAAAGACAAGGTTGTCAGCAGTAGATGAAGAGGCGTCATAGTAAGAGACTCTTTCCCAGTCACCAGCAGCAGCAGTACCGGTGGAGCTGGAGGAACTAGAACTAGAAGTTCCGGTAGAAGAAGACTCAGAAGTAGAGTCTTCACTGCTAGCAGAAGCGGAAGCACTAGATTCAGCAGTAGAAGTAGTAGAGGTTTCTTCACTCTCGGTGACACCCTCAGTGACGTAGACAGTGGTGTAAGTGTCAACGGTGGTGACAGCAGCGTTTCTCTTATGAACGTGGTGAACTTCTCTCTTCAAGTTGACCTCGTTGTCACAGTCAGCAGCCTCAGCAACTGGGGCAGCATCTCTCTTTCTCTTGGACGAAGAGGAGACTGGGTTGTAGACGGCAAAGTTAGCCAATTTAAGAGGACCTCTAAGATGAACAGATAATTGTTCGTTGAAAGGAGCGTAAGTACCAGAGAATGACTTGGATTCCTGGGAACAGGAAGAGGACGAGTCCATAGCAGTGACCTGCTTATAGGTACCAGAGTAACCGACACTCTCGTACTTGACGAAGTCGACCCCACTGGCGACAACGGCACCCAAAAAGGTGACGCAGGATAAGAGAACAGAATCAGAGAATCTCATAATGAAGCAAGCGTGTATGTGTGTGTAAGGAATGTGATGCTTGCAGAAGATTAAAGAATGGAAGTCTGACTGAACAGGTAATGAATGAATGACAGTTGGAGATCTGGCAATATTTATACAATATCACTAAGGAATGAATTTATGGTTGCAGAATAAACAAAATCAGCCAAAACGGGCATTCAAAACAAAATTCACGCCAGCTATCCAGAAATAGGAGGAATCTAAAAGGCTTTTATATTGGCCTCAAGACTGATCAGGTTTGTATATTGGAACTAAAAGCCAATTGTTTGAACACATGTAGGAAGTGTCGACCCAAAAGCGAAAACAGGTCAAAAAGCCTGAAACTCGCTGCTAAGACAATAGGATTAGGGCGAAGGACGCGTGTTAATGTGGGTTGGTGTTGAAATATGCGGGTGTCTGCGGGATTCTTCTGGGCCAGAAAAGGACTCATAGGGCGCACGGGCCCCCTACAGGGGCTGTGGTTAGCCTAGAATCCGCTGGGGTCCCCAAGAAAATAGTCACCGAATGCACAGAAAAGCTTATTCGCCCAGTATGTTTTAACTGCACCGCTAAGAACG
This sequence comes from Saccharomycopsis sp. yHQL182, assembly GCA_030490795.1. NCBI lineage: Eukaryota > Fungi > Ascomycota > Saccharomycetes > Ascoideales > Saccharomycopsidaceae > Saccharomycopsis > Saccharomycopsis sp. yHQL182. The sequence continues at coordinate 316,786 of JAKVQV010000004.1, read as the reverse complement.
CTACTGTCAGGAAGGACTGAACAGAAGAGGACGTAAATCTGCTACTTTTAGGAGGGTGGTTATGGTGCCAAGCATGGGTAAAATATACACAATCTACGGGTCGCGGCTACGATATGGTATGTCATAATACCTCTTGGGATACATTATAAATCGCGAAGAGGACTGTGGGCTTATTGTTGTTATTGTATTCATGTAGCTGGAAGGAAAATTTTTCAGAACACCACTTGAAAAGAGGTCAGAGATCTTTCATAATAAGTGCGTAGTAATTGTCACGGCCAGGGCTTATACCTATTTCAGCTGTATACAGAACAAAAGACTGTGTCGGGGCTCTTGACCTGCCGCCGGAGTCGCCCAGATCTGCATATTTGATCTGCTCTTCCTTTGGAATGTTTATTGCCTGTTTTGAGATACCCTGGAAGATCGTCAGTTATATGACTGCCCTTAACGACTGTTAATAGCACAACAGTTTATGTGCTGATTACAGCCGCCATACCTTCAAATAGCCACACATTCTGCGGGTTGTTTTTCCTTTCTTTACTGTTTTTGGTTTTACTCCACTAAAATGCTTAGACATGAGCTTAGCCATGAGCTTAGAGCTGGGGGAGCTTCCCACCCCTTGTCATGTAGGTAGGGAGCCATAGCCGGCGGTTGGCCTGGGCGGGCCTCGGTCTTCTGTACGGGCCGCATCCCTACTGGAACCTATATGGTTAGTCACGAGACCGACAGAAAATTTTTCATACTACTGATGGATTCTGTTCATCTGGACCTCGATTTGAGCCTAGGACTAGATACAACATTGAAGTGTCTCGGTAAATGACTACCGCACTTCATGGCTAGCCACAAAGTTCCGCAGAATCTTGACTGTGATATTGTATGTGAATAAACTGAGCTTATGATTAAGATTCTTGGATTGCCGGAGAAAAACTTTATTACTTGGAAAATCACCTTTGACTTCTGTATACTTTCCGCACTACGAATTCAAACTAAATATCAACACAGACAAAGTAGTCTCTATCTGTTGCTCATCATGATCTCGATGAGTTACATTTATCTACGGAGCCGATTAGCGTAGCTATGGATATCTTTCAAACAGATCTCAAGATTGGGATCCGATGTATATACCCTAATTGTGAGCAGGTCATATTCGTTATAGACTTGCTTCGCTTATTTGCTTGTGCGATATAACTTTTCAGTCATCCTTATTCTTATTTAGCTTCAGAGTCTAGATTCCAGAATCGACTCTTTATAATGTATGCTATAGGTGTGATCTATTGTCTCCTCAACAATAGTTCCAAAGTCCGCCGCCGCCGGTCAATGTACACTCAAAAGATCGGTGGTAGACAATAATACTGAGACTCCCCCAGATGATTACATACGAAGTATGGTCGGTAAAAAATTTTCAGTTGGCTGGACTCTTGGTCACTCAACTCTATTGTAACATAATGTACCGAATATTGATGACAATAAATTAGGGATCTGAAGGAGATTTTGATGTAATTTCTTTTTTTACCCTTAAAAATCGTGCTAATAATCTCCTAGTGAGGTTTTCAGCTCATCATGAAACAGATGCTATCTTCTGTATGGTATTTTAGTACCCCCGGATGAGAACTTAAGTTTCAATCTGTTTTCTGCTTTTGAATCCATGGGAGCGAGCTAGCCCATAGCTTCCTCTTTGAAGCCACAGTATTTCAGTGGACAGTGAAACCGCAGCTGGTTTCTTTTTTGAGTTACCGAGGTCGGTTCATGCATCTTTTTAAAACATGAATAAACCAGATTAATTGGAGTAAATTCGTAGAATTATCATGATGCAAAAATTATTATTAAGATAAATATATAGTAACAGGAAGAGGACATAGGGGGTAATAACAAGCGATAAATGCAGTAAAAAGAAAAGAAACCAGGATAATGAAACAGATGTTTAGATATATACACAAGAGTAAGAGTAGTTGGGAATTCAATGAGGCAAAACAAGAGCTCCATTCTGGAAATGTGCACTGGAACTGTCATATTCCTTTTTAAGATACCAAATTTTTGACTTGGATCTGACCAAATGTTTGATGATCCTTGGATATTTGTCCTTTAAGTCTTGGATTATCTCCTCTTTGGTCTTTCCATCGCCGCCATTCTGGAAACGATAATCAACAAAATCTTCAAAGTAGTCATCCATTTTGAATAAGGTGTCATAATGTAAGTATAATGGTGCCCGCACAAATCTAGGAATCAGGTCAAATTCCTCGGGCGAGCGTACCGCCCGCTTCTTCGAACGAGTCCATCTCAAATAAACAAACCCACGAATCAAATACGTCTCAGTCCATTCAAGTCCTGTCTCGAAGGTACGGTAATTGGAACAGTATATCGTCACTAATTGGTTCATGGTTTTGTTGTTGAACTTGAAGTTTAGCTTCAATAACTGGTCAGCAGTAGCAAGAAGTCCGTCCAAATCATGATCATCTATAGATGCATTGATCTTGAACTGCATCAATGGGTTCAAGAAAGTTCTGTATTTCTCTTCAACTATCTCTTTTCCGTTGATATCCTTCACCACTTTGTTATCTTTAATGATTCGTGTGATTCGGTCAAATATTTCCTTGAACCCAGTCCAATGGTTCTCCTGTCCATAGATAAAAGCCATCATCTTCATCATGTTGAGTTCCGAGTCAACACTGATTTTGGCTTTCACTGGGATTTTCTGTTTGCGCTGTCCTCCGCTTTTCAAGGATAATGGCGATGATGACGAAAACTTATCGCTATTGCTGTTTTCATAGATCACATTAGGTAATTCCACTAGCTGGGCCACAAGAACTTTGGCTTCTTCGACACCAACATATTTACAGAACAATTTAGTGTATTCAAAGGCCATCTGTTCAATGATCGCCAAAGATCTTTGAGGGTTTTTCTCATTTAGGAACACAGAATCCATCAATGATCTTAATATCATTATCGACTTCGAGAATCCTTCATTTTTATCCATCTCCAATTTCATGACAGCTCTCGATAAGATGGTTCTCGAGGCCTTATTTGGAGTCACCTTGTTGCTCTGCATTTTGTCGTAACAAAGAACCACGAGATCCCATCTATCGATCGTAACAAACCCACGCATAAGCTGGTTATAATGATATGCACTGATCCCGTTTGTAGGAATAATTTTGTTCAATATCTCCTGTGCTTTTCGGAAGTTCTTCTGAAGACTGTAATAATATATCATGATTCCTTTAGTTTCCCAATTGAAGTTTACTTTGTGTTTAGGGGACTTTTCCATTCTCTTGGTGGTTCTCTTAAATAGATCAAAATCACGGCGTTTCATCGCCGCTTCTAAGAATTTATTGTACATGTGAATCCCAGGTTCTACTTTATAGTAGCGGCGTGATCTTCTGAATATTTGTAGTGTCCGACCATACTGTTTAGAATTGTTGAAAACCCTCATGAACTCCCCCATGAATTGATCATCGAGTTGTATCTGTAGTTTCTTGGCAATTGAGATCAACTGAAGACTGCTTTTAATGTCTGTAGTTCTCGCACAGCATTTCATCACAACCGTTATGGTCATGATATCCAAGACTTCATGATTCTTTATCAAGTAGTCCAACATCTTCATAGAGTCGCTGATTTTCCCTTGGAGGCTGAAAGATTGAAGTAACATTGTCTGAGCAATCGTCTTCATTTTCTTATTATGTGTGTTCGCTATAGGATTTTTCTTTTCGCTGCTGACTGTAACATTATATAGATTCATGAACTTGATAAACCACTCGCTGACCATGGAGAACTTGTTCTGTTTAAGAGCTGATTTCATTAGCGCAAGGTACACTAGTAATGAGGGTTGCATTTTCCGGAATACAATCTGGCCGTAGATCTTGTCGATTTGATCAAAACTTCTTCTGTCAGCAAGAAGCATCATGACCATTCCATACTGCTGAATGCTTGGCAATTCATCGTAGGCAAACAACTCAAAAAAGTGCTGAAACATCGGCTTCCATTGCACAGTTTTTCCGTAGGCTTTGAGAATCGAGTCGTATTGACTTAAATCATGTAAGAGAGGGTTATCTACATACTTTTCAATGGCTCGTGAGTATTTCTTTTCGGATATATAAACAGATATGATTGCTTGCAAGTCGCTAGGCGATCTGTAAGCAACATCCTGTATACCCCAGCAGAATTTCACAAGATCATTGAGCTGGATTCCTCTTGCCCAAAACATCACACAGGTTAGTAATCCGCTGTAGTTTAACGGATTATCATTGAAAAGCTCCTTCACATTCATGAAAATCCGGTACTTCTCAGACATCAAAGGCACTCTCCGTCGATCATTAAGTGCTCGAAGTATTTTATTCAAAATCTTGATCTCCTTTGAATATGTCTCGTAGTTCAAAAGCTCTAGATGTCCATAAGTCTTAGAACAAACGTCTGCCCAGAAGAATAACGCATAGGTGATGTTTTTCTTCTTATAGAGGTACTGTCTGACGATTTGATCCATTATAACCCGATTCAATGGAAAATTGTTCAATTTGCATATATTGGTCACAAACTCTCTTAGCTCATGCTTTTCGTCTAGCATTACAAGATTGTCCAAGATAATCAACAACTCTTCCTGTGAGAGGTATTCTATAGGAGTAGTAGCGTAAAGTCGTGAAACCAAATGAAAGCATGCTTTGTCATAACATATTCTACCGACTCTTACCCTTAGGTCTCGATCTATCTCTGTTGCCAGATTGTATTCATTTATGATAGCGATTTCTTCGTCGTCGTGAAAATTCGTGAAATATCGATTTGGATCTATTTTGATTCGCGATTGGGTTGCCTGGGAGTTTATCCTCTGGCGTTTTTCCTCCGAGATGAACGAATTATATACAAGATTGGAGTCCATCTGTTGAGCTGGGAGGAAGAACGGATAAATATCCAAGTTGTTGGCTCGCTGCGATTGGGAGAAATGTCTATGAACGTGGCTGCGGCCAGCATCGTTTTTATTTATAAGTTGTTGTTGAGGGCTCTTTAAGCAGTGATTTCGCACGGATATATGGAGAATCGATTGTGATGACCTCCATAGTCGCTGCTGAGGGGTCAGACAACGAAACCGGATCATTTTGTTTATTTTCCGTGATATTCACAATATCTATTGATAACTTCTTCTTTCTTGGCCAGTGAATATTAAAGATCCATATTTTCCAGAGATTTTCACTGCTGATTCGTTTCCAATTGGGATTGATGCGATAGAACTTGCGATTATTTAAGAGTCTATATGCCAGATTCAATCGCAAAACAAGATGACACTGTTTGTTTGACAGCGGTACGGAAGGTGCTCAATACAAATACTATACTAGTCAGTAAGTATACTGAGACGGCATTACTATTACCATAATTAAAAAAATCTGGAAAAAAAATTTTCGAAATATTATTATGGGTAGTCAGTTCAGGCGGCAGTTTTTCATAGAGCGGCCGCCTGAAGGAGTGTCACCCTCTGCAAGAAAAGACCAGAAAAAAGTCAGCTCACACGCTGCAGGTGGTGATTATGGTTAGCATGGGGGTATTGGCTGTATATAGCAGATAGAGTGATGCAGTGTGGAAACTACTGCGGACTTGTGTTAGGGAATCATCAGAATGGAATATATACTCAAATTTCTATGTGAGCGAAGTAGATGAGTGCACGGAAAAGTGCACGGAAAACGGTCTCTGCAAAAGAAGCCCACCTTACGCTCATCCTCATCCGACCGTTACATTTTTACCATTAGTACGGAACAGTAACTATAGTATATTTAGAAATGGTGTTTGTATATGAATAAATAATAAGAAATACTACCTATATTCTTTCGATCTGTTCCTCGGCAACATCGTCAATTAAAGCATGTTTGGTGTAAGAAGATTCTTTCAAGAACTCAGGCAACCATTTGTCGTCAATCATGACAATTTTGTTAAAAATCAAGGTCCCGACAACAAGCCAGCCAAAACCAAAGAGTTGTAACCAGTTAAAGCTTTCCCAGCCCAAGAAAATCGACACAACCCACACAAGTAACGTTCTACAGGTGTCGATGGTCGATCTTGAGGTGGCGCTTAGTTTTTTGGTGACAGTCACTCCAAACATATTGAAGCAAGCAATGGAGATCATGGTTCCCACCCCACTAATGAGAACTGCCTTGTTGCTGAAAAATTCACTGAACGCAATAACCATATTTAACTTGTTATCTTTGCTTTGGTTATCTTCAATATCTACGGAAATTACATGAAGCACAATCATTCCTAAAATTGTGATTACTGAACCATAAACTCCCTCAAGTCCGACCATTCTCGAAGCACTTGGTATGTATAACTTGTTCATAATATACTCCTCAACAACAAACTGAGACGCAGTAAATACTTGGGCTAAAAGAATAAGTGCAATACCCAAAAGGGCTTTGACATTGGCCTCTTTTTGCTTCTGAGTGTTGATCTCATCACCCGGGGTCAGTTCCTGCTTCTTTGAAACAGATCCGCTATAACCAACAATTGTGATTCCAACAATAACTATCAACAAACTGGACCACTCCACTCTAGAAATGCGTCTCTCGAGGAAAATTATCGAGAAAACTGCCACAAATATAATCAATGAGCCTCGAATCATCTGGTAAATAGAAACCGACGTGTAGATCAACCCCAAATTCATCATGGTAGTTCCACAGATATCGCAAATAGCAGGCAACGAAAACAACAAGGAGTTTTTCAAGGTAATAGGTGGTTTTGTGAACTGAGACTGAAGCATGGCCTCATTCACCTCATCCTCATCTTCATCATCGTCCCCGGAGACTGCAGAGTAATTTGCCACCGGTTCGCTTGCACCTAGCAAACCCTGTCCATCTCCACTGGCTAGGAAATATCTGCTAGCGCATGATAAAAATTGAAGCAATAATAGCACGTTACAGGTAGCCTCTCCGAGAAACATCTGTAAGGTCTGCAATACTGGCAGCTCAAATAATTTCTTTTTGAGGGGATTGTCACAATGGCCAACGCATTGGTTATCTTGATATTTAGTGAAAATCGAATTGAGGCATCCTGTGACTATGAGACCTGTTGCAAGGAAAAGCACCACAAGTTTTGATATTTCTCTTGCCATCGCGAACACTTTGTATTTGTTGCTCTCCGGGCGAAATAATGCGGGATAGGAAACTAAAAAAAAGAAAGAGTCAATAGAAAACTATTAAGAATTGGAAGGATATATATACCTATAGGTGCAAGACTATAAGCTCTGAAATTATCTCGACGTTTTATGCCTTCTACAGCGCAAGTACCATCAAAGTTTGAAGAGATGTTTCGACAATAAGTGCTAGCGAACTAGTAAAATATTTGGTGCGAAAATGAGGTTATGGTTTCTCGATTTTATTTTTCTTTGGGGTAAAAAGTTCTATGATGGTTAAAAACAGTAATAATTTCGATGCCATCTCTATTTGGACAATGGCCGCCGGTGATGAGGATTTTGCCGTAGTACAGTAAATTGTCTAATTATTCAGACTCATATCTAGAATCTGGATGGTTGAGGAAACACCGGACAGTTTATCCGGAATTCTGGTTCAGCAAACAAGATGGTGTGATGTGTAGCAAAGTAGTAGTTAACAAAATTTCTCCGCTAGCCAAGAGCCATAGAAGTACCGTTATTACAGGATCCGAACCACCCCCACATTAGATTTATTGATCATTTATAAATTTTATGCCAAGCCATCAGTAATCTCGGTATGGAGCTTCAAAACTTACTATTGGAGAAATACGAGACCTCGGGAAAGTATTAGGTATACTTTATTGATTCCGGTTATACTGAGAATGTTATAATACATAAATTATCGGAATCCATCAAGAAATATGACAGATTCAGATTGAAAAGTGAGTTCACTGATCCAGCTAGTCTTCTGGGCATTCAAAGCTCTTCGCTTTTGCTAAGGCTAAGATTTTGTAACTGCTTAGTGGAATAACTACAATCAGTAAGCTAACATAAACATATATTTTGAGTATTTCTATCATCTTCAACGACACTACATGTTTGCACCAGTTAATATAATTAAAAAAGAGAAAAAAAAAGACAAAATAAAATAAATAGAAAGCACAGTAATTACTATGACATATAATGTCAAATGATATGCCTCTGACACATACTGGCCAGGATTATCCTGCTAAGATGACTTGTGGTGAATTGGGGGTAGCCGTATATAGACGTCATCGATAGTCAGTATAAAAAAGTTACATGGATCCGGTACCAAAAAGTAAGAAAAATAGGAAAAATGCTTAGAATAGCAAATTATCAACAACATTGATCTGTACCTCCACACACTCTCTATACGATCTTCTGCATTGACCTAGTACAATAGAATAGCCTTGTCAAAAATGAGTGACAAAGTTTATAAAGTAATAGTTGTTGGAAATAAGGGATGTGGGAAGACCACTTTACTCAAACTGCAAGACCCAAAACTTGTTGATTCTGACACTAATACCATCACTATTGAAAATTCAGGGGTGAAATTGGAGATAATCGAAGGCAAGGATTATGATTCATCACTCCTGATTATGCAAAAGAACAGGCCAGATGCCGTTCTTTTATGCTTCGCTTTCGATTCAGAGAAGTCCATACATGACTTAATCAATGATAATTATTCCACTGCTGCGTGGGCTGCACCATTTGCCCAACGTGTGATTGTAGGATTGAAGTCGGACTTGAAAGACAAGAATGATTCTGATAATGATAGAGTCAAAATCTTTAGCGAGTCGAAGTATGGAATGTTCAAATACTTAGAATGCTGTACTGTGTCTGGCCAAGGTGTAAGTGATGTTTTCAAAGCTATTCGTGATGCGGCTGTTGCCAAACCCCTTGCTAGAAAACCCAGAGGGCATGGACCAGGGTGTGTTATTTGCTAACCATTTCCAATGTTGCTATTCATAGTGCATATTTTGACACTCCTTTTCAGCTTCTATAGTTTAATAGGACCCTTTTTTGTTACTATACTGCTTTCGCAAAATTTATCGGAAAAACAAAATCATATTGAGATCAACGTGAGAACCATACTGTAAGCAGCCCTAATTCAGTATGCAAATATTTACTGATGCTTTTGCAAACAATGGGCTATTGGAACATTCTGTTAGCAGATGTAAGTCATAGGCCTTGCTAAATTTCTTTGCTGACTGTAATCATCGATATGTAACATAGTCCTAACTGTTCGAGATGAGATGTCATTATTGGCATTCAATCCATACAAAGGAAAAGCCAAGAAAAAAAAGAAAAATTTACGGAAAAATTCACTCGAAAGAAAAGAAACGAAAATATCTAGATATTCCCTGAACTGGATTACTCACATTGAGACTACTTCTCTGTATATTAACAGCTTAGCACTATCACTTCCTAGGTATAGCCAAGATTGAGAAGCAATATAGATAGATGAGGGAAAATAGAGCCTCGGTGAATAGCATGCAATATTAGACAATAGAAAAACCATAGAAACTTTTAATAGACATAAAGAAAAATTAAAGATCGCTTATTGAACAGACAATGATAAATCTCCATAATAGATTATTAACCCTCGATCAAATCGGGGTAGATTACTCAAATGGAACGATTAATTCGAACATAGAAGTACAGTTTCAACAGGCTCTCAAAAACATAGAGGCACAGTTACGGGAACAGGGGTTCAGCTATTTGAATATTGAAACGATGATCATCATGTTAAATAGCGCACTTGATATAAATGTCGTTCAAAAAACGTATCTGCGGTTGATGGGTGAATGGTATAACTGTATCAACAAACGGTTTCAGATTGTTGGGTTTCCTGACGAACAGATAAAGGTTGAACTTAAGGTGATTCTCACCAACCAAAGTCACAAGCTATAGACAGGAGTATTGCACTACTCATCAGTCGTTATGTTATGTACTTTTGATTTTGAAAGTTTTGTGAGTTTTTTTGGATGAATGTATGCATGTGCTTGTGAACACAAGAATAATCACAGTATAGGTCAGATGTTAGTTGATACTTTTTTATTGTTACGAGAGAGTTGCAGCTCTTTCTAGTTGTACTGATAAGCAGTTCAATCTCTTATTTTTCCAGAAAAACTTTTGCCAGTATGCATGCAGTAGTTCCAAAAATTTAACATGCCTCTAGCAGCTTGACTACATGGTAGATGTTTGAGAAGGATGTTTGAATAAACTAGTAAAGTTACTGCCTATGCTCAAAAATAAGCTATCTCAGTGAGAGTCTTAAAGAACATTGCCTTTACCATTAGGGATAATTAGCTGATTAGCATTGTGTGAGAGCCTGTTGCTAGCTGATACATATTAGCCAATCAATAATAACGACTCGCTACAGCATTGTATTACAGAAAAAATAAAAATAAATAGAAATATGTCAGCCATATATTTCAATCTCGAAGTAAAAGGAAAATATCAAAAGATAGCAGCTATATCAAATAACTAACTATAATAAAAAAAAGATAAAGAGAAGAAATGAAGAGAAAAAATATCAAGGGTCAGAATGTTGATAATTTGATTAAATCAAATCGGTGATTCAATTGTGGTGGTCACCATGGTCCCCGTGGTTGCCATGATCTGGTTCAGGGTGTGGTTGAGGTTGTGGTTGTGGTTGAGGTTGAGGTTGAGGTTGTGGTTGAGGTTGTGGTTGTGGTTGTGGTTGTGGTTGAGGTTGAGGTTGAGGTTGAGGTTGAGGTTGAGGTTGAGGTTGAGGTTGAGGTTGAGGTTGAGGTTGAGGTTGAGGTTGTGGTTGACCTGGTGGACCCCTCTTAACATGTCCTGGACCACCTGGACCTCCTGGACCTGGCTGGAATTGTGGTGGTGGAGGAGGAGCTGGTTGTGGTTGTGGTGGTGGTGGTGGACCTGGTTGAGGTTCATGGTGTGGTGGTGGACCTCTCTTAACATGTCCTGGACCTCCTGGACCTCCTGGACCTGGCTGGAATTGTGGTGGTGGTGGAGGAGCTGGTTGTGGTTGTGGTGGTGGTGGTGGACCTGGTTGAGGTTCGTGGTGTGGTGGTGGACCTCTCTTAGTATGTGGACGCCCTGGGCCTCCTGGACCTCCTGGACCTCCTGGGCCTCCTGGACCTGGAGCTGGTGGTGGTGGAGGTGGTGGTGGATGCAATAAGTCACCAAGCAAATCCCTCTTTTCAACCTCAACAGGAATAGCAGATGTAGCACTGATGGCTAAGACGACCGAAATCAAGGCAGCAGTAGAAAGTCTCATTTTGTATTAGACTGTTCTAATATTGTATAATATTGTTTGATGGTTTTGATTTCTGACTTTCTTTTAGATACAAAGATACAAATTAATTCAAATTTATTACAAGATCTCTTCCAGTATTTATATTATTCCGATATGATATGTTTCTACTGCTTGTCAGATATCTTTTGAAGATATTCTTACGGCACGCTACTTGCTACTGCTATTTTGAAAGCATCCTTGTGGTGGTGATATTTGTGATAGTGCTTTTCACAGGTATGTTGAAATATTTTTAAACTTTGACTAATTAAAATTATCTGTGCCTTCTAAGTCTCCTATCCACAAAGATGAGAAAGTCGGCTTAACGATATATCTACGAGCTTTTATCAGTAGGGGTCCATTCATTGAGGCTTATAACTCGGTAGTTTGTTTCCTAATAAGCAATGATAACATCTTCGGCTGTTTCCCCTAGATATTTATCAAGATGTCATGAGGTTCCTATAAAGAGGTCTGTTCATTTACTATCAACTATTATGGTGAAGTAATCACCGGGAGCTCTAGGCTCGGCCTTCAAATCATTCTACCAAGTGCCGAAACCCCTTTTTGATCCCTAGTCGCCGGCATGGCAGTAAATGTGACCCTTGGCCATACGTTGTGAGGTGTCTGCAGATGTAATTTTAATTTTTCTACGGCGCGACAACATGCATAAATGAGAGGCTCTAAGCCCGAATGTATATTTAACATGACAGACAATTAGAGCTTACCATAGCTTCGGGAAAAGGGAAACCCAAAAACTTTATTCGGTAATCCAACTAGCCTTGCTTCTAAAAGAAAACGGAAATGCCTAAATATATTGCACCATTGGGTGTCGGTATTTCACAAGATTTTATGGGGAACGAATTTGTTGCGGCGAATTCAATTTGGCAAACATCTGGTAAGAATCACCACCTCCAGCTACCGAGGGTATCTGAGAGGGCGATATTAATTAATTCAATGAAATTAACTCTTACTAGTTTAATTATACCATTATCGTAGTCCGCCTATAATCGCATCAATATATTGGAAAATGGTAAAATATGTGACTATCTTCTTCCCCGTTTCTATTTCAATCTGCGGATTTGTTTCTCTTACCTCTTTAAAGTTGATATATATCTTCACCCCATTTGTATATCATCATTCTTTCATAGCTCTATACTATTTACGTAGCTTTTCTTCTCTTACCTCCGTTAGCAGATAATGTGAAGTTTTCAGGGTTGTTGCGGTGGGTCTTCATCAAACGGACCAGAAGAACATATAGCAGGATAATACTAAAAAAGTCCAAAAGCTTTTCTTCTCTTATGGGTTTGCCTACTACCAGTACGGGTGATGTTGAGCATGCTGTAACTAGCACGTGAGAGAGGGCCACATTATGAGATTAACTAATTCTACAATTCAGGAGTCGAGCAATGCCAGTTTTATTTTTTTCTAGTACTTGACTAATACTGTAAAATAATTTCAATTAATCTGTGATACTCCCTCCTTATTAGGTTTAGGTATCATCCAGACTTCTTCATGGATGCAGCGCACATGGATTAAATAAAACCCTTCTCTGTTGATGATCATGGTTCCATAAGATCCGGATTTGGACTGAAGATCTCAAGATACTTATGGATTTACTCAGCCATGATTGGGATTACCTAGACGTATTTCTACTATCCATGGGAAGTGACAAATTTGTTGGTCTGGTATTGACTATCAAGTCATCTCAATTTGGTTATGAGCAACCTCAAACGTATATGTGAGTCTCAATATGGACTAAGAAATCAGTCTATAGGATAACTTTAACTAACGTCCACTGGGATATGTTCAGCTACATAGGTAGACTTAGATGTGGATATTACAATATAATTGAGAATTTATGGAGCACACTGGAGTTAAAAGTGATATATGACCGTAATACTCAAATAAAAAGAACAATAGTACCCAACTCAGCATCTTAAAAACTCTTAAAATTGAACTCTGTATAATAACTTGACTACGAAAAGGGTTCTCAAAGAATTAACTTATCACTGGAAGAACGTAAATGATTGCATTGCGTCTTCTGCTCTCAGTTTCCCATAGAAAGTACCTTAAACCTTAATTATCTTTCCAGGACTCATAAATTATCCCAAAAAGGAATCCAGGTCGTTGGTTTTTTTTTGGCTTTTTTCATCAAGCGGGCATTCTAAAACGAACCATAGTTTAATATGCAGATAGTTTTCTATGGTTTTTTCATGAACCAACAGCGGTATCGAAGACCACTTGGGTCAACCAAGGATTATAGACCTTTTTACACCCAATCTAGAACACCCTGAGAAGAAAATAAGAGAACCTGAGCAAGGTATCTCCTTTTAGTAGATACCCTTTGACTATATTGAAGTCACGGTATTTAACTCAAAAGCGACTGAAGCTCCTATTTTTAGATCACGCGGTTGGCCAATGAAAGCATTTGATATGACACTGTCTGTTAGATACAGGACTCATAATATGATTGTAGAAAGGAGAATACAAATTACATATCCATCAATAAAAAGGTCGTACAACAAGATCCGGAAGGTTTCGCAGCTTTTTTCATTGTATGTCATAAGGTCGCTGCTTATATGCTACTCGAACGATATTAAGGAGGGTGCAATAATAGAACTAAGCTATAATATCTATAAATAGTCGTTCAGCCAACTTAAGTCATTTACACAACGACTTATTGCTGGGTAGGATGCTAAAGAACCTCAAAGCGGAAATTTTGCAGCGATTTTCGTAGACACACTAGTTATGGTCCCTGATTATAGTGGTACCTGGGAAGGTTTTTTCGCATGTCAGAGCCTGCCTAAGCCCAACATCACCATGAATGAATGATGTTATAAATGAGAATTCATATTTAATGACAATGGTTTCCAAGAGTTTTCATCCTCTAATTTCCTTTATTTGGTTCGATGAGAACAACGCACTCTCTCAAATATTGATATATACCATAGCTCCTCTGAACACTCTTGCAAAGTTTCATCCTTTCAAGTCCCATCCTATACTAACATCGACACAATGGGTATCATAACTGCCAGCGATATAACTGCGACTCTGACCTCGACCAAAATTGTTCCTCATTATTATTCAGACTTACATAAGTTCTACGGTACTATAGCAGTTGATGATAGTACCAGCTCTACAACAGCTACGACTACTAGTAAAGGCGGTATAGTGACAGCATCTTCGGTGGACAGCTACTCCTTGATAGAATCATCCAGTAGTAGCTTAACTTCCTCGAATATCACAACATCTTCACATGCGTCAAAAAGTGAAACATACACATCGACCTATCTGATAAATACGACATCATCATCTGGTGCAGCAACAACAGGGCCATCTAACTTTCAGATAAAAATATATGGATTGCTAGCCTTCAGCATGCTTTTGCCAGCCCTAACAGCCTTATAAAACAAACTGCTCTTTTTACTTTACATTCCCTTCATAGACGATAATTCGCACATTTTATATATAATTTAAACGACCTTCTTTTATTTTCATCCGCTTCAAGGATTAGAAATTATCCTATTAATACATTAGATTCAAATTGATTCAACACTTGCGTAATCATATACATAGTTATTAGATAGGACCCTTCAAGTAGTTAGCTTGTAACCATCTAAGCTGCTCGATGCTTTCCAAAATATCGTCCTTAGCACGATGTGAGTTCTTCTTTCTAGGTTGCAAGTTCATCAACGTTGGATTGTGTCTTTTTCCCACCTCTGAAATCGTCGAAACGTCAACCAATCTATAGTGAAGATAGTCGATGACTTTAGGAAACTCTTTCATCATAAAGAACTTATCCATATGAACAGAGTTCCCAGCTAATAGGCCAACCCCTGGAGAGACATATTTTTTGATATATGCAAGAAGGTCATTTTCAACGTCAGCAAGTTTATTGTTTGACTTGAGGACTCTCTGAGTCAATCCAGAGTTACCATGATGTTCAATACACCAGGAGTTCATGTTATTCAACACAGACTGGTCGTAATGAACCACCTCCAAAAACTCTTTGTCATCCACAATGCTCAAATCGCCTTTTGTGATGATGCAGCAGATTTCAATGATGTGATCTTTGTTGATGTCCAACCCAGTCATCTAGGCATTATTAATATAAGAGGTCGGTTATAATCTAGAAAAAATATAGAGTACGCACCTCACAGTCGATCCACACCAATGGTAATGTTTTGGTAATTTTGGAAACCAACGACATTTTGATTTTAGTTCAGCAAATATTATCACAATAACTACTAGATAACTCTTTCGACGGAGAACAAATGAATTACTAGACAACTATCTTGGAAGTGATCAAAAGAACTATTTCCCCGATACTGGAATTTTATATGCGGATTTTTCCAAATTTATTTTCTCCATTTTGAGAACCTCATATTAAGTGGTCTAGAAACATCTCCATACCCTTTAAAACTAACCAATCAGAGTAGCATCAGAATATCTCATACAACCTAGTCGGCTTCAGATGTTCCGACTACGAGATTAGGTGGTGAAATGGAGATACTGCCATGTTTACATGTGTGGACTGTTAGAAGCACCGACCATCTAATAAAATAAAGAGGGCAAAATCTCACTAAGAAAAAAAAATATTCCTTTTACCTACCATCATTGTAAGTGACAGGACAGAATAAAGAGATCCAAGAGGATGTAAATAACACAGCACAACATTAGTATATCAAAATGTTTTGCCCTCCAATATATGCCCGTAGGTTTGGAGTAATGCCGTTTATGCGGCCACGCATGTTTTCTGTGTGGTCAGTAAGCAACCAAGTCAAAATACCTTTCAACACTAAGAAATTCGTTGATGATTTGACAGCAAGTGGATTTACAGAGGAACAATCGGTGGCAACGCTCAAAATTGTGACGAATGCGATCAATGATGGTGTTAAGTCTGTCACCTCTGAGTTTGTGGACAAGGAAACTTTATTCAAGACGGCGTACCAACAGAAGGTAGACTTTGCCAAGTTGAAGGGAGAACTTCAGACTGTGGACAAAGGAGAATTCACATCCTTGAACAATGAATACGAGAAAATAAGACTTGATATAGAGAAGCTCAGACAACGTTTGAAGGAAGAAATAACTAAAACTCAGGCCAGTGTCCGCTTGGATATCAGTTTGGAAAAAGGACGTATAAGAGAAGAGAGTTCTTCTCATGATATACATATCAAAGAGACGGACACCAGAATCGACCAAGAGATCAGTAACATGAAAATGCAAATAGACAGTATGAAGACACAAGTGATGCAATGGTTGATCGGTGTTTGTACCGGTACGTTTGCACTTATCTTGGCCTATGTTCGTCTTGTTACGTAAGTGCTACTTTACGAATATCTTTAGCCTAAGCATTAAATTGTTAGTTTACGAATACATACTTATTAGTTACATGAAGATTTTAACTTAAGCACTTAGCTATTTTACGCTACATTTTAGCCAGTTAAGTGCCTATACACACTATTACATAGAGTACCAAGTACTCTTGCAGCTATAGAGAACAAAACATTTATTTAATTAGTAAATGCTAAATTTAAGCCTTGGTGAAGAATTCTGGGAATTGGTTCATGTTGTTGTTCAATGGACCCTTCTTTGACAAGAATTTGACAAAGGCACCATCGTCCTTGACTTCACCAGCGTTTCTCTTGACCAAGTAATCAGCTCTGTCCAAGTTGGTGAAACCCCATTTCTTGGAGATAATGATCTTTTGTTGACCTGGGAACTTGTATCTGGCTCTTCTCAAACCTTCAATGGCAACATCTTTGGTAGCATCCTTAGTTCTGACAGAAAAGATGATTTGACCAATGCTGACTCTGGCAGCCAAACCATGTGGCTTACCCCAAGCACCTCTCATACCTTGTTGCAATCTATCGGCACCGGCACACGACAACATTTTGTTGATTCTCAAAACGTGGAATGGGTGGACTCTGACTCTCAAGTGGAAAGCATCTCTACCAGACTGGGTGGTGATATATTTGTTAGCACAGATACGAGCAGCTTCCAAAGCTTCAGAAGAAAGTTGTTCTAACTCGTTGGAGACCAAGTGGATACACAATGGGAACTCATCAACGGTAGCCTTCTTCTTACCCAAATCATAGATTCTGATTTTAGCGTCTGGGACACCTCTGTTGTATCTAGACTTTGGGTATGGTTTGTTTTTACAGTATCTGTAACATCTAGCTGGCTATAAAAGTGTTAGTAATTATTGTAGGGAGAAGGGTGATTACTAATCCCGAAGTATCGTTGAAAAAATCATAATATAATACACAAAACGCCACCCATTTTTTGCCTATGATTGTCTTTTGGTGATCTTAATCATTTTGATAGCCGTTGTGGGTTTGATATTGATTCCAACTTAGTAGGGATCTCTATTGCTATAAATCCTTTTTTAGTGCTTTCTCCCTAGAAGTTCGACATGAGTCTACTTAACAAGGTCATGATGAATTGAATACCCAAGTTCTATAGTGACGATGATCACTTTCTCTTGTAAAATCTTCTCTTTTGCACGATTTTCTTGAGTGGTGGTGGCGATTTGGTCACTCTGAATAATGATGATTATGATACCTCGAGAATAGTAATCTAGACAAACAGAATAATAAACGGTGGATATAACATACTCTTCTAGCCATTTTGAAATACCTTTGATAATTAATTTACTTGTTAAAGATCTTTAATTGATTGTAGATGGTCGAGTATCTCTTCAAGTGAAAGGTATAACTTCAGAAGATGGACCTTCATAAAAATTTTTTTTTCTCTTTTTTTTGAATATTACAATTCTCCATGCCTTCAAACTGAAGTAGTGAAAAAATTGATTAGTAAGAGGTGCCGGCTTGCACGCCAGAGGTTACCCAGAAGAGCTTTACTTTTTCTGAAGGAATAATCGTCTTTGTTTTAGAATGGGAGGGTTCGGGAAAAAAGACGAAAAAGAAAATCGAAGAAAATATATGTGACAGTTTATAAGTAGCCCTGTGTATTTGTCACATGATATGTATTTCCACACACGTGGTTCTCAGATGACCTGTTTATTACATAACCTATTGGATAAGCGCAGAGAGAAAAAATTTCATCACCTAAATAAAAATTTTCTCACCTCATCACCACCTGGCTAAGTAAGGGCATTGATCCCATCCGATCCTATCAGTCCAAGAACACAATACTACAAACCTGAAGCGGCATATTAAAAATGGGGAAATTAACTACTATGAAATTCAAGACGAAACGTCGGATCAGAGACGTCGATATGATCTTTGAAGACTTATCATCTAAAGAGTCTATTCAAAAGTTGAAGTCCCAGCCTCTTCAGGAAGACAAGCCGGGTTTAGGTCAGTTCTACTGTATTGAATGCGCAAAGCATTTCCAGAATGATGCTGCCCTCACCAGTCATAGAAAGGCCAAAATCCATAAAAGAAGACTCAGACAGATAAAAGCAGGACCTTATTCACAGTTAGAGGCCGATGCTGCTGCAGGGAACAGCGTTTTAAAGTATCTCGAGAAGAACCAAAAGAACAATGAGTTGCTCAAAAATCACATTGCTCCTGCAATCAACCTTCCAAAGAAGACCAATCAATTGAAGGGCTCAAATAAGCCTACAGACTCTACGCCAATGTCCATTGAGATTGAGAAGACAACAGAAGAACCACTTGCCTCCACTTCCATCGAGGTGGAAATATAATCACCTACCATCTCTCTTTGTTTATGTCTTTTTATGTATCATTGTTCAATATTTGCATTATTACCGGGATTATCTTATCTGAACTGTAGCTCTTCCAGATGATGTTGAGATGCACCGGTTATGTCCACCGACCTCATCGTCTTTTTGTCACCTTATCGGACTTTTTTTTCCCGCCTTAACTAAAAAGGGAGGCTCTCAAAGCAACTTTTTTTTTTTTTTTTTTTTTTTGCCTGAAATATGATTAGTTAATTTGAACGGAGTAATGACAAGGGAGCCGAGTATCCGATTGTTGCCCCGGACTCAAATACGCACACTCTCTCTCAGGATAATAAAACAACACAAGGACTTCTCAGATACCCATTGTGTATAGTAGGAACAAATGGGAGAATCATTGACACAGTCTCAAGATATGCTGATTTCCACAAAGACTGCAAGATAAAGAAAATAAAATACACGATAAAGATATAAAGATAAATACACACAGCTCATCTCATCTCAGCGGTAATATTGTCGGCAATACGCGAATTCCCGAGCAATGATGTTTCAAGAAAAGCTTGCTTCAATGGATACACTTACGAGTTATGGTTATGAGTTTGAGAGCCCAAGGATGTCCGATGTAGTGTCGGCACAGATACCACACGATGAGCATGAGCATGATGAGCATGAGCATGAGCATGATGAGCGAGAAGAACACGAAGATGTGGCAGAATTGAACAAGGAGTACACAAATGGAACCATTGTGGTGAATAACCCCGAATGGGTCAATATGGAGTTCACGGATATCGGAAGATCGGTGTTCATGACGTATCCGTTATCCAAAGACCGCAAGGAGTTGAAGATATCAAGCATAAAGACAGCATTATCTCTCAAAGACTCGAATTTGCTTGTTAATCTCTCTGTTTCACGGGGAGGCCTTATTAATAACGAGCTTCGGGCAGAGGTATGGCCTGTATTATTAGGGATTCCCGACATTGACAATGTTTCCGCCCCCGGTTTCGACCACGAACTCTGCGAGCCTCATAAGGACGAGGCTCAAGTGAAGTTGGATATCAATAGATCGTTCTGTTTTTACCCGAAAGCCATATCGGAGCTGGAACTACAGATGCTTCGTAGCAACTTGACCGAGTTGATCACCAAAATATTGAGAAAACACCCGTCTCTTTCGTATTACCAGGGTTATCATGATATTGCACAGCTAGTTCTCCTTGTGTTTAACAACGATGTGGACCGGTCGTTTGTGTTTCTCGAACGATTGACGTTGATGCACTTGCGAGACTATATGATGCCAGATATTTCGTGTTCGGTTGCTCATTTGAACTTGATTCTCGCGGTGATTTACCGTGCTAATTACAATTATTACTCGATTCTCAGTAATTTGAAGCCATTCTATGCCTTGTCGTCCATTATAACACTTTTCACTCACGATATTGCCAATTACGACGATATATGCTACATTTTCGACTACTTGTTGTCCAATAACAACAGTGTGGTGTTCAATGCGGTTTACTTGTACGCCCATATTCTTCTTGCCAACAAAAACCAGATCTTGGACCATGTTTTCGATGGAATCTACGGGAAATCGAACGGAAAGAACGGCGCAAGCCACGCTATCGGAAGCGTCAGTAATTCCTATCTCAGTGAAGGAGACACGTTGACGAATAGTTTCGTTAGTGATTCGTCGTCCTCTGATTCCAAACACACTGATACCGACACCTATAATAGCCAAGAAAATAGAGAAACCACTGAACATGATTTGATGGAGTCTATGTCGTCACAGCAACCAGAAAGACCAGGCGAAAGCGTGTTTGGATTGTCTTCAATCAACGACAGTGAGTATGATCGCGAGTTCTTTCTGTCCAAGAAAGATTTCTTTGAATTTGATCCTAAAGATATCGAATTGATCAACTTTGATGAGCTTCATAACGTTTTGTCCAATCTAGTTCAGAATTACTCATCGCATCTTCATAATAATAACAGTTCTTTTAAGTATACTACGAAAGTCAACGGCAATTCCTTAGGTTTAGGCGGGGTTTCCTTGTTTGATCTTGTGCAGCAATCAAAGAATTTGATGACGGAATATCCGATATTCGATGAAATTGATCAATTGGCCGACTTGATGAAGTCAGAGCCACGGATTAGTAAGTATTCCGTGGTTCAGAACTCTTCAAAATACAATTTAGCAGAGACAAGTTATCATGAATTGATGACTTCCGAACGTGATCAGAATGATTGCGATTCTGTGTTGAAAATCCTCGATTCTCAGGTTGAGGAAACCCTTGAACAACAACGCCGTGAGAAGGAGAAAAGAGCTAGGGAGTTTGAAGAATTGCTCAAGAAGAGAAAGGCCGAGAAGATGAAGACCCTCAAAAACAAAAAGAAGGCAGAAAACCAAACCAACCTGCCTAAAAACTACTTACAGGTGCTTCTATATCCGCTTGGAAACAACAGTTTTGGTCTTTCCAGAATGTTGAAGACTCACAAGTTACTCAAAATAAGTATATGTATTGGGGTGATCTCGATATTGGTGAACTTCTACTTGCAGGACTCTGTACATTATATGAAGTGCGAAAACTTCTTCAAACACTACGGGCTAATCATTGGTAGTGGCATCTCTCAAGTGCAACATAACACCCAGTTTGGAGTCCAATCTATCTTTTCTCATGGTCATAATGTGTTCAACACGGCCACTATCAGAGGCGAGTTCTCGCACCTTGCCACCAAGTGGCTCCCTTGATCTATGTATATTGTACTTTGCTTGTTATTTGGTGTCTAGTGTTTGGTTTAGTTCTTTAATATATTATCTGTATTTCTACAATTCCTTCTGTATTTGTATCATTTTGTATTACTTTACAGTACAGTGTTTATATAGTAATATATATTACTGTTATTAGTCTGCCTAATCTCTCTATAGCCAGCATTCATTTCAAGATCGTTTTGATATCATACATCAACACAGTCTCGGTACTGACTCCCTGCCATCCCCTATCTCCGCTTGCTGTGACCATGAATCTACAAGTAGGATCAATAAAAATAGTGCTTAATACCCCACCATGATGTCCTGGAATGATCTGGAACGGAACACTGCTGCTTGGTTTGCTGGCAGCCGAAGTACTCGACAGACTTCCACTATTGTACAAACTTAAGTCATATAATCGAATATTATCGTTAGATCCGCATAGAATGTGTCTGCTATTAGGCAATGCCCGCACCGTATAAACAGGGCCTGACAAGGAAGGGAACTTCAATGTCTTTGAAGCTTTAGATTCCTTGTTTTTGAAATTAGAATATGGCATCTTCATACTAAATTCTTCAACACAACTATTACGTCTACCTGCATACACGTGTTCGCCATCAACCGACCAACATGTCGACATACACCATGGAGGCGTGTTAAACGGTGCTTTCAAGTGAATAACGCTCTTTCCTGTTCTTCGGTCCCAAATATCTATGGCACCGTTGAAAGTCGAGGACATAAAAATGTTATTATCATACACCACTGGGGCACAAATACTATCAAGATCTTTCTTCTTATTGTCGCCGTCTACCTTTGCCGCAGGCATCTCGTCTTTGACAGGGACCTGGGTGATTTTCACTGACGAGTCTTCGGTTTTCACTTCGGTAGCTGCCGGTTTATCCTGATCGGCCTTTTTGTTTTCATCTTCTTCCTCATCATCAGAACCAAAAAGCGAGTCATAATCGTCGTCTTTTATCAAGTCACTCTTGTCATCTTCTTCCTCCTCTTCTTCCTCAGCCTGTAAGTATTTTGAAATGTCTACATTAACTGCACTGTTGGGTCTCCACTCGATGCTGGATATCTGACCCGCAGATATTCCAAAATTTGTTGCAATTTCACCGGTATTTAGATCCCAATCAAAGATTCTTCTGTCCCACGCCCCACTAAGCAAATGGTCTTCCTCGTTGTTTAATCTTAAAGCACTAATTGTGTCAGTGTGCTTCTTCAAATAGGCATGAATAGACCCTTCTTGATGCCTCACAGATTGTAAAGTGATGCCTCCTGTTTTGACTCCTGATAATAACCACAAACCTTGCGACTGAACAGCCATACAATAGACAGGAGAAAGAGTAGGCTCATACATTTCTGCAGATGTAGACTTCTTTCCCTTGATGGATGATTTCCTCACAGGCTGTTCGTTTTCCCAGTAAGAAACTATGGATCCTCCCTTGGCAACAGAATCAACAAGCGAGTGTTTTTGAGCAACCGTAAGTGGAGTTTGCCCCTCGAAAGAGGCAATTAAGTCGTATTTCCGGATAAATCCGTCCTCTCCTCCGGTAAAAAGCCATTTACATCCACCGGAAGTCGCAAGCGAGTGTATCTGGCTCGCATATGGAATGGCAACACTGGGGATGATGTCGTAATTGATGGCCTTTCGTGATCTCTGTATGATTCTTTCTCTCGCCTGTTCTGGAGTGAGGTTATCCAAGTTCTCTTCGACGGTTTTTGACTGGCTCAGGGAGTTAGCAGTCACGGATTTGCCATTAGCAGTACCATTAGTGGCTGAGGAGTCGGATTTGGTCTTCTTGTTGGAATCAGAGTTGCCGTTGGTTGTCACCTTTTGTTTCTTAGCCGGAGATCCTCCATTCTTCTCCAGGGTGGCCTCTGCTTTACGTTTGTCTGTGTCATCTAACTCTTCGATATCGTTTTTGAGGAACTCTTTGACATCGGCCATTGTCACCTTCTTAACATTGGATTTCTTTGAGTTTTCGGCGTCACCGGCACTAGACTTGGTGGGTTTGGCATCTTTTTTGGCTTTGTTATCATCTTCTTCATCTTCATCTTCATCTTCCTCTTCTTCATCGTCGTCCTCCTCATTGTCGTCGCCCTCGCCGTCACCATCACCATCGCCTTCGCCCTCTTCCTCGTTGTCGTTGTCATTGTCATTGTCGTTATCCTCCTCCTCTTCTTCTTCTTCTTCTTCTTCTTCCTCGGCCTCGCCGTCCTCCTCTTCCGCCTGACTAATTTGCACGTTGTTATCTTCCTCCTCTTCTTCATCGTCATCCTCCTCGTTTTCTAGAACATTGTCGTCAATTGCATCGTTGTAGACCTCGTTTCTTGGCGGCATTTTTTATAATTATTCTGTCAAACGTCCTAAAACCAGTATACTGGATTGATCTGAGTGATTAAGCGTTTCTCTTTCAGTTTTTTTGTTAGTTTAGCAGAATAAAAGAAAACGGAACTGCTCAATGGATTGAACTCGTAGTAGTCGTATTTGCTGTTGTAGCCTCTAGATGTCGGTAGCCGTAACTGTTTTTGCTACATGACAGAAGGAATAACATAACATAATAATACCGATTGTAGAAATCAGTGTTGATTTTTCGGGCACGAAATTTTGTAGTGAAAAATAAAGGAAGGGTTACTGGTCCGAGTCCGAGCTCATGCGATAGTATATACCTAGAGTACTGATCCTCGATAAGGGCGCCTGCCTTAATAGGAGCTCTATATTAGTTTTAGAATTAATTGTAATAATAGGGCCCTCAGTCTGTAATGTACTGAAGACGCGCATCTTTAGTGAGGTTACCTTTCTGCAACACGCATCTATATGCATGTAAATTTACCATACATAGGACATTTTCTACAGTACATAATCAAACTCCAGTAAGCACTACATCCATCATCAATCACCTTCATATTAAAATCTTTATACTATCCATCTCCCATACATACTAAAATCAAAATCAGAATCAAAACCAAAATCAAAATCAATATCAATATCTTCTCTTCTTCTTAAAATTGTATTTCGTAACCCGAGCCTTCTCCTCTTGAATCTGGCTGTACTTCTTCTTGAAATACTTCGAGCTTTCCTTGTCGTGGAGAACCTCCTGTAATATGCTTTCTTTTCTTTCTCTGTTCTTCATTCTAGCACTGTAGAACTCTGTCTTGTCTTCTATCACTGTCCCCATCTGGAAATACTTCGGTATTCTCCATTTATCCTTCTTGTAATGTCTTTTTGGATCAAGCACTGCCCTCTGCTGAATTATCATCAAATCCTTCTTCGTGTTTGGGTCTTCGAGGTTCCCTTTTGGCATGTTGAACCATTTGTCACCTGAGTTCACCTCACGTTCTTGTTTGATCTGTTTCTTAGACTTGTTTTTATTTGCTGCAACTGGAACAGTCTTCACCACAGCATCCTTTTGTCCAGCAATCTTGTCCTCTGCAACAGACTCGGAAAACTTCGATATATTGCTCTTTAAAGCTTCATATTTTGACTTGTCAAGTATAAGACTGGAATTGTCAGCTTCAAGTTCCAAAGCCAACGGATCCACTATCTTTTTGTGTTCCTGCTCAAGCTGGTCAAATAAACTATCTAATTCGCTCATTATTGTGGCTGACAACTTGTTAACAATATCCACTATCTGATCTCTCTAGCTATATGTCTGTGGCCAGTTCTTTGTAGCCAGCAACCACCTCTCTATAGTTCTGCATCAGTTAAAAATAAAAATTTGCAGAGAAAGCCGATTGGGCTCATCGAGTCACGTTCTCCCTCCAGGAGCGCAACAATTATAAAGGCAAACCCTCAAAAAATACTCCGTATCTGCTTTTCATCCCTCCACTTCCGAAACTTTCCTGCCACTCTTATGTTTTAGCCCCAGTACCGCTTTGCGTCCACTTTTCGTCCAGTCCTTGAGATAAATTTTTTTCTACTCGTGGAATTTCACAACTTTTGTTTTTTCGTTTGGGCTGAAATCTCATAGTTTATGCCTTTTTGTCCTGATAATATATCAAGTATAATAGAAAGGTAATCTCTTGACACAGCGTGAGAAAAGAACAGATTGGCAGGATATTGATTATTTGCTTAATTGATCCGTGTTTGATACTTTTCGGTCTGTTTAGCTTGCAGTTTTGTCTTTGTTTTCTGAAGGCGTTCCCCACCCCCGAGCAAATCTACAACTCGTCCAGGCTGTCAAATACTGATCTGCTGAACCGAATCTCAAAATGGCTTCCAATATCACCCAGTTTTATTGTATGTATTTATTTCGCAGCCGTTGACTTCTATAGACATATTACTAACTCTTTTGTAGGCAGAAACCCTAAGACCGTCGGGCTTACGCTTGCCAGTCCCCAATATGAGGCTCTTGAAGGCTTCACTCCGCCTAACGCAGACGTCAAATGCGCTGCCTATTCACCAAATGGATTGTATTTTGCCTATACGCAGCCAGAAAGCGTGGTGGTTGTCAGTCCAGATAGTGGATCGGTGGTTGCCACCTTTGCTGTTGATAACGTGTTTGACTTGCATTTCTCTCCAAATGGCACGTATCTTTGTCTCTGGCAAAGACCTGTCAGAAGCGTCGCTGCTGATGGAAACACCATATGGTCCAAGAACGTCAAGCTCTGTAACATTGCGTCTGCGAAAATACAGGGCGAGTTCGTTGCCAAGGTCCAGAACGGATGGAAACCACAGTTCACTGCAGACGAAAAACTTATGGCCAAATTGCATCCAAACCAGGTTAGATTCTACGACCTCTCTGCAGAGGACCAGATAAATTTCGACAAAAGCAGTAAGGTGTTGAAACTTGATGATGTGTCAACGTTTGCCTTGTCCCCAGGTAAAAACCCTTCGATTGCCGTATTTATCCCGGAAAAATCCGGAAAACCTGCCTCGGTGAAAGTGTTTGATATCTCTGGCCAAACCTTCCAGCAGCCTACCTGTCAGAAGAATTTCTTCAAAGCCGAAAGATGTGCTTTCAAATGGAACTCTTTGGGTACTGCCATCTTAGCTTTGGCTTCTACTGATGTTGACTCCTCAAACAAATCCTATTATGGAGAAACCTCGTTGTATTTGTTAGGAATTGCTGGTTCTTACAACTCCAAGATTACTTTGGATAAAGAGGGCCCTATTCACGACATTACTTGGTCGCCTACCTCCAGAGAATTCGGTGTAATCTACGGTTACATGCCTTCTGAGACCGCTTTCTTCGATGCCAGAGGAAACTCGATCTACAAGTTGCCTCCTTCTTCCAAAAATACGATATTGTATTCTCCTCACGCTAAATACATTTTGGTTGCTGGGTTTGGAAACTTGCAGGGAACTGTTGACATTTATGATAGAACAAAGAAGTTTGCTAAGGTTACCACTTTCCAGGCTTCAAACACCTCTGTATGCCATTGGTCACCTGATGGAAGATACATCTTGACGGCCACGACTTCTCCGCGTCTTAGAGTGGATAATGGAGTCAAAATCTGGCATGCAGACGGGAAGTTGGTCTACATCAAAGAGTACAAAGAGTTATTCACGATCGATTGGAGACCGCAGCTGGTAACCTCTTACCCGCCATTCAAAGCTTTAGACACTGACGTGACTGTGCACAAATCAGTGGTGGAATTCAATGCTGAGAGATTGAAAAAATTGGCCCTCAATGGTGGCAGTGCTGGCGCAGGTCCTGCTAAACCTAAACTTACTGGTGCTTATAGACCTCCTCATGCCAGAAACAAGCCAGCTTCGAGTCCCGCAACATCAATTGGTCTTGCTACTCCTCCTGGAGTAATTGGACTTAATGGTAGGGTTGTGGTTGGTGCCAGCCCAGTTACTGAAAAGGAAACTAAGAGTATGTCTAAGAACCGTAGACGTAAGGAAGCAAGAAAAGCCGCAAAAGAAAACGAAGACGAAAATGCTGGGGAAACTAACAATTCCTCATCCTCTTCAATAAACGAGGCACATGTGGCTGCCCCATCTGGCGTCATTGGTGGAGTTGTCAGTTTAGAAGAAAAGAAGATTAGAGGCTTGTTGAAGAAGCTCAGAGCCATTGAGGCATTGAAGATGAAACAAGCAAACGGTGAATCATTGGAAGACACCCAAATCATAAAGATTAAGACTGAAGAGAAGGTGAAAAGTGATCTTGTTGCTTTGGGCTGGAGAGATGATTAATTTGGGAGGTGGCCGAAACTGCGAATAAAAGAAAACAACAAAAGAATAAAAGAGCCAATCAAGAATCACTTTCAATAGTATAATAAATAAATACTGAGCTTGTTATGAGATTATATAAGATAAACAATGAATTTTTTGCCTGTTGTAACTGGATTGACTCAAGTAAGTTATGCTACTAACTACTAAAGGAAATAAGAACTATCTATGGTTTCTAGTTACTGTTTGTGTGAATACGGGCTGCAGATGCAGAGTATTGTCGATTACTATCATAATATTAACTAGTTGGGAACTTATCGCAAATTGGGCAGCTGAGAGGTTAGTTAAGAGAGCATCTAGAAGGTCGCCTTGAAGGACAACTGAGAAGCGGCATGTTCACAGCAGTTAAAAATTCAACTGCATTTCGCAACTCAATCAAGCACGTGTGTTTACTTAGGTTATCCATTTTTATTTTTCAGATCACATGAGTGAAACCCTCTTTTTCATACATTTTTTAGGGCTGAAAAGTGACTGTTTGTCACGCAAAAATACTTGCAATGAAAAATGTCTTCTGCTTATGTAATTTCTCTTGTAAGCGGACCTCCAGGCTGGGGAGCTAGGTTTTTTCCTCTCTTCGCCCACCGCCCATACTATCCATCTACACACAGTAGGACCAAGAGCGAAAAATTCAAAGAAGCTGTATGAGGCAGAAAAATTTTTTTGAATAAAAAATAAAAAAAATTGAAAATTAAAACTAAAATTTTTATGATAATATCTTGAAGTTGTATCTACTGGATAATAAGTCTTTTGAAGTTTCGTATACTCAGGATATCTATACAATACTATACAACATCATCGAAAATGGCCAAAATCAGTCAAGGTATGTTATAGCGCACATATGGTCGAAGAAAGCAGAAGAATTTGGGGATTAGAAACTGTAGTATCATTGGGTTTTGATCTTGGGAATAGTTGGGTATATTTGGAGGTTCCAGAGGATAAGAAATGATTCATACATGGATTGGAGGAACGCATAGTTAAAAATACTTATTCGATGAGGTCAAATGTGGAATAACATCAAAAGAATGAGGCTGGGCCTACACATACAATTCTATTGTCTGGTATATATATAGTTACCGGTTCACCCAAGCAACATCTATCCATTCTGATTATTGAAGAGAAATTGTATCTAATCGCAATAAAGTATCAATATAATTCACATTCAAACCCCATTCATTCAACACAGAAACCCAAATACTTTTGCAAAATTCAAATTCAAGTCACCGAAGATCAAAGATCATGAATACTAACAATAATTACAGACGTCTCCAGCTCTAGAAACAAAGCTAGAAAAGCTTACTTCACTGCTCCATCTTTTGTCCGTCGTCACTTGATGGCTGCTCCTTTGTCTAAGGAATTAAGAGAACAATACGGAATCAGATCTTTGCCAATCAGAAGAGATGACCAAGTCACTGTTGTCAGAGGTTCCAAGAAGGGTCAAGAAGGTAAAGTTTCCTCCGTCTACAGATTGAAATTTGCTATCCAAGTTGAAAAATTGACGAAAGAAAAATCTAACGGTACCTCCATCCCACTTAACATTCACCCATCCAAAGTTGTCATCTCTAAGTTGTACTTGGACAAAGACCGTAAAGCTTTGATCGAGAGAAAGGGTGGTAAAATTGATGCTTAAATATCTACAATAATAACTTGATTATATATACCAATATATAAGTTTTAATGCACTAATCTTCTCCGGTTCTTTTTATAACTATGGCTGTATTGGTATATATACAATTAGAATTGAGTCTCTAGAATTCTTTTAATCTGTAGAAGACAATTCGCTATTGACGACTTAACATTCATAAAGGCTTCATCCGTCAGAATTCCAAACACACCTTCGAAATTGTCAAACAATTGGTTCAACCAATTGAAATTCTCGACGACTATATCCTTGAATTGTGTCATCAATAACGACTCGTTAGTGTTTTGCAACACAATAAGTAGAAAGTATAAATATGTTTGTAGGAGATCTATAACATCATGCATCGATTCTTTCCTACTGTTATCGCCAAAGGATGATGAGGAGTGACCCATGTCATTTACTTTGGATATCATAGTGGCAATCATAGCTCTTTCGTCGTTTGAGACTTCAAACGTTTCAGCTAATACATTGGTAATATTGGCTACATTTGGGTACGCATTATATAGCAATACGTTCAAGTTTTTGAAGTAAGTGCTCGTCACTAAATGTGAATACTGACCAATAGAAACTCGGCCAGAAATTGCATGCCAGAGATTCAAATAAGGCATAATGTAATTCTCAACACATGTTTGCGAGTAGTTGTCGGTTTGAGAAACCACCTCGGTGGATGTATTCTGCTTTTCCCGTTGTTTTAGTAATCTCGATGACATCTTGACAACTTTTCCCGAATCAAGTTTAGATGTCAACCTGCTTTCAATGAACTCTCTATTAGTTTCATTGACCTCTTGAGATATTTTCTGGGATATTACATCAAGCCTATGAGCTTCTTGTTCTGAATCGGTGATCTCCTTCTTCTTTGGTTCTGCCTCTAATTCTGAATATTGATTCTCGAGCATAAGAAACCTAGAATGAGATTCTGGATTTTTCAACCTCTTTCCTTGCCAGATTCTATTAGCGAATCTTTTAAAATTGGCCTCGATGGCTAAATTGCTCAAATTTATATCATCATTGTACCCTCTGAGCTCACGAGACGATATTCCTATGGAGTTCAATATCATCAATCTTTCCTGCAAAGAGTAATCTCCTGTAAGTAGCTGCTGAAGAAGATATTTGGGCATTCGCAGCGGATCAACCACACATAGCGACACAAATCCTAGAAGCTTTAATTCGTTCCAGTGACTTTCCTGCTCTTCTTCGTCTTTTGTGGATTTACCCTGTTGGGCTGAGCCGTTGTCAGCGGACACAAAGTTTTCGATTTTGGAATTGAGGAGGGTCGAGCAAAGCTTTTCGCTCCAAAAGTTGATTTCATCGGGCAATTCTCTTTTCATTCTCAATATACGACTAAAGTTTGTTAGGGCGACCCTTCTTTTCATGAATGATTGGTAGTGTGCATCCTTGGAATTACTGATCAAGTAAGTGTAGAGATCCTTCAAGTAGATAGGCGCCATTGGTATGGAGTTGTTACTTATGGCAATATTTGGATCATGATAGTCCTCGTCATCAGAATCAGACTCAGAGTCATCTTGATTGATTTGAAGAGCCTTGATTTTACTCTCAATGGTTACATCCTTCACTGTAGCCGTCACTGTAGGCTTCTGTTTTATTAGAGCATTATCATTGCGGACAATTGACTTTAAGTCGCCCGATATCTGCTCTAAAGAGCCATCAAGAGAAGCACGTTCTATGTAAGTCAAGAAATCGTCCAATGACAATGATTTGTCTTCGAACTTCAAGAAGGTTAGCTCCTTTTCATACTCTTTAGACTCCTTGATCTTGAAATCAAGAACCGGAATTTTTTCAAGCTGAGGAATACTTCGATCGATCTTGGAGCTGATCTTCTCGATTAATATGATTCCAAGGAACCGGATTTCTGGCAGCAGTTGGTCAAGATGACT
The DNA here is from genome assembly GCA_030490795.1 of Saccharomycopsis sp. yHQL182. Classification (NCBI taxonomy): domain Eukaryota; kingdom Fungi; phylum Ascomycota; class Saccharomycetes; order Ascoideales; family Saccharomycopsidaceae; genus Saccharomycopsis; species Saccharomycopsis sp. yHQL182. The sequence continues at coordinate 285,458 of JAKVQV010000004.1, read as the reverse complement.
GGAAATAGACAGAAGAATCTCTTCGTTATGTAAGAGAGAGCTTAGTATCTGCTGGTCTTTGATGAAATGTAAGAAAAGTAAGAGAAGTAACGTCAATTGGGAGTGGAATTTTACAGATTGGTTTCTGATAATAGCATCATTTCCCCATAAATTGCTAAGAAATCCAAGAAATATCATATTCAATGATCCAGAGTCCACAGAGATGGTCTTTGCTATCGAATACACAAATAATACCCGCTGTTCGAGAGAATAGCCGTCATCTCCACTAGCTAGTCCCTCTTTAACCAAGTCATAAACGAAGTTCAGAGGCAGGGCTGCCGACGCCACAAGGGAGTTGAATTGCAACTTCTTAAGAAGAAACAACAACGGTCTGATGATTCGTGGTGAGTTTATCAAAGATAGTTGTACTCTTTTGGCTAAGAAAACGCCATTGATGTAACGGAATAGGTGTTTCTCGAAGAACCTGATCTTATTGATGTTTGTGAATGCATTAAAACAGGCCACAAAGTTGTCTAGTTTCGCATGTTCGTTGGCTTCCAAGGAGTTTATCAACACCTTGGCTACAAACTCATTGCTTCCATTTGTGGTCACGTGCAAAAGATTGAAGAAACACTGTGAATAATCAAGACTCGGCTCTGCTGAAAGCAAGCCAAGGAACTGGACTGTGAGCCAAGCCTGGAACTTGTCTGCATGGACGATTATGTCTACGTGCTTTATCTGTGCAAACACTGGTGATGATTTGTTTGCATGATAAAATTGGCTCACCGTTTGGAACAATCTACTTCCGAAGAAAAGGCCATGAATGCTCGACACGTTTCTTTTCAATGACAGTTTCTGTTTCAATTGGCCATAGTCTGTAAGAAGTGACGCCACTGCAGTGTCCTGCGGAAGTCGTTCAAATAATATTACCATCAAAAGCTTGAGGATCTTGAATGCTTTTTCAAGCTGTGCCAGAGTACTAGCCACAGCTAGTTGACTGATAAGATTGTTGATTCCAACCAACGAGGCCAAGTTTTCTTCAACTAGCACACATATCTCAACGATTTCAGGGTCATGTGTTTCGTAGTTCACAGAGTACACCTCGGGCACGGTTTCCGACATCAAATATGTGACGAGCTTGAAATTGATATTGGCGGAGCTAAGAATTATGCCTCTACTATGTTGGAAAAACGTCAATAGCTTTACCAATTCTTGGGCTGAGGGTTTGCCCTTCAATTTCTCGATTCTCGTGAGAATTTGCTTCATTTTTGCATATTTCTACCCCTTATCTCCTTCACTCTACCTAATAAAGTCCAGAGCATCATCGCATGCATCCTCAATAAGTCCTCTCTAATATACCGAGATCCACTTTTCCTGCATGAAAAATTGCCCATCACCCGCCCATACAAAACTGCTTTTTCAACCGCTTTTTCACCTCACACATAAATCTCTCATAGAAAAACGATAGTAAGGAAAAAATGTTTGAGTCAGAAGGAATAAAAAAAAAATCTTTCAGTCTGAAAGATTTCCAGTAGATTGATAGATAGCAGTTGATTGATTGGAGCCGGTAGAAAGTCACAACATAGAATCACACGCTAACCATAAACTGAACCAAACAGCAAAATGCCTACCGTCGCAGTTGATAAACAAGACTTGTACGACCTCTTGGGGAAAACCTACACCTCAGAGGAGTTTGACGAATTATGTTTCGAATATGGAATTGAATTGGATGACGACACCACAGAGGAATGTGCCAAAACCGGTGAAAGACCTGAATTGAAGATCGAGATTGGGGCCAACCGTTACGATATGCTATGTATTGAGGGTATTGCACAATCTTTGAACGAATTCTTGGGTAATACCAAGACTCCAGTCTACAAGACCGTAAAGCCAAAGTACACTTTGACCATCAAGCCAGAAACAGCTAAGGTCAGACCATATGCTGCTGCCGCAGTCTTGAGAAACATAACCTTCACTGACAGAAGTTACAAATCATTCATGGCCTTGCAAGAGAAATTACACTCCAATCTCTGTAGAGGAAGAACCCTTGTTGCTATGGGGACTCATGATTTGGATACCCTTTCACCACCATTTGTTTACGATGCTAGAGCCCCAGAATCCTTCTCGTTTGCTCCTTTGAATCAAACCAAAAGTTATAATGGTAAACAGTTGATGGACGTTTACGAAAAGGACAAGAACTTGGGAAAATACCTTCACATCATCAAAGACTCCCCTGTTTACCCATTAGTTTTGGATTCCAAGGACACTGTATGCTCCATGCCACCTATCATCAACTCCAATCACAGTAAGATCACTTTGGACACCAAAAACGTCCTTATTGATGTCACTGGTACTGATAAGACCAAGGTGGAGATCGTTGTCAACACTTTGTGTACCATGTTCTCCAGATACTGTGAAACTCCATTTGAAGTCGAGCCAGTAGAGGTCATTTCGGAACACAATGGCCAATCGAGAATCACTCCTCAATTGGAATACAAAACCTTCAAGGTTGAGCAAAGTTACATCAACTCTTGTTTAGGCTTAGAGTTATCTGTAGCCAAAATCACTGCCCTTCTTCAGAAGATGTCTCTTTCTGTGATAGGTGCCGAGGATGATATTTTGACTGTGTCTGTGCCTCCAACAAGAACCGATATCTTGCATCCTTGCGATGTTATGGAGGATGCTGCCATTGCCTATGGTTACAATAACTTAGCTAAGACTAAAGTTGTCAGTCAGGCTTTAATAGCAAAGCCTTTGCCTATCAATAAAGTTGCTGACATTTTGAGATTGGCCGCTTCCCAATCTGGATGGTTAGAAGTGATGCCTTTGACTTTGTGTTCGCATGACGAGAACTTCAAGTTCTTGAATAGAGTTGATGATGGAACCACTGCTGTCAAGTTGGCTAATCCAAAGACTGCTGAGTATGAGGTTGTCAGAACTTCTTTGTTGCCAGGTTTGTTGAAGACTGTCAGAGAAAACCAGAAACATGCATTGCCAATCAAGGTCTTTGAGGCTGGTGACATTGTTTTGAAGAACGACAAGTTGGAAAATGGTGCCTTCAACCAAAGAAACTGGGCTGCTATCTACGTTGGTAAAGCTTCTGGTTTCGAATACATACAAGGGTTGCTTGGTAAGATCATGCAAACCTTAAGAACTCCATGGTTAGAAAACGGTGGAAAGCCAAACGGACCTTTGATTAGAGGATACTGGATTGAGGAGAACAATAGCTTGAAGACCTTCTTCCCAGGAAGAGGAGCTGATGTCTACTTCAGAGTCAAGGATGGTGAGAAGGCCAAGAAGGTTGGTGAAATTGGAGTTTTGCATCCAACTGTTTGTAAGAATTATGACTTACCTTTTGCTGCTAGTAGTGTTGAAATCAATGCCGAAATCTTCTTGTAATTTTAGATACAAGTTGTGTGCTCATAGTTGTTGATTGACTATAGGACTTTGAATATCTTTAATAAATAAACAATATATACTCTACCTGTTCTTTCGTTTCTAATAAACAATGCTGCTTCTGCTTTTGTTATCATACATTAATCGTTAATCTATACAAGTATACAGGCTAGCTATTACCTGGGGCTGGGTTTTGGGCTGGGTTTGTGTTTGGCGTAGAACTCATGTTAGGGAAGTTGAACGGCATGCTTGGAATCGGTACTACTCCTGGCATTGGGAACGCATTCACCGGATATATAGGAGCATTGAATCCCATCATAAAGTTTGGTGGAGGGATAACCCCATTATTGTTAATGACACCATTATTTTCAAACACAGGCTGTGGTCTCGATGGAAGATCAATGCCATTCATGGCTACAGCCATTGAAGGATCTGGTTTGAATTTCTTCAAATCAGGCAAATTGACGTCTTTATCATCAATATCTGATTTCTGAAGCCCGCTTTTCTCCGCCTCCTTCTCGAGATACTCCTTGATCTTTTGTGTCATTTCTTCGTCTTTGATGAGTCCGTCCAAATATGTATCCTTGGCCAGACAATTAGGACACACAAAGTCGTTTTCAATAAGCAACTGTTCGATCGAGTCCATCGAATACGTCTTCCCACAGCATGGGGTTTTAACAGGTTCCTTAAAAATCTTGCCAGATGCAGGATCTATGATAGTCTTATCAGAAACGGATTCGTTTCGCAAACTATTGAAAAGATTCTGCTTCTTTTGAAACGTCTCCCAAGCCTTCTTATCGGCCACAGCAATCACGAATTTCCCGTCATCACTCAACATGTAACTTCCACCTTCTTCTGTAGGGAGCTTGTCGACGGTTTTAAGCGAGGATTTAGGAATACCGGTGATTCTTTTCACTCTTTTACCATCGAAGTTCGCATCACCATTCGTAGGACAGTTTTTAATGAAATGGTCTTTACTACCACAACGGTAACAGATATACCCAGGAGGAGGAGCCTCCAATTTTCCTCCAGCCATTCCATCAGATCTCTTGACAAACACTGGGGTGGCATTTTCCATCGCTTCCTGGGTTTCTTGCCAGGCCATATCCTGGTTCTGAAACATCGCCTTGATTTTATCTTCCTCGGAAGTGCTCTTATCGCCACTAGTAGTGATCATGCTAGCTGCTGCTGTGCCCATAGTTCCCAGCTGTACGCCTCCAGAAGTGCTGGTATTGTAATTGTTGTTGTTTCCAGTCCCATAGTTCTTTGTGATTCTCGGTTTACCAATTATGTATCTTGCAGCACTACTCTTACCGTACTTTGAGGCTGGATATCTTCTTGCAATGACAAACGACGAACGCGGTATCACTTTGTTATCGTCGACATATTCCTCGTTGGAATCAGGCTCATAGAGTCCAAGGTTGAAATCAGTGGCGGGGGCAAGTTTATTCTTGTTGATTATCTCTTTCTTCAAGTCAAACACCGTAAGGCCAGATCCATCGAAAGTGATTCGTGAATTGTTTTTCTGGGACCGAAATTTATAATATATAGTTGAAGACATTTGTGTGTAGGTTTGATGCAATTATTATTGACTTATGAGTGAAATAGTGGTTGATCACTGGCTGATTGTACGACTATCTATCTGCTTGTTGGTTACTAATTGATAATTAATTCTTTTTTCTGTTTGAAATTTTTTTAGTAAAAAAATGCATGGAAAAAAAGAACCAGAAAGTATGCACGATTTTCAACATTTACGAACCCCCAGTTTGATGAATGCTCTACCACTCAAGTGCATAAAATAACTCGTATTGTAGTTGAGGGTATCTAAAGGTAATTGAGTTGATTTACAATGGGTTAAAAAATTGGTTTATATGACAACAGTAGTTTTTTTTTTAAAATATTTATTTTCTGATAACTTGGAATGTTGTTGAACATTTGCTTAATTATTTTTAATGCTGGGATTAAAAATTATAATAATAAGAAGAAGTCATAAAAAGAAGTTACATTAATATTTGATAGGTGAATTATATTACTTTTAGACACTAGTGGAAACACTAAACACTAACAACATTAATTATCTGGCCCTCTGACTGCTGACTGACATTTGCCTGTATACATTCAAACTTGCAAGATTGCAAGAAAATAATTGTTCACAGTTGTTTAACCTCGAATCACACTGTATTCTATCATTTTCTTATGCATATCATTATTGATATTATCAATGGACCCAAATATAGACCATTAAAGTCATCCTGATGGCTCTGCCAGCAGTTGATATTACGCACAACAATTACTAAACCCACTACAAACCATAAACAAACAAAAATATGGATTTTTAAGCAATGAGGCAAACATGATCAGCAACGGCTTCCTAACACCTTCTTCTTGCATATAGCTTCCCTTTAGAAGCCTTTGAGACTGAGATCATAAGATTAGAAACAAATATGTCTCTCGAGGCGGGATTAATGATTGGAAGATGCGTAAAACAACAATCGAAGCAGTTTTTGAACTTGAAGGCAATTAATAGCTATACCTATAGCTATGGAAGTGTTCTTGGAAGAAGACATTATTCGCCCTTACCAAGACACACTAACAATAGAAACAGCATTCCGAGACCTATTCGCGAGGGGTTCAGAAATCAAAGAAGGGAACCGGATCAATGGCAAGAGTACGAGAATCCTAGCAATGCGGTGTGGAATAGTCCATATTCATTGGCTGCCAATGGGTTATCAGAGAATGCAATTAGAATTCTAAGTGAACCAACGTTGGTGCTTGAGAGAAAGATAGAGTATTTGAATACCTTTTTAGGCTACGAACAAGCCAATCAATACGAGTTAATGAATGCTCGAGGAGAGATCATCGGATACCTAAAGGAACGACAGCTGGGAATATTGAATATGATACTTCGTCAGGTGTATCGTTTGCATAGACCGTTCAATGTAGACTTGATTGATTTAGATGGAAATGTTATATTGAACATTAAAAGACCGTTCTCGTTAATAAACTCACACATCAAAGTTCTAGTTCCCGATCAGCCATATCCATTTGAAGCTGGTAACTCTTATATGAACAACAACAATATATCCGGCCAGCCTAACAAAATCCTAGGAGAAACGATCCAGGAGTGGCATTTATGGAGAAGAAGATACAATCTCTTCAATTGCGTCAACGATAAGGACGAGGATTACCAGCAATTTGCGAGAATGGACAGCGGGTTTTTGTCGTTCAGTTTTCTGGCCAGAGATGAAGACGGACATATAATTGCCAGTGTTGAGCGAAACTGGATGGGTCTTGGGAAAGAGTTTTTGGTAGATGCTGGTGTGTATATAATCCGGATGGATAAGCAGCTCTCTTTCCAAAACGTGTTGCCTGAGGGGGAGCTTTTAAGTGATTATGAGATGAATTTAGGAGAAAGAGCAGTTATTCTAGCCAATGCAGTTAGCATTGACTTCGATTACTTCTCAAGACACTCAAATAGAAGCGGGCTAGTGAATGTTGAGTGAATGAAGAACGTATTCTACGAGGCGAAGAAACCGTGTTCTCTAGAACCATGTAATGTGTATATTGATTGAGCATATAATTTCTAACAATAATATAATATGAAATATATTCTGAATTTTGATATGAAAAGAACATCGCAAGCAACTTATAAGACCTCCTTGTCGACGATCTTGTAGTTTTGCACAAAGTTTTGGAACTCGTTATTACCAGTGGTGATTTTGTCTATAAAGCCTTCGTACTCCTTGTTGGACAAAGGCTCGGCACTGTGATAGATATCAACAGGAATGTCGCCAATAAATGCTCTGTCACCAAAACCCCCGATGAAATAGACCTCTTCTACTTCGAATTTAGCCCAGGAACCCGAATGAGCCGACACCTTGGAGCCAGGGAGCCAGAACTTAGAGTCTGGGTGTCTCTTGACGAATTGGGCCTCTAAAAGCTTCAACTTTATTGGATCCTCGATGGTCAAGTTCTGGATTGACCCCTTGATGATTATTCTTGGGGATCCTGCAGTAGAGAACGAGATTCCCCCGGGATAATTGAGGTCGACGTGGTCATTAGGTTGATGGTCGCCAGTTCTGATGGAAAACGAGAACTTGCCATCCTTGGAAAGCTTGATGTTCTTGTAGACCGAAGAGATCTTCAAAAGAATGATGACGGGATCTCCGCTTCCAAGTCCATCGACATAGTATTCAGAAAACGACACCGGGTAGTTGTTTTTGTCGATTGTGGCCAAGTTCCCGAGGGATTCTCTCTCGACAAGGGTTCTGGCGATTCTAGCAGCTTGGAACACGTCAGCAACGTCTTTGGTGTTCAGTCTATGGTAGTCTTTTTTGTCAGTGATCACTGCGGACATGATAAGGGGTAAAAAAAAGATAAGAGGCGATAAGCGATAGAAGTTAAAGAGCATGCCTGTTGAATGATACAAGATGAAGGAAAGAGGCAATAAGCAAGAGAAAACAGGAAGGCAAAAGAGGAGGCAAAAGAGGACTGGAATCAGGTGTATTTATACAAGCCCAAGATCATATCACCCACGAAATCTGCATATAAATGCTCTAATCAATTTCCGGGAAAAACAAAAGTCCGAAACGAGCGTAAAGGTATGGCTTAATGGCGATGTCCTGGGAGTTAGTCATACGGGGAAGCCAAGGTGACCGAGGAACGACACGAGTGGCCGAGGAACTACAGAGCGAAACAGGGGTGGGCCAAGAGCACGGCGGCGGCTGACCGCCGATTGTTGGCAGCTAAGCGTAGACGGTTGGTGATGGATGGGGTGTTGATTAACAAACAAAAAGGGATGTGTGCCAATTTGACGGATCCAACGCCGATAATCACATGTCCAATTTTATATTCGTTTACAGATCTTCGTTAACAATGGGACCAATCAACCACACTAACATGACATCATGTGTCAATTCAAAGCCTGGAATTCGATGAGATGAGTGCCGGCCTGTTTCTGATGGACCTCAATATCTACATCAGCTTAATCAAAAGAGTCAAAGTACATAAGCTATAGAGCATAGAATGGAAGAGAAATAGAAGTAATTGATAAAAAGAATAAGTATAATAGTAATAATAATAATAATAATAATAATGATAATAAAAACAACTCCCAGAAACAGCAAAGGATTTTGCTTCTGCCACCACTCGTTGGTACACGTTAACGTTTTGTACAGTATTTTACAGTAGGTATGGTTACATTGCCATATACCTCAATAGTTATTCACCCCCACATCGCCTTCACCACCGTCACCACCGCCATTAACACCGTGGCTATTGCCATTAGCTATTTTCTCCGTAGGCTGTGAAATCGCAGGATCGATGTCGTTGTTGTGGGTGGCGTTCACAGCAGCCACAACCGCAGCGGCTGCAGAATCAACCTCCGCTTCCGTAGGACTACGTGCCCGGTTGGCTATTTCTAGACTTGCTGCCACCGAGGCAAGTGCGTCTGAGCTGGGATCTGCCACCGAAGCAGTATGTCCATTACTAAACGCCCCGTTAGATATAGGCGACGTCTTTCCTGACTTCATTTTCTCTTTAATCTTACGGATGTCATTGTATATATCCTTGTCAATAATATGCAAATCAGGGAACCGTTCCATCAAGCGCTTCTTCAAGTACTGTGGCTTGCGGCATCCGCTTCTGTAGAGCTCTGTCATGTAGTCTAAGTGCTCTTGGTTTCTCTTCCGTAGGATTGGATGGTCCTTCAAGTCACTAACCAAGGTCGAATGGTTGTGGATAGGGTCAGGCACCGTGAGTTTGTACGTACTGGCCTTTTTGTCGAACTTAATGTGCACCTTAAAGGGACAGTCAAGCTTTTTGGATCGGCGGTTACGCTTCTTATTGTCAGCTGACCCAGAGAACAGCAATTGGTCAAGCGATTTGTCCGCCCCCGTGGCTCCTCCCCGACGCTTGACAACGTTTTCTTCAGGCTTTCCGCCCCGCTCGCAACGGTACAAGGCATAGCCACGGTTTTTTCCGGACTTGTAGATGACCAACCCCACCTGGGTCTTCTTCATATACTCCTTGAGATACTCTTTGGCATCATCCATAGTGACGAAACCGCGCTCTTCAGGCGGCGACGTGTATTGGGCCTCAGTGATCGCGTCCTGGTCCAAAGCGCCAGCAAACTGAGACAATTGGGCCGCTTCCTCATCCTCCTGCGAGAGGTCAGGAGCCCCGGCGGAAAAATGGCCGGATGCGGATGCAGCGGCAATTGCGGCGGTTGCGGCGGAATCCGGCTCGTTGGAGTCGTATTTGACCGACAGGTTTACAAGCTGCTTGATTGCACTCACAACATTGGCATCAAGCTGCTGGGAGCTGGTCGATGCAAGCGAAATGGCCTGGCTCACAACTACAGGATTGAAAGGCGCGCCTTCTGTGGGCTTCATGAGGATATTAATTTCCTCAGCAGAAAGGTTAGGGGCTTCTTGACGATCAGCAGCCGCGGCTTCTGCCATATACACGGCTGCGGCGGCGGTATCGTCGCCAGAAGGTTTCGCTTCCTTGCCATTGGCACCGTTTTCCGTCTTAGAGATCTCCGGATCGATATTGTGCGGGTCAAACTCAAGTCCTGCAGGCTTGTTGTTACGATACAACAAGCTATCAACATAGTTCTTCAACTTCACACAATAATCGATCTCGTAGCGAATACGCTCGTCCGAAACTTGCTCTCTTTTAAACGTATCGTTGATGAGATACCGGATCGTGTCGATGTCTCTAAGCTCTTCGTTATGAGCAACCAACTTGTAGATGAAACTCGTTAAGATACCCATTTCTTTCATGGAATCAAACGAGTCGCCTGTGCTAAACAAGGAAGTGCTCTGTTCAGCTGCCGAGCTTTCTATAGCAGCAACCTCGCTCGGCTGAAGGTTCATGTTCAAAAGGTGAGCAGTGGGAGCCGCAAGCTTGATTTCCATCTTCAAGAACTTATCAGCAACGTGTAGTTTAGGGAACTTAGTGCTCAACAAGTGCTTGATCTTAAGGAAGTCGTTGATCCGATGCTTGTTGAGCAAGGCATCAACAAACCCCACGACAAGCGGCGACCGCTTATAGTACGTTTTTGGTACCAGTTGTGTGAGCACCAGGTTTTTATCGGCGGAATTATTGGTCATGTGACTGTAAAACGCGTCCTGGGTGGCCTTGATCCCATGCGAATGGAACGGGAACGGCACCGTGAGCTTGTAGAGGTTGTCATAGCGGTCAAACTTAACAAAAACCTTGAAATTGCACAGACTTTTCACGTGTTTTTGGTCGTCAACGCCCGGAGATCCGCCCCCTAACGCAGAAGAATCGTTCAATTTGCGCCTCTTAGCGTCGGCAGACGACTCCCCAGCAGAAATATCGCTCACAACCGCGTTATTATTTGATCCTAGGTAGCAACGATAGTTAATCGTGCCCCGTTGCTTATTTGAACGGTAGATCACGAGCTTCACGCCCATTTGTGCTGAGTAGTTCACAAGATAATCACGTGCAAGCTCAAGACTGGTAAACGACTGCTCCACAGGAGGCTCTGGCTGAAGAACATAGTCGGTGTTCTGGCCGGCAAGGGCCAAAGCGATGTCTGCAACCGCATCAGGCTGAGGGCCAGGGATCGCATCCATTTCCTTTTTTAAGAGCGGGGGTTCTGGCTCGCGACTGTTGTTGATGAACTCGGTTGCCGTAGCAACGACGGCCTCGGCCTCGGCATCGTCGTCTGCGTGGGAGCCTGCGACCTCAGTGAGAGCCGTATCGATGACTGCGTTCTGTTTAGCAATATCGAAGTCATTAGCTGAAGCTGAGGTGATGGACGCGGTAGCAACCGCGACAAAATCCATCGGGGTGGCAACATCACCTGCCAAATCGTGGTCCTTTTCACTCATATTTCGGAGTTATTTTTAAATGTTATATTGCAATTGGTTGTATTTGCAGAGTGCGTGCACCTTTTATGTTGAAAGGCTGCTGGAATTTCAACCTGAATGTTTTTATAGGGAGCTCTAAAATCAATTCCCAGGATAAAGTTTTTAGGAAGTCCTCCGGCTGCGGAAACTGAGCAAGTCGGTTAGAGCAGATTAGAAGAGAACGAGAAGGAAGAACGGGTCCTGCAGAGCAGCTATAGTAGGTTGAGTACTGATGTTTTGATATATCTCAGGGAACGCGTCAATGTTTATAAACGCACTTTAGGTTGTTTTAGCAATTTTTTCAGATTTGTAGTTTGTGGCAGAAATCTGAAAATTTTTAAGGCACGTGAGGAGTTGCCCGGATAACCAGTATGAAAGGCCGAAGATGCAGATGAGAGGTTGTGAGAGAAGACGAGAGTTAGGAAAGCTGGGGTTGGGGAGACTAGAGAGATACAGAGAATGAGGTGCGTGAACAGTTTACAGCCGAGAGCTTTTACCACGGGCAGGAGAGGTGGCTGTTTAGCTGCTTTGGTTTTGGATAGATTTTTTAGTCCAGCAAGATGTCAATCAAGATGGATCTCCAAGCTTGGGGCAGTGACGAAACTCCGGGGATACCAGAAGGATACTACACAGGTTCTCACCACAATGCACGAGTATTCTCATTTGCAGGGACCATTTATCGGGGAATCACGGGATTCCACCGTGTCAGCTCTGGGTCCTAATCTACAAACCTCAGTCAAACTTGCCCAGGACCAGCTTGATAAAAGAATGAAATTTCTACAGAAAATCGGCTCTCTTGACGCAGATCCTACAGAATACCAATTGGTCAAAGACGAGATCTTCTGGATATCCCAAAGAAATACTACACTCATATCGGTAGATGTTGAGGCAAACGAGCGGAACTTGAAGATGCCTTTAGAGGTGGGCATTTCCATCCTCGACTTCAAAAACCAGACAAACAGTCTCTTTCCGAGCTTTTTAAATCTACATTTCGTCATCGGCGAGAACGTAAAGATTAAGAACAAGACCTACGTGCCCGACAACCGGTTCAGATTCCAGGCGGGTTTCTCTTATTCGGTCAAAAAGAAAGAGTTTAAGGAAATATTCCAGGAAATAGTATCTCAATATGGCTACGATTCGATCACAAAGAACAGTAAATACGACGGCCATGGTAATATACCCAAAATTGCATTTGTTGGCCATGGATTCTCGTCTGATGTCAAATTTCTCAAGAACATGTTTGACATTGATTTGAATCCAGGCGTACCAATCATTGACACCCATAAAATATGGAAACTTACGGCCGATAGCGCATTTATCACTAAGTCATCGCTTGCGTTTCTTTTAAAAAAGTTCAATATCCCTGCAACATATCTACACAATGGAGGAAACGATGCTTACTACTCGTTAATCTTGGCCTTAAAGATGCTCGATCCCGAGTTGAGGTTGAATGTTTATTGTAGAGATTACGACATTTGGTACGATTACGACAGTTGGTTACTGTTGGAGAAGGCCTATGAGTTCATCGACTCTGATCCTTCGAGTCACACACCGGGCAGCGATTCCGATCAAACTAGAATCGACTATGCAAAGTTGTCGTCTCAAGACAAGATATTGCATGATAAAGTCAAAAATTTGTGCTATAAGAAGTATATCTCAAAGAATTCCTCGCAAACAGAGAATTTACTATTGAGAAACAAGAACTTGATGAAACTCGAATCCTCGGGTCATTTCAATTTGTATGACCCATATCTAGCAAAGATATCTAAAGAAGAGGTTCTCTATAAGAAAGGCGGCCTGCTGGTATCGAGAAAAGATGCGCCTAACAACACCTTCTTCGGAGAATTAAATATTGGTAAGGAAAACCTCATAAAAACGATAACTGCTTTCATCAAGAGTTTTCAATAATAAGAGACCGTTAATAGACTATAGAGTATTAATCTGTACATATACACCTTTAATCAATTCTCGATGCATACTTATATATATTTAAAAGGCAAATTCTGGATTGTAATCGTCGATATCATCAGGATTGTAGCTGTCATCATCGTCATCTTTAGCAGCCTCTTCGGCAGCGGGCATCGTATACTTGGCATCATCGGCATTCGGATTTTCGACATCTACAATGGCCAACTCAAAACTAGGCTCATAGTTTTCATCATCATCATCATCATTATCGCTCACGCCATTGATAGTTTCCGCAGGTTTAGCTGCCTCAGCTTCCATAGGCGCAGCCTTAGCTTCTTCAGCTACTTCCGTTTTCTCTTCAGAATAATCATCGAATTTATGCTCGATGCTCTCTGGATCGTAGATGTCCTGTATGTCTTCTACCGCTTCTGGATCATACATTGCGTCGAGATCATCCTCTGATTCATAGTCAGGAGTGTCAACTACTTTTTCAGAAGTCAGCACCGAAGCCTGAGAAGCAGAAGAAGGAGGTGTGTCTGGCTTCTGCCGTTTATTTTGATTGAGGGTGTTGTCATTATTATTGACTGGTTGGCCATTATCTAGAACGATGCCTCTGAAATGGTCAGATACTGCATCCAATTTCATTGCTAGAGTTGTGAAGGGCACCTTGGCTAGGGCAATTAGGATGATCTTAAGGAGAAGTTTTCCATCTGAATCGTCCTTACTGTTACATAAAAGACTAATATCAAAGTCAATGGGCTTCGCGTCACTGGCAGCAGAGAAGAGATTCTTATAAGACACTGCTGGAGGAGAGGGAGCATCAGGGTTCTGTGGATCTGGAAGTCTGCGTTTCCGAGTTTTCAGGACAAATCTGTCATCAATTAAGGGAAACTTATCCTGTTCAAGATCTAAATTCAAATTTTTACGTAATCTTTCATTATGTTCGATACGAAGGATATGGTTGATACGCTTAAGGACTCGAAACGACGTTATCTCGTACGTTGTCACCAATTCCTCCCTGTTTTTAGAAACAAATGCATTCAAGTGCTTGTTTCGAAACAAGAAGTCAAAGAAGATTCTTACAGATCTATATTGGAATCGCTTATCCAATTTGAATTTTAGCTTAAAGTACTGGTTCTTCTCAGGGTCTTTTACCCAGCTGTTTACATCGGCGATGTTTCTGCCCACAAAGAAAAGCTCCTGGTCATTGGGGACTCGCGTCTCTAAATTCAACTCTAGAAGCAGGGTTATTATGTGGTTGGCCAAATGAGGTCTCTTTTGTATGAGTTTGATCAAGAGGAAAAAAATACTGGAAAATATCTGACAATTGAGTTGTTGAGTGTGAATCACCACCTTGAGCAAACCGTTCAAGAGGTCTTCAGATTCCTTGGTGATGACATCTGCATGTATGTTAGGGAAGTTTCGAGGGATCGCAGAAGTTGAGAGATTGTCAATGGTCACAGCTTTGTTTTGGGTTTTACGTCTTCGTGGATCAGATGGAGGCATTGGAGATTGAACATCGATGATGCGGAATATAAACTTAAGAGTCATTATTTTACTGGGGATGTTTTGTATGGGGCTTGATTGGGGCATGGGTATTGTTGGATAAATGCTCTTCCATTGACTAACAATAAGTCTCTTCAAATGTGAAAAATTGTCCCATAGGTCGTTGTGGTTATCGGCAGAGATAGTCCCATCAACTAAGCCTAGAACCAATAACTCATACAAATATATTGATACATAGACAAATTTAAGCTGTAGTGTGCCGTTCTGCAACAACAAGAGCTTTTCATCATATTGGTCCTGACCTGTTGTGTTATTCTTGATTAGTTCTGCAAACGTGGTTATGATTTTGTATGCAAGAGTCTTCTTGGTCAGCAAATCAAGCCTGCTGGTCTCATCAAAGAGCCCTGAAAGAAAGTCCAAACTCCATGAATACACCTTAATATTCTGATTCTTGGAAATAACTGCAAGGGCCGAATTGAACGTCTGCTCAGCATAGCCTGGAGACGAAGACATGCTTGCAACAGACAATTAGTATTTGGTAACTACTACGAAATCAATGTCGAAAGAGACACCGATGAAAAGCTTTCAAAAACGCTTCAAAAACGTCGCAAACTGCTTTCAAAAAGAAAAAGAGTGCAAGCTAACAAAATTCTGTGCTACTGTATGATTCCTATGCCTCTTAACATTGGTACTTGACTGGTGTTCCTTCTGTATCTGTCACCCTTCTGTAAACAACTGCGAAAAATTCATCCACTGTAATATATTTATATGGCATGCTCTTAAGAACCGACATTATTCAACGGGTTATGAGCACCAATGGACGAAAGGACGATCGAAAATTTCATTTAGGGAACGCAAACACAGTGATCTGGCATGAGCCGACGATGAGATGAGACATATTGACGCAGTATTTTATAGCTTGGACTAGGAGATCCGGTACAGTTTTGGAAGCATTTCGTCTTTTGGTCTTTGTTACGCTTGAAAACGATACAAAACCGCGAATTTTTTCATGCAGACAAAAACCATGTCATCATGATAGAGTATCAGGATTTGGCTTCAAACCAGGTACGTATTAGGAAACTAAGGGAAAGTGCTATGAAGTGTATTTATACTAACATATATGATATTTAGAAGAGGATCAAGCATTTAGTGTCGATTTCTGTCAGAAACATTTCGGTTTCTTGTAAAGACAACGACCAAGGCAATCGCTTGGTTGATTCATTTTTCAGTCTTGCTTGCATAGATGATAATGTTCCTTTCTATGTGAGTGAAATTGTGCGACAGACTAACAATCCAAGTTTCAATGACATCAATCTACACTCATTGAACACAATCCATGAGTTCCAGATAGGTGAGATCCTCA
The DNA here is from genome assembly GCA_030490795.1 of Saccharomycopsis sp. yHQL182. Taxonomy (NCBI): domain Eukaryota; kingdom Fungi; phylum Ascomycota; class Saccharomycetes; order Ascoideales; family Saccharomycopsidaceae; genus Saccharomycopsis; species Saccharomycopsis sp. yHQL182. The sequence continues at coordinate 269,426 of JAKVQV010000004.1, read as the reverse complement.
AACTCGGTGAGTTTCGACTTGAAGTGTTTGCAAGAAATGCAACCACAGACGATGGGTCATGGATAAATGTGGTTTCATTGAAAGTGAGGTTAGAGAATCTCATTATGGTGAGCAGCTCCTTTTTGTCGATCCCACATGTGTATCAGAAACAGTCCAATGCGATATTCTTTGGGTTGAAGGATGGTGTTTACTATGCACCTACAATTGCAGTCAAGGAGGTCAGATCCTGCCTAGAAACTATCCTAGCGGACCATAAGCAGAATAACGCTGGAGAAGAGTCGCTGAAGACTTTTCAGAGGCGTAATAACGATCAAAGAGAAGAAGATTTTGATGTCGAGACGCTAAACACAGATTCTGGTGTACCGATGCTCAGCTTCGAGGCCATAATGAAGATCAATAACTTGAAATTATGTATTATGGACATACAGAAAATAAACTATAAGCTCAGCACATCAATTGAAACAAAACTCGCTGAGATGAATCGGCACAAAGCAGCTAGTACCGAGGGAGAACCAGTTGATGAGTTCCACCAGCCACAGAAAAGCGGGGTCATACTCACGAACCAATCGCTCATACGCATGTATAAAATCAGATTGATAATGTTCATTAAGCAAATCAATATCTTGAAGAAACGAATCTTTGCGTTGACCAAAAGGATTGCTCTCAAAAGACAGTATCTCAACAACATCAAGACCTTGGTTGAGGAAGATACTCTAGGTATACCCGAGACCAAAAGCGACATGTTTAGCGAGTCGAGTCTGGTGGATATCAACCTTGATGACACTATCGATAAGATACGATTTAAGTATATTGACGAAGATGAAGATGTGGAGATAGAAGGGAATAGCAGTGACAGAGTAAGTTTTCTGTCCGACATTGAAGAGAACCATAACACATCGATTAATAATGAGAACAGTATTTCAGGAGGAGCAGGTAACCATAATAAAAGTATTAGTTTAATAGTACCAACAGACAATAATACTCACTTAAAGAGCAAGAAGAAGAGAGAAGTGTCTTTTTATTTCGAGAAAGGATTTCAGAATGCAGATCAGTACAACTCTATATTGTTGGGAATAGATGCAAAGATAAACGACTTGAAGCATGAGTATGGTGAAAACTTGAATAAGCTCACTAAAATGAACTTTAAAATCGCGTTAGAATTATCCAAGACTTTCAAAATCTTGCTGGATATTTTCAGCATCGTTCCTGACTATGACAATCCAATTGAGTTCACGATCTTGCAATTAAAATTATCAAAGCTTTCGCAATTCATCAAGTATCCTAGCTACAGACTCCATAGACGGTCTCATTCAAGAGGTCATAGAAACAATGACTCGTCTTCCAATTCTATCTACAGTGCGGGATCAGGGCCGATTATCACCCCAAATGACGGTAGAACCGATGCCCGAAGCATTGTTTCCGAGGCCAGTTTGAATTCAGGTAACTCAAATTTGCTTTCATACTTTTCGTTCGGGTTGGGTACTAATAACAGTAAAAACGACAAAGAAATCGGCTTGGAGGCGATCGATGCCGCAGAAATAGAGATAGATGCCGCGCTAAGTTATGTTTCCCATTTGATACATCTCACGTCTTTGTATCTTTCAATTCCATTGAAGTACCCTATTCTATGGTTTGGAAGTTATTCATGTATCTGTGACTATGTTAGTGATATCCGGGAAACTTCGGGCAAGGTATTTCCTCTCTACTTGAAGAACAGCGTGGTGCTTCGGTTTGAGTACGGTCTTTCGTTACTCAATAAGGATATTGAGCAGCTTTTGGAGTCGCAGCAGTTATCCATGCCCGATCCTAAAAACATTTTAGGGAACATTAAAACCCTTGTGTTGTTTTTGGCGTCAAAGGATTTGATTCTCAATCAAGAGAGTGAATGATTATTATAGATATATATTATAATAGAGGTATATATGAACTATTTTGTAGGATTGTATATTGTGAATGTAGGACCACTTTTCGCTGAATATGACGTTGAAGCGCCTGGGGCATTTTTATCAGTTGGAGCTAGAACATTACATGATTCAGATTCAGATTCAGATTCAGATTCATATTCGTCATCGGCGATTCCACTCTCTGCTCCGCTATCTAATAGCTGATCCAAATCACATGAGTCAGTAGCTAGAGCACTGGCTGGAACACTGGCTGAAGCATTGGCAGAATAGGCTACATTATCATCTGAATGACATGTTGAATCACTATCTAATTCATCTTCTGAGTTGCCCTCTAAGTGATATTTCGAATCACTCTCCAATATATAGGTGGAATTACACTTTAATGTATCGTCGGAATCACTCGCAGAGTCACTGTTTGATACAGGCTGTTCTAAAATCTTTGCATGGAGTTCGGCGAGTCCTTCGAGTCCTATGAGTCTAATTGTAGTATGTATCTGGTCGGTGGCTTTGCATACCTTTTTCTTTCTTTCCAATCCGGCGTAATCTTCCCTATCAGGTTTACCTGATTCCATCAATGACAAATTGTCAAAAACGATCAAAAACGATAAGAAGTGACGGAAAAGATTATTCTTTTGTCAAATTATCGTTATCGATGTTAATAGTAAAGGTGTCATATTGTCACAAGTATTATAATGAAAGAGAGAGGGAGATGGTTTACGAGTGTCTTAGTGTTATGTACTCAACTCCCTCTGTGCTACAGTGAAGAGCACAATGGGCCATATTGAGAAAATTGGTATATCATGCATGAGCCGGTGGGACGGTACTGGGGTTGGTCATTAGTGCCGTGGACAGTATTACAATACACTGATGGCTATAGCTATCAATATGTGTCTATATCAATTGTACTATTTATGCCTGACCGATTTGACTCAGCCATACAACGGCTGCTACTTGTGTGGGGATATCAGATTTATGATCGCTGCTGAATTTATAGCTATATTACATACACTGCCAACTGCACCATAGTTCACTGCACGTAATCCTACGCTACTAGAAATCATACCATACTTAAACTAAACTGTATAATAATTGCCCGTAGGCACCATTGGCCCCTCAATTGTGTATACATTTGCCAAAAAGATACTCCACAAATTAGCATGGGAAAACGGTACCATATTGGCCACCTTAAAATCACCATCCAGTGTTTCCGGATACCAACAGCTTGGGTGATGCTCCTACATTCTGTTCCCAGTCTCGTCTACGTCCTGCTTCTACAGTCTAACCCATAGATACCGGACTCCTACATCCTACATTCCACCCATTTCCCCCAACTCCAGTATCTGCCACCAAGAGACTCCCGATACCTCTCCTGGGTGGCTCCTCCGCCGAAGTCTTTTCCACGTGAGCCCCCGAATCCCAATTAAAATGCAAATTTTTTCAGGCAACCAAAATTGATGGAAAAGTCATCCTCTCTTTTTAGCCCTCAAAATTTTCTTTTGATCCTGCAATGGTTCACAAACTGGCTGATCTACATACAACACAACACAACGACCTGGACATCTGAATAGCTGGTTGGTTTCCTGTCTTTAGTATTTGCGAGAGGCCGCGTTTTCCTGTATTTATTTCTCTCTGCATTTCTTATTCCTATAAATATTGCTCTCTCCTATACATATTTTTTTCCTTCATATATATATCACCGTTCTCTTGTCACATATATTTCCCCAAACCATCCATATCAAACACTGAATCTCATCTACTACCGTATCACCAACATCCACCGTCTCTCAAAATGTCCTCAGTCGAAGATACCTCCAGAATCGCCTCCAATCCCTGGGACCGTACGGCAACCAGTGCCACTGCGACCTCGGCAAATCATGCCCGCATCGGGTTTGCCTCTGCTACCAATCAGTATCGTTCTGTGTTTGACAACGACACAAGTAGTATCTCGTCCAGCTTCAGCGGTGCAAGTAACCCAAACCTCGGCACCGTGGGGTCCAACCGTTTTCTAGGCAACGACAATATGTCTGATGGCGGAGAAAGCGATATCTTTGGCACGTGGCGCAAACCTGGCGCATTATCTGCGATTTCCACGCCTCTTGCGGGGCTTGGCCAGGGTGGCTCCCGTCTCCAGGCCAATTTGTTTGGCGCAGCCTCTATCAGCGGAGGCCTTGCAACCAACATAGGCAATAGTAGCGTAGCCACAACCAGTAACTTTTTGGATAAATTTGGTTCGATTGCCGATGCCACACGTGAGGTGGAAACCTCTAGTTTTGCACGTCTTTCGTTGGCCAGTAAACGTAACAGTTTTTCTACGGGAAAACCAAGCTTTTTAGGCGACGATTCCGCACGGTTGTCGCCTTCGCTTGGATCGCCAACCTCGATCCACGAAACCTTGCACTCCACGACCTCCAGAGTCACGCTTTCCGAGCGTATCGACACCCTTTATAAGGCCTCTTTGAGCAACACACAGCCAGGAAACGTTGCTTCGCAATCGGGGTCCGCTTCAGGCTTGAATTCCGAGTCTAGTTCCGTCAATGTGTCGCTTAATGAGGGTTCTGGGCTGTCTACCTCGGTTATTACCACGGCAGCTTCAGCTTCAGCAGCAGCAGCAGCAGCAGCAACAGGCACAGTTGTTGCTAATGGCACCGCAAACACTAACACCACAACCAATGCTTCAAACCCCCATGCGGCCTGGAACCCTGCTAGCGCGGCCTCGTTCACGCCTATGTTCAACAGCTTTGGCCCATTTAATTACCCAATGAGTCCACAGTATCCTCCTATGCCAATGATGAACCCTAGCCAGGGAATTCCTGGGTTTATGCCAGCCCCAATGCCACCCCAACAACTGGGCCTGCCTCTGGCTGCTAAAGGGACCGAAACTGATGGAGAGGCCGCCGCCAATGGTGACAGTTCAGCGACTCTTCCTAACATGCCTAATGGCCCTAAAAATGGGTTTTTCATTCCAGGTCCGCCACCTCTGGGTGCTAATGGGCCTGGAATGGTGCCTATGATGTTCCCAGGGTTCAATCCGTACATGTATTCGCAACCGCCACCACAATTTGACCCCCAAAATATGGGTCCTCCGCCTAGCGAACAGCCACCTTCTCCCTCTATACAGGCCCAGAACCAGGCTCCTAACCAGGCCCAAAAAGGCGGACCTCCTTCTCCTGGTCGTGGCAAGAACGGAAAGCATTTCCGCAACGGAAAGTCTCCTTCAAAAAGAGATTCCGGCCGTTCTTCGCCTCCACACGGCCAGTCCGCGAACGGAAAGCCATTCCGCAAGGAAAAGAGCGACTCTCCGCGCCATAAACTGCATATTTACAGAAGTCCCTTGTTGGAGCAGTTCAGAAACGACAAGTCTTCGCGCAAATACACGTTGACAGACATCTTTGAACATGCGGTGGAGTTCTCTAAAGACCAACACGGGTCGAGATTCATCCAGCAGGAGATCGAGTTTGCTAAACAAGAGGAAAAGGAGGTCTTTTTCAATCTGATAAGAGATGTTGCCTATGACTTAATGACAGATGTATTTGGGAACTATGTGATCCAGAAGTTCTTTGAGTTTGGAACACTGGTTCAAAAGGATATTCTTGTTGACAGTATGAAGGGTAAAGTCTACGATCTTTCGCTACAGATGTACGGTTGTCGTGTTGTGCAAAGAGCTATTGAGCACATTACTGTAGAGCAAAGACTTGCTATTATCACCGAGTTGAAGGACCACATGATGGAGTGTGTGAAGGATCAGAATGCCAATCATGTAGTTCAGAAGTCTATAGAAACCATTCCTTATGATCAGATCAAGTTCATTCTTGCCAGTATCAGAGTACATACTTATCACTTATCTACGAATCCTTATGGCTGCAGAGTCGTTCAAAGATTATTGGAATTTGGTGACAAGGAAGCACTGGATACTATTATTAACGAGCTTGATAGATATTTCTTCTATCTTATTCGCGATCAGTTCGGGAACTACGTTATACAGCACATTCTCGAGAACGGAAACGAAGAGGAACGAGAAATGATCCGTTCTCTTGTTAAAGAACACATTGTGTCATTCTCTAAGCACAAGTTCGCTTCTAATGTTGTTGAAAAGACAATTACTTTTAACACCGACGAGGGCCGTGATCAGATATTGGCTGCGGTTCTCGAGGGAAACCTTAACGAGGATCCTAATCAGCCTGTAGATGACCAGTCGCCATTGGCACTCATGATGAAAGATCAGTATGCTAACTACGTTGTTCAGAAATTTATCGAGGTGTCACGGGGTTCATACAAACGGATCCTCATCAAGAAGATCAAGCAGTATCTCAAACATATCTCGGCGACTGTGTTTGGAAAGCACTTAGCTTCCATTGAGAAGTTGATTGCGTTATCTGAAACTGCTTCCAAAGAACTCGGAGATGAGTGAAACATTAAGTATCCTGAAATCCTTAAATATCCTGAAAAATATCTTGAAAATACAAATGTCTCTTATAAATATGTCTCACAATTATGTACTTAAATATCAGTAACATTGATCATCTTTACTAAAGAACGAGCTGTATTATGGTAATGTTGTGTTATAGAATAATCGTAATTAATTACTTATCAGTTGACTAAGCTAAGTAAGCTAAGTGTAGCCTGGAAAGTCAAAGTTGGATGCGGTGTTATTATTACTACCATATGTCTGCCCGTCGTCGTTTCCACTGCCATTATTGTTATTCTGTTCTTTATCTCTCATCTTGCGAACAGTCTTTTTGATTCTCACAATGTTTTTGTAGCGATTCACCCAATTCGAGCCCACGTCCGGAGTCCACCAATCGCTGGCGAATTGCGACGCGATTAAAGACAAGCTTCTAATATAAACAGGTAAACTATGACTAGGAATTGTGATTGGTTCGTGGCAGGAAAATACCTCGGGAATTCCACGAGCAAAGTATGCTTGAACGTTATAGAAGACGGTCTCTTGCTCACTAATACCGGCAGCAGTAGTACCAGCAACAGAATCCTCTGCCGATCCTTCGTTCGGGAACTGATTGCTGATTTGAAGCAACTCGGTCTCATCAAGACCTTGATACTGACTGACATCTAGGGGGTCGCACTGTGCAACGGGACTAATCACAATATTAATGAACGAAAAGTATGTCTTGATAGTGTTAAAATCAAATGCTAATCCCGACTCATCAAAGAAGATATTCACATAATCATTTCCAACGTGTTTCTTTTGCACATCTTCCTTCTCATTACCGTTGGTGATTTCAGGCATCAAAGTCGACGTATGGAAAGTTAACTGGGAAGTTTGAATGTCCCAACAATAACCATATTCACCATCCTCATCATTTTTTGTATCCATTCCAGCATTAAAGTATATGTCACAGTCCTTCCATCTCACTAACGTACCCATTTGCTTCAAGAACTTTTCATATTCGGGCGATCCGGATGTGTTGGACAAAATCTCTCTCTCACCTGTTTGTCCTGGTCCAATGTATATAAGTCCTGCCTTGTAGAACTCAATTAGAGGCATATTGTCAAACTCATGTATATAACTATTAAAACTATCAGTATCAGGAATCAACATCGGCACTTCACCCTCAACATCATCAACAAATCGATGACTAAGAAGCTGAAGAAATAAGAACCCGGCATCAAATAGCTCGGTACTACCACCACCACCACTACTACTGTTATTATTATTATTATTACCATTATTATGGTCAACAATACTGCCACTATTTTCCGTTGCCATCATTGCCTGATGAGGATTAAGCTCAAACTTAGTGGTTCCAGTTGGTCGTCTCACAGTGACTACAGACTTACCTGAAAACTTATTGGTTATAACAGTCACAATACTGGTACCATACACCCATCTTTGAAGCGATACCGACTTATCAGCCTTGTCAATCTTCTCCTTAATCAATTTAAATCCAAGATTCAAGTTGCTGAACACGAATCGATTAACAAAATCGTATAGCACTGCATATTCAGGCTCGCTGAATTTGTTGTTGTCTCCAACCTTTGTCAACAAGTTGTCGATAATATATTGAGACATTATTTTTCTGAGCGAGAATTTCATCTTGAGGAACCAACTGATCATAACACTGAATGCTAGAGTCCGCAAGTATCTGGCAAGCTTACTATCTTCAGTGTTGTTGCTGCTGCTACTGGTTCGCACAGATTTGTCTTGATTGAAAGTATCAAAGAAGTTGAGCGAGATTCCAAACACAATATCATAATCAACTTTACTGAAAAAAGCAGTGATGTTTTCCCAATATGAGAGATGGAGCAAAAACTCCAAGAGTCTCAGATTGATAATCACAGAATTCGATGATGACATATGGATTTGGAACTTCTCAAGGATACCTTGGATGTATTTTCGCGTGAGCTTAGGGATCACACAGCAACAAGAAGTGAGCGCATTAAAAGCAGTCATAGCAGTCTTATCAAACGTATCAAATGCTACTGACACTATATTAAGGATTTGATGCACATCTTTCTCGTCAAAGTGCTGCGAATAAATAACAAAGGTTCCTAAAAGATCCAAGATACAGTTCTGAAGATCAAATCTTTCATCTCTACTGATACTACGTTCGCCGATTCTCTTGAGATAGAAGAGATTGAGCGTCGTCTTATTCAAAGATCTAAGCACCAGTTCAGAGAAACTGAATAATGGTGTGTTTGAGAGTTGTAACAGCAATCTCTTCATCAACAATACCAAAATCGGGAAACTATGCCTTTTAGCATTGATTAACGACTGTAATAATTGGTTGAAATAGAGATCAACATCAAAGGCGTCACCTTCTTTCTGATTCATAGAGATCTTGACTCTCTTCGAAACTGTTCTGAACAAACTACTACTGACATGAGGAGTCATATTATCTTTTGCAGCCAAAAGAGCTTGGAAGTCAGTAATATAGTCCTTATGCGTATCGTCAGACCTTTTGACATCGATGAAGTCATCAAAATACACATATTTGCTGGTATTGGCTCTAATTCGCGAGAAGAAATCAAGTAATGTTTCATGAACTTTGAGGAAACTGCTTGCCTTTGACTGTTCATTTTCATCATTACTGGCTGATCCTAAGCAAAATCTCTCGTATTGAGGTGCCGCACTTACCCATTCAAATATTCTGAGCAATGTTGTATAAGTGAATTGGGCTCGGGCAGTCAGTTCAGAATCGCCATAAGAAACGGTAGATTCAATACAGATTAACGAGAGAGTTTTACAAACCTTCTCTAAAATCAATAATGATGCAGCTGATTGGGGAGGAGGTACACCACCAATCAGAGAATGATCCAATTTATTCTCAGCAACAAAAGATGGAAGAAGATGTTCAATCAATTTTTGAAAGTCGGATTGCGTGAGCTTTGAGGATAATTTCCAGAGATATTCTAGCAAAAGCAGCTTTCCATCAGCAGAAATACCGTTGCTCCAAAGAAACGACCGCGAATCGCTTGAAAGTCCAAACAAAAAGGAAATAAGAGTCCATATTGTATTATTGTTTGCATCGTGTTCGGAAAGAACTATCACATTTTCTAACATAGCTCCAATAGAGCTGAAGAGATAGTTCTGCACATCCTCGGTAATGTTTTTGAGTCTACCGTAATTGTCCGATAACACAGCTTCGTAAAGACTATCAAACTTTTCAAACCAAGACTCCTCTGTTAATGGAGAGAACATATGCTTGGAGAAGTAATCATCAATGATTAATCGCCAGTTTTCAGCAGTTAGAATGCCCTGTTTCTTGATCAAGAACTTCATTATATCATCGCCTTTGAATTTATAGCGATATGTGGGCGACTTATTGTACCTCTGAATATCGTCGATGAGCTTATGGAAGTCTGCGAGATTCGTCTCCGCAAGAACCTTACGGTGTTTGACAATGCTTTCTTCGTCGGCGTCATCATCGTCATTAGCTATGGTATTATGGTTGTGGCCATTGTGAGTAACCGAATCCGATCTCGTGCGTACAGAAGGGGAACGCAGTAACAAAGAGCCACGTGCCATTGAATTTCTACCCGACAAAAGAGAAGCATGTAAAGTACTAGATTCACCATCATTATAAAGACTATCACTCATGATATCAAGAACGTCCAATAAACTATGGTTTTCGTAGAAGTAAAGATGATTATAAAAGAAATTATATCCATCATCAACACCGTCATTGTCATCAGATTGATGATGCACATGCGATTCCTGTTTAGAGTAATACAACAAATCAGGACTAATAGATTCAAACGTCACATCATTCTTGAATAGTAAAAGAAATAGCTGCAATGCAGCATGATTGATCATTTGAACATCGGTGTCTGTGATCTTTTTGGTGGCAGGATCCAATAAGACAGATGTTTCAGCATTGGTGGTCTTTGAAGGTAAACTATCGGCCAATGAACTGTATATAGTCTGGCTCTCATTGGTGCTTTGTCGAGAAGACTCCACCAAAACACTGTTAGAATTAAAGGTGTTTTTATAGAGTCGAAGTTCTATCATTTTATGGATCCTAATGTAGATCAGATTGCAAATAATCTGAAATTTAGAAGATGCAGAGTTGAAAACAAAGTTGTTATAATTACCAAAGAAATTCTGAAGTATACAGTCCTTTGTGTAGCACGTGAGAAGAGTTAGCCCACCGAAGTAAACCCTGGCTCCGAATTCCGAATTGTCTATAGCATCAAGTCGCACAGATTTCAGATTGCCTTTGTCCAAAACTAAACGAGGAAATAAGCTATTGAAGGTGGAGATGTTTGATTTTGGGATAACTGGGGCTTTTTCGTAAGTTATACTTTGCTGGTGGGTATCATTTGATGCTTTTGTCTCGGGAACAACAGTTACAGATTTTAAGAGCTCATCCGCATAAGATATTCCATGAGATTCTCCCACGTCGAAGGCACTGCCAAACGTTTGGAACATACCAGGTTCATCCTTATTTCCGAGCATATTAGTGAAATCTGTTTCACTAATGAGATAACATAGATCCTTGAAAGTAATGTCCTGTTTACAGTCAAAGAGAAGCGTGAAGATGCTGAGCGTCATGTCCTCAAACCGACGGTCCAGATGGTAGAAACAGAGCAATGACAACACCTTACTGAAGACATTCTGTGGAATGTACGCATGTCGGAGACAAGTGTCAATGAATCTGAATATCGATAATATAAGAGGCTCAATATCGTTATTGTTTCTGACTCGAAGAGATATAATGAAGAGAGAGTCTAAAATAGACGTGAACGAGCCGATATCAAACACAGATGTGTGGGTGTCTCTTACAAGTTGCCCTATTTTTTTTATAAACCGTGAAAGAATAGCAAATCCGTTAGTCGATTTGAGTAACGAGTCGCTGTCAAGGATACTGATAATGAACTCAAGAAGACTTTTCTCACACATCTCTAACGTTATTGGCAGTGTGGATCCAGTGGAAAAGATGCTCTCAGTTTCATTATATGCCGACTGTGCTGAGCTGGGAACAGACAACGAACCCTTACGGGTTGGCGACGTAGCGTCCATAACAGTATCAAAAATTGGAGCATTCTTAAACTGCGCAATCATCTTACTGGAGAGCAACAAATAGAATGAGTTGAGAAAGACGTCTATATCATCGTCAATGTCTTCCTTTCCCCTTCTGCAAAAGTAGAGTATCTCACAATAGTAACGAAACGATATGCTTAACTGTGACAAATCATCAAACTGAATACAGGTGAACAACAAGTCAATAGCAGCCTTACGGAGATTGTTAGCTCTGTAGAATTTGTCAGGGTTATTCCTGAGTCTGATTAAAACTCCACGAACGGCTATCCATGTTTCTAGTATCGAGGAAATTGACCGCGATTTAATGTAATTTTTGAGTTCCAAAAGTATCTCAAGTCTTCGGCTATTGCTACAGGTCTCTAATTCTTTGGTGAGTTCCTGTTGGTTGACACCGCCACCAACAACAGTAGGACTAACATGAGGATGAGACGGCTTGTCTTTTGTCTTGAGGTAGTTCGAGAACAACGATATGAGGTTGTACGGCGGAGTAGGATTGGGCTTGTTCTTCGAGGACATGGCTATGGTTGTGTGCTTGGCTATATTTTCATCTGAAATATTTCTTTGAAACCACAGGCCTTTATATTCAGCAACTAATAAATAGTGTTAAAATTGTTTTAGGGCTGAAGCTTGAATGGTGTTGACATGTCAATCGTCACAATATTGGCTGCTATAATCTGGAAGTATGAAAATATTTTGTCAGCCTAACAGAGGTATCTTGCATTTGTCAAAAAGAGAAATTAATGGCTGTATTTAATATAGTAATCAGAAAACTAAGGACGGGAGCGTGATATGTCGACGATTGAGAATCTCGACTGATGAAATTCAGTGTGTTTTTATTCGAATTAGTACCTGTTAATGAGTGCCATATGAAGTTATATAACAGGCTGCGAACGGATTTTGAATTCATAATTTGCATCATTTTTATTTTATTTTTTTTCTCTCTTTTTCTATGTGTTGGGGTGCCATCAGCAGCACAATAAAGAGTTTTTTCTCCTCCTTTAAAGATGGCTTGAAAAGGCACGTATTTACATATCTAAGGTAAATCAATATGATGGGTGTATAGACTCGTTTATGGTAACATCAACCAAATAGTACCGCTTGTAGCTGGCCCTCAAATGGTAAGAATTCATCCAATTAAAGCTGTCATTGGAGCAACTCATCGCACCGCCGACTTAAAATATTTCGTGCACATAAACCACTATAAACACGCCGACATCAACTGCTACAGTTGCTGCTGGGAAGATCGGCGACGATCGACGTCGATCACCGAGAAAACGCGACCTGGAAACGCGGAGTTCCCTTTAGCAGCCGATAGGGTTAGACACTGTATAATTTAATCGACTACAGCGATGCGTTTCAGGAAATTAGGGTGCGCACCGTAAGTAATCACTTGAGTTATCCAGAGCTAGAAAAAAGATAATCACGTGACTATGCAATTTTCAGCAGATGAGCGGAGTTATAATTTGGTAGCAATGTTTCTCTTGCAACGTCTATTACTAATACAACAGTAGCTCAAGAACATTAGAAGATGGTTTTTATGGTTCCATAATTTGCACACAGACTCTTATTTCGATGCTTGTCGGATGCTTCCTCGGATAAAGAATTTCAGTGAGTGGAACCCGTTTTTTTTTGAAAACCATATTTGTCAGCCTTATTATGATGCATCTCTTTAGATCACGAATCAACCACATACTTAAGAACATGGTCTCTCTGTAATGATGCTTGAGGATCATGAACTCAAATTTCAAAGACTCGTCAGTCTTTATCCGGAATATGATCAGTCTAGTTTGTTGGAGATTTTCAAGTCCTGCGGCTGTTCCATAAAGGAAGTCGAAATAGTACTAGCAGAGAATGAAATTGACCCACGGGAGAAGTATCGTCGCAATAAGTTGAAGAAGACAGAAGCTAAGAATATTGAGGCTGAGGCTGTTTCCACGAGGAGTAGTTTGAGAGATATCTCACTGATAGAAGATGTACCCGAGCCACAATTTCAAAGATCAATTTTCACTTTTATCAGTAAAAACCAAAGTCAGACTGACGAACAACTGAAATCAAATGGTGATGTCGAGCAAGTGTCTTCATTTGGGATTGCTATTCCAAGGAGCATTATAGCTCCTAAAAGGAAGATGGATGTTGCTCCATATATTTCCGCATCAAGTACTAGAAGTAATGAGACCAAGAGAAAGAGACCATCAAGAACAATATCTGTAAACCACGAAGATCTCTCGTTGTATTTCGGTGATTATATAACGATTCATACAAAGATATTCTCGGACGAAACTGCTGAAAGGCTATTAGACTATTTCTTGAATACTGATAACATAAAGTACGAGCAAATGCAGTTTTATATTTTTGACACAAAGGCTACAACAGATCATAAGCTGGCATTATTTAGTTCTAATAAAAAGATAGTGACAAAGAATCGCAACAGGAACAGCATCGACGTTTCTGAAGTGAAACAAGAGAGCGTTAGCGAAGAAATGACTAAAGCTAGTTCGACAGCCACAATATTCTACGATGGACGTACACAGGCAGTTCATCCCTATACGAATGTCTTGCAGGAAGCAAGCGAGGCAATCAGTAATCACGTGAATAAGATCATCTCCGCCAGAGGACCATCAAGCAATAATATTGACGTGAATCTGCCATGGGTGGCCAATTATTGTGTAATAAATCTATATGAAACCAAGGATCAGATAACTGGATGGCATTCGGACCGATTGACCTACATGGGGCCCAAATGTATAATTGCGTCAGTCTCTCTTGGCGCAACAAGAGCGTTTTGTATCCGAGATTACAATGTAGCAGATCGTAAACCCAACAGGACGGAAGATACTGTGGATAAAGAAGAAGACCATTCAAATACAGGTGAAAGGCTTACCTATAATATTGCGTTACCACATAACTCTGTATTGGTAATGCACGGAGGATTTCAGGAAAAGTATCAACACTGCATCAAGAGTAACAGAGTCGATCTCCATAATTACAGGCCTCACCCACGTCTGGGCCAGGCTCGAGTCAATTTGACATTTAGATACTACAAAATTACTTCAGAAGACGTGCCAAAGTGTGACAAATGCGACTATCCCATGATATTGAGACCCGTAGTAAGCTCCAGAAACGGAAATAAAGGCAGATATTTCTGGATATGTTCAAGGAGTCGACAGGGACAAAGCTGTGACTTCTTCAAGTGGCTTGATGATGATGATCCTTATAATTACACAGGAGATATTCGTCAATAAATTTTCGTTTCATTCGTTATCGTTATTTAGGTTAGCTAGTTATATACAGATAGCTAGGCAATGCAAAACATATATGCCTTTTTTAGAGAGGAATAATCGTCATAAAATCATTAGTTAATAAATTCGTAGTCAATATCATTAAATTTCTTGTAGGAGTCGTTAGTTGCCTTGATTTGCTTATGCAATTCGCTATTGAAATTGGTGTAGCGTTTTGGCTCGAAATCAGTATTTCCGGTGTATTCAGCGTTCATGTTCTTAAACTCTTTGATCTCCTTCTTGATAGAATTTAGCTTCGAGTAGTAGTCATGGTAGTTTTTCCAATACTCCGTGGAGTTCAAACCAGAATCCATAGCATCAATTCCATCTAAACTTTCAGCGTCGCCAGCAACAACCTTTTCAAGAGAGATAACTTCCTCCTCTCCATGCGAGGAAATATTTGATAATTGTTTAGTTAAAGTGGAGATTTTTTGAAGCTTCTCTTCAATCTCGTCAACTTTAACTTCATTAGCGGAGCTCATCTGGAAATATTTGTGTATTTTGTGGTAAAATAAAAAGTAGTGTTTTAATAGTGTGATTTGGTAATGAATACTGTTTATGAATGCAATTAAGAACACGAGGAGAGAGAGAGAGAGAGAGAGAGAGCAACAGATGTAGGAAATCCACCAGTATTTATACCTTCCGAGAAGAATCGGAGAGATAAGTATCGTTTACTGATGCGATGACTATCATTATACTGGAATATACATTTAGGAAATGTCTGGCTACCCCAGATTATAGAATGACAATTTTTCCTTAGGCGGGTTGAGGCTGCTTCGGGGAGACAAAAGATCTAAAGCAGCCGAAAAAATCCGTCGGGTTTTCAGCAGGCTGCTCTTTTTTTATAATGATATGCAGTTAGGCTTCATATTCTCTTTGGAAATTAGTGTTTACTCCAGAAAATCCTCATCAGTGACAGATTTTGTCTTTGTTTAGCCATGATCTGCTGGAATTCGGGTCGGCTAAGATAAGATGAGGAGTGGTAAACAAGAGTCATTCCAGGGGTGATATTTGAAAAACTCCCTGATTAGGGAGTCGTGACGAAATTTTAGCCTCAAAGAGTATGTGCCATTATGGCGTGAGTCCAATGTTAGTCATACACACAAATCGAAGAGGTTATCGTCATTCTCGTTAATGTCAGTTCCGCCACAATACAATTCCCTAGCTTGGGATTCAATCAATGTTTTAAAGCATACCGGCAATTCTTCAATGTGTAGTTTCTTTCTTTCAGAGGATCCTGATTGCAGACTGAACACGTAGCTGTAGGGGGGAACCACGGTGTTATCCGGTATAGTTGTTCCTTTTTTAATCACCACACAATTATAGATTACTACGCCATTACCTATATTACACCCACTTTCCATCTTGACCCTGCTCCCTATGCTCTTGCTTTTTACCAAAGTGCTGTCTCCGATTATGACAAAAGACCCTATTTTCAGCGGTTCATGAACCTTTCTTATCTTTTTCGCTCCATCATTACTGGCAAGCTTTTGATACCCAACCACTGGTGGAATGATCTCACAGCCTCTGCCTAAATACGTGTATTTTCCAACATTGATACTCCCCTCTTCGTCTTCCCCCTCATCATCGTCGTCATCGTTTCGTTCTATTAGTTGTACATCGCCATGAAGTCTGCAGTTTTCATTCACAATACTGTTGCCTAGAAGTAGGATATTAGCAGCACCAGAGATCTTGCTCTTTTTGGAGATCCGATTTCCCGACGAGGTTTCCACCCAGTCCATGTTTATATGTTATTGTAGTTGTTCTATGTGTGCCTTATTTTTCTTAGAGCAATTCTTCTCTGTTACTTTAAGCAGCTAGTTGTATCACCTATTGCCTGTTGTCTATTTTCACAGATCTTTTCCATCTGTGGCTAATGTGGCTAATGTGGCGAGTGTGGCGAGTGACTAAAATCCGCCCGCCGTTCTGGATTTTTCAATCCGGTCGCAACTCCATGGAATTTGCGCAAAAACTACGGAGTTACCTGCTGTATTTTCGGTGGAGGCAGTTTCGGTCCCCACATTTCGCGTACCAGCCAGGCTTTAAATAGATTTTTCCGTTCGCCTAACGGAGCACTGCTTTTCTCCGCCAGCTAGCATTACATTAAGAGCGGCTTTAATTGGAAAACTGCTGGTGTCTTTGATTTCGTTGACACGTCCACGTGGAAAAACAAACGAGAGGACAAAAAACACATCCCTTTGAAAAATATTATATATAACGTGTTATGTACCTCCGTATTCTTCGGTGTACCTCCATATTCTACAGTAAACCACAAATATTGTGTTATTTGAGTGCAAGAACATCCAATCTTCTTTATATATCCCTATTTATTTGCCTTATTTTCATAACAATATGTCCAGTGACAAATTATTCAGACTTCAATGTGGTATGTATATTTGTTCAAGTCATATTAGATAGACAAGTCAGCCGTACTAACGATATCAATAAAGGTTACCAAAACTACGCCTGGGGTAAAATCGGAAACCATTCGTCGGTGGCTCAGTTTGCTGCTAGTTCAGACCCTTCTATTAAAATCGACAATGACAAACCATATGCTGAACTCTGGATGGGAACTCATCCTACAAAACCATCTATCAACTTGAATAATGGGAAAACCCTTAGAGATCTTGTCACTGCAAGTCCAAAGGAGTTTCTTGGTGAGCCAGTGATCAAAAAGTTTGGTGCTGACAACGAATTGCCATTCCTTTTCAAGGTCCTTAGTATTGAGAAGGTTCTTAGTATTCAGGCACATCCTGATAAGAAACTTGCTAAACAATTACATGATAATGACCCAAAGAATTATCCTGATGACAATCACAAGCCTGAAATGGCCATTGCTGTGACTGCTTTCGATGGGTTCTGTGGATTCAAGCCATTAGAGGATATTGCTCAGCATTTGAAACAAATACCTGAATTTGTCAATGTTGTTGGTGCAGAAACCGCTGAGAAATTCATTAAAGGCATCAAAGTTCCGGTAACCGATGACAGTGATGACGTGTCAAACAAGTCTCTTTTAAGAGATGTTTTCAGCAAAGTCATGCACAGTTCAGATGAAACCATTAAGACAGAGACCAAAAAGTTAGTGACCAGAGCAGAACAAAACCCTGAATCTATTGGTGTTGAGCTCAGCAAATTGATTTTAAGTCTTAACAAACAGTTCCCTTACGATATTGGTCTTATTTGTGGGTGTCTTATGCTTAACTACTGTAAATTACAACCAGGAGAGGCTATTTTCCTCAAAGCCAAAGACCCACATGCTTATATCTCTGGAGATATCATCGAATGTATGGCCGCTAGTGACAATGTTGTCCGTGCAGGATTCACACCAAAATTTAAAGACGTCGAGAACTTGGTGAGTATGTTGACATACTCCTACGATCCCGTTGCCAAACAAAAAATGGCTCCTTTGAAGTTTGATAGAGCTCATGGGGATGGTAAATCGGTTCTCTATAACCCTCCAATCGAGGAATTCGCCGTGTTACAAACTGTTTTGGACACCAAAGGCCAGGTTAGACTGTTCGATGAATTCGAAGGTCCTAGTATATTGATTGTTACTGATGGTAAAGGTACTATTAAATCAGCCGATGGTAAAGTCGTCTTGAAAGCTCAAGCAGGGTTTGTGTATTTCATTGCCCCTGACCTCAAGGTTGATTTGGTCTCGGAAAGCGATGAGAAATTCATCACTTACCGTGCTTTTGTAGAAGATGAGGCTTAATCGTCTATCTATCTATTATTATTACATTTTTATATAACAACCTTAATATCCTTCCTAATAAACCATTCAATTTCTACTAATACAGCATTTCACACCTGAAGTATGCTCTTTGATAAGCATATTTAAACACATAATTAATTTATCTATCTATAATATAAAGAATGAACACTCTAAGATAGTGACTTGCATAATCTCACGGGGTTAATTTGTGTGCTGAGTAGCTTATCTAACAAATGAGCTACTGTGGTATGCTTGGGCTACATTATGGTAGTTCATCGGAACTATTAGCACCAAAATGACTCCGCTGAAAATTCACCGCTGGAATCACTGGCTTCAGATAGTGTCTAGATAGTGCTATAGATAGATAGGTCTAGTCCCCAGATCAACCTCCACATAAAATGCTTATAGATAGCGATATCGGCATTTCAAAGGGAAAAAGAAGGAAAAAGCCGATAAAATATCACACCAGATAATATTTCACGGAGATATTACTTTGCAGCAAAGTACTATGTTATGTTGTGGGGGATATCTCTAACATGGACATACGGATCCGAAATTCCTCGAGAAATGGACTAGTTCAACCGATGAATATTCATTGTACATAGAAATACAACAAGGAACATATGCTGGAATCAAGAAAAAGCCATCGGTAAAAGATCTAATTTAGTCTGTAGAAGGTCTGTAGAAGATCAATAGGGATGCGATGTGAGTAGTGTAGTGTTAATACCTCAACTGCGTGTCATATAACCACAAAATAGTCTGCCGATGAGGCAGATAGGATCATAAATGAGGTTCAGAGCTAACTAACTAAGGCCTAATCTATGTACACATCAATTCATCTCAATTGGACTCGATGCTATACCAGCAATAAAAAAAAAAAAATTCGCTGAGCGGGATTCCATTTCCGCCCACGTTTGGCCTATATTCTTGGGATGCCATGCCCGCAAAGCATGCCTGGTGAGCTTGAATTTTTTCTTGGTACGGGTTGCTAGCAACGAATGTTGGATGATACACAGAGAGTTGTTGCTCGTTTACACAATATTTTATCATATACTGTTTCTTTGAGTTATGATTTTCCCCTCTGTTTTTGTAGAATATAAATATCTTACTGTATCTTCTCGAGAACTTTCCTTGAACCATTCTTTTCTCTCCCTCTAGAGGTTCTATTACAACACCATACAATTGTATCTTAGTAATCCCGGACAATCGTACCGAATAATCAAAACACATATAAGCATAATGACTACAGATTTCACACCTTTCACTATCCAGAGCACAGTTAACACTGTCAAGCCGATGGCTGTTGGAGGTAAAGGTATTTATATCACTCTTGAAGATCCTAAAACCAAAAAGCAAACCAATTTGATCGATGGATCTACTGGTGCTGCCGTTGGTGCAGTTGGTCATTGTGATCCTGAAATCATCGAGGCTATGAAGAAAGCTTCTGAGACCAGTGTTTACAACTACCCTGCAGCAATCTCCAACTATCCATCAGAGGCTCTTGCCAAGTTTTTGTGTGAAAGCTCTCCGGAGGGAGCATTCTCGGCTGCTTTGATCACCGGATCAGGTTCAGAATCTATCGAAAACGCTCTTAAATTAGCCAAACAATATCAGGATGAAATAGGTCAAGAACAAAGATACAAGTTCGTTTCTAGAGAAAAGTCGTACCATGGTTACACCTTTGGTGCTTTATCTATCGGCCACAACCCAAGAAGAACCAGATTTGACAAGTTCTTGGGAGACCCAAAAACTTTCTTGAAGACTAAAGCCGTATATCCATACAGAGATGTGAAGGAGGGCGAAACTTTGGAGGAGTATAAAGACAGACTCTTAAAAAACATTGAAGATACATTCGTTGCTAACGATCCATCGACTATTGTTGCTTTTGTTGCTGAAACCGTCGGTGGTTCTACCTTCGGTACTGCCCCTCCAGTTCCAGGTTATTTTGAAGGAGCTAGAGCTTTATGCCACAAATACGGTATTCTCTTTATCCTTGATGAAGTTATGTGTGGTATTGGTAGATGCGGTACTTTGCATGCCTGGGAACAATATTTGCCAAAGGGCCAATCTCCAGATATTCAGACCATTGGTAAGACTCTTGGTGGTGGTTATGTTACCATTGCTGCGGTTTTACTATCGCCAAAGGTCAAGAACGCCATCTCCAAAGGTTCGGGATACATTATTGGAGCCCAGACTTATCACCAGCATTCATTTAACTGTTCGGTAGCACTTGCCGTGCAACAAAAGGTCCAACGTGATGGATTGATTGAAAACATGAACAAGTCTGGTAACTACATGGGCCAGCAATTCAAAGAAAAATTGCTTGGTAAGTCCAAAATTGTGGGTGATGTTCGTGGTTCTGGTGGATTCTGGTCCATTGAATTGGTTAAGAACACAACCACCAAGGAGCCTTTTGACCCGGCATTGAAAATGCACGGTATTGTCGGAGCCCAAATATCTAAAAACGGAGCCACATCCATGCCTTGCCCAGGAACTGTCGACAATTTCAAAGGTGATCATATCTTATTTTCTCCAAGTTTCATCATCACTAAAGAACAGGTTGACGAAATGGTGGCTATTGTTGCCAAGTCCATCGCTGAAGTTGAAGAGATTCATGCTGACTTATTGAAGTAATTGCAGTGACTAACTAGTATATGAATCGTACTCTTTTGTTATGTTTTTGTAATGTCATGATATTTACAATATATTAGCGTAGTCCTTGCATCACTATGGGGTTACAAGTGTGTGGAGTAAAGAAAGTTTACAGGTAATTAAACCTTTAGTTTGGCAAAACAGGAATACCAGGGTTATATATATCTAGAAGCCACCATTAATATCCCGCGAATAATCTACTTACAATCACCTGCTACTGGATCATTTCAGGGACTGGTTGCGCATCTAGCCAGATCTTTCCAAGGCGCTGATGGTAACAACCTTTTAAATCGTCAACCGTCTGAACAATTGTTAAGCTCGAGGTCGGAAATCTTATTTTTTGGTGCATGAGATTAACCTCAATCAGAGTAACATCGCTAACCTTCTCGCGTTGGATGACTCAAAAAGACAGAGTTCGATGCAAGGCATCGATGAAACCAGACCTACCTTGACAACCAGGAAAGCAGAATAAATATGCACTCTGATAAATGTAGATTACTATCGGAAACACTACCCCATTCACAGTTCACGAGAAGCCAACAGCTAGCGATTTGTCTTTCCGAAATTACCATGCATAAATGTCTTACGGCTCTTCAAGGAGAAGCGAAGAGACGAAAAATACTGGCAAATCTTATTCATGCTAGCCACACTTCTGTCTCTCGGGAAAAGTATGGAGGCGCTCCACCTGCCAGAGCAATAGTTCATTGTATCGTATTGTATTACTTTTCTACGAACATCTATGGGACAACAACCAATATAAATGCAGAATATTTAGTGCTGGATCACACCATCAAACATCCCGGTTGCTCGTCTTCTCGAGCTTGTCTCCGTTAATATTACAGGCGTCCAGTTCTCAGTTTCCTCCAGAATATGTGGCTCACTGCCATATTGGGAAATGTCGCGGGTCATAGACCGAACCCAAGCAGCAGCATAAATCTGAGGGGGAAAAGAGTCAATCGATGGGAAGCGAGGGCCCGCTTAGACCGCTTGGTCATACCCTTGTCTCTCCCTCTTTTGTCGAGGAATGTCATGGGATGTTTGATCGCAGCCGGCAAGCGGACTTGCCCTCTGTCCATGTCACCTAAGTGTGTTTGATTCCCAGTTCTATGGCAATGTAAGACTGAAAAACGGAAAAAAGAAGCTTCTACGATAAGAAAAATAAGAAACGAAAAACTCATCGATATTTCCGTTTTTGGAAAGTTCCGCTCTGAACTTCGCTCCACAGATTTTTGCTTCCTTGGACAACAACATAATGCGGTGATTCACTTCATCACGAATGGGGGAGCAGACAAGGAATTGAGCCACTAAAAATTCTGGTCCCAAAAAGTATATAAACTGGACGGTTCCCAGGTTCAAGATCCCGACCAGTTTCAAGTTATTCGTTCTGATCCTTTCTGAAATCAGCAAGCTCATCTCTTTTATTTTTCCGCTTACTACATTTACTACCATTCGAACATGTCTATTGTGCCAGAAGCCATTATCCAAGGACAAGTGTCCGCCCCAAAACCAAAGGTCGTTGATGGCCAAGGTGTCTACATCACCATCGAAGACCCTGTTACCAAAGAGAAGAAGACCATTCTTGATGGTGCTACTGGTGCTGCTGTTGGTATTGTTGGATGGAAAGACCCAGAAATCATCGAAGCTATGATTGAAGCTGCTAAAGTGTCTGTTTACAACTTCCCATTCTACACTTCTAACTACCCAGCTGAGGACTTGGCTCAGTTCTTGATTGACAACTCGCCAAAAGGTGCCTTTGACACTGCTTTGATCACTGGTTCTGGTTCTGAGTCCATTGAAAACGCTCTTAAGTTGGCCAAACAATACCAAAACGAAATTGGACAGACCCAAAGATTCAAGTTCGTCTCCAGAAAGAAGTCCTACCACGGTTACACACTCGGTGCTTTGTCTCTTGGTGACAACTCCAGAAAGGGTCCATTCAAGGATATTGTGGCCTCTGACTCTAAGTTTGTTAAGACCAGCACGGTTTACCCATACAGAAACATGAAAGATGGCGAGACCTTAGAACAATACAGTGCTAGATTAATCAAGGAATTGGACCAGACCTTTATTGAGGCTGATCCATCAACCATTGTTGCTTTCGTTGCTGAAACCGTTGGTGGTTCTACCTTTGGTACTGCCCCTCCAGTTCCAGGCTACCTTGAAGCTGCCAGAGCTTTGTGTCACAAGTACGGTATTCTCTTCATTCTTGATGAAGTCATGTGCGGAATTGGTAGATGTGGTACTTTCCACGCTTGGGAACAATTCTTGCCAAAGGGTCTTTCTCCAGATATCCAAACTATCGGAAAGACTCTTGGTGGTGGTTACGTCACTATTGCTGCTGTCTTAGTCTCTCCAAAGATTACAGGTGCTATTGCTAAAGGTTCTAACACTATCCGTGGTGCTCAAACATATCATCAACACGCTTTCAACTCCCGTGTTGCTCTTGCAGTCCAAAAGAAGGTCAAGCGTGACAACATTGTTGAGAACATCTACAAAAACGGTTACTATTTCGGTGCCCAATTGAAAGAAAGATTGCTTGGCAAGTCCAAGACTGTTGGTGATGTCAGAGGTGCTGGTGGTTTCTGGTCCATTGAATTGGTTAAAGATGTCAAGACTAAAGAGCCATGGGCTGTTGAAGACCACTATTACCAGAAGATTGGTGACCAAATATTTGCTAACGGTGCTATTGGTATGCCATCCGGTGGTACTATTGATAACGTCAAGGGTGACCACGTTTTGTTCTCTCCAAGTTTGAACATCACCAAGGAAGAAACCGACAAATTGCTCGACATTATTGTCAAATCCGTGTTCGAAGTTGAGGAGAAATTGAACTTATAAATAGGCTATTGTGCTTCTCCTTCTCATTACTTACCGACCTTTAATTTTAATGCTAATTCATATCATATCTAAATATTCTGCTTAATGTACTCATCATAACATTGTCATTTATCTTTCTGTATATTTTTCCATCTTGTACATTGTACCGTTGTATATTGCCTTCTATATTATAATTCTAGCTAAAATTAAATCTATAATTGCATCTATTCGTTGTAACCATCTATTAATTCCTTTGTCATCTTTTTGAAATAGAATTTGATGACATCTTCAGGAAGTCCAGACTGGTCAAACAACATTAGAAAGTCCTGTAGACGCTTACGACCCTCTGTATACAAGCTCAAATCATCAGTGTTCCCCTCAAAAAAGATTAGAGGAAGATCTCTCCATGACATGTTGACAGATATTGAAGGTCCGTTAATGTTCTTGGTTGCTTGGATCCACAATCTTGGCAAAAACAAGACATCTCCAGGTTTGAGAATTGTCTCAAAAGGTGTCAAACTCTGGTTTGAGTTGAAAGAAAGTTTAGGATTTTGATTGAAGATGTCAATGATCAGCGAGACTGACGAACGTCTAGGAAAACTCAAGTCATTCACTTGAGATGGAGGATATAATCTGACAAGTTTCTCACCTACTACCTGTGATAGTAAGCATGGAGTATTACTGTAACGAGGTTTGGCTATGGTCTTTGGGGATGAAATACTCAAGGTTAATGAATCCTGGTTTTCAGAATATAGTTGTTGGAGAACTTCCGGAAGTTCATAATCGGATTTAAGCTCCGGAAAGTCAATACTCAATACGGCGTCCCGTCTATTTGGATCCCTTTCGGATGCGCATTTGAGAGTGTATTTAAACTTGTGCGTCGAGCCAAATATTTTGCCTATAAAATCACCAAATTTGATCTCTTCAAAAGATATTTTATTGCCTTTGGATGCGTCGGCCTCAAACCACGTATCATATCCAACCCGCGAGATTAAGTATTCTTTATCTGTCCATAATTGAGTAGAGCGACCCAACTTGCAGTTTTCAATAACGATCGGTTTATTAGCTTTGAGAAGTTTTGCCCATTTTGAAGGTGTTAACTGGTTGGCATTTATTTTTTTGATAGGTTCAACGAAGCCTGTCATGAACCCAGTGGCCTTTTGAGCCTTTTCAACCACAGAATTATTGTCATCGGATGCCTGGTATTCTTTCTTTGCCTGACGTATAGACTTAAAGATATCGAGAGTATCTTTAATCATATTATTGATACTGATTGTGTAAATGTCATTCCAGTAAGAGCCAAATGAGTAACACACAGCCCCACCACCAATAATAATGAATTGATCAGCACAAGTTTGCACAATGCTGTATCCAATAAATAGAGGCGATTCTCTCCAGCTTCGCTTGTCTAGAACTACCTTCTTCGCCTGACCGTCTCGAACATCTATCAGAACTATTGTCGACTCGTTATTGAGCGCAAGCTGGTTTGAAACACCACCAATTACAAGCAATTTCGACTCATTATATTTAACCAAACTTGCTCCATATCTTGAGATCAATGGGTCTGAGAAAAGATGTGAAATAACGACTTCATATTTGGCTAAATTCACACGAAACTTGTAGAGTCCGTGATCAATATTGTCAAGCTTGTTGTCAGACCCCCCAACAATAAACCCATTTCCCAGAGAAAGGTCGAAGTATACGGCAGCAGAAAATCTTTTAAAATCAGTAGTACAATTGGTGATGGTCTTCAAGTTCGTCCACGTTTCGTTCTTGATATTAAAAACAATGAACTCCGCGGAATCAGCCACGCTAGACCCTCCGTACACTATTATGTTTTCGCTATCGAATTTGAATGTACTATGCCTGTAACGAGGTTCAGGAAGTGATGCAGTTTGTTTCCATTCGTAATAATCGCCAGATTGATGGTGGAATTTTCGCAAATACCAGACGTCACTGAGTGCTACATCCGGTGAACTTCTACCTCCAACTAAAAGAATATAATTTTTCGAAAGATTGGTCAATGAATGACATAATCTTGCCTCAGGCCCGTTTCCTCTAATCGGTATTTGAATTCCTGATCTCGTGTTGCTCAAGAACACAGAGGAGTTCGTTTTGCTGTTGCCAAATCCAGAGTTTATTATAACATCGCCTAAACCGAGGGAACAGCCACCAGCAAACCTTCTATGAAGCAAATCGGATTCTTCTTGATGTTTTTCAATATCAACATGCATCTCTTTGTCAACTTCATAGTTATCAATAGAGTTAATTCTGAAGCCTTCAGGCTTCTCGTTCTGATTCGAAAGAAGTTTGAAATCGGTGTCTGTAAAGTGACCAAAATAATAATTGCTGCAAAAGAGATTGAACTCTTCATATTCATCAAACGGCTCTACTTCGTTGATTTCATGCTTGAGACTGTCTGGGATTTGGTTGAGCCAAAACTCCATCAATGTCAAGATTTCTAAGGTGGATTTCCGCTCCATTGGCGTGAATAACTGGTGATATCTCTCGATCTGTTCTTCTATAGTTTGATACTTATTCTCAACTGTTTGAATTGGAGATTTAACTTTATTGAAATGATTCATCATCGCCTCGGAGAATTTATTGTCTAAATCTCTATATGGGACCAATTGTTCCAAGATCATGAAATGCGAGTTTGGTAAATTTATGGAGTTACTTATTATCAAGTCGGATTTCTCTGGTAGCATATAGGTAATAGACACCTCTGCAATAAAGATCTTTAATACCTCAGGGTCCTCAAGAGATAGTCTCTTGGTGAGAGAATGGTAGGCTTTCTCGTCATTCAAATCACATGACACAGCCATATAGTTGTCTGTTGTAAGAGTAAAAGCATTATCTTTCGAGGAGCTGTCATTCTGAGGATCAAACCCTATTATTTCGCACAATTCAGGCGAGTTTTTGATTGTTCTGACCTTTGACGCTATAAGATCACTATAATCGATATCTACAAACATGAGCTTCTTTATCGTCCCTTCCTCAAAGCCACTAGTTGATTTATCCAAAAACTGGAAAGGTGTAGGATCGAAACCGCATCCAAGATTGACAATATATATTTTACTCAATGACACATCATCTTTATATTCTGCAATGATTTTCTCTAAGGAACGCTTAAAAAGAAGAAGTCGTAATAAGTATCCTTTATTTATCACAGGCGATCTTCTTTTGAATTTCGGCACGAAGTGATGAAAGTAGCTCTTCTCTTGATGCAGACGGCCGCTAAGAGGTGGATAAACTATTTTATTGTAAAGCTTCTCCACAGAACGCTTGGAAACAATGGATGAGTTATTCGTGGCTTGGACGAAAAGGTCGTGGTCTGACATTGTTCTGGCCGGTATTCTTTTGATGCCTACCGAAGGTTCATCTATCAAAGCACATCATCAGCTCTATGCTTATTTACAAAGAGATGCAAAAAAAAAAATTTTCCTGCAAATTTTTTATTTTTCACCATACATAAATCTATGGATCCAAGATATTGGTGCTCTATGGGCATCGATATTCAATGAGGCCGTTTTGTGTCTCGGCGTGTTTCTAGAGGGCCTTTTGAGGCAACCTTTCTAAGCATATTCTCAGTCACGAAGTTATTATGTAAGACCTGTTGTAATGAAGATCCAGACCCCATGTTGTTGGGCGACGACTCCACTCAGTTGACAACAGCATCGCTGCCTTGACAACGAGCTGCAATATATCGACCTAAAAACTAGAATATTCTAGATCAATCAGAGAAGAAACTTTCTCTCGAGACGAGTGATCTGATCCCGTTATTTGACGTTCTCGTTCGTTATGCAAATCATGACTAAAGGAAAGGGAAACATCACGTGTGACACGTGACTATATTTCTTCTAAGGGAAAAATGTAAATAGAATAAAAGTACACAAATTTCCTGATATGGTAAAACAAAAACAAAGACGAAGCTTCGAAATGACAAATATTTTCAACTCTTAGTAAACAGAGATCAGCATTACAATTATTACTTAAGAGATAGGCCAGGGACCTTTTCTCCCTAATTTTGTCTGTCTTTCTTGGTCTTTTCTATTTCTTTCTTAGACACCATCCAATTCAATATCTATAATTTTCACGATACCCTTAACGAACATAATGTCTAACGAAATCCAACCTTTACATCAAAGAAGCCTCAACAGCAATAACGCTAATAACTTGCACAGAAGACTTTTCAAGAAAGATCAGCTCAGCAATGCTAAGTCAGGTGCTCCTGGCGGAATTTTCTCTTCTCCAACCGATAACATCTTATCACCATGTTCCGAGAAGTTGATCAACCATAAAGCAAAATTCTACAATGGATCCAAAGGGACCAAATTGGACTTGATGAACCAAAACAAGACCGAGGACGGTGCTTCTGCTCAGCATCAAGATGACTCCGAAGCTGTGTTGAACAGAAACAAAAGAAACACGGATATCGAAATAGATGACGACGAAATAATGAACGGGGTCAACATGGATGATATATAATCAATGTATTCTTTTGCTTAGTCAACATTATCACTATGACTATTTACATTCATACTTATACTCAAAGTGTTTCCAATGATATCAGTTTTTATTCTTCCCCGTTTCTTCTCTTCTCTTCTTTTCCATTATATATGACAGCCGATTGTTAGGTTTAAATAAAATTACGAGCGTGTGCTCCGACTTGGTAAGCACTGTAGATCTACACAGCCAGTAACAATATGATATTTGATTGCACTTATAGGTATATATATACACGAGGAAGAATAACTCTCAACTAGGCCTTTGATCTAGCATCTGACGTTGTGTTCAACAACAAGGATTCATTATCTAATATAATTTTGTTAGGAGATCTTGAAAGAATAGTAGCAATTTCTCTAGCGGTGTCTAATCTCTTCAACTCCACGTAATCCTTTGACTTTTTAATAGCTTCACCAATCAACTCAGCTGATTTGGCCTCACCCTGAGCCTTGACAACAATCTGTTGTTTTTCTTGTCTAGCCTTGTCAACCACAAACGCAGCTCTCTGTGCATCTTGCTGGGCAATTTGCTTTGCCTCGACAGCATGTGTGAATTCTGGAGAAAACGACATAGAGGTCAAGGAAACATCGTCCAAAAGAATATGGAATTTCGATGCTCTTCTGACCAAGTTATCACGGATCAATCTCGAGACCTTTTCTCTCTGGGTGATCAATTGCGATGCATTGAATTGGGCAACCACTGATTTCAAGACCTCGTTTATAATAGAAGGCAACACTCTCTCGTCGTAATCAACTCCCAAGGTTCTGTAAATGGTTGGCAAGTGAGTAATAGATGGTTTGGATAACACTCTACAGGTGATATTGACCATCTGAAGATCTTTAGTTCCTGTCAAACTCGCAATGTTTCTTGGCTTAGCACGCACATCATAATCAATAGGTCTTTGGAACCAAGGTAAAGCAAAATGGGTCCCTTCATTAAAGATAGTTGGCTCAATACCATCAATACGCGAATACATAATGGCTCTATGACCACCCTCGACGTTGAAAATCGACGAGTTGAATGCTACAACACCAGCACCAATAAGTAAAAGGGTTGATAACCCGGCAAGAGGAGCTTTAGGAATTCCCCCACCTCTGTTGAAGTTTCCTCCCTGAACCTGTCTTGCTCTGTTACGCAATTCTCTGGCAAATTGATCCCAATTTTGATTGTTGCTCATATTGATAGTGTTTACCGTGATTAGTGAGCTATTCTATGAAATGATAGATGCAGGTTCTTTCTTTAGTGGCAATTGAATTAATTCCTATTAATTTGCTTTTGGCCTTCAAAAATTTTTCAGCTTTTTCGCTTGCTGGTGTGGGTCACGTGTGTGGTTATATTATGGGGATGAAAGAAAGGCAAAAATCGTGGAGAAGAGCTGGCTACTCCAGTATTAAATGCCCATTGTGTAAGACACATTACAAGCAATAACAGAGGTGGATATATAGTATATCAATAAGCAATGGCAGAAATCACCGAGGAAAATAAATATCTTCTTCATGAAGCGGCTAGAGACCATAAGGGTCTTATAGTTAGACAGTTGCTCACCAAAGATCCTAAGCTTGTGCTTCGTAAGGATTTGGATGGCAGAGTGCCATTGCATTGGGCAGTGTCGTCAAATGACAAAGAAATTGTGTCGATGTTGCTCCATCCATGGTTTGTTGCTTCGAATTCAGAAGACGGTGCAAAGGTGAAGAAATTTGAGATCGATATTGATGAATTAACAGACGATTCTCAATGGACCCCATTACATATTGCTTGCTCGATAGGCAATCTTGATATAATCGAGCTTTTGCTTGAAAATGACCCCGAACCTACAATTGACCAACAGACGGGAACGGGCCAGACAGGTGTTCATTTGGCCACTTCAAAAGGACTCTATGAAACCCTTCGGGTACTCGTCACTAAATACCATGCCAGTTGCCGTGTGAAAGATTCAAAGGGCCAATATGCCATCCATAGGGCTGCATCCATTGGATCTATTAGAATCATTGAATTGCTTGCAAAAAACGGGAAATCTCCTTTGAATACAAAGGATAAGTTTGGATGGACCCCAATGCATCATGCCCTTGCCGAAGGACATGGTGATGCTGCTCTTGAATTGGTGAAATTAGGCGCCGATCCATTGGTTCCAGATGATGAAGGGAAAACTCCAGCAGAAGTCAGTGTGGACCGAAAAGTCGAGATATACTTTGTGCAGGCATTAAAAGAACAAGGGATTGATCTTGCTAAGGAGATATCTTAAAAAGAATGCAACATAAGATTTCATTTATGAGTGGATTTTGTATGTATGTATGTATGTATGTATGTATAAAAGTATGGAAGTAAATGAGCCGCTAAGGCATGATAAATGACGAAATTATGGTATTTATATATGCGTTTTGTATTGTATTGTATTGATCAAGAAGTAAAGCTCTCTTCATGGAATCGTAAATCATTTTCATTGGCCCATATTTTAACCTTGTTAATCAATCCTTGGGGCCCAACACCAAGCACCCATACCTTCTCTAAGTTTTCCCTGAAATCGTAGCATTCAGGAACAAAACAGTAAGACTCATCGAGAGGAGAATCGATGTCGCCTGGAATCGTGTTGGCTGTACCTGAATGTGATGAGGAATTGAAGATTTTATTGAAATCAATCTCAGTGTCATCCTCGTTTGATGAGGCTTTGGAGGATTTGTTTCTACGAGAGGATGATTCATCGTCATCAAATTCTTCCTCAGAATCGCTACCTGCATCACATTGATGCTGTATACACCATCTGAATTCCCTGTCACCAATCGTAGGTCTTCCCTTGTAGATTCTCAACAGGTTTAGAGCTTTATACTTCTCACTATTGATGTTCAAATTACGATCTTTAAGTCTTTTATCTGTAATACCAGTCGGTATTTCTGATTCATCGGCTTGTGTTGCCACCGTATTGGATAAATGAGACGCTAATCTGGATTTGCCTGATGACACCCCGGTACGGCCAGAATTATTGTTTTTGGCTGTTTCTGAGTTTGTGGCTCTAGAGATGTTGATTGTAACATTATCGGCATTGATACCTCTGATATTATCATCATCATAGCGATTATATGATGAAGCAAGAGATGTGGCAGCCGACGAATCAAGATTCAAGGTTGACATAAGAAGGTTTCTTAAAGATTTCTTTCTGACTATTTTTATTCCTCCAGAAGGAGCTAAGTTTGGACTTGGATCGTTTCTGAGGTTTGAAGAGATGGAAATATATGACGATAAAGATTTGGAACGTTGTCTAATATGATGTGCTTCATAATTATCGTGGGTGTCCGCATCAGAACCATATGGAGCTACATCATTTCTACCAACGCCAGCACCGATATTGTTAATGTCAGCGACATTTTCTGGGTCAAAAGATCCATAACTTGGTATTTCCGCTGGTATAGAGAGCAAATTTATTTTATCTGTTGCCTTACGTTGAGAAGGAGAAGGAGAAGGAGAAGGAGAAGGAGAATCACGCTCAATATCATCGTCAAAAATCTCTTCTAATCTCAAATTTCTGTCAAAAATATCATCCTTTTTGAACCCTGCACTGGTTATGTAGATCTTGATGGCACCAATATCCACATTCTTATAGAACTTGAATATTCTCAAATCGCGCACATCTTTGATCACCCATATGATTCTCGAAGGGATTCCTTTGATATTCAAAAGACGGAGTAAGGGAAGAGCAACTGAAATTCCAGAACCACCAACAATCATCAATAAACGAGACAGAAGAACCTGGAAATCCTCGGAAACAGAAACGATATCACGTCTATGATCAGGAGGACACGGTTCGGATAAGATTCCTCCGCAGCACAGGGTGGATCCGTTGCATTCTGACTGTGAACATGAACTAGTTAGCCATTGAAGGAAATTCAAACTCTTATTGAAGAACGTAGCAACGGTGTTTTTACTTCTGGAATAAGTATTTTCTTGAGCAGTTCTAGTAAATAGTGCTGGAGAATAGTTCAAGAAATCAAAATCAGGGTCGTAACAGCCGGTGATATAATACTCAGCTCCGTTTATCAACTCAAAATGAGAGTTTCTGATAACTAACATAATCGATTTATCGCTCGGCAAAGACGAGATAGTGAAAGGATGAGCCAAAGGGACAATATATCTGAAAAAGTAGTTCTTGATTGGATTCTTGTATCTCCTTTGAATTCTGAGATGGGCACAAGGAAACTTTGATTGTTTAAATTGCCAACGGCCTTGAGGAATCATGTCTTTAGGGATCTCCACGATCGTCAAGTTTGCCGAAAGCTGGTACACTATGATGTTCACAAGAGATGTGTTGGCGAATCGAAGAATTGTTTGATAGGTAAGAATAGACATATTGGCAATAGTGATGAAAGTGGCCGGTGGTCTTGAATGCAAGTAAAGAAAGATAACAAGAACTTGACTAAGAATATAATGGTTAATGTAGAATGTCAGAAACTGTGCACGACGAATTGGCGAGATTGAAGTGATGGTTATCCCAAGGAAACATGCGAGAGCAAACCATCCATAAAGATTTTCTAACTTCCAGATCTTATGGACTGAATGGGCATGAAAGAAATAGCCCACGTATATTACAGTATGGAGCACACCCTCGAGCACCACAATTCTCGAGAGCCACTTGTGAATTGGTATAAGTGCCAAGTAAAGAACCTTGGGCAATGGTGAAGGTTTAAGAGTTAAAAAGAACACTGTGGGGAGAAGTGCGGCTGAAACACGACCTAAACGTTTGGCAATAAATAAGAGGTCATTATGGGTCTCTGGAAGGATTACTACTAAGGATATGATCGTCCAGAATGCTATTATTTTGACTGTGCGCGTGTTATGCGTAACGAACCACGAATAAATGCACTTCCTTATTCTTGAACCGATTCTATCAGGCTCTTCGTTGGTAATATCATTGCTGCTATCAAGGGAAAATGACCGTAGCCGCTTCAAAAACCAGTAATGAAGCCTCAGATACAAGATGTTGTATGTTGGCAAAGCGATAATGACGATGCACACGGTGAGATATACTGTGATGAACCCATACTTCTTAGTGACGAGTTTCCGAAGCTGTTTGTAGCTAGGGGAGACCTTGTCAACCCAATGAGGAAGCTGGTATAACAGTTCGTTGCAAACAGTGCTGTTCAGTTTCTGGACCAAAATACCGGGAAACATTCTGGAGAGTTGTATATTTGAGGCTGGATCAAAGAGCAAAGCAATCCATGGTAATAATATCCAAAAGAAGTTTCCACAAAAAAAAGATGATCCAGGATGCAAAACCTTAGCTGCCATATATCTATGGTTTTCTATGAGATGAGTATATGTCTATGCCGCGCGTGTGTCTATATATCTCATCGAGATTTAAACCATAATGTCCTTGATGGCAAAATGACGTATGGGGTGCCTTTAC
Source organism: Saccharomycopsis sp. yHQL182 (assembly GCA_030490795.1). Lineage (NCBI taxonomy): Eukaryota > Fungi > Ascomycota > Saccharomycetes > Ascoideales > Saccharomycopsidaceae > Saccharomycopsis > Saccharomycopsis sp. yHQL182. Next base: position 235,660 of record JAKVQV010000004.1, on the reverse strand, counting down.
TTGGCTGTTCTGAGGTCAATTGAAAATAATTTTTTCTCGATGTGGCCGAGGCAGATTGATTTTTTAGATAAAGCGTTTCTTTTTGAGTAATGAAGAGCGACACGGGCGCGGTCTGGTTCAGCAAAACAGGCGCAGCTATTGAAATATTTGGGATATAGCGTTTTCTGCCGGATATTTCGATATGATATCCATGTAGAATATTTTCCACAGCATCTAGCTGGCCCTATGGGATATTGAGGACGCGGTCTTTGTTAGCAAAAGGGCGACCGCTTCTAGCTGCCTCTGCCTGCCGCCATATGCATAAACAGGTAATTCTCTGCCTTACGCATGCGCAATGGCAAACTTACTTATCTATACACCACCTATTCATACGGACGTCTCTTATATACCTGAGATTTAATACACAGATCATAGAGTTGTTATAACCGCAAATGCGATGGCAAGACATCCCACTGACTACAGCCACAATCAACCTTGGCGGTATCGGAATGTCCCCGGGCCCACAACCAACAGCAATGAGGAAAATGAAAATCAGGAACACACAGATAAAAGAAGCAGCGAAAAATGGAAAAATATCCAAATCTTAAGTAAAGAACACTTGTTTTAAGCGGCATACCTTTCGGACAAACAGTCAGTATACTGTTGGTGACTACAGTACGTTGATCAAGGACGTTGAATACAGCCTCATACGTCTCTAAATCTGTTCATCTTTGGTCGTTTATAGCAGACCATCGCTGGTTAAGACGCTAATTAGCGGTTATTTGTCTATCAACCTCAAATTATCTCTCTTGCATGCTGACGGCAGTCTTCCAGTTATCCTCCTGAATATCCTCCTGAATTGTGCAAAATGCAGCCTAGAAAGAAGGTTGCGATGCCTCTTTTGAGGACCAAGTTTGAGCTCGAGGACGAGGATGATTATCGCACAATGATCAGTCCCATTGAAGAAAGCGACGAAGTGTCTCCTGTGGTCAGTAAAATAAATCCTTTTCAGGATCCCAGACTGAACCTTCATCACCATATAGGAGGTCCACATGCTCATTCTAGCAGTCTTCCAGCGAATCTTGTGATAGACACTGCAATTGCTTCTCCTAACTCAACAATTCCCAGCTCGGCACTTCCTAGTGCTAATCTTATAGATCAGACGCTTTCACCAGCTCTGATGTTTTTGTCTCCTACCTACAGTACCAACAGCAATAATAACAGCATCAACGGGTTTCTTTCTCCTAAGGATGCCCATAGCCATGCCCACACTTCAAGGGTGTCTAGCCATGGCAGTAGACGTGTTACACCAACCATGGCAGCCTATGAAAATGACGACGATTTTGAGTATTCAGGTGACTTTTCTTTCGGAGCTGGCTCCGCGTCAAATGACAAAAGCATTGATAGTCACCACAGTCACAGCCATGGTCATGATGATGACAGTGGCCATGATCATGGTCATTCCCATATCCATGAAAGTCATGACAGTCATGACGGCCATGATCACGACCATGACCACAGCCATGACCATGACCACAGCCACGACCACAACCACAGCCACAACGAAAGTTGCTCCCATAATCATAGCCACGACCACCACCATGACGATCACTGCCAATCCCACACCCAAGCAAATCCGAATCCTCTAGTGAATATTGTATCATATTTCTTCCCATTCATCAACGATTCGACTGACGATGACAGTGCAAACTACAAGGCCTCGCTTGCAAGCTCAAGCAAGTCTGTGTTTGGATTCATCAAACAGCTTTATGAAAGTAAAGATACCAAAAGTATTTTCCGGTTTTTAGTGTTGAATTTCACATTTATGTTTGTACAGTTAGTTTATTCTTTCCGGTCCAGATCGCTAGGGCTTTTCTCTGACTCCTTACATATGTTATTGGATTGCTCCTCTTTAGCTATTGGGCTTTTTGCGAAGATCATTTCTAAGAAAATCCATGATATTTTCTATGAAACGCCCTCTTTAGGGCTTGAACATGATCATGACCACGATAACTGTGCCCACGATCATGACCACGGCCATGGACATAGTCATGCCGACGAACCAGTGTCTACGTCATTGAATATTAATAAAAACGCAAAGCAAAACTCTTTGAGCTCTACCTTAACTGGTAAATACCCTTTTGGTTTAGCGAGAATAGAAACCTTGGCAGCACTTGTCAACGGCATATTGTTGCTTTCAATCGTTCAGGATATCCTTTTCCAATCTATAGATAAAATCATCAATCCGGTTTCTTTGAGAAATATCAATGAATTATTGGTGGTTAGTATCCTTGGTCTTCTTGTTAACCTTGTGGGTATCTTTGCTTTTAATCATGGCCATGACGATGATGACGATGACGATGGCCACGGGCATGGCCATAGTCATTCCTTGAAAGGATTGTTCGGATTCGGTGCCACCACAGAAACTAATAGCCATTCACATGCTAATGGTGAAACCCATCATCACGATCATTCCCATGATTGCCATGATCATGATCATGAACATGAACACTGTCATTCTCATGATGATCACGATCACTATGCCACGCCAGTACAGCCGTTGATCAACCTCAACGACTCAGACTACCCAGATCAAGGTTTCCCCACCGATGCTCATCTCAATAGCGGTGCCTCTAATCATGATGCCTCCAGCAATAACGGTGCATCGCACAACGATACCGGGATTTTCTTGCATATTTTGGCAGATACCCTTGGGTCTGCTGGAGTTATATTATCAACAGTATTAATGAAGTTCTTCCCAAGTGTGAAAGTTCTTGATCCAATATCATCGTTATTTATCATTTTCTTGATTTTAATCTCATCCATCCCGCTTATCAAGAACTCGTTCTTGAGTTTGTTGTTGATATTAGACTCTAAAGAGCAGATTGGCGACTATAATTGTCCCGAAAACTTGATCAAGGACTTATTGAACGATTTATATGAAATTCCTGGAATTGTCGATATCACTTTGATCAGAATATGGAAGGACGAGGTCAATGGGCAATCTCTGTCCGGGCATTCTCATTCTCACGGTCCATCGCTGGAAAAACACACAGATTCTGCAGATAAGCGAAGCGGGTTAATTGGATATATTCATTTAGTCTATGCTAATGGGGAAAACTCCACAATTCTCAAAAAGAGATGCGAGAAGATTGCCATGGATCAATATAAGGTGGACATATTCATTCAATTAGAGAATGAGCAATGGATTGTGGCCAAATAACTTCCTTTCCTATATACGTTATATTCAGACGTTATCCTCTGTTATTTGTCTTCTTGTCTTGTCTTCTTTCTGCGTTGAATAATAAATGGTACTTATACAAAACAGTGATGTATGATAAGAGGGAAATGGCACATTTTTAGCCCTAGAAAATACACACATTTAGCCCTGGTTTATATCACATATTTTCCACGTGATTTGTGACCGTTTTCATTTACTTTTTCCCTTGTCTCTTCCATACACTTTTTCCCCTGCTATTACACATCCCCATAGTAGAATCGCTCCCATAGTAAACCGACAAGAGGAAAAAAGAATCCAGAACTCCGGGTGACGTTGAAGTTTTTCAGCGATCGCATTTCGATATCTTTTTTTGGGCCTCCTCCATCCTCAACTTGCAAGAAAAACATATCGTTAAGAAATATAATATTAGGATTTTTTCGCCCATAGTAAAGAAAAAAATTTTCAGCAGCAGAAAAAAATCAGAAAAATTTTTAATATTGAGATTTTCTATTTCTTCTTCTATATATTTTCATTACTACCTTTAACCTGTTGTTCATATTATACTTCAATATATTCAACTGAAAAGGAAACAAGAATAGTAGACTCGTATCTTCAACATGTCTTTACCTGAATCTTTCAACTTAACCGCTGACGACGCCAAGTTGTTATTGGCTGCCAACACCCACTTGGGTTCCAAAAACGTTCAAGTATGTATTATAGAGCATCCAAGGTTATCGTGATACAAGTATTATCAATTATCAAGTGGAATGAAGGGGAATCATCAAGTAGAATTTCAAGAGAATAGAGATAAGGGAAACCGACCGTCATTATCATCATTGGAAGAATATATCAGCAGAAATGATCACCAAAATCCATCAAGTTTCAAGGAACAGTAATCATCTTTCGATAATCAAGGACATCGCAATAGTGTCAATTTGAAGTCAATGAAATTCGTGAAATTTGCAAAAAGAGATCATATCATCACTTACCTGCAATCCCTAACGTCAAGCATTCATACAACACCAAAGCCGACCCATCACACCACAAATACTTGTAATAATCGATTATATTTTGATCCACCAAGAATTGTTACTAACAATATTTATAGGTTCACAACGAGCCATACGTCTTCAAGACCCGTGCTGATGGTGTCAACATCATCAATATCGGTAAGACCTGGGAAAAGATCGTTCTTGCTGCCAGAATCATTGCTGCTATCCCAAACCCAGCCGATGTTGTCGCTGTTTCTTCCAGAACCTTCGGTCAAAGAGCTGTCTTGAAATTCGCTTCCCACACTGGTGCCACCGCCATTGCTGGTAGATTCACCCCAGGTTCTTTCACCAATTACATCACTAGATCTTTCAAAGAGCCAAGATTGATCATTGTCACTGACCCAAAAACCGATATGCAAGCTATCAAAGAATCCTCATACGTTAATATCCCAGTCATTGCTTTGACTGACACTGACTCTCCAACTGAATTCGTTGATGTTGCTATCCCAACTAATAACAAAGGTAAACACTCCATTGGTTTGATCTGGTACTTGTTGGCCAGAGAAGTCCTCAGATTGAGAGGTACTTTGCCAGACAGAACTGAAGAATGGTCTGTTATGCCAGATTTATACTTTTACAGAAACCCAGAAGAAGTTGACTCTACCCCAGAAGCTGGTGCTGAAGGTGCTGAAGCTGAGGGTGCTGAAGAAGCCACTGCTGAATCCACCGAAGAGGCTGCTGCTGACTGGGCTGCTCAACCTGAAGAAGCTGACTGGAGTGCTCCAGCTGGTGAAGCCGCTGCTGACTGGGCTGAATCTACCGAAAACGCTAATTCTGCTTGGTAAGCAACTTTTATAATAAATAAAAAATAAACCTTCCCACCTTTTCTTTTATTTATGCCTAGTAAATGCCTGTTTTGTCTCAAGTCATCATAATCTACAAGGTGTATGTTTGAATATTAAACGAATTGTACAGTTTATGTAGCATTATGAATGCCTACTCGTTGATGATCTGTCGATGTTGATGGCAAACTTGAAGAGCCTTGTTTGCATGCCTTGTGAAGTATGTAGTTATTGGCTTTCCATTTTATGACACCATCTTCACAAAGGGATATTGTATCGCCAAGTGACAGGCAGAAAAACCAAAAACCGAGGATTTGCCGGGATTTGTTCCAACATGGCTCTGTAGAACTAAGAGGTGAGTTATTGTGTTGTTAGTGTACGGTTGAGGATGCTACCGAAGAATAAGAGTGTTGATGGTATGCATTGACCAGATACGATTTTACTTAGGTTTTAATATTTATTTAATTATTATTTTAATTATTATTTTAATTATTTTTATTGTCATTAGAATTAGTTAAAATAATCTGCAGAGCGAACATGTTAAGGTCTTCCAGGGTATGCCTCAAATTACATCAGATACCTAATAATCAATCAGAATAAGCGAAATAAAATAGAAATCCATTAGTCTAACTAGGACCAATATCTGTCCCCTTTCCTGTACCACTCTCGAATCCCTTCTGGATGTATCCAACAGTAACTGTTGGAATCCTGCAGTATAAATCTCCTTAATTACAATTATGCGCATCTATTACCGGGATCCAATTCGATCTGACTCCAGACTCCTTCAAACTCTAAAGTCCCTTCTCTTCCACCCTCCACAACTCCCATTCCTCAGCTAACTACGTCATCCCTCAAACCTCACCGATGTGGCATCTCTCGACCTCCGCATCCCATGACTTAAATTGTGGCTTATGTTCTTCCTAACCAGACCCTTAGCCTGTCTGTCTTTTCCTCCGGCAAGTTAAAACAAGTTCCGTCTCTGGACAGGTTGTCTAAAAAACCTGCTACACGAAAAATGAGAAGAGAATTAGATCCAAAAAGAACAGAAAAAAGATAATCCTCTGATTTGTGTATATCTTGGGCATATATGAATTATTCATTAACATACACATTAGTATATGGATCATACTGGGAACTGAAATCATCGGTGCTCTTAATAGCTTCATCGCCAACTAACTTATATCGTTCATTAACCACAGCACCAGCCTCAGCGGGAAAAAAGCATGGGGAAGAATAATATTAGCAAGGCTTTTCAGAAGTTCTTGTACTCGTTTCAAACTGAGGACAGATACGCCGATTATGACTCGAAAACAACACCCGGATCATCCGGGTCGCGGAAACGGTCGTCGTCGCTATTCCAGTCACCTCTGAGTCTCTTAACATCGCCAGTATTGTCAAACTCATTCAACTCGCCAGATGCTGCTGCTTTAGTAGGAGACTTTGACATCAGCAACGAGGGAGTTAGTGAAACCATCCTTGCTTGGCGTCATATTGAGCTCTGGACCAACAGGTACCTCACAGACGTCACAGGCTCTCTCAATCCTCCAGTAACACGTAATGACATTGCTAAAGCCGAGAAGGATTTGAACGTGGAGTTCCCTCAGAGTCTCGTGACGAGTCTACGTATTCATGACGGCCAGGACTTCACAGGCTCACTCACAGGCGATAGTGGATTGTTTTTCACTCTAGAGCTCATGTCTCTTGACAAGATAGTGCAGCTCACCAGAATATGGCGTAAAGTCAGTGATAAGGTTAACACGCGGATCCTCAAGGATAAACTAGACTTCGATCTATCGAAATTGAAGTCGCCTGAGATTTCGTACGATAATAACTTCCACAATATGGGCAAATCGTCACTGCGTGGTGCGGGTAGTAGAAGTAGTAGCGGGGCGTATCAAACACTTGATACGTTTAATTACGTAGTCAATGCGAATCTTGAGGAGGATTTACAGCAAAATGTTGATAGAAACGATATCACCAATCGTTTAGGCGATTTAAACACCATGATGGGGTCGCCAGCTCTTTCTAGTAACGGATTACAATCTCCTACATTTTCTTTAGGCGACAGATCGCCACAAGCAGCTAATCGTAAGCCCCTGACAAAGCAGCATAGTTTCCCACCTGGATTTATTCAGCCTGTGTATGCACATGCTGATTGGATCCCTGTTCTCACCGATAATGCAGGAAATCACGTTGGAATTGATTTATCTCCGGGTCCAAAGGGTAAACACGGACAGGTGATCTTATTTGGTCGTGAATTCGATACTAAATACTTCGTAGCCGATACCTGGGGCGACTTTATGTTGATGTTTGCCAAAGACTTGGAAAGCGGCAACTATATGATCCGTAGTGATGATCTTATTGACGATATTATGGACAACGACAGCGAGTTGGTGTTTTGGGATAAATCCAAACGTATGGAAAGAAGTTACTTTGATGTTATGAAGGAACGGTCTATAAAATTCTATGAGAAATTGCAACAGCGTAAGTCGCCAATATTAGAAGAAGAAGCTATCCCAATAGCAGATGATAATATTACTACAGCTAATGACACAATTGTCTCTCAAGCCACAAAAGATTACACCTATGATGAGTCTGAATTATTAGACTTTGAAGCAGACAGTCCAGCAATAAAAGATCCTCAATTCTCTGTAACTAATCCCGCCTACGAATCTCATATTCCAAGCGCTGCTGCTGTTGCCCCGGCCGCTTCTATACAGCCACCTCCTGCTATTCGTCCTGCTACTGCAAATCTCATCCATAGCGAGTATGTTTCTTCCTCAGAGACTGTTTTCATGGACGCATCTACGAATATCACTCAAAACAGCGCAAATCCATACAAAAATGGACTTCTGATGGCTTCTACTGACGAAATTATCACTTCTGCAACTAATCTTGTTGGTGGTCCAGCTACTAATGTTTCTACTAACAGCACCCTCAATTCAGCTAGATCTCATACTGGTATAGGGTTTGTAAAACAGGCGACTTTCTCTGAAACATCTTCGTCCAATTTTGAGTCCTTGGACACCACTACTACATACCTATCTAATGATCTTCCTCCTGCTGCCAGCACAGTATCTACTATCACACCAGGAAAGGACGATGGACAGGATGTGGCGGTGCTTCAACTCAACGATCAGTTCGAAACAATCGCAATATGACTCCATATGACTCCATATTCCCTTTTACTCTTTAAACTGTTATTTCATGATTTTCTTTACGACAATATCTTCTTATCTTTTTGTCTTTTCTTCATGTCCTTATTCTCTACGGAGATATCGTTTGTACATAAATTCAATGTATTATTATTGTCTATTCTTTTAGTATCACAGATCAGTAGAAACATTCACCATATGATTCTTTGGATAATGTCCGGTTCGCTCTCCCAACGGAACTCATAGGTCACAAACACACTGAAGATCACGAGGTTCAATATTAATTGCCAGAAGAACTCTAGCATGAGCTTTCTAATCATAAAGTCGTTTCGTGACACGTAGTTTCTAACTGAATGTTCTGGTGCTACGTTCACAAGCAATCTCCAAAACAAGTATGGAAGAATATAGTATCTTGGCTCAATCAAAGGCGATGGCACAAGAGTAGCAACTACCGCAACGATATACGCAATCACTACGACAAAAGAGTTATAATTCTTGTCCTCTTCTTGGTTTGCTCCCTTTGGATGGGCTGTTTTCTTGATCTCAAGAACAGGTTTATCGCTCTTTCTCTTTCCGTCTCCATCTCTACCAACACGCTTCTCGTTAACAATCACGCGTGGATAATCTGGAACTGCAATCGGTACTGAAAACTGTTTGAGCACCAAATATATACAGTTATGATAGATTGGTATAAGTAGGTATCTAGAATAAGCATTATAATTGATGATTTTACGCCATACGTAGAATGTGTAATGACGATTATCAGCTAGAAGGAACGGATGAACAATTGTGAAGTATTTGATTGAAACTGCCATTACCCCAAATATAGCTGATGTTCTCAAAATGTTCAGCACACTACCATAAGTGAAATAAAGATACTGTTTGATGGTAGTGAGAGACAAAAACAACGGCCATGCTATAAAAACCATCATTGAAGCACAGTAGAAAATCTGGGGAATATGAGCAGAAATAGAGTGGTTCTGTTTATCTCCAAGGGTGATTCCGCCATTATAAGCAACAAATGCAATAAACGAAGCAAACACAGCTGCGAATGGCACAAGAAGCTTCAAATTATTTAATGAGTAGTCAACAAATATGGCGAGTTCTTTTAATTGCTCATTTTTGAAAACTTTTGACCATCTTTCGTCAAACTTCTCTTTGACAGTGTTTGATTCCTCGATATACTTCACATTCATTAAAACCACTAGATTGAACGCTGTCCAAACGATGTTGGTCTGTCTAAACCAAAGACTGGCAAATGCCAACCCTGCGGCAACAACTGACGAAAAGTAGAAGCTCTTTGGATTCTGGTAGCAAACCAAAAAGGAGCTGAGAATGAGGACGGTTGACCAAACGTCCGTGTAAAATAAGCCCATATATATAGTCAATAGAGGGCAAAGTGAGAAGGTTACAAATGTTAGTCTAAGAGGGAATCTGTTGCGGAAAGGCGCAAATATAAGAAATGGGAATATCAATGCCCCACCAACGAAATTTATAGATCTCAACATGACCATATCACACTGGATATCGAACCCGAAAAGAGCTCCTACTGTATTAGCTATCTTGTAGAACACAAAGGCAAGATAATAAAGACCGGGAGGAGTGGTGATTTTATCGTCCCAGAAGCCGAAATTTCTGTTACAGAACTGCTGTGCTTGTGGAATATGGAAGATCTCGTCAATAAAGGGCGTCTTTGCATATTCGATAGCCACATGATAGAACACAAAGAACACAAAAAGAGTCCCAAACGGAGCAATCATCACGAGATTTAACCAGAACACATCATTGACTTCATCACGTTTATTTCTTTCAAGCATGATTCCTCGCCAGTAAGAATCATCGTTATGATCCGCAGAAGGTAACTTGATCTTTGTATAAGGGATCCCATCCTCATCGATACCCTGATTCTGCACTTGACTTCCAACCACTTTTTGTTCATCGTCCGCAGAAAAATCTTCTGTCGTGGGCTTCTTTTTCTCTGATTCCGGCATCTTTACTTGTATTTTTCTTATCCGCCTTGGATCAACATATCTACAGATACCCCAGCCATCTCAAACGAGATACTCTGTTCACTTGAATTTTTTCCCGAAATTTTCAGCAGATGTTCTTATCGGAGAAATGTACCGTTTTGATGGGGCATAAAAAAAAAAGAAATTAATTTAGAGGTCAAAAAGAGTGAGTGGTGATGCTTGCGAATCGCAAAGTCACAAAGAGTGCTCGAGAAACCTCAATAGACAGGCACACGAACCGGATCCAATAGAAATGCAGATGATATAATGATAGCAGTTACTCTTGCTTCCCTTATAACCTTTATATCCATATTAATAGCATGTGTAAATGCCAGCTTGAAGTCTCAGAATGTCTCCACAACCGGAGTGCTTTCTCAACGTGATGTCACAATTAACAATACAATCAATACGATACCCAAGCTTGGCTTAAGTGTCACCGAATGCATTTTCAAGCCATTTGGATACTCTTCAGACTCATTTAACTATATTTCGGATCTCATGGTGTCAGATGAAGGTATCTCTACCTTTCTTATCGATATCTACTGGAACGGTTATAGTACTATTAATGGGGAAAGCATATGGGTACTTGATCCCAACATAGACGTCAGAAATTCAAGCACCGCCAATAATAACACGAATTTCACGTTGAGCAACATGCTTGAAGTGATCTCTGCACAAATCGACTCTAATTTTAATTCCAGAATCTATAGTGATGTCTACTATCTTGCATTCAATTTACAGATTATTGGCTCGTCTTCCTCGAAGTCGAATTCATCACAACAGGTTAACGTTACAAAGGCATTTCATAATTTATCAGTGTTGTCGGACACACTATTGCTGGCTTTTGGGGATACGTTATTCACTTCCGAAGATTACGATGATAATAGCAACGCTTATCCGACAGTGTATGACTTCATGTACAAGCATGGAAAAAGAGTGGTCAGTTTCATATGGAGTGAAGAGCTGGATGTGTCCAGTTCGAGCTCGAATTTGAATTCCTCGTCCGCATTTAGTTCGGGAACCCGGTGGATGAACTCAACTACAGTGAATGATGATTATCAGCTCAGTTCAAATTCAAGTTTATTGAATGCTGTTTCCGGTTTCACAATTGCAGAGTATAATGGTACCGATTTTCAGAACGTTACTAATGGTGCTTCTTCAAGTGATATAGCTTCGGCAAATGTGTTAGGTAACCAGACTTATTGGAAGTTTATCCGGACAGATGGTCAGGAGAGTCTCTATTTCTATAGAAACGTTTTGCTTTCTGGGATTACGATTATATTTGAAGACCCGAACTTCTTGGTCCAGCTCACCAACGAAACCAGTAGTTTGTTGACTCAAATCAATAGTCTCTCTTGGACATGGCAACTAAACCAGCCAGTTCTTCCCTCGACTGCAAAGGCACGTTCAAATAATGATACTTATGATCTTCTGACCTCGTTAAGTACTGCAGTTTCACAACAGGCGTTCTCATGTGCAGTTCTTTACCAGGATGGATGGTATGTTGAAAATTGTTACAACTACCATTATGTGGCATGTCAGAGCAATAGTAATCCATATCAATGGCTTATCACTCTCTCTACGCATACATACTTCTATGCGAGCGATACTTGTAGCGATTTTCAGAGCTGCGATTCTACGTCTTGTTCCGGCTCTTATATATCCACCTCCGGCCTGCTGGGAAACACTACGGGATCTTCAGACTCTCTGAAAAATATATCAGGAACTTACTCGCTTTCAATTCCAAAAACCAGCTCGATTCAGAGTTTCTTGATTGCCTTTTTGAAAGAAAACAATATTACTGATCCGGTGTGGATAGATTTCAACTCGATTGCCGTAGAAGGGTGTTGGACAATTGGTGGTCCTAATGCTTTATGCCCTTATAGTACGGTGTCCAACAAGAAATTCATCTCAATGGTTACCCCTGCTTCGGTGTTCATTTTGTTCATCTTGTCTGTTATCTTCCTTGTCAATACCCAGAAGGTTCCTGTTCAAAAAAATAAAAAATACTGGAAGAAATTAGTTCAGGACTTTACTAAAGATGAATATGAAGGCGTTCCTGCCTGAGGTTCTGTCTTTTATATACATATATTATACTACTTGTTGTTTTTATATAACCCTCTTCTTCCCTAGCTTCTCTTTAAAATTCATGGAAATCACCTTAATAGATGTTCATATCGGTGTGACCCTTCATGCATTTCGATTAATTCACTCCCATATGTTCCGAAACACTGTGTATTGGCGATCAGACCATGTTGCGGTGACCAGACCTCGTAGAATCTAATCGTATTATCGTTTGTCACTACACAAATTGACGAGAAATCAGGAGATATGTCTGCTGAAAGTGCCCTTGCATTTATCGGGGCATTAACTTTCGACATGCAGGTCAACTCTGGATACGCATAAACACAGGCTATCAATGGCTCATTGACGTCACAAAACCCAAAGGTTGCTAGAATCTCCTTTTTTCTGCGCGACCAGATCAAAGATGTGATCTGACCTTTGGTCTCGATTGACTTTAAGAGAGTTCCAGTACTTGTATGCCAGAATCGAATAGTTCTGTCTTTGCTTCCACTGCCTGTAGCCAATAAAGACTTCGACCATGGACAGTAGGCTATTGCCTTTACTGCAGCCCTGTGACGCAAATCGTATTTTCGAATTGGATTCATTCTGTCTGAAATGTCTATTATAGAACACACATTATCATTGCCTCCAGCGGCCAACTCGTTCAGGTCGTTAGATATGATCATTCCTAAATTTGTTGTATTAGTACTTGGTCACCTTTTTTGCTTCTTGCTGCTGTATTTTCTCGTTTACTTACCACAAACTTGTTGATCAAAACACTTGAATACTTTTAGAACCAATAATTTGTACTCACTGTTTTGGCATTCAAGTTGATAATAGAATATTTCACCAACTTCGTTCCCTGAATAGAACTGATTACCAGAATTAGGAATGGAACAAATGCAACAAATACCTTTTCCCGTACTCAAAGTTGAAGCCAACATAGTCCTCTTTTCTGAATCAAATATCATCACCCTTCCCGATTTTGTTCCCGTTAGTTGATAATTATTATCAATATCGAACGCTACAACCGTAACGCCATCGTTGATATCGAGCATCGGTAGAGGCAAAGCCCCTGTGGAAGGGCTCCATAAGTAAACTTGGTAATCTAGGCCAACAGACACCTGTCCGGATTTATGTGACCAGCTGACAAGATTCGAATAGAAATCGTTTCTTAACCCCGCAGCATCCAAAACTTTGTAAGGCATTAGAGTTCTAACATTCGGAATCTTCCTGACGTCCTGATTTCCTATAGGTAGTCCGCTAAGTTCATTATACTCGTCTGCTAAGTAGCATGCTATCTGCTGTGGTGGTGTACTGAATATCAAAGGCTCAATTAAATGTAGCTGATGTTGACTCAGGGCTCCCGCATGATCATTGATAAACCGGAACTGTGGAACAATAGGGTTTCTGTTTTGGTACTTTATACTTGGAATTTTCCATAATCTTTTATTACTATCTCTGTTTCTATTACCATATGGTGCTTTATTCTTTGTTGACTCCTCCTCTTTCTGATGATCTGTTGTTCCAGCTGAGGATAATGTATTGATGCTAATTTCTGGCCAACTGACATGCAGTTGCGAATTGTTCCTATAAATCTTGGGGATGGCTCTGGGCTGGAACTCAAGAACCCTGTTTTCCATACAAAGGTCCAGTGCCTCTGCTATTATTCCTGTGTATTGATACAGCTTAGTGATATTAGGAAATGATTTGGCAGTAATCATACCACTACTGATATTTGTATCTTTGTATGTGGTGTCACCCTCATAAAGAGCAGGTGCGTAACATGGAGGTAATAACGCATGATAATTATGGACCTTCAAGTCACGAAGTATGAACCGATCCATGACCGGGACCGAACGGTTGGAAAGAGGTTCTGCTTGTCTTCTATCGTTTTTTAGTGTGATTTAGCCTTTTGTGTTTGTGTATATGCTCTTTTGTTGTAAATATTTAGCAAAAATCTCTATTCTGAGTATAGTATATACCCAGAATATATCTCCTGATCTTGTGAATTGTTAGCGAATACGGATCAGAATTTATTCAGGCCTAGTCATAAGGTTAATCGAAAGTAACAAAGCGAAGCGAAAAAAAAAAAAAAAAAAAAAAAATAAACAATAAAAAAGATGATAGCAGAATACAATGATTGTATTAAACTCTCTACATGGAATGAAATAATCTTGCTAGAACTGAAGATGATAACTTTTTGTAAATCCTTCAGTGTGAATATCTTTGCATGGTTTTTGTGTCACTACCTATAGAGCTTACAGACTCATGTTCAGAAGAAAAGTAGGCACATTAATGCAGCGTTTCCTTAGTAGTTCCTGTATGCTGCAGCACCAAATTTTGATATTGCTGACATGTCTGTCTTTCAACATTTCCAATATGATCCACCCCTTTAGCTACAGCAACACAAATTTATCCAATTGGTCCACTTTTCTCTCCTGCTTCGTGGACTGATGCTTGATTACCTTCAACCGAAAGTGCTCAAAGATGATAAAGTTATTGATATGACAGAACTAAATGGATATGTACCCCGGGCTATTTCTTACAGGCGCATACTGGCTTTTCCCTCTAACAAGTGTTTCAGCTGCTCCTCAAAAATCTCTTTGATTGACACACTGTGTGGCTGAAAGTTCGCTCATAGCCATGAAATTTTTTCTGCCCCTATGAAATAATATCGGAGTACCCTGTCATTAATACGCATACCGAGGATACTTCCGTTATGCATGTGTGAAATATTTCAATATTTTGTATTAGAGGCTCTAATGAAGCAAGAGCAGTTGCTAGGTGATTTCTCCCACACTCAATACTCGTAGAGCATTGACAAATGATATCTATATAGTAATGTTTTTATTTTTATTGTTAGGATGATAAGAGAATCCCAAACATTTGAGTTTTGCGAGATATTTAAGTTTCCCAAATTTGTAGGTTAGAGGAATATTTTTGCACCACACACTTTCTGTATACCTCGAACAAGAACTAGTTATTGACCTATCACAATCTCATACAGTGTTCCGTTATATGTTCAATTTTATCCCTTAACTATATTGTTTGTTGTTAAGATTGAAGACGGCTCGACTTCACCGACGATCGTTATCCATAGGGGTTAACCATTTAGGGATTACTTGTAGGTGAAAACTTTTCAGAGTGTCGTTGACTTTCTTGGTTGGTGTGAGTTACTCAACTGATCATACCAGATAAGAAGAAACTCTTCTACAGAATCGATCATCTGCGGCTACGGTAGTCTGTAGGATTTTCAATATTCTATTCTTCGTGTCAATGTGCCTTTTTCTCATATCTTGCATGGTCTAACACTCGATGCTGTTAGTTAGCTCGACAGAAAAACTCTACCCACCTACACAAAATTCAGGCAGTTAAGGATGGAGTGCCAACAGGCATCAAAATCCAGGTAGTTAGGGTGCACCAGCGGTTAACTAAATGGGGTCTTTGGTGCTGAGTCTAATCCAAAAGTGAAAAACAAGCCTAACTTGGTGCATTGCCTCTGTTTTCCAGAACAAATTTGTGGTTTTAGTCATGGTGCACCTCTTGCAAGTTAATTAGCGAACAAGCAAGTCTCTCGTAAAACTAGAGACAAGCGGTGCGACATATACCCTTACATTTAGTGTACCCAACCAATAGTTGAGAGACACATCTGGAAACTGATTACTAAACTCCAGACTCAATCTGATTGGAGACAAGATGCTACATTCGAGACAAGCTAGCAGGAAGATTTACAACGTAAATCAGAATTAAAAAGGGAAAGTTGAATACTGAATTCCAAATATCTTAATTTTTTCAGATTTCACTATTTTGAAGATAACATACATAATACTCACTTATCGAGAACTATGCCTTCCTTAGCCCTATGGATTGGCGATATATCTATGAGAGAAAATAAGTAACATTAGTAGCTCAAATAATCTTAAAAAGAAAGTTTAATCATATATGATAGTATGGAAAAAATCAACGTCGGAAGAAAAAAAAGCAAATATGAATTAACCGTTACACTAAGAGGAAACAAAATGCATCCGGAATTGAAAATTTTTCTAATTGCTCTCAATACAACCGGTATTGACCAAATGGGTGGGCCTAGGCTATTACTACCTGGGTCCTTTATCTAGAATGATAGATCCGCATCAGAAGCTCAGAATATTGGGCTCCGAAATCTCCTTTCGAGGTTTCTCAGCCAGTAGATAGCAGTAGTGTTTTTTGGGGCCCTGCAAACTTTATTTTGAACTAAAGAGCAAACTGATAAAACTGTATTGCTTGGAAGTTACGGTATCAGATATGAAATTTGTTTACTTTGGGGAACAAAGAGCAGGCAGCCCTTAGTAACCAGAAACTCATGATACAGCCATTTCCCCCTTTGAGACAGAAATAGATGTGTGTATATATGCCATTTAAAAACCAGAATGCCTTTCGGAAGGTGCCCAAATCACTCCCCGGTTTTTCTGTTGGCGAGGCTTAACACACAATACCTCAAAAGAGCTTTACGTTGGTCGGAAATGCGAAAAAGGATAGAGGGAAGAACCGTCTTGCTGTTTTTGTGATGGAGGGGTTCACATAATATTGATGACTGAGAACCCCGTCGATCATTTAAATATGGAGAGTGCGGGAGCTTCTCCTCAGTAAGGAAAAGTTCATGAATATATTCATAGGCGCAGATTGATTAAAAATGTTCCAGTTTTTTCAATCATCCTTTTCAGAAAGAAAAGTGCTGCTTGAGTATCCAAACTGCCCTCTTTTGTTAGAGTTTTTGGGGAATTCAGTCAAATTATGATACTGCCGAAAATCCTTACCAGACGTACAGCCAGAAGTATCTTTAAGCTTCTTGTTCATCAGTGGCGCTTAAAAAAATTTTTGTCTCAATGGTGCATCGTAAAAGTCGTAGAGAAAGAATTCAATCTGTTTATGGTAAAGGAACATTTTCACTAGTAGTCAAGTTAGGAAGAAGCTAACTCAAATAAAGCGGAGACAGCCTCAGAAGTTGGCTAGGCTGATCTTGATAATTACCAAAGAAACCAACACCTGGGCAATTTTTTCCTGGCTAGCCCTGGCCACAATTGAGTATGCGCTAAGCAACAATTGGCCCCAATCGGATTCCCTTTGTTGGATATATTCCAATGTACAGATAATCATACTGATTACAACAATATTGATTCCAAAAAACAACAATATCATCTTTTTGCAGAAAGCACTCTTTGTAATCTTTGGTAATGTTTTTCCCTTCCGCTATTTTCTCCTTCCATATAATCACATTTAACAAGCTTTAGTATTTGTTTGACCTTTTCTGTCCGCTCCTTGCATATGCAGAAACGGCTTCTCTTATTGTTTTGGGTTTCCCTGTATCAGTATGCAGACGCATCCTGCATGATTTATGTGATACTACCATGCATAGTTGCGCATAAAGGACAAAAAGAGAATCGTTTATTTCATCAACAAAAAACAGCGCTGAGACAATTCGAGACCAAGCCTGTATTGATGGCACTTTGGACCCAAACTTTCAGTTCCTATTGTTATTGTAGTTATGAAATTCTTTTTTGGGTGCTTCTGCTAATTTTATCGTTGCTCCAGCATACCAGTTGAGCTTAAGTGCACGAAACTTTTTAGCTGGTATATTTACTTTTTGAAAAGTTTCTAAGTGACGACTTTGGCCATCAGTTGCATAGATGAAATATAATATAAATATCATGATGTTTCTCCCACGAACTGAAAACATATCGAGTCTCGTAATTTTGTCCGGGACATTTCCGTACACTAACTATTATTGCTTCCATATATTATTGTTGTTGTATATATACTACATTCATTCTATACTTAACACCTTGCCGCTAACTCTTCATAATGACTGCTCTTCGTTCTGATAATATCAGATTCAACAACATCTACTCCAGTTCTACCAAATCGGAGACTGGGTCGATAATATCTGACAAAACCACGATGATGTCTAGCACCAGTACCAACACCTCGGCTTCCGTCTTGGGCTCATTCTCTGAGAAAGGTGGTCAATCTACTTCTTTAGCTGACTTCAACAAGTTTGACCAAAGAGAAATCACCATCATCAGAACCACCTGGTCTAATAACGTTGCTAATACTGAAAAGACTACGCAAAGTGCTAACACAGATAAAGATAAGCCATTGCCAAAGCCAACCTCGTCCATGTTCGCATCGCACCATTTCTGGACGCAGGTCTACGAGTCTCTTCTTGGTGCACACCCGGAATTGAACAATGTTTTGCCATCTATCAAACATCAAACTATTTCTTTCTCGGGGATCATGTACACGGCAATCATGAATTTGGAAAATTTGTCTGTTATGAACAGCTTTTTAGAGAATTTAGGTCGTCGTCACTCGCGTGTGTTTGGAGCCGAGCCAATTTACTTCGAGTACATGGGTATTGCATTTATTAGTACTATGGCTTCGAAGTTTGAATCCGTCTTCACTCCAGATGTGGAAGCTGCATGGATCAAGTTGTACTGTTTCCTTTCTAACTCTATTATCAAGTCTGGTATTGCCGATCCTTTAGTTATGCCTGAAGAACACGATATCTACACGGTGGCCAGTTTCTCGCCATCGGACAGAGTCATAAACAAAAAGAAATCTTACTCCAACAATATGATCGATGATCAAGAGAGTGGGCCAATCGATACTCTCCACTCAATTGAAGAAAAGGGAGAAATGGCATTTAGAAGAATAATTAATAACACCACCAGCAGCAATAGCCACAGTCACGCTAATAATGCAGT
This sequence comes from Saccharomycopsis sp. yHQL182, assembly GCA_030490795.1. Lineage (NCBI taxonomy): Eukaryota > Fungi > Ascomycota > Saccharomycetes > Ascoideales > Saccharomycopsidaceae > Saccharomycopsis > Saccharomycopsis sp. yHQL182. The sequence goes on along the minus strand of JAKVQV010000004.1, from coordinate 216,653 downwards.
TGCAGAAGACGACTATGACGATGTGTCCTCGACTCACAGTAATGGCAATATTTGCAGTAATGGCACGTCAAAGACTAAGAGAAACTTAATGTTTTTCAAGTCAAGATTATCAAGACATAACTAGGTTTATGTTTAAGGTTTTACATTATTCATTATCCATTCATCAAAATCGTTATTCATTAATCACTGCTGTTCTTTGATATTCATTCTGTTCATTACTCTGGCGTTGGTATATATTATTATTATTCACTGTTCATTCGGCTTACATTTCTTCTATTCATCTATGTTTTATACCTATGCTTTTTAATTTTTTGCTTTAGTTTTTGTTTTGTTCTATTAATGTTACCAGACCTTAAGGCTTGTTTATCCTCAACTGTAGATGCAAGAACCAATCGAGACCAAACACGGGAATTATAAAATTGAATCTATTTTTCAACAAAATATATGCATACGAACATGTCTCACACTACTGGCTGCTAACATGTTGCAGCCAGTCGCCTTTCTTGATATCAGCTAACACTTGCAGGGTATAAAGTGTAAATCAGACTATAGCTGCGACTATCGTTGCAACGTTGATAGCAAATCCAGAAACATGTATTTTTTTTCTGCTTACACTCATGATGTTGATTGTGGGACTGTTTATCGTTTTTTTTTTTACTGGTTTTTAGTTCCGCTAAATTAGGATCATCGCCCCTCTTGCTTGATGCGACAGTAATGATCATCTCACTTTTCACACTTTTCTTCGTTCTTTTTTAGCTCCAGTTCTGTGCTAGGATTTGCTGTAAATCAATTCCACCCAATTCCAGTTGCAGAACGAATTTCGGTGCTTTAAGGCATTGGCCACGAGCTATGGGCTGTCATACAATTGCGTTAGGTGGCCGCCGCTATCGCGACAAAAATTTGCGCATCTATCTTGCCGGATTCGACGTTTTGGTTTCCGTCCGTAAGTATCACCCGCAAGCGGGGCATACGCACGAACGATGATCTGTGCATGATTTTACGATGCCTGTCTCTGTTTTTAAGGTTTTCTTCCTCTCTTTGCTAATTAATATCTTCAAAAGTGTCTTTGTTCCGCATTTGGAGAGCAGGAGGCTGCTGCTATTATGTATTTAGTTGCAGATAAGAAGATAAAATCTTTAGTATCTGTCTCTCATTGGCCTTTGGATCTAAATGTTTGGGCTGTCCATAGAGATCATTGTACGCTTTCTTTTCTGCAATTCGTTTTGATTGACATTGACAACGTTACGGCCTTACGAGAAAAAGGAAGATGGTTTTCAATCATGCCATTTTGTCAAATAGAGTTGTCCATAGGTTCAAACAAGTGGTCAAATATGCAATCAATCAAAGGTTCAATCTACTTATCTGATTTTGCTCTGACTCCTATCTGATTGCAGCGTCTGTGCAACCAAGGAGCAATTGACTTTATTCTTTTATATTTGCTTACTGCAACAGCCTTGGTCAAAGTGTCAAGGAGGAAATCAAGGAACGCCTTTTGAATTGAAACTCTCTTCACAAAGCAAAGTCAATTCAACTTACAAAATTATTATCTTACTTCTTTCTTCAACACTGGACCAGGGCCATTTATCCTTGAAACAGGCCGTATCAATTTTACCTATGTTTAATACGAGTATCAGTACCTCCTATCTAATCAAGCAGTTCGCTGGCCTTCATCCTTAGCTTGTCATGCTATGCTGTTTCTCATTTTTTGCTATCTTGTTCTGGATCTCTAGTCAAAGTCAAAATTCTTATTCCTGGACATCTCGTATGTATGTCTTGGTGCTGATCCATTCCCACTCGTTGGTGGACTAAACAAAACTACGTGTGGCAGACTTGCATCTGAAGGATTACAGCTGCATGCACACATGTATGTAGAAAAGGTTTCTGTGCCGATCAATTTCCCCTAAATGTGATTTAAGAAAACGAACCCGTTTAACTGTGAAAAATGTGAGGCAATAGTGACAAATTGGGTCCGGTTTATCTGCAGTGAGTTTATTCAGGTTCATGACGAATGTTTCATTCCCCTTGTGAGCAATCCCGCGGCTTTTGAAAAGCTTGGGTGTTGCATTGTGTAGATGATTGACTTAAGCCTGGATAAGCCTAGGAGCTTTCGAAACGACAATAATCAATGGCAGTCTTAAAGTGTGTTTAATGCTGATCCTAGTTTTTTATTTTTGATGATCCTTCTTGCATTTTCCTGTTTCTTGTTTTAATGTAAAATACGAGTAGTAGTTACCGAGAGTCTCAGGATGTTTGTCGTAAAGCGTGGTACCTAGGGGTCTGCAGTGCGGAATCTCGAAACATGGAAACTTGCGGATATCTCACAATTGGAATGCTGGGAAACAGGATACCAAAGACATACGGTCTGGGAAGCCAACTGTTACCAAGAATAACTATACGCGATTACAGAAGTTGAGCCAGAAGGTATGTGTCTGAAAGGTGTGCTGCGTTAGAAATAACAAACATACTGAGAGGCCTCAATGATAAGCTGGTAATCAGGATTACTATTTTTAGTGAGATACTTTGGTCTAAGATACCAAGAGATTTTTGTTTAAGATACTCCGAGATTTTGGAAATTTATTTACAAGGCTATCAAATCAGAATTATCACATCTTTCTTACTTGTCTTAAGACAATCACAATCATCTGCATGTTGGATCCTCATTCCTTTTTCATCATTTTCAAGTGGGCATGCTTAAACCATGGGTAGGTTCTCTCATGTTGGTAGTGTTTTTCATACATAACCAAGGGCTTCCATCCAAAGGGCTTCCTGATTATCTGATTTTGGTGAAATTTAGGCAAAATATAAGGGAAAAAAATATAAGGGAAAATGAAAAAACCAATAAAAAAAAATTCGCCTATCCTTGTTTCTTGTCTTCGTCTTCTGGATGATAGGTGATCTTCAGATCTATCTATCCAGCGCACTGACCCAATCGGCTGCTTGTGTTTAGATCGCAATACATCATTGAAATGACCCAGCCATCCAAATACGAAACCGAGTTCCAGAAACTCAAAGAGGAAGATAAACTCGATGACAAGTTGCAGTCCATCCTCAATGAGCGAAAGCCGGTGAAATTCACGCCTGTCAGTGACAACACCCTGAAGTTGCTCACGTCGCTTGTGTATCCAAGAACCCTTGGCAACTCGGTAGCTGATAAGCAGCCTGTATTGAGCGACAACAACTCCGGAGCCACTAGCTATGTCGGAAGACTACTTGGCAGAAGCGACGTGTTATGGTCGTTTATTCAATACCAATTCTATCATTTGTTGCTTATCTTTGTCTATTTCACCTATTTCGTTATCCGTTCTGCTCAATATGCTTATAGAAGAATGTCATTGAGCATTCTCAGTGTTGCCCTCAGTCCAGCTACATCTCCACAGCTAATCCGCAACGACGTCAAGAAGCTTGATAAGATTCCCCGCAGACTCGCAGCAGTATTGACTCTCAGATCTGAGGAGGAAGAGGCTGGTGGTCTATCGGGGCTCTTGAACGATGCTTCTGAGATCACATCGTGGTCTATTGCTGCTGGGATTCCGTACTTAACGTTGTTTGAATCAACAGGCATTGTCAAGTCGCAGCTTCCTGGGCTTATTGCTGCAATCAACAAGACGTTGGCCAGCTACTTTGGACCTAACAATTTGCCAAAATTTGTGGTCAAAGTCCCTAGTGTTGGTGCTACTGTGTTTGGTAATGGGTCTGAAGACTCTAGTGGCTATCTCCAGAACGCGAAAAACATCGACATGGAAATCGCGTTAATTAGTGCAAGTGACGGAAAGCCTGCGATCACAAAATTAACCAAAGTCATGTCAGGTCTCGTTAAATCGAATGAACTTGCAGTCAAAGACATCACTATTGACTTGATCGATTCGGAAATCACTGCAATTTCCGGAAAAGAGCCTGATTTGTTGATATATTTTACCCCGGAACTCAATCTCCTTGGATACCCTCCATGGCAAATCAGACTCTGCGAGCTCTATTACCAGGCGGACAATGACGCGGTCAGCTATGTTGTGTTCTTGAATGCCCTCAAGAAGTTTTCCAAATGTAAGATCAATGTTGGGAAATGACGACGTGGCATTTGGTGGCCTCAATCTATTTCGCTTTATTTGTATTTCGCTTTCTTTTTATTATCTACTGCATTCCTACTCGCATTTGCTTTCGCATACCTATCTCTATTGTATAATTGCTAATATTTTTTCTGCTGATATTTTTTTGGATCTACATCTGATTGCTATTATTCTACAGTTGTATCTACGTAGTTGTACCTGTCCCTCACGTTAGCATGGCTCTAGCTATAGCTATAGCTGTCTGTCGCTCCAGCCACAAGTGACGTATTACTGCGCGCACGCAATTTACCCGCATTCTGCCTTTTTTCCTGGGATTTGATTTCTTCCACGTAGTGGAAACGAGTTTTTTTGCTCTGTCAGACTGCGTGCGCACAGCGCTGTCCCCCTTTTATTTCCGCTCGCCATAGTTAACAACAAATTTTTCTGATTAGTTTGTCTGTTAAAATGATTTTTGTGCTTTTTTCTCTGATTTTCTCTGATTTTTGTAATTTTTTATTCAAATTTGATATTCTTTTTTGTTATTTTCCTCTTTCTTCCCACCTTCTTATTGTATTGATTCACCAGTCTCATTACAAAGAAATCGTTCTTTTGTACATTATCGTCACTAATAATTCATAAATCGTAAGTACTGTTTTTGTGTTGCGCCCGAAAAGAGGGCGTGCGTTGGGGGTTATCCATGAGATGAAAGTTTCGTATTCTTATCTGAAATCTGGTTTTTTGGGGTGCGTCCGTCCGTGCTGTCTTACGCGTTTGTTATTGCATGAACATGGCTACTGTGACTGGGTGACAGACCGGTTAAATCAGAGGAACGTGAGATGGATTGATTGTGTCAATGGTGATAATTTGGGAATTCTCCTTATCAGAGTGCTGTCTATAAGATCAAAAAGATCAATCAATTTGCAGGTAAAAAAAAAATAAAAACAAAAAATCAAGGAAAAATAGGCGAGCCTGGAATATGATTGTCCGAGCCCCACTACTACGGCTATCGCTACATGGCTACATCTCCACCTCCAGTCCCACCTTGACATGGTATGATTTAACTCCTATCTCGTTCTGATTTGCCATTCACTCACTGTCTTTTCTCTGATTTGTCTTTTTTTTCGCCTCAGATTTTATTTTTTCCTGCTTTTTCCTATGTTGAGATTGAGATCTACGTGTGTTTTTTCTTTGGGCGCTTAATTAACGCCACTGGACGTTGTCATGACAACGGATAAGAATATCGTAATCGCTTGTCATCTCATGTTGATGATAGGATAATCATTGTGGGCGACTACTTCCTTTTTTCTCCTAATTGATGACGTGTTTTTCTCATGTGACAATTACTAACAAGCAACAGATGGGTATCTTTTTCTCGAAATTATTTCAAGGCCTTATTGGTCGCAAAGAAATGCGTATTTTGATGGTGGGTTTGGACGCTGCCGGTAAAACCACCATTTTATATAAATTGAAGTTGGGTGAAATTGTCACTACCATCCCAACCATTGGTTTCAATGTCGAAACCGTTGAATACAAGAATATCTCCTTCACCGTTTGGGATGTCGGTGGACAAGATAAAATCAGACCTTTGTGGAGACACTACTTTCAAAACACCCAAGGTATCATTTTCGTTGTCGACTCCAACGACAGAGACCGTATCTCTGAAGCCAGAGAAGAATTGCAAAGAATGCTTAACGAAGACGAGCTTCGTGATGCTTTGTTGTTGGTCTTTGCTAACAAACAAGATTTGCCAAACGCCATGAACGCTGCGGAAATTACCGAGAAATTAGGTTTACACTCTATTAGACAAAGACCTTGGTACATCCAAGCCACATGTGCTACTTCCGGTGATGGTTTGTACGAAGGTTTGGAATGGTTAAGTACTAATTTGAAGAATGCTGTTTGATTTCCTGTCTGTCTATCTTGTCAATCTAAAACACTTTTTTCATTTTTATAATTTTATTATTATCATTATTATTATTATCTATTATTATTAGTACCTTTTTTTAATTTCAGTTTGTCTATTTCACCTGTCCATCACCCATACTCATATAGTCCATATCTATATAAATATATAAAGGAATTAATCACTATATATGGCATCGATAGAGGAGTGTGTGTAGTCTGGCGATAATCCGGAAATGAATCATGAGATCCGGTACTGATAATTTGTGCACGTGATGAGGGTTTGAATTTTTTTCTATGAACACGATATTTTCACGTGTTTAGTGACTGCTTTTTTCTGAAATTATTATTTTTTTCTTCATCCACAATCGCAGATCCTGAGAACCACCCCCGAAGCTGATTGAAAAAGAGAAAAAATCATGGGTTAGGAACCTTGACCTGGCGAAGACCTCGAATCTGAGAGAGTCACCCGTCGATGTCGTCCTCACCTAAAAAATTTTCTACTGCTGAAAAATAGCGATCTCCTAGAAGAAAAAAAATTTTCAAATTCTTCAATATTGATACTTCTCTTTCTCTCATTTTATATCGACTATTGACGGAAAGACCTAATAATCTACAACCACAACAATAATAAATAACATTCAAAAATGGTATGTTCGTCGTCATTATCATAAGAGGAAGAGAGGTTATGTGGAATATCGAGGACGTTAGGGCACTATATCAACAGGCAATCACCATCATAATGTTAAAATTTGTCAATATTGAAATGGAGTTAATGGGGTACAAAGCATCAGTATTGGAATTAGAGAATAGGAACGAGGGTATTTTGTAGTTCATTTCATCATCTGTAATAGTCGACTCAAGAGGGCATCACTTTGAATCATATGTTTTTACTTAACGAGAGTCTCAAAAGTATACGATATATATACTTCGGCAATATCACAACAGTTTATGAATCAATATCGTCATATTTTGGGAACCAAAATGCATATCAATTTCATAGATAGAACGTTTATTCGATCAGCCTCAAAACGCATCATGTCCAACCATAACCCCACTTCTAGCAATATCTTGTATTCATATGCATCTATCCAAGTACATCTACTAACATTCTTATAGGCCGGTGTTAGAACTTACGAACTCAGAACCCAATCCAAGGAGCAATTGGAACTCAAATTAGTCGAGTTGAAGAAAGAATTGGCTAACTTGAAGGTCCAAAAATTGACCAGACCTTCTTTGCCAAAGATCAACACTGTCAAGAAAGACATCGCCAGAGTCTTGACTGTCATCAGTTTGAACCAAAGAGCCAACGTCAGAGCTTTCTACGCTGGTAAGAAATACCAACCAAAAGACTTGAGAGCCAAGAAGACCAGAGCTATCAGAAGAAGATTGACCAAATACGAATCCAAATTGACCACTGAAAAGCAAAAGAAGAAGGCTGCTGCTTTCCCAAAACAAGTTTACGCCATCAAAGCTTAAATCCCTTTTGTTGTTTAATTTGTTCTCTGCCTCTATAAAAATTAGGATATATTCTCCAAATATATACTGTTTTCATTAACTTATATTGTAAGCATAGCATCTACAAAGCTGCTCAGAGCTGCGAATTTTTAGATATTTTATATATTAGTATGTGAACTAGATAAGAGCATGGATGGATGGCCTATAGTTAACAGTCTGACATTTCAACATCAATGACCTCGCCCTCGGTTTCGGCATCTTCCTTGGCCACGGCCCCTGCCTGTGCCTGTCTCAGAGCAAGCCTCTCCTGCTTTTTACGTAATCTGAACTGCGCGATCTCCTCCTTCAATGCAGTGTTAGGAATAACATCTTCGATCCTGAGAGGCGTTCTATTGAACGGATCGGTCAGGTCACTCAATAAGTGAACCTTGATTGTGGCTCTGTCAATGCTGATTTTGGATCGAGGCAAAATCACTGGATCCACCATCAAAGTGTACATTAAAGGATCCAAATACTCGTCGGGAATATCATCACCTAAACCTAAGTCTTCCTCTTCTTCAGCCAACCGGTAATTTTCTGCTCGTTCTGCAAACTGCTGCAACTTCAAGACATCAACGTTGCCCACTCTTTGTAAAATAGTGCATGCTTTCTCGAATAAATCTTTTTGGAACGATCTACCATCTTTCGAAACTGCAATTGCAAAGGCATCTTCATCAGACAAATTGATAAAGATCTTGGCAATGCTATTCAACAAGCCTCTAGGATTAAACCCGTATTTCTCGGGGTTCTTGACTTTAAGTTGGCTGTATTTTGGTCCAACCAATTCATTCAAATTGTAATCTAACATCCCTGCCAATCTGTCAACAATTTCGACTTTGGTGAAGGCCTTTGGAACATCTTTTGTAAATAAATTGAACAATTGCAAGGTCTTATTACTAAGACCAATGAAACTCTTCGCCTGTCTCTCAGCACTCTTTAATCTTTTTGTTAGCTCATCCATTTTGACCTCTTCAAATTCAGAATCAACAGCAGTGTCAAGATCCTCAGTTTCGCTACGATTTTGAATCTCTTTACTAATGTTATGGATCAGGTGAAGTTCTCTTAAAGACTCATCAAGAAGGTAAGTTGTGTCATTCAACATTCTTGCGACAAATCTAATAAAGAAGTCAGCGTCGTTTTCGCTGTATTGTTTCAATTGCTCTTGGTAATGAGGCAAAACCCAGAGCTTTTCAAGAATATATGAGATATGGTATCTGCTATTAAACTTGTCGTAGAATTGCGAAGATGCTCCGGTTTTTTCAACCATCACATAGAAATCCAATAAAGCATACAATAGATTATCTAAAGCTAGCTTATTAGTTGTGAACGCCACCAGCATGAACCCTGGTGAGAATGAGTCCTTTGTGGGTGGCATTGCTCCGTAAAACAAACACTCTACAAGCTTCCCTTTTAAATGAGGATTATTGACAAGTTCAGGGCATCTGAGAATCGTTACAGCAAAATCAACAAAGTAATTCAATCTGATTCTGTCGTCTCTCAAGGGGTTATTGCCGTACCTTGTGATGTATGCACAGTATCTAATGATACTTTCAACTGCAAATTCGGGTAAATATCTGAACGGCTTAGGCAGTTTGTCCCTCAAAGCGTCGGAGTTGTCGATGTTTTCCAAGATCTCGACGTCGGGAATAAACGGCAAGGAGAGCTCAATCCCAGGATATTGGTGGGTTGGCTCGATTGTTCTTAACAAGAAAACTGCGGATGAAGATGCCAATGCAAAGTACTCTTGCTGAAACTCCTGGTTAAGGAAAAACGCGTGAATAGAATCGGATTCGCTCTTAATAAGGAACAATTGGTTCTCAAACTTCTTCACTTGAGCATCTGCTAGTCTATTGAACACTGCAGCATTCTGATTTGGACCCCTGCGTCGAATATTCGCGTCAATTTTCTGTTGTTTGAACGCTTCAATCCTGGACTCCAAGGTTTCTATATAATGTCCAAGTTTCTCTTCATAAGTACATAATCCGCCGAACCCATAATGCAAATAGGTCAAAGTAAGGTAAAAACAGTCGGATATGAAGTTAGCAGGCTGAGGGTCCCCAGAGGCCTTTATGGCCTCGTTGGCTTCAGCAATAGTAGCGTTGATTCGGGTTTCTTCACTAAGATCAATCAAGGTATTCTTCTCAAGATAATTAATATCGATTTTACCGATTTTCTTGAAGTCGACTCCAAGGAAAGGCAACGATAGCTTGGTAAGAATCATCGAGATATTGATAATGAATCCATGGGTTGACAATCTAGAGAAGTCAGGCTGAGATGCCGTACGTAAATGATTGGCATTGATTATATCTGCAAAATACTTCAATAAGTCGTTTCGTGACTCAGTAGAACCTCTGACAAGCTTGTCACAGATTGGAAATAAGTATGTGTTTACATAAGTCGAGAACTGAATCTGCACAGATTGCAGGATTTTGGCCACTTCGTGGTCGGAAATATCACCCATCGATCTGTCAAACAACTTCAAGGCACTAAGACGATTCAAAGGAGATACTCTTAAAATAGGACCCAATAAGGTGTCAATCTCGAACGAGACAGCGTTTTCCTTGCGAGGATCGCTGATTGAGAACGTTTTAATACGAGTGAAAATTGACAGCACCGCCTTATCTTGTAAAAGAGCAAGATATAAGTTCGCTACGGAAATAAGTTCTTGGTTGGTCGTATCAGTCACATTCAGCAGCCTCAAACGTGCCGAAAGATATGGCAAAATGAGCGAGAGAAGATTTAAAAGAGTACCCTCCTGTTTGGCCTGGTCTATGATGGATAAAAGGAAATCAATAAACGAGGAATTAGCGATTCCATGAGCAAACTTCAGCAAATAGGTTTCCTCAGAGTTGTAAAGAAACATATCGGAGTATAGAAACCCAATCAAGCCGTATGAAGACGAAAGTCTGATGGTATCTTCTAATATCTTCTTCTTGTAAACACTCAAGGTATCTTTATAATTAGGCAAGTGCTTCTTCAAGGAGATTTTATTATTGACGGTCCTTAAAGTAGCCTTGCTTTTGATCCAAATATTCAAAAGAAACGACAACGGATCAGGACGGCCGATTTCCGTGAGATTTGCAAGGAAGATTCTGTCAATCATGTCGTCTTCTAAGAAACGTTTACAATATTCTTCTGGCGATTTGAGGGAATCCAATTCAGTTGCGATTTCTTCAAGATAGATTTGCTGGTGTTTTCTGGGTTCCGCGGCACTAGGCTTACTATCAGCATTAGAGATCCCCGAGAAGAAGAGCTTGCTCAGTTCGAGTTTGATCCACAATTGAAGCGATCCGTAGATGTCTTCTTCAGAAGGAGAAGGAGTTCCCTCAGAGGGTGGCGGCTTTGAGGTTACTATCTGAGGAAAGTGTTTAGGTGGATGCAGTAGTGGGCGTATTGTATCAGGAAATCTCATCCCAGGGGCCCTCTTCTCAGACGAGGAGCTGTTTCGTTCGGCATCAGAAGCAGCTGGTATTTGTGACAGCAGTTCACTTAATTTCAGTTCGGAATCATCTTTGTTTGGCTCAGGTTCCCGGTTTCTTTCGGCGAGAAGTCGTAATCTGGCCACTCTCTTGGCCCTAATGTCATCAGAACCAGAAGTGTCACTCATTGTGGCTTGAACTCCGTGCAGATGGTAATATTTCAGTAAAAAAATTCTTGTTCCAACAACAATTAACAATTAAATGGGTATGGATCTACTTATATGGCAATTGATCCCTGTGATTGTGATTGTATTACTAATAGAAATCATCCTTCAGATGGATCATATAAGTTTCAGTCTATCTAAAAGGCCTTAAGGTGAGAAAAAGTGGGATTTTTATTATTGTGTTGGGAAAGATGCAATGAGGCAAATTTGCTAAGGACACTCCGGTTTTAAGGATGGGTGAGGCCACTTGCCAGGGGCGAAGGGCGAGAGGATGTGCCAGTGGGGACAGGGGGGGTCAGGCAGATGATACGGATGATATTGGACCATAGAAAAGGCATATTATAGACTATGATGGCAGGGAAAATTACAATAGATGGATCCGATAAAGTAGCATTGGTTTGTGGTTTGTTTGCCTACATAAGCTGGGAGATAGAAATCTCTCTAGAATGTGTTAATAAGTCGAAATCAGAATAGCAAGGAGTATATAAGTAGCTCATGTAGAAGCAGACAAAGTATTTGTATCCGAAAATTCATGCTTCTTTTTTTATCTTGTCTATTTATTTGTATGGTATCTTTGGCCGGATGTTCTCTAGAAATTAAGCATATTAAAAAAAAAAAAGAATATATATATATTTATCAACAAATAAAAATAGAAAAATGATATACATGCATCTTACAGCGAAGATATTACATTAAGAGAGACCAGGTTGGTTTCAGCGGAATAGAAGTTGAGGTATCACCAGAACAATTGAAGCCCCGCCATCTACCCACCGCTCCACTCCGTATTTTCATGCATGCTGGGACCGAAAAACAAAAAGCCCCTTACTTATTGCTGTAATTGCTATTTTTTTATTTGCTGTAGTTGCCAATATTCTAGAGTTGTATCTACATAGCTGTATCTACGTAGCTGTACCTACGTAGCTGTGTCTGTTACTAACCTTAACATGACGAAGACCTCTACATGGCTGTAGCTGTAGTTGTGGCTGGAGCGATAGCGACAGCCACAGCAAAGTAGTAAAAGATCACACCAAAGAAGTATATTCAAGACAGCTACCCAAAGCCACTTAAAATAAGAATCAAACATATAAAATAGTGACAAAAATTGCATACATCGTATCATATATATAAATATTTAATTACAAAAAACATCATTGCGAAGCTAATCTGCGAAGCTAATCTGCTAAGCTAATCTGCTAAGCTAATCTGCTAAGCTAATCCGCTAAGCTAATCCGCTAAGCTAATCCGCTGCGCTCAATCTGCTGAGTTCAAAGACACATTCAAGTTCTCATCGTCATCGCTTTCACGCGGCAGACTTTCGAGAATCTTAGGCACGTTATCAAACCGTATACTCTTGCGTCTCTTGGTCTCGGTGCCGCTAGCAGATCCGGCTGATTGAATTCCGGTTGCTTGCACGTTCTGGATTTCCGGATTCATGGGAGCATTCTGAAGGGTTTCATTAAGATAGATGCTTCCATTGCTGAGAGTCAGAGTCGTACTGGTCTTGGATATGTGCACGAGTTCGGCACAACGGATCCATCTTCTCTTCCGGGTATATTTCCCGAAAGAGTCTTCACTGGTTGGTTTCTTCCAGGTGTTATCGTAATATATGTAGCCGGCATCTGGAGCTGGGTCAACCGTAGTCTTTTTGTTGGAGTTTTTCAACGTAAGAGCTCCATCGTTAGAAAGATCTAGTCTCCAGGTAGAATCGACCCATCTCCACACCATGTTCTCGCCATCCTCAGTATAATCAGGCAACTTAAAGTCATCAGGAGACGGGGATTCATTCAAGAACTCATCAGTCCAAGGAGCTCTCTCATAGTTCAAAAGGTTAGATGTCCAGCCAATTCCAAGCCATTTCCGCTGGTTTTCGTAGATCACATACGTAAACTTGATCGGCTTACCGGAATTGTGCGAAAGAGACGTGATGTTATTAGCCTTTTTGACTTTCGACATGACATTCGAAAAAAGACCGGAACTCGAACCCCCCTTGTCAAAATTCAATCCCGTGAGATAGAAACACAACAATCTGATTGTCTTGGACTTCCAGAGGATTCTTCGGGTAATGCGGAAGTATACAGAGTGATATAGCAACCCATACAGAACGATAATGAGAACAATCACTCGAGGGGTGAATACAAACATAGTCACAAATATATAGAATGGAGAAAGGAATACAATGGTAAAGAAGAGTCTCTTTAAATCATATTGGGTCAAATTGAGCGACGTGATAGGAGTTAGCAAGATATCTGTCTTGATAGATACACGGGTTAGTGTTTGGACAATATCGTCAAGCTTAGGGTTCTCCTCCTGTTGATGCTGTATCTTTTTAATCAAGAGAAAGTAGAGCGAGAGGAACAAAAAGCCCACCAAGTGGCCAAAATACACTAATATGGCGTCAAAATAGAGAATAAACGTGATGATACTCGTAGCAAACACCAAGTTCAAGTAAGTGTCCTCATTAGTCCATGTGAGTATTCCTAAAAAGTAGTCCGCCATCAATAAGTACGGGTAAGACCGGATCAACGCCTTGGAAACCGTAGGAGGGGTGGTTGCTAATAACGGCGACGATTTCGTTTCTGTGTTAAAGAACTCATCGTTTGAGGACGAATATAACTTTGAAAATCTTGCTCTCGTAGTTTCATCGGTCTCTTGAGGCTGATTTGAGGCACTAGAGCCCACCCCTTTGGCACCGCCGCTGCCGCTACCTAGACTTGCGGTCGATTTGTTAATCGTGGTGCTGTTGCTGACGGCATTGCTACTGGCGTTGGTCCCCACGCCGCTACCAAATGTATTTGTAGGATGATTGATGTTGCTATTGCTGTTGCTATTATTGAAGCTTTCGCCTTGAACCTTGGAGCTTCCCATTTTATGCTGATATGTCTCGGGGATTGATGCTTGGTATCGAGAACGTTTCTTGGCAATCCGATAATACCAATTGGAATGCTACCAATCAATCAATCAAACTATCACTCTGTCTGTTAAAACGGCAAAAAACTATCAAATTCAATTTAGGGAAGGGGGAATAATTAGTGGCCGCTGAGGCACGTGGATTATGCTCGGATATTACTATACGCACGGCTCATCACACCGGGGCTGCTGACTATTTTGTTAGAAAATTCTTCTTTATTTTCTGTATTACAAATGTTGCCATCACTCTACTGGGAGAGGAGCCATAATAGCCACACAATTACCTCAGAAGGAGGCTATAATACAGTAGCCAATTCTTAATTCAATCATGTTCAAAAAAAGAAAGGCAAATAAAAACCTCAAGGTGAAGAAACTTGTTCTTAGTGAAGACGAAGGTGAGGATGGAGAAATCAAGTTAGTTACTACTAAAGAAGTAGATGGTAAAAATAAAAAAGAAGACAACACTCAACCGGTTGTATCCTCCTCTAAAGATAATGATATTATTGGATTATCAAATTCTGGTAAAGACGAGGCCGTGAAACATGATAGATTGATTGCAGAGACCAATGAGCTTATAAGACTTGAGAAAGAGAAAAACAGCTCCTCGGAGAGTACTGACGTGCGCAGTGGCGTATACCATGGACAAAACAAGTATGCTACCTTTACGGGCGGATCAGGCGAAAAGGACAAGCGAGGTCCAATCAAGACGGCCTCTAATATTAAATCTACGACAGTGATGGATTTCCAGCGAGATGTTTGCAAGGATTTCCAGCAGCATGGATACTGTGGGTTTGGGGACACTTGTAAGTTTCTACATGTACGAGATGCTTTCAAACAGCCAGCCAAGAAGGTCGAGAGGGAATGGGAGAAGGTTCTCAAGGTGAATAAAACAAAAAAGAAAAGTGCCAATTTATTGATTTGATAATGGCTTGATGATTTGTATAGTATGTAATTAATAGACGATTGACTTGATTTCTTGCTTGTGAATTGAGCCCTCCTCCGATGAATTAACCTCTGACCTGCTGTGATAAGCAAAAAAAAATAATGAGTGAAAAGAATAGGACTATCCTTTATTCGTTATATTGTTTGAGATCATGAAGAAAAGAAAACTAAATAAAAAATTGTACAAAGTTGAGTGCTTGGTGAAACATTTAGGCAATAGTTTTGATTTCTAAAGATGGGGACAAGGATTGTTGTAATTTGGAGGCCTTGTCAGCATCGTTGACAATCAAGGTGTACAAGTTCTTGGTTCCTCTGATCTTGAATTTGGTCTCGGTGAATTTCTTTCCGTTAGCGTTGACCTTTGGGTTGGTCTTGATAGTGACCTGCTTGACGTCAGCTCTTCTGGACAATTCGACGAATTCCTTGATATCCTTGATTTCTTTAGCCATTTTGAATGTATGTGTGTTGAGTATGGATGGTTAATCTGATGGTGATAGTAGATCAGTATGCCTGGAATGGGTAGAAATGGTGCTAGGTCTCGACCTGCTGAATATTTTTTTTCTGTTTGAAATTTTTTATAAAAATTTTTTCTCATATTTTTTCACCTGGCTCTACAGGCTGCCCTTAACTATGGGAGGTCAAGCTGCAGGTGGAGCTTGAAAGCTAGCCCTGGTTCCCAGGCCACAGTCACGGTAATATTTTTAGTAACACGTGATATATATAAGGGCTATGTTTTTTTCTGTTTTTCCCACGTATTTGGTAATTTACATGTGAGAGACATTAGTTCCAATTTATGGGTTGCCAAACAATACCATAGTAGAAGACATACATTAATGTGGTCGCAATAGTTTCGCAGGTTTGTGCCGGCAACTGACCTCGTCCGTGATTGGTCTGTCTGTATTACAATTCACATATTCATGTGGCATAGCTATAAGGCCTGCTCACGTTCTTATATGGCATAATATGCCATCTCTCCTGACGTTGGCTGCTAAGTGTAAATGCAGTTACAACTATGCAGCATGTCTGATCTGCTCTAAACCTTCCTGATTTAGATAAATCATGAATACATCCGGCTGTTTATTTTACTGATTAAGATCATTTTGGGAGTGATTTGCGATGACTCTTAGATAGAAAAATTACGGGTATCGGAGAAGTTCCGGTCGTTTACACGTGCTATCCATCGTGACTACGAAGGGTCTGAATACCCCAGAAGAAACCTCATCCACTACCGGAACTCATCGGCCTTCTCTATATAATAAGAAAGTATATAGAGTAAAAAATTTTTTCTTTTTTTTTTTTTTTTCAAATTTTTTTATTTCAGGAACCTCTAACATAACATAGACTAGTCACAGTCATAAACCCCTGCCAGCGGAGTATACATTTGATTGGTTCTCCAACTGATCAGCCCCTTCGTTGCAACGTTCACTCAATCGGTTATCCAGGTTTGGAATCCTTTCTGAACAGCGTCATATGCATAAGAGAAGGCCAAGCATTGCAAGTTAGATCTATTTCCAGATACTGCATACCATAGAAAAAAAATAGGGAAAGATAGAGAATCAGCCTGAATATGTCGGACTCACTCCCTTCAACTCCTCAGCCAAGCAATTTGGACGGGCAACCCAAGAGCAGACGGTACGAACTCTCTCGGTCTCTTAAAGCCGCGCTTTTCAACAATAAAGATCGTCTCTTTGTATTGACTCTTGAAAGCTCGCTTCTCGAGTTTATTGACTCCAATATCAACTCGTATAAATTGAGTCCAATGAACTCATATTGCCGTTTATTGGCACATCATATTGCAGATTATCATGGACTAAGACACATACTAGCAAATGACGGGGTTTCTGTTGTTGTATTCAAGACTTTCACCCCACCTAATCAGTTGAATATCACAAGCGAGGAAGAGGAAGAGGACCAGCTGCAGAAGGAGGAGAATGACACCGATGACAATAATGAGAAAAAACAAGAGGAGAAAGTACCCAATAACGGTCAAAGAATAAAGCTTGCCGACTTGCCATTAGAAGAAACATCTTATGATTCTTATAGCTATAACAATAGACACAATTATAATGAAGGCGGAAGTTACGATAATTTTTCTAACGGATATTACCAAAATATGAATGGATTTAAAAACTATAATACTAATAATACCAACAACAAGTCCAGAAGCTTTCACTACAACAACAATTACGGCTACAAAGGTCATACCAAAAACCACTATTCTTGGTCAAATAGCAGCAATAACGATCTGCAGATATCACAGGTGAAAATCATGAGAAGAGACGGAGATAAAAAGGCGGAAGAGAAAGCTAGTAATGAGGAAGAAATCAGTGAGAAAGAAACCAGTGAGAAAGAAACCAATGAGAAAGAAACCAATGAGAAAGAAACCAGTGAGAAGGAAACCAATGAGAAAGAAACCAGTGAGAAAGAAACCAGTGAGAAAGAATGCAGTAAAGTTGATTCAGAGGTGGAGGAAATCACGGAAAAACTTCTGGAGACTGAACTTCTCGAGTCAAATCGTGCTAGCAAGGAAGAATTATACCTTATTGCCAAAGAAAGAATATATAAAGACTCCAATGATAGTAATAGCAGTAGAAGCAATAGCGGAGCCGAAGAAGATGATCAAGACAACGAAGCAGAAGAGGAAGAAGAAGACACAGAAAAAGAAAACAATGACAGCAATGTGCCAAGACACTCAGCTAGAAGAAGTTATAACAACAACTATAATTATGGCAGCAATTACAACCATAATAACCACAGGTATTCACACAGTAAACCACGGGGCAATAATAACAATTACAGGCAACTGCAATATAAGTCCTATCATTATTCTCCACAGAATAACAGTTATAATAACGTTTTCCCCGGATTACCATTTCCCGGAATACCAGCAAATGCAAACAGTCCCGGTCCAATATACGGTTATCAGCCAGTAGGACCATTTGGGGCTGGACCACCTGGCTATGGATACGCACCATCGCTTCCACCTTCCCAAATAAACGGTCCACAACAACAAGTCTCGCCCATGGCGTCTCCTATAGGCGCACAAGGACCAGTAATGCAATACTATCCTGGTGTAGCCCCAGCGGCAGGCGTATATGGACCAGCTCCAGGCTTCTATCCACCTGGGAACAACGTTGGTAATATGAGAAACCAGCAGTTTGGATATAATGGGCAGTCAATACGGAAGTATAATAAGAATATGGGAGGTAAATTCTATTATAATAGCAATAATATTGATCAACGTCCTCCAAAGGGAAAAGGTTTCAACAATAACAGCAATAACAGAAACAAGTTTGAATCTAATAATAGCGTTTGAACTTATATTGCCATGTTAATTTTTTGTTACTGATCATATGATAGAATAGAGATCACGTCCTAGCTGACTGATCCATAAATAACGAGAATCTAAGTTTGTATTTTACACTATCCATAAATATGTAAGCATATGCCTAAGGCAAAGTCTATGTACTTGCCGGATCTATGTACTTGTGGGGTATTTCACAATCTATATCGTCTTTGATACCGTCCGAGTTCTCCAACTTTAATATCTCTTTGTATTGCGTCTCACTCACAGGTATGACACTTAATCTGCCCCGTTTGACAAGCATAAAGTCCTCTAATTCCGGACTGGTATTTGCGCGTAGTTCCTCGAGGGTCACTTTCCTTTTAAACCGTCTATGGAACACCACGTCCGGACACCACCATTTTGGGCTCTCTTGCGTAGATTGAGCATCATAATACGGATCGGCAGGATCAAATTGCGATTGGTCCGGATGTGGTTCTTGAGAAACCTTCGCTATGCCCACAATCCCGGGATCTTTACAGTTAGAGTGATAAAAAAGACATAGGTCGTTAACTTGCATAGAGAGCAAGCTATTTCTGGCCTCGTAATTACGCACACCATCCCATGGTTCTCCTGGATTATCGAGAAGTTCAGCGAACGAAAATGAGACATCCTTCTTCGAAGACGGGTCTATTCTAACTGTGGGCTCTGATTTGATCAACCAATATCTCTTCCCCAGTTGATCCACTGGATATTTTGGAGGCTTCTTGAGTACCGGCTTAGAAACTGATCCCAGATCACTTTCAGAGCTTATCTGAGTGGTCCCACGAGAGTTTTCCTTGGATTTGTGGCTAAGCACACTGGTACGCAGGGATTTTGTTACTCGCCCTCCCTTGGATACAGACAAACGACTATCCTTGGGTTGCTGACGCGTGGTACGAGTGCGAGCTACCATTATATTGACCTTTGTAAAATTATCCAGATATATCCCAATTGAAATGGGCCCACAGAAATACAATAGCCGCAAGTCTGGGTTCTGGCAGGTCTAGTAGTACCCATTATTTCCTCATATTTGCGCTTCTTTAATAGTTGGTGGTATTGTGAAATTTTAGGTCCTGGCGGGAAAATTGTGCACGTGACTATCCCTGCATGGCAAGGACCCATCAATTAGGCGCATTACTTGCTAATAATAGATTAGGCCATCTTCTCTCTCAGGCATTTTCTATCAGCAGATTGCGGACTGAGTTTTCTATCAATGTAGTTGCTGTTAGATCTGTAGGTGATTGCGGCTGTCGACAATTGCAGTGGCTGTATAGATCTCTTGCCAACTGTAGATTGCGAACAGTATCATTTCAGATCTCCGAAAAACAATTAAGTGTTAGGTTAACTGAATTCAGATAGGATAATAATAATGACATATCTGATTCCAACTCCACCTATAAACAATCAAGGGTGGTGAAACATAGGGCAACAGATCGTATTACATGGGTATGTCCCCCTGAGCTAACACAGTCTGCTGTACCGTACTACAGCCTTTATGGCCCATGTTACTTGATATCTCCCTCCAAAATGCAATAATGTTTTGCTGCACTATTCACTTCAACAAGCAACTAACAACAGTTCTTGTCCAAAGATCAGTGTTCAGTAGCCCCCTGAGGCCTGAAATACTATAAGCTACCGATCTTTGGTAGATAATCGATTCTCCCTTTCATGTTTCCACAGGGTGCAAAGCATTTTTCGCTAACACAGCTATCAAAGGTACAACCAAAGATGAGGAAAAACTGCGTGCATGAAAAAGCCTAAAATGCCTAAAAGCGAGGGCCCACTATAACAGTCTTACTCAATTAAGGGTTTTGCAAAGATGTTATTAATAGCCAGATGTGTTGATGCACTACTGCTTTTATAGGAGTGCTTATTAGAGATGTCATATTTTTTGGACTGGGCGTTGGGTATCTGTTTATCTGGAGAGATATATAAGCAATGGAATTTCCGTCACTAAGCATTGTCAGGCCAAGAGCTAGTTTGTCAGAAGGGATTGTCTTATCTTCTATCGCTAATACAAACCACACACACAATTATAATATAATAACAATATGAGATCCTTAACTTCTTCATCGCCTCAAATAAGAGAGGAAATGATCACCTTCATCAATGACGATGACAACGACTACAACTTCGTTTTGAACGGTAACTATGTTGGTCTCTATTCTTTGACCAGCTGGTTTGATGTCAAGGTCCGTGACAACGGTGATTTGGGTGATTTTGAATTGGGCAGATTGAAGACCCAATTCTTGATCAAAGTCAAGAAAATCCTCGCAAGATTGAGATTCCCTAACTTCATTATTATGAACGCTCTTTACTTCTTAGACTTGATCAAAGAATACATTCATGACGAAGAGATCTCTGGGTCGGAGCCATACCCAGTCTTCTATAAGACCAAGGAAGACAATTTATTTTTGAACTTTGTTACATGTTTGATGATCTCCAATAAATCCTTGAACGACTTTGCTATGAAGGCCAAATACTGGTCGAGATTAACCAAGATTCCAACAAGAAAGATCAACGAATTAGAGCTTTTTATTCTCAACAGAATCATCAAACATAATCCATTGATCTTGACCTTCAACATCAACAAGTTGGTGTCTTTCAACGACAAGTTGCTCTCGAAGATTCCTGGATTCGAAGCTTATATTGACGACTTCAATCTCAAATTCAGTTCAACCTACGCCACTCCAGCACCAACTCCAGCACCTGCCTCAGTCCAGATCGCTACTCCACCACAAGAATTCACAGAAGAAATCAGAGTCTCGCCGGCTGTCGCAAATATCGAAGTCAGATCGGTTTCTTCGTCATACACTAGTCCTGAATCGCTTACTGATGCAAGCAGCAGTAACAGCAGTAAGGTCAGCCCTGCATCTACATATTCTGATAGTGGATCGGACATGTCCTCTGAGTCTCCTAAATCAAATAGCAGTATATACAGTCTCAGCAATGCAGAGATCAAGATCACCAGCATTCCATCATCAATGGATGCCTTGGATCAATTTATACAGACACCTACAACCACATTCAAAACCCCACAGAAAACCTCGCAAAATGCCGGCATTAAATGCGTTAGTTCTCAATATCCTCACAACTACGTTTCCTACGACAAGAAATCCAACATAGCGTTGCCACAGCTTAGCTCTCAATACTACAGCTTAGAGGTGTATCATCGCTAATATCTTTCCCTTACGTTCATTCAATTCATATATCCGGTCATACATTTAATATTTTCAGTTCATTTTGCTACCTCTACTAGCTCTTTACTTCATTTCATTCATAGCATTTTACTGCTCGCTCTGCTCGGCGATCAACCTACCCATCCAATACGCATATCTAGACAATACATTCGTTTCAATAGAATTCCAATAAGGCTGTAGCTTGTAATACCATACATTTGTCTCTTTGTTTAATGTGCAGTTGTACATGGTAAATTCCAATTGTCGGTGGTAGTAAGGCTTAACAAACTGGGGCTTAAGTAACGTACCGTAGATTAGTGCTGTCAACGGGATGTCCCGATTTGGTAAATGAAAATTAAAGAGACCCACACGGCTGGTTCCGTCATCTCGATAAACTTTTTTTTTCTCGAATATTCCATTAATTGGCGAACAAATTGGAAAATGAAAAATTTCCATCTCAGTCTGAACATGTTAAATACAGGTGGATACACACCATAAGTTGCTTTCAATTCAAAGGACTGAAAACTACTCAATTGACTTCTGACTTGACAAAAACCTCAAAAAAACCTCAAAAAAACCTCAATAATTAAAATGGCTGATCGCTCCAGAGTATACTTCGATGTCTCCATTGGTGGAGAGAAGAAGGGAAGAATTGTGTTTCAGTTGTTCAATGATGTCGTGCCTAAAACCGCAGAAAACTTCAGAGCCTTGTGTACTGGGGAGAAGGGAGTTGGAAAATCTGGAAAGCTTTTAACATACAAAGGCGCCACGTTCCATAGAATCATCAGAGATTTCATGGTTCAAGGTGGAGATTTCACCCGCGGTGATGGAACTGGTGGAGAATCCATCTATGGTGAAAAGTTTGAAGATGAAAACTTCGAGATGAAGCATGAGCAGCCATTCTTGCTTAGTATGGCCAATGCTGGTAAAAACACCAATGGATCTCAATTCTTCATCACCACCGTTAAGACCCCACATCTTGATGGAAAGCACGTGGTTTTTGGGAAAGTTTTACAAGGAAAGGGTATTGTCAAAGCTCTTGAAGGAGTACAAACCAATAATGATGCCAAGCCTTTAGAGCCATGTGTGATTGACGATTGTGGTGAGTTACCAGCCGATTATGTTTTGACTTCACAAGTCAAAGATGATGGCACTGGAGATGTCTATGCCGACTTCTTAATCGATGATGACAAGGTTGATCTCGAAGACTCAAAGACTGTCTTCAAAGCAATTGAAACTGTCAAGGCAATTGCCACAAAATTGCTCAAAGAGGGAGATCTTGAACGTTCATATGCTAAATTCTTGAAATGCAAGAACTTCACGGAAGAATATTTCCCAGATGACTTGCCACAAGACGAGATTGAAAAGTTGACGAGTTTGAAAGCATCGTCGTACTTAAACTTATCGTTAGTCAGTTTGAAGCTCAAAAAATATAAGGAAACCGTTGCTGCTGCCACCGGTGCATTATCCAGTGAGGGAATCACCAACAAACAAAAATCCAAGGCCTATTACAGACGCGGTGTTTCTTACTTGCACTTGAAGAACACCGAAAATGCTTTGGAAGACTTGAAACATGCTGACAAGTTGACCCCTGATGATGCAGCTATCAAGGTGGCCATAGAAGACGTCCAAAGGGCTGAAAAGCTCCGTATCAAGAAGGAAAAGGCTGCATTATCGAAGTTCTTCAGCTGAATCAGTATATAGAGGTCAATAAATTTAGATAACCAGTGTATTACCTAGATGTAGTTAATCCCAAAAAGGCAACTGTAAATGCGGCCGCGGTGTACGGGTGTTTTACACTTGTTTTGAAAAATCGGCTGAAAAATCACCAAAAAGCGAAAGAAAATTGAAAAGAAAATCCAAAAACCTGAATAAAAATAATCGATAATCAAAGACGTGATAGAGGGTTTTGAGACGTCGACAACACAATACTTAACCAGGATTTTATTGGATTTATTTATCAGTAAATTCAATATATTCTTCTTAGTGTATCGACTTGTTGAATATGAGTGTTCGGGCTTTTGCGTATTCAAGTGCACCGCTTCGTACGGTCAAGGAGGTAAGTTTTTTTTGGCGAAGGAATTCCCTTTGGATGTGGACAGACGAGGTACTAACAGATTCTGTATAGCTCCAATTTGGACTCTTTTCACCAGAAGAAACAGTAAGTATTAGATTTGATATTTGAAAGTATTTGAATTTTCTGGGAAGATGGCAGGTCGCGATCAGTCGCGACTTGATTACTGGGGATAAAAAATTGTGAGCAAGAGGCAAAGAAATCATCGGGGAGTTATGTATGTGGGAGAAATCATCAGGGAATTATAAATGAGGGAGAAATCGCCAATAAATCATACACGAGGAAGAATTCACCGCCATATCCCACCGTAGCATCGTAGCATTTTTTTAATACCGATCACTTGCTAACACAATTATAGCGTGCAATTAGTGTGGCAAAAATCGAGTTTCCGGAGATAATGGATGAAAACAGAAGACCCAGGGACGGTGGGTTGAATGATCCAAGATTAGGAACTATCGATAGAGCATTCAAATGTCAGACTTGTGGTGAAGATATGTTTGAATGTCCTGGTCATTTTGGTCATATTGAGCTCGCAAAGCCGGTGTTTCACATTGGGTTCATTGCAAAGATCAAAAAGGTGTGTGAATGTGTTTGCATGCACTGTGGTAAGTTGCTTTTAGACAAGAATACTCCTGCTGTTCAAAGAATCGCAAAGATCAGAGACCCTAAGAAGAGATTCCAGGCCATATGGCAAGCAAGTAAAACCAAAATGATTTGTGAAGCCGAACTTCCGACTGAGGATGATCTTGATGCCGATAACGACAACCCACTTACTACTGGTGGCTGTGGAAATGTTCAGCCTACTGTCAGAAAGGAAGGGTTGAAGTTATGGGGAACCTGGAAGCTTGAGAAGGGCGAGGACGGCGAATCGCAGGCCGAAAAGCGTTTATTGACTCCTAGCGAAATTTTGAACGTTTTCAAGCGTATTTCTGACGAGGATGGAGTCTTGTTAGGGTTTAATGTTGATTACGCCAGACCTGAATGGTTAATCTTGACAGTTTTACCTGTTCCTCCACCTCCGGTGCGTCCTTCAATTGCATTCAACGAAACCGCTCGTGGTGAGGATGATTTGACCTATAAATTAGCAGAAATCTTGAAGGCAAATATCAACGTCCAGAAGTTAGAGATGGACGGGTCTCCGGCACACGTGATCACAGAGTTCGAGTCGCTTTTACAGTATCATGTGGCCACATACATGGACAACGACATTGCTGGGCAGCCAGTGGCCTTACAGAAGTCTGGAAGACCTATCAAGTCGATTCGAGCTAGATTGAAGGGTAAAGAAGGAAGAGTTAGAGGAAATCTTATGGGAAAGAGAGTTGATTTCTCTGCCAGAACGGTTATTTCAGGTGATCCGAACTTGGATTTAGACCAGGTTGGTGTTCCTCGTTCTATCGCGAGAACCTTGACCTATCCGGAGATTGTGACTCCTTATAACATCCAAAGATTAACTGAGTATGTTAGAAATGGTCCTAATGAACATCCAGGTGCCAAATATGTGATCAGAGATACTGGTGACAGAATCGACTTGAAATACCATAAAAGAGCTGGAGATATCCAGTTGCAATATGGATGGAAAGTCGAAAGACATTTAATGGATAACGATCCAGTTTTGTTTAATAGACAGCCTTCTTTACATAAAATGTCGATGATGGCCCATAGGGTCAAGGTGATGCCATTTTCAACCTTCAGAATCAATTTATCTGTGACGTCGCCATATAATGCTGATTTTGATGGTGATGAAATGAATTTGCACGTGCCTCAGACCCCAGAAACCAGAGCAGAGCTCCAGAATTTAGCAGCTGTTCCTCTCCAGATCATTTCTCCACAGTCCAATAAGCCAGTCATGGGCATTGTTCAAGACACGCTTTGTGGGATCCGTAAGATGACGTTAAGAGACGTTTTCTTGGAGTATGATCAGGTGATGAATATCTGTTTCTGGATTAAAGATTGGGATGGAATTGTTCCTAAACCAACAATTATGAAGCCAAAACCATTATGGTCAGGTAAACAGATTGTGTCTTTAGCAATTCCAAAGGGTATTAATTTGGTTAGATTTGAAGAAAAGACCACGTTTTTGTCTCCTATTGACGATGGAATGCTCATTCTTGATGGTGAGATCATGTTTGGTGTTGTGAACAAGAAGACTGTTGGTGCTTCGGCCGGTGGGTTGATTCATACTGTTTTCAGAGAAAAGGGCCATAAGATATGTGCCCAATTGTTTGCTAACATCCAAAAGGTGGTCAATTACTGGTTGCTTCACGATGGGTTCTCTATTGGAATTGGTGATACCATTGCCGATTTGAATACCATGAGAAAGATTGTGACAACCATTAACGAGGCCAAACAGAAGGTGCAAGACGTGATCTTGGATGCTCATGCTAATAGATTGGAGCCTGAACCTGGTATGACTCTTAGAGAGGCTTTCGAAGCCAATGTTGCCCAGATTTTGAATAAGGCCAGAGATGATGTCGGTAAGTATTCGGAAAAGTCGTTGAAGGACTCTAATAATGTGAAACAGATGGTTATTTCTGGATCTAAGGGTTCCTTCATTAATATTTCTCAGATGTCGGCCTGTGTGGGTCAACAGATGGTGGAAGGTAAACGTATTCCGTTTGGATTCGCTGATAGAACTTTGCCTCATTTCACCAAAGATGATTTCAGTCCAGAATCTAAGGGGTTCATTGAGAACTCGTACTTAAGAGGATTGACTCCTCAGGAGTTCTTCTTCCATGCTATGGCTGGTAGAGAAGGTTTGATTGATACCGCTGTGAAAACCGCTGAAACTGGTTATATCCAGAGAAGATTGGTTAAAGCTTTGGAGGATATTACTGTCCATTATGATGGTACTGTCAGAAACTCCACTGGAACTGTTCTTCAGTTCCTTTACGGTGAAGATGGATTGGATGGAACTCAAGTTGAGTCACAGCCTCTTGATTCTCTCACTGCTTCTGATGAAACTTTTGAAAAGAGATACAAGATCGATTTAATGGACCCAGCCAAATCACTCAAACCATCTTTGATTGAATATAGTGACGAAATCAGAGGTGATATCGAGTTACAGAAACTTCTTGATAGTGAATATGACCAATTGGTCGAAGACAGATTGTTTCTTAGAAAAGTGTTCCCTACAGGAGAAAGCAAATGGCCTTTACCAGTCAATCTTAGACGTGTGGTTCAGAACTCTCAACAGATCTTCAATGTTGATAAGAATAAGGCTAGTGACTTGCCTCTTAGCCACATCGTTAATGAAGTGAGAAAGTTATGTAGTAAGTTGACTGTTATTAGAGGAGAAGGTCATTTGACAGTTGAAGCTCAAGAAAACGCTACTGCTTTGTTCCAAACATTTATTCGTTCGAGATTAGCCTCACGGAGAGTCATTGAAGAGTATAGATTGAATAAGGATGCTTTTGATTGGTGTATTGGTAAGATTGACCAATTATTCCAAAAGGCGCTTGTTCATCCTGGTGAAATGGTGGGTGTTGTTGCTGCCCAATCCATTGGTGAACCTGCTACCCAGATGACGTTGAATACATTCCATTATGCGGGTGTTTCTTCTAAGAATGTTACTCTTGGTGTTCCTCGTTTGAAAGAGATTCTTAACGTTGCTAAGAACATCAAGACTCCTTCATTGACCATCTATTTGGAGCCAGAATACGCTCATGACGAAATGAAGGCCAAGACTGTGCAGGCAGCCATTCAATACTCCACTATCAAGGATATCATTTCTCTTACGGAGATTTTCTATGATCCAGATCCTCGTTCGACAGTTATTGAAGAGGATATTGATTTGGTCGATGGTTTCTTCTCTATTCCTGATGAAGAGACCGAAAGAACATTGGACCACCAATCGCCATGGCTTTTAAGATTCGAAATCGACCGTAGTAGTTTGTTCGATAAGCAAGTTACTTTGAGTCAGGTGGCTGAACGTATTAAGAGCAGTTTCGGAAGCGATCTTTTCATCATTTGGTCTGAAGATGCAAGTAGTAATAAGCTTGTTATTCGTTGTCGTGTGGTTAGAGATGATAAGTCGTACAATGAAGAGGCTGAATCGGAAGAAGATCATATTTTGAAGATGATTGAGGGCCATATCTTGGATATTCCATTAAGAGGTGTTGAAAACGTCACGAAAGTGTTCATTTCTAAGAACGAACATCATATGGTGATTGACGAAACCGGAAGTTTCAAAAAGACGTCTGAATCTATTCTTGAAACCGATGGTGTTAATCTTGCTGAGGTAATGGCTATTGATGGTGTTGACTTCAAACGGACCTATTCAAATAACTTCGTCGAGGTTCTTTCGGTCTTGGGTATGGAAGCTGCCAGAGAAACCTTGTATAAGGAAACCTATAAAGTTATTTCCTTTGGTGGTTCTTATGTTAACTACCGTCATATGGCTATGCTAGTCGACGCCATGACTTCTAGAGGTCATTTGATGGCCATTACTCGTCATGGTATTAATAGAAACGACACTGGAGCTTTGATGAGAGCTTCTTTCGAAGAAACTGTGGAAATATTGTTGGAAGCAGGTGCCTGTGCTGAATTAGATGACTGTCAAGGTGTTTCGGAGAACGTTTTGTTAGGTCAAATGGCTCCTGTTGGAACTGGTGTGTTTGATTTGTTAGTTAACGAGGAAATGCTTAAAGAGGTTCCTTATAACTACAGCTTGCCATCAAATGTTTTGAACAAAGCTTCTGATGACCTTGAAGGTTCTGCTACGCCATACATGGACCAATCGCCAGATTACGATGACATTGATATTGATGAAGATATGAACTTCTCGCCAATTCATGATAATACTACTGCAGATACTCGTGGCGGTCTTTCAGTTTATGACGGATATGCGACGTCGCCAATGAACACTACGTCTCCTTACGGTGGATATCAACCAACATCACCAGGAACGTTTGTTTCTAGTCCAGCTTACGGAGGAAAAGATGATTATGCTCCATCTTCACCTGGATATTCTCCTACTTCTCCTTCGTATTCTGCTTCATCGCCAGGATACTCGCCAACATCACCAAGTTACTCACCATCGTCTCCAGCTTATTCTCCTACCTCTCCTAGCTACTCACCTTCTTCTCCAGCTTACTCACCTACTTCGCCAAGTTACTCACCTACTTCGCCAAGTTACTCACCTACTTCTCCAAGTTATTCGCCTACTTCACCAAGTTATTCGCCTACATCTCCATCGTATTCTCCTACTTCCCCAGGATACTCTCCAACATCTCCTAGTTACTCGCCTACGTCTCCTGGATACTCACCTACATCCCCAGGATACTCACCAACATCCCCATCTTATTCTCCTACATCCCCATCCTATTCTCCTACATCCCCATCCTACTCTCCTACATCCCCATCCTATTCCCCAACTTCGCCTAGTTACTCCCCAACTTCGCCTAGTTACTCACCAACGTCGCCAAGTTACTCCCCTACGTCCCCTGGCTATGCCCCTACGTCTACTCAATATTCTCCTAGCTCTCCTACATACAGTCCTTCTCATGATAAGGATGACGATGACAAGAAATAGGGAAACTGTCATTGACTATGTATTCAGTACTCGGAGAATACTAATGATAACAACACACACTAATAAAAACCACTCATTAGCAACAACATGTCTTAACCTTCTAACTAAGGTAGTTAGTTAGATTTGGTGTTGTTTGCCAATTATAGTTCTTTTTTTTAATTTTTTTCCATGTACCAAAATATAATAAAAGCAAAAAGATTAGATTATCATATGGTTGTAGGCTACAAATTATAGAAGTGATATCATATTTGCCAGAGGAAACAGGTAACCGGTTCCAGAAGCCTTGACAGCTTGAAATCCCAGCTTGAAAACGTGATCTGAGTGATATTGATATGAGTGGATACATCAACATTGCTAGAAGTGACTGGCTCTGGCGTACCAGCTACGAACTCCATTCAGCCACACTAATAAAAAGTACGCATTCCATATGAACACAACAAAAATGGGCCCTTTTGTAAATTTCATGACAGAGGTCATTAAAGTTTCTGAACAATCCATGAGATTGGCCCATTCTTCAAGCTTGTTCTACTTCAGTTATCCATATTTTCACCCTACACCTAGTCGGAGAATCAAATTGAAGTAGCTGAGTGATTTGACTGACTTTCTCGACTGCACTCCATGCCATATATTCCTCTTCTTGTTCCCGATACCTGATCTCCTTGAAGTTTAGTTGTAACATGTCCCATCTGTTGATGAAACACTGTGTGGCAACTTTAGAGCGAAAATTTGACCCAAAAACCTTCTGCGGTCCTCATCGTACTGTCTTTGGACCTGACTTACATTTTTACCAAGTTTTGGGATACCAGACTCGACATACTTCCATAAATCCAATCTTTCTTAAAGAGTTTGCATATTTCTACACCATTGTTAAAAAACTGGCAACGGTTGGTCTAACGGCACTACTTCCATATGTTTAATCAACTCTTTGTCAGAGGTTGTTACATTGACAGGTCCATCCTGACCTAGAAACAGCATGTTAGAATCACCCATCGCAAAAACAGCCGAGGTATCCATGTTTGCATATAGTAGTTACTACATGTAGCGTGTTTATATCAATCTTACATATAAATCTTTTGCAACTTTAATACTTTCAGCCTTCCTTCCCACTTACTGTTTACTATAGCTAAGTTCTACAAGGCTTACTTTTAGTGTCAACTTCGGCTACGAGATAGACGAACTTCTATCCTTTATGTACTCGTCGGAGCTGTCATCTTCAGCGGCCATACAATTGAGATGCAGACATTTTCAACATTTCGATGAGATTCCTTGATAAAGTTTGGAAACTTTATCGACAAGCGATGCACAAGTGCGGCAGAATCGCACCGAAATTTCCAGAACCTTTTTTTCCATTATGTCTCACTTAAATACCCGTTGGATTGGTACCAATAACCATATAGTTGCTGTCATTTGTGCTACAACACGCAGAATTATTAAATATGATTACAAACTTCTGTGAAGCTTTATTAGGAGCGATTAAAAGTTCCTGTAAACCACCCGCATCTAAGAACTACTTAGGAGTAATAATAATTAGAATATAGATTAAATAGAGTAAATAATAACAATTAGATATATAGAATAAATAGAGTAAATAATAACAATTAGATATGTCGATTAAATAGAGCAGATAACAAAAAGATCTACTTCAAAAGGAAATCTAAAAGGATAGTTTAACCAGACTTCTCGTGTTGAGTAGAGACTCTTCTCATAGCAACAACGAAATCTTCTAAGGATCTCTGAGGTGGCTTTTCTTTCAAAGGTTTACCATTCATGAGTCTATCAAAACATTCAGACTGGCTCATAATAACGTAGGCACCACCAAGAACACAAAAGACACCAAAGGACCAAATCCAGATTCTGATAACAGAGACAACATCAGTCCAGTTTTGAGACCACCAACCAAATAGAGTGAAAACAGTAGCAATAATATCCACTGCTAAAACAGCTCCCGATAATTGCCATGATGGAACCGATGACCAAAATGGACCTTCTGATCTGGTGATAAAGATTAACCAGTTCTCAGTAAGAGCAACTTGCAAGAAGACAACACCGTCAATTGCACCAAAGTTTTGGATTATACCACCATCTTTAACAAACATGGTAGTAAGAGTAATCCAACTTCCAATAGCAAGAATTACACCCAAAGCAACTGACATACCCCAAAGTCTTGGTAAATTCCATTTGACAGGAGATTTAGAATATGGAGCGTTATCATAAGCAATAGCAAGGGTAGCAACATCGGCAAAGATCGCAAGGAACACCACAAGATTGATATCAAGAGATCTGTTAAGAATGGTGATCCAAAGGCCAAGGAATAATTCCAAATGCAAAGACAACGCAATACGATAAACCACATATGCGTACATTCTGTGGAAAATTTGTCTTGAAGTCTTCAAGGCATCAATGATAGCAGACAAACCTGGAGCCAAGAAAACAATATCAGCTGCGGATCTGGCTGCGTCAGAAGCACCTTCGACAGCAATACCGGTATCCGCCTTCTTCAAAGATGGGGCGTCATTAACACCATCACCAGTCATGGCAACCAAATAACCTCGGTTCTGCAAGATCTCAATTGCATTGTATTTATGTTGAGGGAACACTTCTGCGAAACCGTCCGCATTCTCAACAAAATCAGCAATTTCAGAACCAGGCATATCTCCATGACCGGTTAAACCGAGTCTTTCAGCATTGTAGATATTTGTACCTAATCCTAATTGACGACATGTTTCCTTTGCAATTCCAACGGCATCACCAGTAAGCATTTTAACTCTCAAACCAAGAGTTCTAGCTTCCCTGACTGTTTGAGCAGTATCGTCTCTAGGGGGATCTAAACATGGCATAATTCCGAGAATCTCCCAGTGATTTTTACCAACTTTTCTGGCAACACCAAGGGATCTAAAACCTCTGGAAGCAAATTCGGCCACTTTGTTTTCATAAGCTTCATGAACATCTTCAGGGATAGGGTGGTCTTCCTCGACGGTCTTAAGAACGAACAATGGGGCTCCTTTAACACAGATAATCTTCTCGCCTTCAGGAGATTCAACTAAAGCGACAACTTTCTTGGAGACGGGGTCAAATGGGTGGAATTGAAGAATCTTGTGTTTAATTAACTCTTCCTTAGCATGAGGATAATTGATTAAAGCCTTGAGAAAAGCTTTGTCAATTGCATCAAGAGCACCCTTCTTTCTGGAGGCAGCAAGACAGGCAGTCAACATTAACTCATTAGCCGTAACACCTTCAACAGTAAAAGGCTCATAAAGAGATAATTTGTTTTTAGTTAAAGTACCAGTCTTATCAGAACAGAGGATTTCGACACCAGCCAATGATTCAATGGCAGATAATCTTTGAACAATTGCTCTCTTTTTAGCTAAATAAGCTGCACCAACTGCCATAGTTGTGGTAACAACAGCGGGCAATCCAACAGGGACACCAATAATGGTGATGGCTAAAGTGTATCTGAGGATGGTAGAAATTCTAACAGTACGATAGAAACAAGCTACCCAGATAATAAGTAAGGTGACAATAACACAGAGCAATAAGGTGGTGCCAATACCGTTCAAAACTTCCGTGAAATGACCAGTACCGGATGATGCCTTGTTAACAAGAGTAGCAGCCCTTCCAACAAAGGTGTTGTCTCCAGTTGCTGTGACAATCATGTAGGCTTCACCTCTTTTAACAGTGGAAGAGGAAAACAAGTCATCGCCTTGGTGCTTATCAACAGCTAAAGATTCTCCTGTAATGGAAGATTGATCAACTTGCAAAAAGCAGTCTTCGGAGACAAGTCTACCATCAGATGAAATAACAGTACCTTCCTCAAGCCGGAGGATATCACCAGGGACAATTTCAGCAGCAGGAACTTCAAATAGTGCACCATTTCTGATAACAATAGCAAAGCTAGCAAGGGTTTTTTTCAACTCATCAACAATGGAACCGGCTTGCAACTCTTGGATAAATCCAACAGCGGCATTCAAGAGAAGCAAAGCAAAAATAACACCAAAATCAACCCAGTCTTGAAGGCCAGCGGCAAGGATAGCAGCTGCCTCCATAACAAATTGAATTGGGCCGATGAAGAAAGAAAGGAACTTGAAAACCAAATTTTCTTGTTCTTCTTTCATTTGGTTAAACCCATACTTTTTACGTCTCATCTTGACTTCATCGTCAGACAAACCAGTTTTGATATCAGTTTGCAATAGTTCCTCAGGAACTGGTAGAGCTAAAACGGCTTGATTTTCTTCATCCTCCAAGTTATCGTAGGTTTCACTAGCGTTGGATTGTAAATCAGCAATCAATTGATCGAGATTTTCGTCTTCAAAATTTTTTTCTTCGGACATGTTTTATTTTTGTGGATTTTTGAAAAATTTGTGGATTACTTAAACTAATGTGTGTATAAGAGTTATAGGAGTAGTTATAAAACTGTATGAGCAGATATCTAGCAAGGAAGTGGAACTTAGTTGGGTATAAGTCAGACAGTAGTTGAAATGTGAAGCAAATGAAGAAGAAGAAAATAAATATTACAGGAGATCAAAATAATTGAGACCAGAGCAGGCATTTTTATATCAAAATCAGACACTGGCAATGAGCCATATTCCTCACTTTCGGCTATTTGGCTTTGTGTAATTTGAAACTAAAAATATAACTGAAAGAAAGGAACAAAATACAAACAAGGTTAACGAAACAACAGGAACCAGCAGGGGTCAAAGCATAAGAATGTGTAAATAGAGAAAGTCAAAGTACCTTTCAAACATGTATATCGCTCAACTATATGTGGTTTAAATCAATCTGTAGTACATACTTGACCCTAAAGTTATCCTTCATACCCATGAATTCCTTCAAATACGTAAACCCTCAGAATAATATACTTTAAGAAATCTTTTCGGCAGATACATATCGCCTCACGGTATTAACCGTTCACAACGATTCAAACCGGTGCATTGACTCAATTATCTCATTATTGTTCATTTCATTGTTGTAATGAACTGCTATGGACTCATCAGAGATAGCTGGAAGCTTGTGATCCATGATTCCTTCATGCATGAAGGAATCCAGCGCGTGCCATAATATTGCTATACGCACGGTTTATATTACGTTAAAAGCAACAAATTGTTACATTTTCTTGGAATCAATCCTTCAATCGACTCAAAAAAAAAAAATCAACAAATGGTTAACCAAGGTGGCAGCCAGGATTAACTAGAGATATATAACACCAATACATTAGAAGTTCAGGCTTCAAAATCATTAAAGACCTGGAAAGAAAAGCTACAAA
Organism: Saccharomycopsis sp. yHQL182; assembly: GCA_030490795.1. Lineage (NCBI taxonomy): Eukaryota > Fungi > Ascomycota > Saccharomycetes > Ascoideales > Saccharomycopsidaceae > Saccharomycopsis > Saccharomycopsis sp. yHQL182. The sequence goes on along the minus strand of JAKVQV010000004.1, from coordinate 182,351 downwards.
CATTCAAGAAGAAGAAGCAGACTATTGTTAGTTACTACTTTATGAATGTACAATGTTACCGTCATAATTACTTAACAGCTTTTGGCCCATCAATCTGAATATACCCAAGTGGCCTTATGGTAAGAAGCTACTCAAATTAATTTGAGACAAGAGCATAAAAGGATCGAGTGGAGTCCGCTTCTTGTTATGTAATCACAGAATTTTGAGAATTAAAGCATTCATTTTATTTATTTTAACCATATATAAGGAAGACTAACGTCTACTTTCTTTTCGGGTAATCAACCCATTGAACATATCAAATGAGTTTCCATCTGGCTGGAGCTCTAAAATTTTTCCTGTTGGCCCATTGAGACGGTCAAGTTCTTCAACCGCAAGGAATCCCCAATCAGACGTGATTCCTTTTATTCTAGCCTTGGTATTTCCCATTGATCCTAACGTAACTATCTGGTTTGAGTGTAACCAGTAATGGTAGTACTTAGGCAAAAGAGGTGCCATACCACTGATTTTGAAGGAGGTGAATAATTTCTCGAGACAGTAGTTAAATCTAGCAGCAAGTCTCTCATTCGTGATAGATGGGAGAACATTGTGAGAAGTAGCAGCTCTTAACTCGTTGAGTTTGTTTACCACCATATTGAGAGACACTGTTGGTGAAGCATTGGAGACATTTGTACCACAACCAACAATCAACACATAGTCCTGGTCTTGGACCAAGGTATTGACAAGTAAACCACCCACCTTTGCATAAATAGGATCGATACCACTAACATAGTCGGTGTTGTAGGATTTTCCCACAAACTCAGGCTTCATAAGGTATATATCATTAGGCCACTTAAGTCTTATAGGAATGTGAGAATAATCATGCTCTGTACCTTCACCATAAGATAATACGGCTTCAACCATTGCCATACTGGCCAAGTACTGGATGAAAACGACCTTAGAGTACTTGGCCTGTTCAATGGAAAGTCTGAAGATAGTAGATAAAGCCAAAGTTCCTATTGGGGAAACCCACACATTGCCCCCTCTTCCTCTACCAGAGACCTGGATGGTTCCGATGGCGGTGAGTCCGTTAGGCAAGAATCTTGAAAGATTGGAGTTCTTTTCAAGAAGGACGCTTGTGGAGGTCAATATTTCCCCATACAAAGCAACACTACCAAAATGAGTCTCAACATTTGAGTGTTTCCAGTACTCTTTGAGACTAGCATAATATGCGCCAATATGGAAGTAAGGAGTCTGTTTTGAGGTCGGAAGAAGTCCGTCCTCGTAGACCCACAAATTCTTGACTGCCGTGACTGGATCCTCGTATTCATCTGTGCCCATAGCCATATCCTCAGAATGAGTACCATCAGAGCCGGGCCTGACAAACTTCAAGCGGAATTTATCCTGAGAACCTGCAATAAGGGTCTTTTCGTCGTCAAGATACCCCACATTTTCCACAATTGGGTCCATAATAGCTGCTACTGCCGTATGATCACACGAAGTAAAATGCAAAGGCGAGAGTTTAGGAATTCTCAAAGAATCATCTACATTTACTTTTAACTTCATCTTTTTAAAACAGAAAAGAAAGAAGTCGTCTCTGGCCTTGGAACTCAGCACCAATGCATCAACCACCTTCTGTTTATGCTGAGGGGTAGAGTATTTGATCAAGGACGGCTCGTATTCGCAATGTGGGCCAAAAAGAATTGCAGAGCCACTACCGACAGTGCAGAAAACCACTGCTGCATTTGCAGGACCTGCATCAACATCAAGTGGGACATCGTAGGACGCAAGAACTTCAACTTTTGAGTATTTATCGGCGTCTGCAAACGCAGGACCTCCATTATAGTGTGAAAAGAAGCTTTTCTGAGTGATAATCTCCTCAGGATCACTGCCCACTACTGAACAAGACACAGCCTTCTCGCCTACATTAGATCCATACTCAAACCCTTTGTAGGCTGTTCCTCGGGCTGTTCCAGGAAAAAATCCCAATTCGCGGGGACCACTCACTTCTTTAGACGAACCCAACTCAAATTCAAGGCGTGAAGATCCATAGTAAGCACCTGCACAGAACCCCATATAGCGTCCGCCCTGCTTGACAAAGTTTCTGATCTTACGGTTGCCTTCGCCGTTAAAATCCTTACAATAAGGAAGATCTGCACCCCCCGGGAACACAAGGAGCGAGGTCTTCTCCTGCCAAGGCTCGTTTTTCAAAACCTTTGCATCCACACTTATCACCGCATAATGTGGAGAAAGAAATCGTCTGAGGGTGTGGAGACAATGCTTTACAGATTCAACCGTCGTTCCGGCTCCTATATACTTGTTAGCGTTGCTGCCAGCAAAAGAATTCTGAGCTATGAAAGATTGACATACCTGAGTAAACAAGAACATTCATTTTTGAGATTGTGTAGACTGTAGGATAGGCAGACAGAGTCAGGAAACCGTGAACTCACTAAAATTGCCAAAACCGTCTCAAAAAGAGGGTCTCTGTGGCATTATGCTTGTAGAGAGATAGATAGCTCCAAAATCATGATGAACGTTTTCTTTTTATATTTCCTGGAGAAAGCAGACCAAAAGTTTAAAAATGACTGAAAAATATTTTTTGTATCGTGACTCGAAGAATTCCCGTTTTAGGCAGGCGGAGAGTCACAAATTGGTGGGAATTTGGGGCTCAACAGTAAGTTGAGCTATTTATCTTGTAAGATAAGATGTTGGGGGTATTAGATAGAGATATTGTTGGATAGCCGAGACGTGAGGATTGTGCCAAAGTTCGGTACCGTGCTATTGGATCCTACATTAGCGATGACACAAGTTGCTTTTGTTGCAACATAGATGGATGGCTTCTTTCTGTGGCCACGACTTTGTGTTATATATCTTAGCTATACTTTATTCTTCCAAATTTACAGACAACACCAGCGAGAAGATCTCATCAATCATTTAATCTGTATTATTTCCAATGAAAAATATATACTTCAACGTTTATAATGAAGACTGATGTAGATAGTGGATTGCTTGCCTCTATAGCAGACCGTTATGCCCCACCGCCTAATACACGAAGTGTCGATGACCCCGAGAATTACGGCTCTGTCCAGATTTTGCCTCCACCTAGGTCTAAAACTTTGAGTCATATTCTCGGAACAATCGAGAACAGACACCTCAGAGAAGCCTACCATGGCGCACGTTCATTACCTTTGAAACTGACTGCTAGAGGTCCCGTATTTGCTAGAGGCCCCGTGTTCGACATAATAGAACGGAACTCCCAACAACATGTGTTTGCTAATCCCGAAACTAATTCCTCGGAAATCATTAGGCTTCCTACTGATGCTCTGGCTTGCAATCCAGCTTTCGAAGTTCCCAGTTGTCATCCTGCGGTTAGAAACCAGGTGATTAGAAAGAACCGTATGTATGGACATACTTCGGATTCTCTTGGGAATTACAACGAAGAGCGTTTGATCAGATGGAGGCCCTCTTTGTCTCAATACAACATGGAAAACGTCATCGAGAGTACTCATGCTTTCTACACGATGCCTTCATCAACAGATGCTACAGATACAGCCACATATTGGAACACCAATACCGGGTTGGCCAGTATATTCAATAGTAAAAAGTCGAAAAAGAAAGAAAAGGTTCCAAGAACCAGTTCTATGTTTGTGGAGGATTTCAGCTCCATCAGAAACGAGTTTGTTACAAGGAGGGAGAAAACCACCAAAATTTATCTGGGTCTTCCATTCACAGAAAAGGATCATACAGAAATGAACCGTCAAGCAATTTCACCCCATGAAGACCCCCCTCTTTCGGCGTCGACTTCGGTGGATGATAGTTCCTGGTCCTCATGCTTTCCATTCGAGCTCTCGCAAGCCCTGGCAACATTTTGGCACTCGATCACCCGTATGTTTAGCAATTAATTAGCGACACCATATGAATGTATATCTTAATCAAACATGCTATCTATCGAACCCCCGGTATATAGTTTGATCTGGTTTCTGGTGGCAGGCATTATTTTGCATCTCACCAACTTTTCACCTTTCAATCTCTCGTAAGCTTGAAATCTATGACATCCTCCGAATGCAAAGTAGTAGGTCTTTCCATTTTCCCTCACTTTCATCACATCGATTGGAGGAAGTTCCCCATTAAGATCTGAAGCCTCCTGCAATGAGCATGTAGCAGAGGCTTGTGGAACACCATTCAACGTTGATACCATTGCGTCGATCTTTTGATAGTCCAAGACCGGTGGAATTGGTCTCCTTATCTGATCCAATGGGAGATATTCGATCTTATGGAGCGAGCCTGTATGAATTGAAGACATATTAAAATTACGATTGCACGTAGATATATATTATAAACATATATTATTGATTGAACCAATATTTTATTGATAGTTGACAAAGAAGAATACCTCAGTTAGTTTCTAAAACAAACAGGACTGCCTTGTCTTTATATACTACACCTCTATACATCGCTCGGCGATAGAAGGTTCGATCTGACAAATTATGCACGTGACATTTTTCCGACTTACAAATTTTAGCCAGTCGAGATTCCTGTTAACATTACTAAGAACCAAGACAAGGAAACAGATCTATGTATTATCTAAGGCTGTGGAAGAGAAAGGCAAAAACGACATAAAATGTAAGAATACAAAAATAGACATTAATATAATACAAATAAACACCAATCATGTCAACTGGATGAAAAGAAAGTATAAGGCAACAGCAACGAATCCCATAGTTACCGCTTCAAACGACACAATGACAGAGATTCGTGTTATGATGGCATTGTAGCTGTACTTATCCCTATACACAGATCCAGTCTGATTTCCCTTCTTTCTTATCAAGCGGTAGTTATCATTTGAGTCGTCAGCATCCTCTTCAATATCGATGTTGAACGAGTCCAACCGTTTATGTGAGGCATATGGAGATAAATGCTGTTTCTCTTTAAAAAAGACACTAGAAAATCGCTTAAAAAGATAACTGCCCTTAGACTCTGATTGGTATCCTGTACTGGAATGTAAGTTGTAGTTATGATATCTTTTGAGACTGCTGACAAAGATAATCGCATGTACTATAATCACAACACCTGAAATCACCGCCATGAACACATAACTGATGATGTCATTGTATGGTTTAGGTAAATAACACACAGTAGTGTCAAGTTTAAGTTTGTCAGGATTGAAAGTAGAGCTATGCCCGTTATCGTTTTTGATGACGAGAAGCTGTACAGCCGGATAACTAATACCCATGGCCATAGACATAGACTTAACTGTAATCTCGGGGACAGTCTGTTTTCCCACCATTTCGTCATCGTTCTCGTCCTCGTAAGTATGCTCAACATAGCAATAATCATGGTCGTCCCCTGAGAATATGAAATCCGGCTTCACTTTCTTCAATATCTGATCAGTTAGCTCGCTGTCTATCACGGTTTGGAACTGGTAGCCTTTATCAAAGGGAAAAGAGCTAGCTTCACGTAAAGGACCACAACTATCTTCTTTTGACCGCATCAATGGCACATGAGTAAGCAATATTCTACCATTAGTTTTGGAATAAGCGTCGATATTTTTCAATATGCTGTTTGGCTTGCTGAATACCTTACTATTTTCGGTATTGGAGAGCGAAAGCGTATCCAAAGGAATAATGTCAACGCCGCCTATATTATATGGAACTGGTTCGCCAAAATGTGACTCGAAACGTTCCACAGAATGCACCTTGACTCCGTTTTCCCAGCCAATATCGTGGTTTCCAGGCAACGATGTTATAAACCGGTCCTTATCAATGTGGTTGTAGTTTCGGAATATGTCACCGAACCGTATAAACTCCTTAGCGTAATAACTGTCGCTTGACGAGCGTCCGTTATCCATCAAATCCCCTAAGAATATGATGTAGTCAGGCTTTAATACCTTCGATAAATACTTGAAGTTTCGCTTTAAGTACTGGTCACTGGTGTGTTTCGCCACGGTGAGTGCCACTGGGTGATAATCAGGATACGTATGATTATCTATAAGTTGTGGATCAGCCACAAACATGATCTTGTGGACATTATTTCCATCCGAGCGAGCGTTATCGCTCCACTTATCCCATTTACACTGCTGTGCATAGCGATTCGGCAACATCTTTTGGTTGATATAATATGCCGCTATCCAACATAGACATAGTATGATGAGATGCAATTGTTTGAGCTTGGGTTTGACCTTAAGAAACGGGCCCATTTGATATTGTGTTGTTGTGTATATTATGGAGTATTTATTGTGTTGTTTAATATGCTAATAATAATGAAGATGACGATGCGAGGTACTAAAAATGATATGCTCAAAGATGCTACATTGAAAGTGTCACTAAACAAAATTTTGTGACTGCCGGAACAACTGTAAGCAGCACAATGAAGGGTGCCCTTGTTATTGTGTTTTAGATTAAAGGATATTTTCACTTATATAAACACGGGCGATGTTCGGGACGCTGTTCAAGTTCTATTCGGAGATGGTGTTTTATGATTTCAAGCGGTGTTTTCATTTTCCTGGCTTTTCACAGGCTTTGTTGCTGTTTTCTGTCCCGTGCATTTTATTCAAGAAGCAGTAACGCAGGGCAAAACGTGACTTGCAGATTGCCGAGTATTACAGGATGCTGCACAAACTGATAGATCAGAAAGGTTACTACTACAGGTAATAGGGAGACTAGCATCGACAAGGTGGCTGATTATATTGACTGCTGTATGATATATCTCTGTATGATGGTGTTATTTACAAAAAATATGACTCGTTGATGTGAATAACTTCCATGAAACTGCCTGTGCTTGAGTTTCAATTAATGCACACTAGGAAAAAATAATAAACAGTCGTGAAAGTCGTTAGTCGGCCTACTAAGACTGTAGTCACCACTATTAAGACTAGATATATATTGCTACCAATATATATGCAGTTATATGTGTAACTGGGTCCAATCGATGCTCATCACATATTGTGAAGGGTCCAGCCCCTGACTAGTATCTTAAGCTATGAGACTGTTTATCCTATGAAATACCATAAATGCGGAGCTTATTTTCACATCATTTCTACCCTCTAACCGGTATACAATCCATTCTGACGGTACTTATGTGTTTAGTGCACAACCGAAAAGTCGACAATTCATACTCTCATCATACAGTTGTTGATGAGATGTGCAGATACAAGTAACCCCAGCGGGCAAAACGAAGACACACCAAACCCAGTATGGCTGACAATCAGTTCGAGAGGAACATTCTGTCGTTATTAAACCAGACCACTGTGACTGCCCAGATAGAAACCGAGTCGTTCAGTCTTCTAGCCCCAGTTCAGCCTACTAATAGTAAACGCGACAAGAAGTCCAAGAAATCTAAACGAAACAAAGAATCAACAGAACAGAAAGACTTTATTGCTGAACTTAACCGTGTGCGAAATGCTGTGCCAAAGAAGAACTCAATATCGTCCAAAGAGTTGAGGGACATCTGCGATATGATCGAGGTCGATCTTGATTTAGGCTCTGATTCCGACTCGGATGAGCCACCTGAAGTCACTCTGAAAGAGACCAACCGGCCGCATTCTGACCTGGCACAAAGCTCCCAGGTTCAGAAGTTGATGAGAAAAGATGTATCCCAGATTATTGATGATATCTTGGCGGGAGAAATGTCTGATGATTCTAGTAGTGATTCAGATGAGAAGCTGGCTAGAGCCCCGAAGAGAGAACGAGCCAGACAGAAACAGCGTTCTGATGAAAAATCTGATAATAAGACTGTGAAAAGTTCCAAATCTAATAGTAAACCAAAACCCAACACCAATATTGATAGCAAACCTGAAGGTAATGCAAAAACTAAATCAGCTATCAAAACAAAGAGCAAGACAAAGAGTAAAACAGATGGCAAGACAAATAGCAAGACAAATAGCAAGGAATCGAGCCCCGAAGAGTTGCAGTTGCAGGAAGAACGCGAGCGAGTAAAGAAAGAGATCAAGGCTGCCATGAAGGAAAGAAAGGCAATGAAAGAGAAACACAGAAAGAGCAACAGCAATTCCAACGTTTCTAGAGGAAGCGAAGGAAACAAAACCGTTTCTGCAGGGAAAGAAAATCTGTCGGTGGACAATGATCCCCTGAAAGGTCCTACAAAAGATCCAGAAACGAAAGCTCGCAGAAACAAGAGAAAACCTCGGGCAAAGAGGAAATTACAAACAGAGGCCGAGATATTGGCCGGATTTGCATCTAATGATCTCACGCCTACGCAAGATTAGAATTAATCTCCACATATAGCATCAATTCAGTACATATATATCTCTATATACAGCACAGAATCTACATCATCAGCTACAATGAATCTACCTAGTCATAATGTATATATATATACAAAAGCCCTTTGGTTTTTTTTTTAAAGGGTAGATTTGTGGTTAGTATTTAGCTCGGAACCAGGATAGGGATGATATACCTCTCCCTTCCTTTCTCCGACAGCTAGAATTCGAATGGTTGGTAATATACACTACCTGGAGACAAATTAGGAAGACTATAGCATTCCTAACTCTCTACGGCTGCTATAATTCAGTTAGTAGTCACGTTCCTCTCGCAGGCAAGTTAGCAATACCAGAGGAAAACTAGGTGCTAATAATCCCATATGGGAGTAATATCACCTAGAAATACTATATTATTCCTAATTATCTCCGACAGCTAGAATTTGGGTAGTTAGTAATTACCATTCGCTCGCTGGAATAGTAGGAAGATAATAGGAATACTAATAGTTATAGAGATACTATAGTACTCCTAACATGCCTCCGAGCGACCTAGTAGAGGGCATACAGGTTAAAAGCCCTGAGTGAGTTAGTACGCAAGGGTGGCTTGATCATGATTGAAGAATGGTCAAGATAAAGGCATTCGACTGCTGTCTGATTGAAGGTTGAAAGCGTCGAGTTGTTTTAGTAGCTGGTGTGACTGCAGAGAGATTGAATAACGGCCATATGAAGGCATCTTGTGACTACAGAGTACTCGAAGGTTTGTATGCCAGTCTAAGTTTGAAAAGAAAAGGCTCACTGCGCTGATAGTTATCATAGCTTATTGAAGTGGAGTAAAATGGTCCCAACAGAGCTGTTATGTGAGTAGATGAAATGGGTATAATTTATAGACTGAACTCAAGAAAATAGATAATTAAAAGAGGAAGCAAGTGGATAGCCCTCTTGGATACTTTCATATTTTCCAGTTCTCTTGTGGTCTTGTGGTAAATCAATATTATTATGGTATATATTACATAAAATTATTTTCCAGTTCCTTTTGTGGTAAATTGGATATACAAAATCGAAGAAAAATATAGTAGTGTGCATGTTGAAAAAAGCTTGTGCACCTCTTTGCATGCGACATCAATATAGACGATGCAACAATACACAATACACACAATGCATATTATCTACAACAATATATATAAGTGAATCATTGAACTATTATCTAAAAACCCAGCATTGAAATAGAACGTAAAGTAATTATTTGTCATTATTAGAAGGATTGACTTCTTCTTCTTCTCCCTCTCCCTCTCTCTCTCCCTCTCCCTCTTCCTCTTCTTCTTCTTCTTCTTCGCCTTCCTCCTCTATGTATCCATCATCATCAGGACTATCATAGCTTTCATTATCACTTTCACTATCAGAAAGACCTACTGTTGAATTAGCCCATCTCTTCAACACTTTACCCAAAGAGGGCATATGATTCTTTGGTGTCAGAACATCAGCCAAGTCTGGATCGCTCAAGCTTGACAAAAGCGTACTCGACTTTTTAGTCTTGGCCATTTCCACATCTGCATCACTGTGACAGATTTCGGGATTCGTTTTGGTTCTTCGAAGATTGAATGTCCATAAATCTGATCCATTAGAGAACGGATTCGTGAGAAAGTCTGGTAAATTTAGATGATTATTGAGGGTTATCAAATCACCATCCTCATAAGCACGTTCGTCCGCGTTGATCATATCTTGGTCCTGTTGGCCGTCTGCGAGTTTTGCAAGCTTCATTATAGGGTTCTCACCACTGCTAGTTGCCAGTGACGCAACTCCTCCAACAGCATTGTCTCCTGATGTGTTGTCAAGAAACTCATGATAGTAATTATTAGTCGTTGTAGTCGCAGAGTTGATAATATTCCGGATATTATCGGCAAGTTTATTACTTATTACCGGACTCGTAAACGACCTTCTGGTGTTTTTCTTATCACCCACATTGGTTTTAGTTTTGGTTTCTTGGGATGTATTTGTATCGTGGTGATGATGCTTGCCTTTTCTTTTCTTATTACTTTGTCTGACTTTTGAATGATCAAGCGTCGTCCGTATTGTATCGTCATTATCATCACTATCGCTGAACGAACTATAGTAATTCGCGTCATTATTGGCTGATAAAACCGAATTGTCATTGAAAAAGCTTGTCAAAAGTTCATTGGATCCGGTTTTCTTCAAAAGCTTTGAATAACCAGAAATAGAATAGTCGTCGCCAGCCTCATTTTCTGTGTTGGTTACTACTCCATCGTCAGATAATATATCAAGACTATTAATATTGGAATCCTTGATCAATCTGATCTGAGCAGTGTTATAACTCTGGCAAATTTCACATTTTAATCCCAATACGTGATAATTACAAAAGGATTTAGTGCCACAGTCATTACAAGCAATGACACATCTCCAGGTATCATATGGAGAAGGCATTGGCTGAAGCGCAATCTGGTCGTCGATTTCTCGAAATCTTGCATCCATATTGATGATGGTTCGTGAACAAATCGGACACTTATAGTAATGTGCAACATATTGGTCATAACAGTCCTGATGGATGGCATGACCACATGGCATAACCACCACCTTCTTCTTAGAGGTAAACATGTACTCACTGCAAATTGGACAGTCGCATTTGGTTCTGTTCTCAATACATTTATGGTCATTTTCTAGATAAACAGAAATACAGGCATTACATCCCTTACAATGATAATAATCTATGCCAAGACCAAGACCAAGCCTGCAAATCCCACAATCAGCACAATGGTAGATGTTTTTATTCGAATCGTTGTCGTAAAGCTTGCATATACGACAATAATATTCAGCAAACACATTGTCGCATTGTATGCATTCCTCACCTGATTCTTGGATCTTTCCACAAGCCATGCACGATATTAACTTAACATCCTTCTGGGACATCGCATGCTCTTCCACTGCATCGTGACAGTATCTACACGTATAGTATTTGAGACATGTGGGACACTGTAACTGGCACGACCTTTGATAATGTTTGCATCCATATATTAATTTCGATTCGTCATGATAAGAGATGAGAATGTTAGTTTCGTCATCGTCAGGCTCGCTTTCATCCATCACTGGCTCGAGATCCTTATTCAGTTTATCGTCATCATCCACAGTATTATTGTTAGAGATCTTGGCCCCCTGGAGAGGTATTTGTGGAGCGACAACAGCATCATCAGCCTCTTTCAGATTATCGTCATTATCATCCATAGTAATAAGCTTTTCAGGGTCAATGAGCTCAGAGGCCGAAGCTGAAGTCATTAACTTCTGGACTAGTTTTCCCTTATCACGGTCACCCAACCCAACAATTGTAGAGATGTCCATGATTTTCTTTCTCAATATCTTCAGGTTCTGGTATTGGTTTCGCGAGATCGTGATGAATTTCTTGTATTTAGTGAAAAGTTGATGATTTTTCACTCTGGCAACTATCTCGTCTGTTTCCATTCCTGAACTGTAACACGAATCCGATAGATTGGAGTCAGAGAAGACAGAATGATTATAGAGACCAGAAGCACCTCCAGCTACTATAGGTCTTGCAGTTTTCTTTCTTAAATTGTCCCTCGTTTTCTTCAACTTGGGATAGATCATCTCATCAATAACAGGAGGGATCTTGGGCTCAACCGCAAGATCAACACCCGACGGTTCTAGGAAATCATCTCCATTACTAATACCCCCTTCACCTTCAGGGGTGTATTTGCTCTTGTCATTAGTGTCATCATTCTCATCAAGATCAAGCTTCTCATCAGAGTTCTGCTTATTATCCTTCTCCCTATCCTCGTTATGTTCCTGTTCATTGGTATAGCCCGGAGCCTTGAAACGTTCAAATGCATATTTAAACGAAAATCCATTGGATAAATCGTTCAAGAAGCTCTGAAGCTGCTCCATTCGGGTGTCGCGAAACTCTCTAAGATTCTTGAACTTATCCAGATTATTCAAGTCTGGATCGACACTATCGGCAGCGGTAGCACTAATAGAATTTGCCTGATTATTGCTCCAAAGAAACTTATTGAACAGGGGAAGGGTGAACTTCATGAAGTCATTTTCGTGTCCACCATCGTCATGTGCCAGGCCCTCCTCGTTATTTGATTCGACGTCCGATGCATAGTCCGAGTCAGAAATAAAGTGGCTATCTGACATGTCTGAACCAAGATCATGGTCATAGTTATGGCCAAGATTCACACTTGGTGTTGCTGTCATTGTGAGGACAAAAAGGACTTCTGGGCAATAACTATGTAAGCAGGAGCAGCGAAGTACGATGCTCTACCTATACGAAAGGTGAAAATTCAAAATTTCACTATTTAAGATATCCTGCACAAGCTAAGCACCCGGTTATATAGATGACCACAGATTACTCGGACACACTGCTGCCGAGAATTAGTAACAGAGCCACACAACAAATTCCGGATGATGGGTCTATCAACAGCTTTTGTAAGTCCTACTGACTGCATCAACAAAAAAATTGTTGGATTCCATCGTCTTGTTGCTGCCTCAAAGACTAAGCTGATTAATACTTTTCGAGACCCGCTGCAACTGTGCAAGATAGATGCAGTGTCCTACAGCATCTTGCATTAGACACCGATACGGCACGTGTATAACAGGTGACTCGGCGCTGGATGCTTTGACACAAGAAAATCAGTGTATTTGTGGTATTTTCATCTGGGTGAAAATCTGAAATAAAACAGATCCCTATAAAAGAGTGTTGGCATTAAAGCAGTTTGTATCCTGATATTCTCAGAGACATTTGGTCAATACACAGTGAAATCATACAAAGAGCTATTTCAGACACAAAAATTGCACACAGCACACTCAAGAAAACACAATGGCATTCAGTTTTTCTACGTTAAAGAACTTTATAAGTTTGGACGGCTTGAAGAAAGACGCACGCAGCTTCAACTTCAGTATCTACGGGAAATGGGTTGGGATATTTTCAGTGATCCTCTGTTTGGCCCTCGGAATCAGCAATATTTTCCATTTTTCGGTGATCATCGTTTGGGCCATCATTGCTATAATCGAAGGGTTATTGATCTGTTTGGTGGAGATCCCATTTTTGCTTTCTATCTGTCCCTTAAGCGCACCATTCTCTGCGTTCATGAAGAAAATCGACAATAATTGGGCCAGAGCCGGATTTTATTTGGCCATGGCTATTTTCCAATGGCTTTCAATCATCATCCAGGCTACGTCGTTGATTGCATTGGCCTTATTACATACAATAACTGCCGTTCTTTACGCAGCCTCTGGATTCGCCCATCAAGAGTTCCACACAACCAGCTCCAGCAGCGTGATGGCGGACAATATTCCTGCAAGCGCCATCAGACAGGTTCTCTAGAGGCGCAGTTTAGGTTTTCATGTTATCGTATATTATATTTATAGCTAAACAAACGGCAAAAACTGACCAAGACGAACACGTTAGCTATTCTGGGCTTAAAATTTACGAATTGTTTGTTTTATTTTTGACTGTAGTTAATGTAGTAATGTGTTTCTTTTGTTATTGCCTGCAGCCGTTATATTAATAACCGAACCGCAACATGCATAACGGTTTCTGCATGATTTGACTTTCCCTTATCATTTTTCTGAGCGGCTGTTAATTCGCGATAGTAATCATAAAGATGAAGTGAGGATTGCACAGGGACACTGCCCCTTTATAGCTCGGCCCCAGAAGCTGATGTTGAGTTCAGTTGCGGTGTTAGGAGGTGCCCGCGCCCGTTTAGCAATTCCGATTCAAACCACGCGTGTGGCACCCATGACGTCAGCACAGCGTATCGCACCAGCCCAGTTAACTGTAGTGGGGGTGGGGGACCCCGACATCCCGTACGGATAGATCGCCCTCGGCTATCTCTTTTTGGTTGCTCCCGTTCTTTCCTATCTCTCGCTCGCTTGGTGGTGTCGCATGTCTCCTAATTTGTCTTGTGATAAGAAACTTTTTCAAATTTTGATCCCGAGCCAGATTTTCAGAAATATCATTGATCTCAGGTTGATATAAAAACGATACGCTTTTTCCCTTCTTCTTGCGGTTTCTTTCCACCTTTTTGTCCCAGTGATGCCTCTGTTTTTTTGACACAATTCATCTCTCTTGATATAGTACATTTATACAGCACTTCAAGTATCTTTTTTCTTTCACAGGCCTCTTCTTTTTGCTTATACTCACCTACATCATATCTAGAACGACTTCTATATACGACCACTATATAGAACCGTATATAAACCTAGTCTAGCTTCTAATATTAATTTTACCTTTCACCTCTGTTTTTATTACTTATAATAGCGCAAAACAATTTCGGAAATGTCTGTTGCTGTTGCTCACTCAGAGGCTAGTCAATTGCCCCAATCCATTGGTTTCTATGAGTCCTTCAAACACTGGGTCTCTGCAAAGGCTCCTTCTTTGACCTCGATTGAGCACCAATTGTGTGTCAAGTACATCTCCTTTTACCCAGAAGCATCGTCTGATGATGTTAGAACCGCTAAGGTTCTCAACACAGTGGTCAATGATGCTACCGGTGACTACATACATGAATTGGTGATCGAAAATCACTCCGATCCTGATAAACCTCTCAAGGAGATCGTGGTTGTGCACGGGTTTGGTGCTTCTTTGGGGTTTTTCTTTAGAAATTTTGAAGGGTTCTCAAAATTGCCTAACACCAGAGTCCACTTTATCGATATGATGGGTTTTGGTCTTTCGTCGAGACCTAAATTTCCTAAGGTGATCTCCCCAATGGATAAAGACTTGCAGATGTGCGCGGAGTTCTTCATTGACCCTTTTGATGAGTGGGTCCACAGACGCGGCATCGATGATTTTGTTTTGATTGCCCATTCTTTGGGTGGCTATTTAAGTTTCCTATACTCTTTGAAATATCCGTCTAGGATTCAAAAATTAATATTAGTAAGTCCTGTAGGAGTAGAGAGAAATCCGTATTCTGCCAAATATAACTTTGGAGGTTTGAAAGTAGAAACTCAAATCAACAAAGAATTTGATAATAATCTCAACTCGTCTGACTTGAAAACAGGTTCTGATGTGGCTAATGAATTCGTAGCTACCAGAGATATTTCTCCAGTTCCCTCAGGAGGCTCTACATCCGATTCTAATGATAATCTTACCACGGGCAACAAAGCTGTTGACGACTTAGACGTAGGCGAACAACCAAAGGCTCCAGGTTCAAGATTGGGGAAAGTTGTTACATATATCTGGCAAAAACACTTACTTACTCCATTATCTCTCGTGAGATACTCCGGTCCTACCGGCTCAAAACTTATCTATCTCTGGTCGAGAAGACGGTTTGCTGGCACGCTTCTCACGAACGAGGAGGTCATGATGATGCACAAATACGTCTACCTCACTGTTGCTGCGGTAAAAGCCAGTGGTGAGTCCTGCATCACCCGTCTCTTGGCCCCTGGAAGTGTGGCATACTTTCCACTTTTGGATCGTATCTCAGACGATTACAAAGACTATTCCCAGACTTCTGAGAAGAATCTCGTCAGAGATATTCCAACTCTTTTCATGTACGGAGATAAGGACTGGATGAACCGTGAAGCGGGCCACTCTTTGTCAAAGAAGCTCAACCATTTGCACCAGGCCATAGACGTTGATTCATCCTCGGGATCAAAAGAACCGATCTCAAAGTACATTGTTGTTGAGGATGCCGGACATCACATTTACTTAGACAATCCTACCAAATTTCTTGAAGAGGTTGTCGATTTTATTTCTGGTTGACACAACTATCAAGGACTACCAAAAACAGTACCAAATAGCTACGGAAGTTATTTACCTGTAAAGCTTCTACATCTGCTCGTTGTAGTTTGAAAAACCGCGTTAAAGTAAATAGTAACAAACAATAAAAAAGAGTCATTTATAAGAGGGTTTTTGTATTAGATCATTAATTAGTTTTAATGATTCTAGACCATGGGTATTTACAAAAATGGATTATAAGGTGGTGATTTTATCAACAATATTGCTGAATGATTGGTGGTCTTCAAACCTCTTGATTTCCAGGTCATTATAAAGCAATTCAAGGTCGCTTTTTTGAACAAATACAGTTCTTTTATCCAATAGATTGTCCACAGACAAAAACTTTTGTAAAAGTTCAGCTGAAGCTCCCTGTGAGGGATTGACTGAGTTGATTATTTTGGTAAAGTAGTGTCTAATTGTGCTTCCCTTGAACCGCTTTCCAAATATGTGGTTCAAAAAGAAATATAGATAGTAACCACATAACGTCAGCTGGCCACAAGCAAGAGAATTTTTGATGGCCAAGATGTAATACCATGCAAAATTATTCTTGTTAACCTCGCCAGATTTGAGAATCATCTGATGATAATCAAAAAAGAATCGTGCCGAATGGGTGGATCCCCAGGAGAATTTCATCAATGTTTTGTACATATCAACATCATTGACTGTGTTATTGAGTACCTGTCTTTGATAACCTTTTGCCAGGTTTCCATTCTTGGAGTTAGTTAATGTTCTAACGTAAAAGCTGATGAAAAGTCTGGCTCTCTGAAGGTTTCTAGCTCTTTGAGCTCTTCCTGTAATCAATGCCTCTTGCTGCTCAGTAGTTGATTCCCAGCAGTTGTTATCATTCAAGATAACTTTTAAGTACGTATCAAAGAAATGTTTCTGTAAAGTAGGTGATAGTCCTGTATGAACAACCTTATGTATTAGCTCGTCAGGCCGCAATTCGGCACCATCTAGGAATTTATCGAGTATAGGCTGCACTAGATTAATTGGAGCATGGGATTCACTCAATAAATCAAGCGATTTTAAGCCTTGCACAAACACATCTATTGATTTTTGGTCGCCCCCGTATTCAAAATCAGCAAGAATTCTCAGTATTGATCTCAATGCAAGCGCTCTGAAACTCGTAATCGTTGTTTCGCTATCGTTATCGACATGTTGGAATATTATTTTGAGGGCCTTCAAAGTAGAAAGAAGATCATTACTGGAAACACATAAGCTCTTCAAAGTCTGTAAAGTTGTCAGTGAGATCAAGCGAGGCTCATGGCCAGTAGCAATAAGATTGGTCACCGTTTGTTTATTATCGAATTGTAATGATATTCGAAGAAGAGACGATAGATGGCTCCATGTCAATGCATTGAAAAGACTATTGTTTCCCTTTAGTTGTATTAGTTTGGAGGCATTTTCAGGATCGTTCATCTTGACCGCCAACAAAAGAACACGAATGTAATCAATTCGGATGTTTTTCTTGAGAATATCATTTATTCCTGGCGCATATTCTTGTAGTTGTGTAAATGTGTTCACTGCGGTGTTCAAATCATAGTTATCAATCGCCATCTGGGTCCTTAAAGCAAGATCCACGTATTTGAGCTGACGAGAGATATAGAGACGTGTTGCAAGGAATTTGTCAGTGCCGTTGTGTCTCTCCACAAGTTTTTGGTACTCTTCCATGATCTCGTGAAAACGGAGAGCAAAAATCATGTTTGAGGAGCGGACCACCATCACATAGACCAAAAACATTAGGTACATAAAATCGTCACGCGGCCGCGTAAATAAAAAGAGCTTGTCGCTAATCAACTCGTTTCTATAAGTGTCTAGTAGCTTAAACGTGCTCAATACCACTGAGTCAATGCTTGCGGTGTCATTTTCTTCATTTATCAAGAGATTCTTCACTACCAAAGTGAGTATTTGTGGAAGGTAATTGTTCGAGGAGTTAAGTCTTCCTAATAAATCAGCCCGTCTTAGAATCGAGTAGAATTCTTTATTATGTCTCAGAGACTTCTTTGACACTAGCTTCTGAAGATCTGTCATGATACTTTTATCTAACAGAGTAAGAATATCTCTACTCACTGCAGTTGATCTTGAGATAGATATTGAAGAGAAAGACATTCGATAGGCACCATTCTTTATTGAGATTCGAGCAAGAGCACGGCAATGACCCGAAGAACCTCGCACAAAGAATTTGACGTTCATATTTGCGGCGCTATTGGATGTCGATGGCAGGTTTCAACTCCTGATAAAGTCGATGAGCATTGATATATCGTTATGGTAGCGATACAATTTTCCAAGCCATCAAGATTTTCATTTTTCATTATAATAATTTCTGTAAAAATTTCAACATGATTGATTCCACTGTTAACACTGTTCACACTGTAAGCTTACATTGAGTAATGATTATTATTATTATATTAAAATTACATAAAATACAACAGTGTTACAGACTGCTCTCATCGGCTGCGTCTACTGGGTCTGTAGAGGCGTTTGAAGAGATGGGTGTAGGCACCGTGGAGGAACTACCATTACCTCCTCTTAAAGGCTTGATGATTCTTAAATTAAGGCCCTTTTTGGTAGCTCCTGGATTATTATCCAGGAAAGAAGGAGTCGTCATTATCGCAGGACTGCTCAATCCTTTGGCTGTGGCTGGAGAATCCGTTGAACTTAATGTCTTCAATGGCTCGACGTTATTTTCTATCGGCGACTGAAATTCCTCGAACTCGTGGATAGGCTGCTGCGAGATTGAAGGTGACAATAGGATATCATATGTGGTTCCATCATTACTGACAGGCGATTTTGGAGTAGTCATCGAAGAGAACATCATAGATTCGTCACCACTGGTGGTAGGACTTGCCAAGCTCATACGTTTAACCTTTGTTAATCTCTCTCTCAAAGTGTTCAACTTGTCTTCGAAATAATCACTTTCTTGAGTGACGTGACTTTGTTGGTCCTTGACGAGATTCTCGAGGTTTTTGATCTTCTTGTTTCTAGTTTCGGCAATTCTTCGTGTAATGGCAATATCTTTCTTCAAGACACTGTTCTGAAGAAGCATATCGTCCAATTTATGAGCAAACTGCTCCAAAGCTTTCTCTAAGGTCAAGATTCTTTGTCTTTCATTGGCCGAGAACGCCTTCTTTCTGAGCTGATTCTTCAAATTCTCAACTTCAAATTCAAGCTCCGAAAGTTTATTGGTTTTGCGCGATACTTCAGAGATCAATGCCTTGCTATTTAATCTCTCAAGATCCAATTGTGACTTTATATATCCTGATTCTTCGCGGAACTTATTCTCGAGACATTCGGCGTTGTACTTATCTCTTATAGCTTGTTCTTCTAGACTTTTGACTTTATTTCTCAATGACTCGGTTTCTTTGAATAAGGCATCATTGACGTCCTGATTAATCAGAGCTTTTCCATCAAAATTAACCTCCAGATCATCAGATTCGACAGCATCTTCCGAAACAGTTTCGTCGCCAACGTGCTCTTGCTCTTCTTCCAATTTAACATCATCAGACTCTCCTTCTGGATGTTCTTCGCCTATTTCTGGTATTATTGGAGGTTCTTTTTGTTTATTGTTATCAGTAGCTTCGCTAATCTCTCTTAAAGACGAGACTTTCTCCTCTTCAGTAGGCACACTGCCTGATCTCCAGATCAATATCTCACGAATCAAATCCGATATATACTGCTCATTATCGCTATTTATCTTGGTTAATTTGGAAAGATTCTTTTTGAGTTCTCGTGGCGATAACTCTGCATTGACATGGGCTTTATTCTTGATCTTCTTTGCCCGTGCACCAAAACGCAATGTTGATAACGTCTCTGATGCGTTATATTTTGAGGGAGAGCAGTTTATAATCAAACTGGTTCGAGAATTACCTCCTAAAGACTCCTGTAATATTCTAGTTAACTTTGATTCTCTATATGGAATATGCTGGGATTTTCCGTCAGTTAAGGCGTTGATAACTGCTCCAAGACAACTTAGAGAACTGTTTATTTTCTTTGCCTCTTCTAAAGTCTGGCCACTAGCACCTGATTTACTGATCTTCTCAGATCCTGCAAGATCTACTAAGAAGAGATTACCTCGTTTAATGAGACCACTCGATAATATTTTCTGGGTGATGGTGACTTGCAAGATAGCATGTGATCTGGATGACTCTTGATTCATGTTTGTGAATCCGATTGATCTTAATTTCGAGCCCAGTTTCATCAACTCATACAACTCTTCCTCGCTGGTTACATAGATTGTAGAGAGACCTTTCACATACACTCCTCCATCTTTATCCTCATGGATAGTCAATTTCTCGGCTTGGTCATTATTGTCGTCCTTGATAAGTAAATCTTTAATCACTTCCATATATATCTCCATATATGATACTCCGACCGTATACTCGATTTCCGACGGAGATAATCTGATCAGCTCAAATATTGAGTCACAGATTCTAGGCATCAAACCTCGCGAATCATCTTGGTCATTGCTACCATCTATTGTGTTCTGATCCCCCATCATGGTGTACGTCTTTCCAGATCCAGTCTGGCCATAAGCTAATATGGTTCCATTATATCCCTGGAAGATATCATTTACCGTCTCCTGAATAGAATAATTGAAGACGTCTTGCTGGGACGCCTGTGAAGTAAACACTTTATCAAACGTGAAGGGTACTGTTTGGTCACCACTTTTAAATACCAACGAGATATCGGATTGAAATGAAATAAGGGGCTCATCATCATCGGTACTGTTACTAATGTTGTTATAATCAAAGCTTGTATTGAAAAGGTTCTGAGATCTAGTGAGAGAATATAATCTTTCGCTCTCACTCTCAGGTCTGAACCGTGCGATCACTTTTATTCCAGTGCCATCATTGCTAACTGCAGAAAAATTTGCTCGTGATAGATTCAGTGATTTCATAGGCGACGAAAACCAGCCAGTTTCATCGATGCTGTGTGTGGATAATCTCTTTGGAATAATGCTCCCCGCAGAGCCAGCAATAGGGATCATCGAGCTACTGTTATTTGCAGAACTGAAGAGCTTCAGGCGTGTTGGTGAGCTGATACTGGGCTTGTTTCTATAATGACCCGAGTTTCTTCGGCTTTTTGGTTTAGGAGTTCCTGGTACTGATCGCGACTGGATGAGGTCGTTTATATTGAGGTCGTCGTTGAAATTAGAAGTTGAGTTGCTGTTGTGTCTTCTAAGATGCAGACTGTTGGTCCTGCCATGGACATGACCCATTCTTGAAGAAGAAGGCGATATCATTTCTGAGTTGTGTGTTTAAGGGCTTGAGGGCGTTTTGAGGGCTTGATCATCGAGCCTCTCTTTGTATCATTAATACCGTTCCAAGTATTTTTTGGACCTGACTCTTTTTCGCAGCTGATGAGGTGAAGAGTATCGGCATATGATTGTCAGTTGGACTCCAGGTATATTATAAGCAAGAAGCAAGGCTATCAAAGACGTGTTGTTTTGGCAGTTCGGAGCTCATTGGACTAAAAGAATAAATGAGCCTAATTATTATTATTATTAGAAAGATATTTCAGTCTGAAATATATTAAGTTAACCTAGTCGAGGAACGAAAACAAGACACCCAGAAAAATAATACGCGCTTCTGGTTCTGTATATACATTTTTGACTTCACAGTTAGAAGTGGATACGAAACATTGATCTAGATCATATAGATCATACACAGACGTGAATTGAAACAGGATGAAGAAGAAATTGATTAATGGTAAATGAATAAGAATAGAGGACAAAAATAGACTCCGGCTATTGAAGATCTCAGTCAAAAAGAAGGCCGATCCTTTAACACCAGCAAAATGAACATTGTTCGTGTATACATGACAAACGAGTGGTCTAACACAAATAAACTAAAAAGCATCAAGCAGCTCGGTCTCTACAGTATCTACAGCATAGCCAGTATCTTCTCAGTAAAAGTCTTATCTTTTATATAGAGTATAAATGTCAAACCCTATTTGAGTTCAAAGTCATAAAGCACAAACGGCTCGTAATCAGTATCAACAAGAGCAGCATATTGGTGTAATGAGTTATCCTTCAAGACCTTTCCTTTCTTGTCCTTTTTGAAGGCATTTCCACCAAGATACCCAAACTCCTTGATCAAATCAACTTTAGCGGTTTCTAAAAGCTTGGAGTCCGAAGACCCAAATCTAAGAATGAATGATTGGAAGTTTGGAGGAAGTCCATATCTCAAGATAGACTCTACAAAGATTCTAAGGGCCTTGATATGAATCCAGGCAGCCAAGATATCTTGATACGAAGCTCTAGCCAATCTCACCAATTCGCCACGTAATTGCGATTCTTGTCTAGAGGCCAACGCAAATTCTTTACGTAAATTGTCGACCAAAGTCTCGGAATAATTGAACTCTCTAGGTATGAATTTATGTTCTCTGGCCTTGGTGAGGAACTCAGGGATGTACTTCTTGAAAAGAGTGACGTTATACAAATAATAGTCCGAATCCTCGTGGATCTTTGTAGAGGATCTAGGAACCACATAAGGAGTCAATGACTCATAAGAACTGATCCAGTCTTTATTCAAACTCTTTGGGACAACAATCAACAATGTTTGCAAATGTTCCGAATTCAAGACGAAATTTTGAGGGCCAACAATATCATGTAATGAAACCACTGATAAGTCACCATTTTGTTTTCTATTAGCTGCAGATAAGTTTGTCTTTGCAGTATTGTAAGCATTGAATTTGTTTCTCAACTCAGTGTCCAAGTCAAAGGCCTCAGAGGAAACCAAGTCAATCAACTCTTTAATCGATCTGTTATTGAATCTGTATTTCGTGGTGTTCCAGTGGAAGTTGCTTATGTATTCGCTAGCGTTTTTATCACCGTCAATTTTCTTACTACTTGCAACCAACGCAGGGTTACCATTATAGATGCTAGTAAACACATCATCAATCTTGTTCAAGAATCCTGAGATCTGTGTGTCAATCTTTTCGAGTTCTTCTGATTCCAGAACCAACGAGTCAAGAGTTCCTATCTTGAATGCAGGAATGTTGAACTGAGAAACGGCACTTCTGCCTCCAAGCAAATGCTGCTCTAAATATGTAGGTAAGCTTTCATAGTTGCTTGTTGACACGTTCGAAGGCAACGATAACACTAAGAAGTTTCCTGATGACATTTCCCCGGAATGCTTTCTTTTTCACTATAAGCCTTTATATAAGCATCAATCGGTGCAAATCCGAGAATAAAATTGCACAACAAACAATTGCAAGGCAATCAAGACACACACGAGTAAGTGGTTATTGACACGCTTACTGTTGTATAGAGATATTGTGTGCTCTTCTATGATGGCTAACCAGCTTCTATCAATTGAAATTCATTTCAAAAACTTATCAGTTAATCGTTAATCTGTAAAAAGAGAAAAATGAGAGGTGAGAATGGGAGGGTAATTATATATTGCTAAGCGCGCTACGGGACCACACCATATGCCCATATTGGCATACGTAGACATTGGCATACTCAGGCTTATAGAAGCTATTGCTACAGTTTAGATATCAACAAAAGTTATTTTCATTGCTATATAATCCGATATAAGAGTCATCGATGTAGAAAACGTAAAGTCGTGCCAAAAAGCACAATCGAAACCACGTTACAACTAATACTTCAACCACTTGAAGTACTTCTCGTTTGGATTCAACAATTCTCTGTCGTTTTGTTTAGAGTAATCAATACCATAGCCTGGACCAGAGGCTTGACTGAGTTGCAAATAGAACATAAAATCTTCAAACTTGAACCCATCCTTGTACTTGTCTTTGGCAATCTTTAAGGCCTCAGGCTGTGAAATGGTCTCCTTCTTTACGAGCTTCACATTGTGAGTCTTCTCATACTTGTCAAACACTTGCTTTTGTGAAACGTTATCCGAGTAGATTCTTAACGTGTTTGGCAACTTCAGAGGCTCAGGGTAGGAGACAATTAAGGCAACATACTTTCCGACATCGGTTAAAAACGAAGTCGAAAACTTCTGGTTCTCGTCTCCAATCAATCTGTATTCATTGGTCTCTTTGTTGATGCTGATGACATCCAAAATGGCCTCAAAAAGGCCAGTCAGAACATCAACAGTCTTGATCCCGTAGGAACGGGCCTTGGCACTGTGTGCGGTTTTGTAACCCAAGAAGTCAGGGAAAATCTTGTCGAGTTCATGTAAATCCAGACCGAACTGAGAAGGAACGTATATCTTAACCTTACCATTGGCCTTAATGGCATCCAATATTGGGTCTAATGGAGCACCTGTACCAGTGAGATTAATCACAGCATCGACTCCAGTGAGAGGTTCCTTGAAACTGGCGGCATCGTTACCATCGACGGCGTAATAATGAACAAGACTGGAGTTGGTTTTGTTCTCGATATTTCTTGAGAGTATTCTGATTGGCAAAGTGAATCTGGATCTAAATTCTTCCGAGGTTAAAGCAGAAACGATTGGTTCTTTAAGAAGCCCATTGGCCCCGTAAACAGCAACAGTAGGTTTGTCAGACATGATTGATAGAAATTGGTATATATAAAAAGTTATATTGGATAAAACGTCAAAGTATATAAAACGTTAAAGTAGATAGATAGATTGGTATTGAAATTTATCACTTGATATTTTCATAACCTGTCAAATAAACGAAATGACCGAGAAATGCCACCCTTTTATAATTAGATGGTTCTGATAAATGCTTATATGCATTGTCTCTCATCATGAGAAACAACGTTTCTGATGACAAATAATTTGTAATTATTTCACCTCTTGTTCACCTCTTGTTCACCTCTTGTTCACCTCTTGTTCCCAAATTAGTAATCCCCCAAAGATGTTGCGAGCACGCATGATTGATTGCTAATGATTTGAAATACTGCTTACAAAGCTTGTTGACGCGGTCCGAAGCACCCTGCTGCAGAGACATGCAGAAATCACACGGGTTCCGTGTCCGTGGTAAGAAATCACTTGTAACCTACGCTAACAGTAGAAACAAAACAATAATCTGATGATACTTTTGATAAAATTTATACACAAAAAGAAATGAAATGCCCACAAAAACGAAAAGAATAGAAACAACGAAATAGAAAGACATGAAGGTCGTGGAAGAAAAAGGCTACTGTCTAAGCGACTCTTCGCCACTTTTAAGTCCTAATATGAGACGGACATCGGTAACAAAGCGTAACGAATTCAATAAGGGCACAAGCAGGATTAGTTCAGTATCGGAAGGATCGTCAATCCAACCCTCGATGTTGACCGCATTGTCGTAATTTAGCGAGTAACTGACAGGAGAGTTGTCTATAAGGATGGTCTTTCCAAGATCAGAGCCAATTAGAGAAAGATCCTTGATGTAACCAGCACCATGGCGTAACGTACAGTGCTGCCTGTAGTATCTTTTGGAGAAATATTTGCGCTCGCGTTCAAGCCAATCGATAACAGGGTCAGCGTACTCTTTGGCACTAGCAGTAAACACAATAAGGTCAAACCATGTAGAACAAAGTGTCAAGAACTCATCACAGAATGGTCTTTTGTAAACGTAGTATAATGTAGCCAAATTGTTAGGCAATTTGACCTCCACCATATGTGCAGAAGACATTCTCGACGTCTTCGAAAGAGAATGGATAAGAGTCTCGTCTAGATCGAGAATAAGCGTCTTTCTAGACTGTTTCGATGGATTAAAATTCAATGGCGAGAAGAAAACTTTGGGAAGTTTGGCCAATATCGCTGCATAATTCGAAAGAGGACTTGTAGGAGACTTCAACGAGTTGATCTTATTAAGAGCCGAGTTGTTAGTGGTGATGGAGTTGATAGTAGGTAGATCGTCATAATCGTTACCAAGAGTTCTGGATCGGCTTTTGATCTTCGATTTATTTTCTCTGTTAGGACTTCCTTTACGTCCTTTAGATGGTGATGGTGATGGTGGCATGTTCACAGAATTAGTGGCTACGGCACTAATATTTGTTTGATGAGCAGACGCAGTTGATTCTGCTACTTCTTGTGAAGATATGCTTGAATCAGCAACGTTATTGGACTTATTGTCATCGAGTTTGGACCCGCTTTTTTCCTTCACACCGTTATCTTTATCTTTTGAGTGACTTTTCCCTTCAATGAAGCGAAGTGGAAAAGTAAGGATAACCCAGATGTATGTAAGAGGCTTGACTATAATGAAATTTGGAATAAAGAAGAAGATATTGAAAAGAACCACAAACATCTCCCACCTCAGTCTGATCTTCACTGTGGCATCTGATTTCGACATAGTTGCCTCAGAACAACTTTGGATATTGGCGGGGCTACTTATTTCGTCAATAGTCTCTATAGTAGAGAAACTGCTTCTATTCAAGGATGCTGCAATGGACCCTGGGGAGCCGCTGTTTGGAACTTGGCCTTTGGGTACCAGTGTGTTCGATTCATCCAGATGAACGAACACACTCGTGGCCAAATACTGAATGGAATTCATGATGAGGCAGGCTTGTGGGGAGAAGGATGACCAGTACAAAAACTAGGCCCACGATTGTGTGTGATCCAGGGAACAAACGGCGAGATTATCAATGATGTTTTTTATTTTTTTGTGCACCCGTTGATAAGATAAAGGCGTGCAACACCATCAATGAAAGAGAAACGTTTTTCCCTTTATTTATTATTGTTGTTATGAATATTGCTGCCGCAACTTCTGCTGTCTATTTAGCCAAAAAAGCAAATTTTTTTTTCCAGGATAAATTAATTGCACGATTAGCGGCTGGTTGGATGATCTTCTTCCTAAAATAGTGCTGAAGGGAGCAAGACAGTGAGCCGGGTGGATGACTCTGGGCGAGGGATAGCAAGCAGGGCCGAAAATTCAGCACGATGGAGGATGTTTTGGATTTATATATCTTAGGTAGTGAAAAATACATAAAACTGTCGTTTAGCTTTTTTGCCATCTATGATTGAGGCAGCCCATAATTAACGAAGGTAATATTAATATTAATAGAAACTTAGATGCGCCAGCAATTGTATGGTCGCAATAAAAAAAATATGGAAAATGGCGCTGCGCTGCCTGGTTTTTCTGTTGGCGATCTTTATTTAGGTCCGAACTCCGTTCATACCCGCCGCAGTGGTCCTGGTTGGGTAGTTGCCTTCCGAAGAGTCTCAAAGTTTTAAGGTCGGGCCCATGTGAAAACATAAAAGCATAGGAACCCATCAAAATTATTCTCTTTGGCCTTTGGCCTGTTGATATTTGAGGTTGCCCACTAATATTTTTGTTGGTGAATTACTTTAAAAAAGCCTAAATCGAGTGGGAAAATCTTAAGTTTTTGGGGTGACCAACAATCGCGGCGGATTTGTTTGTGCTAGTCATGCGACCAATTGATGCCCCAGGCAGTCAAGCGGTAAGACAGCCAATTAATTAGGAGCTCCAGCGGCCAATTAATTGCAGTGTAAGCAGTCAAACTGTCAGCAGAGGAGAATACGCATCATTACGTTTCTATCGCCTGTCTCCTGCCGCCTGTCAAAATGCACCAGTCCAACGGTTCTCTTTACTTTTTTCCATGGCGGCGGGTCAATTGCCTTGAGCACGTTAATTGCTATGAGCACGTCGCTGGGAACTGCAGTCAAATAGTGAGTGTAGTCCATATGGATTCAAGAGTGTTTATTCTAATCGCGGAATTGCATTTGACCCTGTAATTTCCCTTATATTCTGTCATGTCTGTTCTCTGTTGTGTTTGATAACACTGAAAAATAAATGACTTCGATTCATTGATATGCCCAATATTGACAAATGGCATTGAAGATCCTGTTGACAACAGATGATCTTCGTCGTGCTCATCATAGGGGATAAGCCAAATCAATGGCAGGGGAAACAGCAAGTCAAGGGAAAGGGCAAGCTACGGGATAAGGGGACACGCCACGATGTTACTTTTCTCACGATTTCTGTATGTAATTCTACGTGCGATTCGTACTTTACTCATGATTTCTGTATGTTTTGTCTTACGTATATCACAGCCAAGGTCAAAAAGAAAAAAGAGAGACTAGAGGAGCAATTGGCCGGAGCCAGTGCCTCTTATTTAAGTAAAACCAAGCGAAATGTTATCTAATCAATCAAATCAGTACGCACGAATGTCATAATGAGGATTTGTTTCCTGGTAAGGGCATTTTTTTTCTCCTTTTGACTCCGTCTTCTCTATGGTATTACAAATTAGCCTGATTTAATAGGCTGCCCAGGAAAAATAGAAATTAACACCGACTATACAACAGATAGTCTCGAAGCAGGATTTTCGTATATAAATATCAGCATGAATCCTCTTTCAAGTCCTGTTTTCCGTTGTTAGTCATACTCATTATAATCAGCATCCACACAACCATAACTCTTCACAAATCATACACACGCCATACAAAATGCAAGAAATAAGCTTCAATGAACCAGAATCCACCAGCTGTGAAAGCGAAGGTAAATGCGAGGGATGCACTTGCGGAAAATAATTGCTGCTGCTAATCAAAGAACGGTATCAATCTGTTGTTCAACCTATGCCAAATTTATAGTTATTTAGTTCAATATATTACATTGTTTACACTCTTGATAATCAAATAGGAAGAACTTTTATATTGTATTGTTTTGCATCTGTTTAGAGTAAACAACTGTTAATAAGCTGTTATGAATATATAAAGAACAAAAAAGTAAAACAAATATGAATAAAATCAAGTGAAGCAGACCAACCCAAGAAACATCATAGTTTCAATTAACCACACACAGGCACTCCAAAGAAAGATAAAAAACTAGAAAGAAACACACTCAAACGTACACACACACACACACACACACACACGAAGATGACAAAACAAAAGTAAGTAAAAAAATAAGAGAAAGACGAAACAAAAAGAGAGGCAGTTAGAAATAGCTTGACATACTCATTCCGTTGATACCACTGTTGTTGTTGTTGGTAGTGGTGGAAGTAGAGTTGCTATTGTTCATGTAGCTATTATAGTTGAAGTTATTTCTATCGGAAGAAAACTGACTACCATAGATGCCAGTACTAGTAGTACTAGTAGTAGTATTAGTATTGTTATTAAAATTACCGTGAAGAGAACTTGAAAGAGAATTAAACCCATAATTTCGTAAGCTGTTGTTATTATTGCTGTTGTTGTTGTTGCTAGTAGAAGAAACTGGATTTGTATTCCAGATACTACTAGATGCAGTCAAGAGATCATTATTTGTAGATGCAGTAGATGCAGCTAATGAAAACTGAGGGGTGAACGCCGATGCAAAGATCGATGTGTCATTGTTCTTGCTGGACAATATTCCAGAAACGGAATTACCCATTAATGAACTGGTACTGTTGGCTACAGTTGCCGGGGTGATCGATGACGATGACGAGATCGAAGATTGATCGTTGGCAATCATATTAGAAACCGTGGAATTAGGTCTAGGAAGTAGAAACGAGTCAAAAATTGGCGAGTTTCTGACAAGATTACCCCCGGTGTTGTTTCCAGTGACAGCATTTCCTGGGGCTGTTGCCCTAATTGGGGAAGAACAAGAAGACGACAAGTTGTTGCTGTTGTTGTTGTTGTTGCTACTGGTATTATTGCTAACATTTATAGTATGGGCGCTGTTAGCTAATAACGAGCTACCAGTTCCTGTGCTTGTCGAACCGGAAGTAGTACCAGAGAAAAATGGCGAGTTAGTACCAAAGCCAAAACTACTGGTATTTGCATTGTTATTGTTTGAGAGCGAGGATGACGATCCTCCGGTTAAAACTGGGGTAACCAAACTGTTGCTACTGGAAGTAGTGGCAAAAAAATTGCTTGAGAACCCGTTCGAACCTGACCCGTTGATGGAGGAAGAAAATCCTTGAAGGGGAGGCTGAGAAAGCCCATTGAAGGTGGAGGCCGAGGAAGGGACAAGAGAAGGCGAATTATGAACGCTGCCTCCGTTGTTGTTGTTGTAGTTGTTGCTACTAGCAACCAACGGTCTAGGAGCAAACAAGGTAGTTGTAGACGAAGAAGACGATGAAGGTTGCAACTTGAAGTTGTTTGAGTTTGTGTTGTTGTTGGTAGTGTTGTTGGTGGTGGTGGTGGTATTGTTGTTGTTAGTATAGCTGGAATATTGGTATAAGTTTTGATTATGGTTGTTGTTGTTGTTGTTGTTGTTGTTGTTGTTATTGTTGTTGTTATTGTTTTGGTGGTGGTGATGGTTGACCACGTACAGTTGTTGCTGTTGCTGTTGGTCGTTGGATATATAACTAGTTTGGTAGTTATTGTAGCCGTTGTTGGAATTATAATTGTTGTTGTTACTACCGTTATTATTATGATGGTAGTTGTTATGATAATTATAATGGTTTTTATTGTTGTTTCTCATATTGTTTCCATTATTCTTTGAGAAATGACGCCTGTTGTTGCCTCCATTGGTGTTGGTATTTCTCATGTTATTCAACGACTTCTGAATCAACTGGACTTGATAGAGAAAAGGCGTGTCTTGATTCGGATCATTTTGAGTGTATGGGTTCGTATTGCTCACAAGTTCTGTAGTGCGAACGCTGGTGTTAGTGATCATTCTCGTTGTGGGGTTTTATCTTTTTTATTGATGCAGGTAAAACTAGATAGACTTACTAGTAGTATTAGAGTCAAGATGCAACATGACACTCATAAATGATCAGAGGATAGAAGCAAGATATAAACACACAAAGAACACAAGTGATTTATGCACAAGTGTTGGCAAACGGGAGACGGTTCTATGCTGGGTGTAATATCACAGAAATATACGTTGGCCAAAAGAGTTGGGGAAAGAGTCAAAGAGCAAAAATATTCAATTTGAATCACATCCTCCTATAGTTAGTACAGTAAAAAAAATTTTTTTCTTCCCACAATAAATTCTCTCTTCTCACTATGTGGCTATTTGGCTGGGAGTACGATGTAAGACAATAACGGAGAAATAAAGAAGAAAATTCTGGAAACGAGAAATGCGGAGGGTACCAATAGTATGGTTTATTTATGGATTATGTAATTTGTAAATAAAGTTTTGGTCCCTGCACATGACATAGGATGATGGTGATAGTCATGTGATATTGTCAGGACTTGCGATGTGATTGATTGGTTGGCAATGCCTGTTACTGGGGGTAGGGTCTTGCGGCAATCTTGGGGGTCCAATAATGATAGGCAATAGCTGTCTATCTATATAAATCTATCTACCTACATAAAAGTGAATGCTTCCATACAGACTGATCTCGTTCAGTAGACGTATTACATCCTAGTAGCTATCAAATAGCTCCATACACATATCCGCTCTTATCATCTCCAATTACTGTCCAAAAACGTGTAACCACCTGAATACAATATATCGGCAATTGCTATTGCCAATTGCAATTCCCTGTCAATTCCCCCGGTTCTTGTCGCCAAGTTGAACAAACAAGAGAAGTCATTTTTCTTTGTTCTGCCTTGCCCTTGTTATGTTTTTCACGTGCCTCGTAGGCGGAGCTTGGTCAGCCAGCCGCCACTAACCAACCGGGAGAGGGAAAGAAGCTTGCTATCCAGGGGAATGGCCGTAGCAAGTTAAGTGGGTTTTTTAGTAGGTTGCTTTGAGAAATCGCCCAATAGCATGCTTTAAGCTGAATATCTTTAATTGAAGGCTGTTGTCCTCACTGTCTTGATTATTGTTGATTGTTATTATATAAACCTAATCAATCCCCCCTGACTTCATCTTGCTTTTCTTATTTTGTCTTTGCTTTTGCTTTTGCTTATTCTTTACAACTGCAATTGCAATTTCTTTATCTCAATTCTACTTCTACAATAATCAATATGTCCACAACTGTTATTGCCTCTGGCGTGCCTAAAAGCGTCTCCCTTGACAAAGTCAAGGAATTCTTCTCTTTCAGTGGAAAGGTTGACACTATCGAGCCTTCTGGAGAATCTGGCGACAAGGTCAGTTATACTGTCACATTTGCTGATGCCAATGCTGTCACTTCGGCTTTATTGTTAAACGGAGCTGAATTGGATGGTGCTTCAATCTCTATTGTTTCAGGGGGTGCCGCCACTTCCTCCACAACTTCACCAGCTGTTCCTGCCGTGGCCAATGTTGTTGCATCTTCAATTGCTCCAACCTCAAGCACTGCTGAGGCTGCTGCTGCTGTCCCAATAACTAACGCAGATGCCAAGGCCACTGTTGAATCGGTTCCTGCTGCTACTACTGCTTCTCCAGCTTCTGAGGATATTGATCAAGAACACAAGCCAAAGACTGCTATTGTTGCCGAATATTTGGCTCATGGTTACGTTTTGGGTGACCATGCTGTCAACAAGGCCATTGAATTGGATAATAAGCACGGAATCTCCACAAAATTCAAGAACTTCTTGGGCAGTTTGGACTCTAAATACCATTTGCAAGAAAAGAAGGTTGCTGCTGATGAGAAATTGAAAACCGACTTGGGCACTTTAGATGATAAGTACCATTTGCAAGACAAGAGAACTGTGGCCAATGACAAATTCGCTAAAGGCAAACGTGACCTCGGCAGTTACTTTGAAAAGGCTGCCAGCACTCCTACCGGAGCCAAGATCAATTCCTTCTACACAAGTATTGTCAAAGACTCTAAGCTGATTCACAATGAGGCAAGAAGATTGGCTGATTTGAAAAAGGCTCAGGCTGCCGCTACTACCTCCACTGCTACCACTAGTGCTGCTACTACCAGTACTACGGAAGCCACTAAATAATTTGTTTTCTTGAACCTGGGTATATAATATAATATATAGGCAATAATGAATGTATTCTGCTATTTAGTTTAACTCTTGCTTGTATTCCAAGGGATGACCAAGTATGTCCCGAAACTATGGAAATAAGAACGTCCCGAAATAAAATAGTGAAAAATTATTCCATGAAAAATTGAGGCATCAACGTTCATAAATAGCGTAGCTGCTCGAGGATATTGCACAAGTTATTTGTGACAAGAACAGGAAATTTCTCAACCGTTTGACACAGCAATGAGTTCTGATAAGCCCATATCTCATTTAGCCGCTGGGTTTTGCGGCGGATTGATTTCTGCCACTGTATTACAGCCCTTAGATCTCTTGAAAACAAGACTACAATCGCCAACTAAAGGACGACAAGCACTCTCTACAATCATAAGGAACGAGTCAAACATATTGAAATTATGGTCGGGGACCCTCCCGTCAATGATCCGAACTTCGGTTGGAAGCTCGTTATATTTGACAAGTTTGAGTGTCTCGAGAAACTACATTGCTCGCATGCATGCTAGAGCTAACGGATCAGGGCAATCCATAGGAAGCGGCAGCACTAGTATATTACCTAAGCTTTCGCTGTACGAGAACCTTGTACTAGGCGGGGTGATGCGAGGATTGGTGGGGTTAGCTTTAATGCCTATCACGGTGATCAAAACCCGGTACGAATCCACCATGTACAACTATAAATCTCTTAACCAAGCGGTCAGAGAAATATATAGAGACCCAGCCAATCCTAAAAATGCAAGCTTCAAGAACTTCTTCTTAGGAAGCGGATCAACAATCATTCGGGATGCTCCATATTCGGGGTTGTATTTTGTGATGTATGAGAAGTTCAAGTCTTTGCTTGCTGTGGCTAATGATGTAGCTAAGCATGAAAATAGCAGCGGAAAAAGTTTTCTCGTGAATGGAACCTCGGCAATGCTTGCAGCTTCACTCGCCACAACCATAACTGCTCCATTTGATACGATCAAGACTCGCATTCAGCTCAATCCAAAAAAATACTCAAATTTCTGGCAATCAGTGAAACTCATGTTGCTTGTGGACAAAGAGCCAGTACACCAGATCTTCAGCGGATTGTCTCTACGATTGATCCGGAAAACTTTAAGTGCTGGAATTGCCTGGGGTATCTATGAAGAGCTAATAAAGAAATTTTAGCCTAGGCTTTTAACGACACTCATGACCATGACCTATCCCTCCTGTATATGACATTTATGATATCATATGGTATGGAAATCTGGGGAAATAATCCTTGCATAGACCGTATAAACCCCCATCTATATATATCACCTTTTCTATCACATTCAATTATAGATAATAGATTGATCTACCCTCGCTAGTAATATCTGTCTTCATTTGTAGTAGCGGCGCGCGAGTAAATTTTTCAAGTGCCGAAATTCCGATGATTTATTTAGTGTTTTAGTCTCAGAAAAAAAAATTTTAACTCCACCTGTTTCCCCGGCTGCAAGCGGATCAGGATGGAAGAGTTACGGAAATCGAACCGGCTTTCGATTTTGTGGAGCAGCCATCTACAGAAGAGAAGTAAACAGATGCAAATGAATGATTTAATGACAATAATAGTGGTAATAATACATAGGGGAGTTATGGTACATAGAAACGAGAATAGATAGAGTAGAAATGAGAAACGAAAATTCATCAATGAGCAAGAAACATGAAATGAAGCTCAGACAGCCTGTGCGAGCGAGGTATTAATTCCTTGAAGGTAATCCACAGGAGGTTTTTTTGTCTGGTTGAAGAACAGCTTAGGAACGTTGTTTTTGTTATCGGTTTGGCTATTTGAGGTGTTTGTATTTGTAGCACGTAGATCAATGGAGTAGTTGTAGTTGTTGTTGTAGACAGGGATATCAGTGATATCCACTTCATCTTCTTCTCGAAGAACAGAAACAGGATCAAGCATTGCGCTAGGAACTTTGTGTGACTCTTCTTCTTCTTCTTCTTCTTCTTCTTCTTCCTCATCATCCTCTTCTTCTCCGTTAGAGAAATCACTGTTGTCGCTGCTGCTGCTACTGCTACAGCTGATACTGCTGTTACTGCTGTTATTATTGGAATTGATGTTTATTTCGAACAAATCGCCTTGATCCTCGTCGAAATCATCATCATCTATCTCTGCAACATTGAAAATAATTCCTTTATTATTCATATGGTCAATGCCATTTCTGCCCGATTTGCTGTAGACGTGATCGACATCTTCGTTATATTCAATGAGATAATCATCGTAGCCGTCGTTAAACAATTCATGGCATGTTTCGTCATCTGAATCGTCGTCGTCTTCCTCTTCTTCGTCCGAAATGTAGAAATCCTCTTCGTCGTCCGAGTAGTATTCTTTACAACTAATGGTGCCATGTGGATGGTGGGATACCGAATGTTGTGGTGCTGCTCTTGCGGCAGTAACCGAATTGTTAGACTTTATTTGTGATATTCTGTCAATAACATTATCAAGAAGATGTGCATGACATAACAAAACCCTAAGGTTCAAGTCTGGTCTGGCAGCTTCTCTTTGTAGTTTGTGTTGAGCCTTATTGGCTAACAAATAGGCCTGTGCAATTGACATAGACATGTTGAAGTAGATTAAATAGTATACAGTTGTTGTATAGAATATGGATCAAATAGAACAAACCTCAAAGTTCAATCTCGGGATACAAACAGGAATTGGCATCTCTTATATATGATGTTCCATATTATTTATGTCCAAGCAATCCGAGATAGTTGTACATTAATATTGAGGTCAATTTGTGCTATGTATGTGGTATATCATTTAAGGTTTAGGGCAGAATTCTAAGCACCACAAGAAAAAAATTTGCTTTGGCGGTTTGTTAGACTGCCGCGAGCCGAAATATTACTAAATAACGGGATTAGAAATCAGCGCGCGCACTTGTTTTCCATGTCTTACTAAACCTACACTTAGAAGGGAAACTTAGAGGGAAAAAAAGAAACTGATTATGCGATCATGGGAACAATACAAAGCAAGATCAAGGATTGTTAATTAGTAATTCATAGGGGAAAGAAAAGAGTCATCGCATGCTACATTTGCGATGATCATGTTCTCCGAAGAGGTGCTTGAATGCTACACCTGACTCATTGTCTAAGATTTATCCCACCAATTACTGATGAGAAATTAGCAGAGCTATTTAATTATTCTAGGTGTAGCTTTTTCCGCAAGGAATAACAGGAACATATTTGCCCTTATTTCCATTCTCGCACCGGAAATTCTACGGTTGATTCCTTATGGCCAAGGCCTCTTACTATAGTAGTAGCAACTCCACGGCAGTCCTCTTTCGCTGATTCAGTCTCCGCAATTCCAAGCAAGTAGTGTATATATGAGTGATCTAGTGCGGTTTTGACAGCAGTAAACTGGCGGTTACATCGCTACAATACCCTGGGACGGGAATAGCCAGGGCGATGTCCGTACGGATATTCTGGAAATTTCGTCCTAAATTTTCGCACTACAGGGCGATTTATGAATGATGGTACTTCCTAATCTACGGGATAAATGGCATTTTGTAGTGGATGGCTATTAAAAGAACATCCGTTATTTGGGGCCTCGCTTTATAGATTGAGAACATGAGTAGGCTATGGACATCCATTATAAGCAGAGTAATGTTACAGTGAGTGTTAAGGTGAAGAAGTCAACAGTGAGAAGGTGAATAGCTTAGTCTGCAAAGGATAAGCAGCAGCCTCGAATGTAAAACATAAGATTTCATCTATAATCTCACATGGTGATTCCAAGAATTTGGGGTGAATTGTATTGAAATAAAAAGAAGGTTGTAGATCACCCATCGATTCCATCTCTAAGCTTTCAAGCTGCATTGCATATTTTTCAGGTCCATCGGCGATATCGCAGAATGAGGGTCACCCTGTCTTAGAAGCTGAACATTTGCATATTAATGGGATCCCATATTCACCTACTTCATATAAGGTGTTGAGGGACTGAAAGAGGTATTGGAGAATGAAGGGTGATACTTTGGGGGCTGTATGAAGATATTATGGTTATTTTGCTACTAGTTGTTTTAATTTTTTTTTTTTTTATTGTATTATTGAGAGGACATTATTGAGAACTGTGAGGAAAATTAATTAATAAAATATTAACCGTCAATAGAAACTGTCAATAGAATATTAAATGTTATAATGATAAATAATAGAAATGACAACCAGAGTACATGTAATTGGATATGACAGTTATTTGAGGTACTGCACCGAGAATACATAAGTGAACGTAAACTCCCTACAGACAATTGATTTGAGATCTACGAGACTACGCTGGAGAGCAGAT
Source organism: Saccharomycopsis sp. yHQL182 (assembly GCA_030490795.1). Lineage (NCBI taxonomy): Eukaryota > Fungi > Ascomycota > Saccharomycetes > Ascoideales > Saccharomycopsidaceae > Saccharomycopsis > Saccharomycopsis sp. yHQL182. The sequence continues at coordinate 145,476 of JAKVQV010000004.1, read as the reverse complement.
ACAAAACAGACAATACATAAATGAATGTACTATATCGACTTACACTGTAGATAAATAAGTACACACGTAGGATACCTAAAGGCACTACCACCAAGGTACGATCTCACAATCAAATATACGAAAAAGGATACTGACAATAATAACATTCCGACAGTAGACACACCGGATACCAATAACAAAGACATGCGATAATAAAGAAGTCTGTCTCAAGATTCGTTTAAACCCTGTGTGTAAGGCTATGGCATATATCCACACCCCTGGTACAGAACCAAAAGCCTGGCGAACCAAGTATACATTTACAAACACCTCGCTGTCGTATAGCCAAAAGGCATCATGTTGAAATGTACCTACGATCCGTCAAAATGGTGCGAATCTCAGGAAAATGCCGCCAAGCCAAATACGGAAAATCAAAGTGTAAGCGAATGGCTGACTATCAGTGCGCTTAGTATTAGAGAAGTACCGCAATAAATAGTAGCACCGTAGGTCATGACAATCCATGAGTGTGCTAGCTGATCGCGTTGGCCAAGGCTGGCTTAATGCGAACCAAAGCTGGAGATCAGGCTAAATAAATTAATACGTCGACATCAATCTTGGTAAATTCCCCCAACTATAGAAACAAATGATGAAATTAAATATCTCAAATTCCATGTGGTGACTATCTCGTATAGGCTTTTTGACTCTGAGATTGGTTTTAAAAGGAAAATCTAGCGGCTATTTTCGATTACATCATTTCGATTCTTTGAAGAAATATGTGTGGGATAAGCACAACAACATTAAATAACTCAGAAGACTAACGATGTCCATAATTATGGTGGAGTACTCAAGAGTATATTAGTAATTAAGTCAAGAAAAGAAAAAAACGCACACTTCTCATTGGTGTGGAAGTCCCCCTGAAACCTACTGGAAACCTACTGGAAGCAAGCTTATATCCGTGAACGGACCAGCCGAGAAGCTAACTTCCAGCACCAAACCTCAAACCGAACCGAACCGATGAAAATAGTATCTAGTAACCCCGAGACTGACAATTGTAATCAGAAAATAGGAAAATAGAATTTGCCAGCGATGGAAAAATTAATTGCTAGAAGCCTGCAGTCTACGACTGCAGGCAGTCTCTCGAAGTGATAAGAGGGTTAGTAATATGAAAAAACCTCTTCGAAACAACACCGAAAAGAGACGTAAAACTTGACAAAAACAGAAATTTCCTTATTCGGGGCCAATCTCCTATTTCATGCTAGCCAAAACCTGGGTAACAACAAATTAAACTCAGGTTTTCGCCCTGTGAAAAGTGCGCATGCACGCCATGCTGGGTCACATGACACCGTCCTCTCGGGGCTGCAATCGAGTGGGATATGTGTTTTAAAAATTTTTTCCCTGCTAGGCGCCTAACGGAATTAAAATTCGTAGCAAGACAAAAGGAAAACCGAGGAAGAATCTTATCTATTGATAGCAGACAATTATGAATTACAACATATTCCGTCACACAACAAGCAGCGGGGGTTATACGAGGGGGGAGGGGGGGGGAGGAAGTTTTACTTGGCTGTTGGTCACCATGAGCACCAACAATAACAACGATATTATACTGATGTACATATACACAATATATAGGCTGCTACCATACATGTTATACCAGGACCCTCACTGGATCCACGCCCGCCCACAACCAGCATTATCGTGCTCTGCTGGTGCTGCTGCTGGTGCTTCTCCCAAAATTTGCGCACTTTTTCCAATGCTAATCAAAGCACAGCGTGCATATATATGCATGCATGCGCTGCAGCCAAATCCACGACCCGAATCCGCGATCCCCATTGGCCAACCTTCTAAAACCGATAATCCGTATCCAGTAATATCTTGCTGCTTTAGTCTTTCACTATTTATTTTTCACCGATAAATAAACAAACAAACTTTTTCATTGGGTTTTTTGTTGATTTTCGAGCTTTTTCCCTTCATTGCCCACGAATTCCTCTTGTTTAACCAAGACTGGGCATTTTGTTTAAATAGTGCGAATTCCCTCAGTCGAAAACCATTCTGTTCTCTTGTCTCTTGTACTTTTCCTTCTCTTAAAATATCTTCTTGGTCTTTTCTGCTAATCAATCTGCAAAGCTTGTTCATCTGATCTGTTTTGTGAATTCTTTCGAAAAAATCTCTTACGAACATGTCCGAAGAGAAGATCATCGACGCGGCCACCGAGCCAACCAAGGAAAAGATCGTCGCCCCAGTTCCTGAAGAGGAAGAGGAGGAGGACATTGATCAATTGATTGCTGACTTGCAATCGCATCACGGTCTTGATGACGACGAGGAGGAAGAGGAGGACCATGCCGGTACCTCTGCCCGTCCAGTTCCTGAGGAACTTTTGCAAACTGACCCACAATCAGGTTTGTCTGACGAAGAGGTCAAGAAGAGACGTAAGAAGTATGGTTTGAATCAGATGGCCGAAGAAAAGGAGAACTTGTTTGTCAAGTTCATTATGTTCTTTATCGGTCCTATTCAATTCGTTATGGAGGCTGCTGCTATTCTTGCTGCCGGTCTTGAAGATTGGGTTGATTTCGGTGTCATCTGTGCCCTTTTGCTTTTGAACGCCGGTGTTGGTTTCATCCAAGAATTCCAGGCTGGTTCTATTGTCGAAGAATTGAAGAAAACCCTTGCTAACTCCGCCTTTGTTATCAGAAATAGCTCCCTCGTTGAAATCCCAGCTAACGAAGTCGTTCCTGGTGATATCCTTCAAGTCGAAGAAGGTACTGTTGTCCCAGCTGATGGTAGATTGGCCTCTGAAGACTGTTTCTTGCAAGTTGATCAATCTGCTATCACTGGTGAATCCTTGGCTGTTGACAAACATCATGGTGATGACATGTTCTCATCCTCTACTGTCAAGAGAGGTGAGGCTTTCATGATTGTTACTGCTACTGGTGATAACACCTTCGTTGGTAGAGCTGCTGCTTTGGTTAACAAGGCTTCTTCTGGTACTGGTCACTTCACCGAGGTTTTGAACGGTATTGGAACTGCTTTGTTGGTCTGTGTCATTGTCACTTTGTTGGTTATCTGGACTGCTTGTTTCTACCGTACTGCCAAGATCGTCCGTATTCTTAGATACACTTTGGCCATCACCATTGTCGGTGTCCCAGTTGGTTTGCCTGCTGTCGTTACCACCACTATGGCTGTCGGTGCTGCTTACTTGGCTAAGAAGAAGGCTATTGTCCAAAAGTTGTCTGCTATCGAGTCCTTGGCTGGTGTTGAGATCCTTTGTTCCGATAAGACCGGTACCTTGACCAAGAACAAGTTGTCTCTTTACGAACCATACACTGTCTCTGGTGTCACTTCTGACGAGTTGATGTTGACTGCCTGTCTTGCTGCTTCCAGAAAGAAGAAGGCTCTTGATGCCATTGACAAGGCTTTCTTGAAATCCTTGGCTAACTACCCACGTGCTAAAGAAGCTTTGATTCAATACAAGGTTCTTGAATTCCACCCATTTGACCCTGTCTCCAAGAAAGTTGTCGCTTTAGTCGAGTCCCCTGAAGGCGAAAAGATTATCTGTGTTAAAGGTGCCCCATTGTTCGTTCTTAAGACCGTCGAGGAAGACCACCCTATCCCTGAAGACATCCACGAAGCCTACGAAAACAAAGTTGCTGAATTTGCCTCCAGAGGTTTCAGATCCCTTGGTGTTGCTAGAAAGAGAGGTGAAGGTCACTGGGAGATTCTCGGTATAATGCCATGTTTGGATCCACCAAGAGATGACACTGCTCAAACCGTTAACGAAGCTAGAACCCTTGGTCTTAGAGTTAAGATGTTGACTGGTGATGCCGTTGGTATTGCCAAGGAAACTTGTCGTCAATTAGGTTTAGGTACTAACATTTACAACGCCGAAAGACTTGGTCTTTCCGGTGGTGGTGACATGCCAGGTTCTGAGATTGCTGATTTCGTTGAAAATGCCGATGGTTTTGCTGAAGTTTTCCCACAACATAAATACAATGCGGTCGAGATCTTGCAAAACAGAGGTTATTTGGTTGCTATGACTGGTGATGGTGTTAACGATGCTCCTTCTTTGAAGAAAGCTGATACTGGTATTGCTGTCGAAGGTGCTTCGGATGCCGCCAGATCTGCTGCTGATATTGTTTTCTTGGCTCCAGGTTTGTCTGCTATCATTGATGCTTTGAAGACTTCGAGACAAATTTTCCACAGAATGTACGCTTACGTTGTCTACCGTATTGCTTTGTCCTTGCACTTGGAATTGTTCCTTGGTTTGTGGATTGCTATCTTGAACAAGTCTCTTGACATTAACCTTATTGTCTTCATTGCCATTTTCGCTGATGTTGCTACCCTTGCTATTGCTTACGATAACGCCCCTTACGCTAAGGCTCCTGTCAAATGGAACTTGCCAAGACTTTGGGGTATGTCCATTATCATGGGTGTTATCTTGGCTGTCGGTACCTGGATCACTTTGACTTCTATGTTCGTCAAGAAGGGTGGTATTATCCAAAACTTCGGTTCCATTGACGGTGTCTTGTTCTTGCAAATCTCTCTTACCGAGAACTGGTTGATTTTCATCACCAGAGCTGAAGGTCCTTTCTGGTCTTCGATCCCATCGTGGCAATTATCCGGAGCTGTCTTGGCTGTCGATGTCATTGCTACTATGTTCACCTTGTTCGGATGGTGGTCTCAAAACTGGACCGATATCGTCTCTGTTGTCAGAGTCTGGATCTGGTCCTTCGGTGTCTTCTGTGTCCTTGGTGGTGCTTACGTCTTGATGAGTGAATCCGATTCATTTGACAGATTCATGAACGGTAAGCCAATCAAGGAACAGGCTCCACAAAGATCCTTAGAAGATTTCGTTGTTGCCATGAGAAGAGTCTCTACTCAACACGAAAAGTCTGGTTAAGCGTGAAATTTCTCCCGTAATACCTTCTTTCATTAAAAATGCATTTGGTACTGCTGATCACGGTGGTATTGATTGTAATAAATTAAACCTGTCTAGACTTTAATTTACTATTACCCAAATTACTATTCTTTTTTTTTCTTTCGTCTAATATACTTTCTCAATAATTATTTATTAATACAATAATAATTTACTTTATATTCATGAGTCTGGTTTTAGCTATATGCTATGACAGCGATAGCTGTTATAACAGTGATAAGTAAGGAAAGATATTTAAATGGTTACGGGCGATGGGGATCAGTATTTTGAATTTGAAAATTTCATTCATCTGTCTGATAGTTAACGTCTAATAGTTAACCTCTACTAGCTAATTATTAATGCAATAGATAAAATAGCAAAATGGACGCACAAAGGGCTGTTGATGATTACGTCAAGGAAATTGTCTATTTCGTACACACAAGAGAGGGGTATCCATTATCGGGGCTTCTCACAATTCTCAATCGGAAACTAGTGGAGAATGTAAGCAGCCCAACGATGGTTTACCCTTCGAGAAATGTCATGACCCAGATAACTGGCAATCGCAACAACAACGGAAACGGAGATAAATGGAAGGATGTCATCATTGACTACATCAAAGTGTCCTTTTCAATCAAGAAGGGAAACAAAGTACAGGCGTTCACCAATGGTAATAATCTATTGAAGTCTCTTAATCGAATTTTGGAGGCCGAAAAGAAATGGGTTTTGCCTGTAGTGAAGCAGGTTGTTCGGGATTTGAAGTTTCTTGCCAATGTTGCCGACATTGAGTCGGCTGATGTGGTGGGTGGATTTGTAGGACGTGCTGATGGAGTGGAGCAGGAGAAATTTATCGAGCAAGCATCGAGAACTATCAACAAATCATTCACAATTTGCTTGAATGACCGTGAAGTCGATCCAAAACAAAACAAGAACCAGGCAATCTATTTCTTTGTTTCGATTCTTTTCAGCATCTACTTCCGTTTGAATAAATATGACCTTGCAAAGTCGATGCAGAAGGCTTTAATATCAAAGCAACAGCTAGTTGCTGCTGCTGCCGCCGCAGACTCAGGCAGTTTGCCCGCCCCTCAATTACCTAATATTGATTCTGTTCTGCGATCAAGTGCAGTGTCGTATTTGTATTATTCAGGCTGTCTCTATGCTAACGAGGGCGATTATCAGCGTGCTCTTGATGCTTTGACGTCAGCATTGATTTTAAATGGTAAGAAATTCAAAAGACAACAAGAGAGTATCATGTTGCTTCTAATTCCCATCAAATTCCTAATCACGGGTAACTTACCTGATTGGCAACGTATCGATCCTAAAGTGTTTCCTAAGATCCATAAGATATACTACAAGATCTTCCGAGCAGTCAAATATTATGATATGAAAAGGTATCTTGAACAGTTGGATAGAATTGAGCCATTCCTTTTGAAAAAGAATTTGTTCTTGGTGTTCCAGAAGATCAAACTTCTTTTGATTGCTAGATTGTTCCATAAGACGTTTGCTGCTGTATCAACAGATACTCGTTATGGTTTAAAGAATATATACCAATTCCCTATTGTGTATTTTGCTGCTGCCTTGAATATTTCTAGTCGAGGAGAAAGGTACGAAACTGTACGGACCGAGGCGGTACTTGCTACATTGATTTACTCGGGGTTGGTTAAGGGATACATATCACATACCAATGGGGTGGTCGTGCTATCGAAGAAAGATGCGTTCCCGAAGCCCTAATGTTGTAGCAATGGGTATAGTGGCTAGAAATATATGCATATTCTCAGCGATATTGCTGTAGATACTGGTTGTAGTTACTGCTTTCGATAGTAGAGACATACTAACCATGATACAGTGGGTAAATTACGTAAGGCTACCGACTGTGGCTAATCAAGGCCTCATTAAGTGCGCATATTTCTTCAATCCTATTATTAATAATCCTTCAGGTTCTTAATAATCCTGCAGGTTCTTACTAATCGATAGTAAGGAAATATGCAGCTAAATGCATCGGTCACACTGATATTTTTTCCTTCAATTTTCACTTCAGAAAAAAAAAATAACTACAAAAGAAGTTGAATATCTGAAACAATTATTAATCATCTTGCCCCTGATAATACTCGTTCTCCAGACCTCTGCATCGCATCGCAAGACTCTCTTCATCCTTCAGTGTTTGCGTTCACCATCAACTGGTATCGGCAGACATTTACTGGAGCTTCTTTTTCATCTCGGAAACAAACGAAACGATATTCTCTGCAATCAATACAATTATTGATTGACAGACTTTTTTGGACTACTTTATTCCACTCGAAATCATAAGAGGCACACCTGATATGTCGGCTGTAGTTGAAGATCCATACGATGGCCCAAACTTGAACATCACGGTGACATGCCCTGACTGTAAGACGTATCCTCCGCAGCTCATCGAGGCATACGCTAGTGGTGATATCATCTGTTCGGAATGTGGACTTGTGATCTGCGATCGGATCATCGATACGCGTTCCGAATGGAGAACTTTCTCGAATGACGATCAAAACGGGATGGACCCAAGCCGTGTGGGTGATGCAACCAATCCGTTGCTTGATGGAGACCAGTTGTCGACGTTGATTTCCTTTGATAAGAAGGATTCAAAGACTAGTATTGAGTTGAATCGTGCTCAAACAAAAAGTCTTGTTGACAAGAAGGATAACCAGCTCAAGGCTGCATTTGCACGTATTTCCCAGATGTGTGAGACGTACTCGTTGCCGAAAATTGTACAAGACGCCGCTAAGGAGGTGTACAAGTTATCGTATGACGAGAAGCGGTTGAAGGGGAAGTCCCAAGACGCAATAATGGCCGCTGCCATCTTCCTTGGCTGTAGACAGGCCAATGTGGCCCGTACGTTCAAGGAAATCTGGGCTCTTACCAAGGTTCCTAAGAAGGAAATTGGTAAGACGTTCAAGATTATCAAAGGAATCATTGCTGAAAAGAAGAGCGCTGCTAACACTAATGGGGCTGTCACCGGAGTTAGTGATGGCGGTATTCTGGCCACACAGACTTCTGCCGAGAATTTGATCCGTAGATTCTGTTCTCGGTTGGGTGTTACGAGTCAAGTAACCAATGCGGCTGAGCATATTGCTCGCCGTGTAAAAGAAATCGGTGTTCTTGGTGGACGTTCTCCTACTACCGTGACTGCTGCTGTGATCTACATGGCAGGGATCTTGTTTGGTATTGATCTTTCACCTACTAGAATCTCAGAGAGTACAGGTGTGAGTGAAGGAACCATTAAGACCAGTTACCGTCTCTTGGAGCCACGTAGAGACGACTTGATTGACCCATATTGGGTGACCAGTGGGAAGATCAAGACAGAGAAGAAATAGCTGCGTGATTTCTTGTGTGATGTGTGTTATGTATGCTATGTATGTTAAGTATGCTAAGTAGGCTAATTACGATATATTATATACTATTGTACCAATTGACGTGTAGATGTACTTGGTTATACTAACTAGCTACTTAACTTGTAAGTGCTCATGCTATATTGTACTTACTAACTAGCTACTTAGATTGTAGGTGTCTATGCTATATTGTACTTACTAATTAGCTACTGCTATTCTTTTAAGATTAGAGGTATTTTTCACTCAGGCCTCAGGTCCCTCAGGTCTCAGGCCTCACTGCATGATCTCTTGACCTCCTAGTACGACATTCAGGTACGACAAAAAGATCTCCTTTATAGGCCCATACAATAGTGTCTACTATATATATTTATTAGCGAATCCACTATTTACTAACATATCACCATTCCCTATCATAAATATCATACCCCCATCAATTATCCAGGCTTATACAATTCCCGTTATGAGCTCCCTCCTTTCCAAGGACAACTGTTGGATAACCAAAAAGGAGAGAAAAAAAATGCGTGAAAAATATAATGAAAAAATCGCTATATAATAACGAAGATCAGATCGAGGCTCCAAACACGCAGTGGGATGTCTAGCAATTAGAACAAAGTGTCACAGTCTTTCCATTAGAACCGAAACCAGAACATCAGAGGAGGTAGGCCAATATAAAATAAAATAAAGACTCTCTTTCCCTTGTCTTCTCTTCTCGCAGTTTCCAAGATCCAATGATTTCAAACACATTCTTGTGCTTAGTGATTTTGGGCTTGCACGCGGTCCAGGGGTTTTATTTACCTGGTGTGGCCCCAACAACCTACCACGAAAACGACCCCGTGCAGCTTTTCGTTAACCATATCACCCCTTCCAACATTCAGAACAAAAAACTGCAGCAGAACAATGATGCCAAAACATATGTGTACTCATTTGATTACTACTTCCCTAAGCTTCACTTCTGTAAGCCGAAAGACGGACTTAAGGCGCAATCAGAGTCTCTCGGTGCCATAATTTTCGGTGACCGTATTTACAATTCACCCTTTGAGATCCTGATGCTTCAGCCCCAGACCTGTGTTAAGCTCTGTTCCTCTTCATATACAAAGTCTGACGCGATATTTGTCAATAAGATTATCAGATCCGGATACTACCATAACTGGATCATTGATGGACTTCCAGCCGCAAAGCTTCTTCGTGATCAGATCACAAACACTGATTTCTACGGATCGGGTTTCCCTGTAGGGTTTATTGATGATTCCAATGTCGCTAACTTGGATAACCATTACGATATTAGAATCGAATACCATGAACGTAAGCCTAATGAGTACAGAATCGTCGGTGTGACAGTTGAACCATACTCTTTGGACCGTAAATTGAGTGATGATCCTAGCCAGAACGTAGGAATGTGTGGGGCAATTGGCCAGGAAACATCCGATGAAAATAACAATGAAGAAGGCCAGCAATCGGGCTCGAAATTCAACTCTGTTATCTTGGACAGCAAGCTGAATACTGAGGTAGACTTTTCGTACTCTGTCAGCTTTATTGCCTCAGATACTGTATGGGCTACAAGATGGGATAAGTATCTTCATGTCTATGATCCTAAAATTCAATGGTTCTCTTTAATAAACTTCTCGTTGATTGTGATATGTTTGTCGACTATCATTGTGCATATTCTCATGAAGACGTTGAAGAACGATATCGTTAAATACAACACAATCGATATTGATGATGATATCCAAGAAGAAAGTGGTTGGAAGCTTGTTCATGGTGATGTCTTCAGACCTCCAAAGAATCGCTTGTTGCTTTCAATTATTGCTGGAAGTGGAGCTCAGTTGTTCTTAATGACATTTGCCACCATTGCTTTTGCTTTATTCGGTCTCCTTTCTCCTTCTAATAGAGGTGCTTTATCCACAGTCATGTTCTTATTATATGCGATTTTTGGATTTGTGGGGTCGTTCATTTCAGGATACATCTATAAATTCTTCAACGGAGATAACTGGAAATTAAACATGATTTTGACTCCGTTATTTGTTCCCGGAATTCTCTTCATCTCGTTCATTGGCCTCAATTTCTTCTTGATCTTTGCTAAATCCTCTGGTGCAATTCCCATTGGAACTATGTTCTCGATTGTCTTGATCTGGTTCGTTATATCCGTTCCATTATCTGTATTTGGCTCGATATTTTCCTTAAAATTACAGAAAGGCTTGGACAAACCAGTTAAAACTAACCAGATTCCTAGACAGATCCCTGTACAGCCATTCTACTTGAAATTGGCTGTGGTTGCGTTGATCGCAGGTATTTTCCCATTTGGATCCATGGCTGTGGAGTTCTACTTCATTTTCTCGTCTTTATGGTTCAACAGAATCTACTACATGTTTGGATTCTTGTTCTTCTGTTTCATCTTGATGACTATCACCTGTGCCTTGATCACCGTCTTAATGACTTACTACACGCTTTGTTTCGAAAACTACAGATGGCAATGGAGATCGTTTGTGATCAGTGGAAGTTGTGCAATTTATGTGTTTATCCACTCGTTGTTCTTGATCAAGTTCGACCGTCTTACTGGATTTACTAGTGTTGTGTTGTACTTAGGATATTCTGTTATGATCAGTACTTTGATCTTTATTCTTTGTGGGTTCGTTGGGTTTATCAGTAGTTTGTTCTTTGTGAAGAAGATCTATGCTGAGATTAAAGTAGATTAGTGGTAAAAGCCTAAAAAAGCATGCTGAGTATCAGCAAAGAATATTCAATCACAGCTCCATATAAATATTATTACATGTATGTATGAGACAATACATTTATACACCGATATATCTACATTGTATGCACATGACAGTGATCATTCGCTTACATATTTAGACTATGTAGCCCTGCGTAATCACACCAAAAGATGGATACACTATGACACCATTGATACTGTTTCATAGCGCGCCCTTTACCCCATATATGCTTTAGACATCGGCCTATCACTAGTCAAATCGGCACCTTTCAACTCTAGAGCTTGAAAAATTTTCCTCTCTCTTAGCGGTGTGTCTATTGACAAATCTCCTCCCTATAGCAAATTGCCTTATCGGCTATTACCACTAGCACGAAAATTTTTTTCGGTCTTTTTCAGCCTCTCTTGGAGCTGGGTTTACCGCCAAACCTTCTTCCTAGCTACCTGGAGACCAATACCAGTTATTGCAACACAAAAGATGAATATTAAACTTTGATTTGATGCCTTTCTAGACACTCTTCCTATTCTGTGGTTCCTCATTTATTTCATGTTGAATAAGCGAGAGGCACTAAAACAGCAGTGAAAAACTATTCATAACCGGGTAACTCAGTTCAAGCAAGCGAAAATACCACATATAGGGTTTCAACATGAGGCACTAATCGTGCTCTCGGCTAAGCACAACGCGCAAATCGGTGGATCCAGTGTTAGTATCTTTTGCGGCTTCCTTTGTCAGTTGTTGTTTGAGGTAAACTACTTGTCTTGCAATCTTGCATTTGTATGTACACTTTGAGTTCCCGAAAGGCTTTCTCCAAAAGGACAGCTATCACAATTTGCGAGAATTTTTGCGGTAGAGTCTTGCGATGAGCTTGCAAAAAGATATAAATACCAAGAGTATCCATCCCCCATCATTTATGTTCGAGGAGGGTCTTCTCTTTGGGGTTTTTTGTTTCTGTCTCGGCAAACATCTCAATCTGTAAAAACAATCATGTCAGACTCAATCATCTGTCCTATTTGGGACGTTGAACACTCTGATGTTAGTGTCTGTGCCAGACACAAATACTTTGATACTGCATTACCTATGTTGATCATTGGCTTTTCTATTTTCAATTTTGCTTACTATTATTGGAGTACATGTCTTGCCAAAAATTCTGCAGCTAGATTCGCTATTAAATCCGGATTAGAAAGCGAACCTTTATTGAACCCATACTACGATGATGATGACGAAGATGCTTTAGCTGAAGAATCTACTCTTCTCGATGTATCAGATGCAAACTACGGGTCTACTGGTGACGCATCTGCTAACTCTACTGGCGAGCTTATTAAGAAACGTCATTTCGATATCCACTTTCTCCAAAATGTTAATGCAGATGGTACTCCCCATGGAAAATCTATCACTATTGCTCGTGACTTCAAGGAACGTCTTCGTGTTGTATTGGAAGTGCTTTTCTTGTTATTGCAAGTGATCATCCACTTTTCTATGCTTTTGATCCCTGAGTTTAGCGAAGAATGGGAAGACCCATGGTCGCTTATTGTTCGGTTCGTTCTTTGGACTTATCTCTTCATAATCGCTCTTTGTCGTCTTCGTAACATCAACGATGATTGGTTTTTCTATAAGAAGTATTTGCCTAACTTATGGGTTAACTGTGCTGTTGCATATACCTTATTGTTCATTCCTTATGTCATTTTGATTCGTTCTATTATCGTTCACGAATTTGCCAATTCTTACACCCAACGTTACTACTACTCACAATGCGTTATTATTGTTGTGTTGTTCTTTTTGTCATGGTCTGCTAAGATTGGTGACTCTCCGGTTACCTTATACAAGACACAAGGTGTTACGCCATCTCCAGAGAAAACCATCTCACTCTTCAGCTTTGTCCTCTACGACTGGATCGACAATTTGATTCTTAAAGCTTACAAAGACAACATTGTCATGAAGGATATTTGGGGGCTCAAAAATGATGATTATGCATATACAGTTATCAAGAAGTTCGTTGACTTCAAGAGCAGTGCCAGATTCGCCTGGAAATTGTTCACCTTTTTCAAGAGTCTATTCGCTGTTCAAGCGATTTTGACTTTGGTTGAATCTACCCTTGTGTTTGCTCCAACTTTCTTCCTTAAGAAAATATTGGAGTACGTCCAAGCTCCAGAATTGACTCCTACCAACTTGGCCTGGTTCTACTTGTTCCTTATGTTCTTCTTGAGACTTGTCTGCACTTTAAGTTTTGGTGTCGCTTTGTATACTGGAAGAAGAATCTGTATCCGTATGAAAGCCATCATCATTGGAGAAATCTACTCCAAAGCTCTCAGAAGAAAAATGGCAGTTTCGTCTTCTCCATCTGCTTCGCTTACATCATGTGCCAGCTCCTTGACCGGCGATGAGAAGAAAAAGTCGGATGACAGTGAAGAAGAAGAGAAGGATGAAGAAGAGCTGCAAATCAGAGATCTCGGTGGTATTATCAATTTGATGTCGGTTGATGCGTTCAAGGTTTCTGAAATTTGTGGTTATTTGCATTACTTTGTTGGTGGTCTCTTCTCTGCCGTTATTGCGGTGGTTTTCCTTTACCAATTGTTAGGATGGAGTGCCTTGGTTGGAGCCATTGCTTTGATGTCCTTGTTACCTGTTAACTATAAGATCTCGGTAAAGGTTGGAGAGCTACAAAAGAAAATTTTAGGAATCACTGATAAGAGAATCCAGAAGTTAAACGAGTCTTTACAATCTATCAGAATCATTAAATTCTTCTCTTGGGAGAACAGATTCATTGATCAAATCTTACAAGTTAGATCTGATGAGTTATCTGCTTTAACAGTTAGATGTCTTATATCTGTTGGTGGGTCGTTTGTTTCTTTCTTGACTCCTACATTAGTTACTATCTTATCCTTCGGCTGTTATGTCTTCATTCAAGGGAATGTATTGACAACCCCTATCGCCTTTACATCGTTATCTTTGTTCAATTTGCTTAGAATGCCATTGGATGATTTGGCTTACATGCTTTCATTTGTCATTCAATCTAAGGTGTCTCTTGACAGAGTTAATGACTTCTTGGATGAGCCAGAAACCACCAAATACGAGCAATTATCTGAACCTAGGGATGCTAATTCGCCAATTGTTGGGTTTCAAAATGATGCTAGTTTTGCATGGGATGTTAATTCAGAGTCTGATTTCAAATTGAGAGATTTGAACATCAATTTTGTCGATGGTCAATTGAATGTCATCATTGGTGCTACTGGTTCTGGTAAGACTTCTTTATTGTTGGCTCTTTTGGGTGAAATGGAGAAGATTAGTGGTAAAGTTTTCTTGCCTGGTACTTTACCAAGAAATGCATTGATCCCTGATCCTGTCACTGGTTTCACGGAGTCTGTCGCTTATTGTGCTCAAGCTGCCTGGTTATTGAATGATTCTATTAAGAATAATATCATCTTTGCTGCCCCATATAACGATAAACGTTATAAACAGGTCGTTGAAGCGTGTGGATTATCCAGAGATTTCGAAATTTTAGAATTTGGCGACCAAACCGAAGTCGGTGAGAAAGGTATCACATTATCTGGTGGTCAAAAGCAACGTGTCTCTTTAGCCAGAGCTCTCTACTCATCGTCAAAATATGTCTTGTTGGATGACTGTTTGAGTGCTGTTGATTCTCACACTGCTTTGTGGATTTATGAACATTGCATCACCGGTCCATTGATGAAAGGTAGAACTTGTATTCTTGTGTCTCATAATGTTGCTCTTACTGTTAGAAATGCTAAGTTAGTGGTGATTATGGATAATGGGCGGGTTTCTTCACAGGGTACTCCTAGTGAATTATTGAGTCAAGGATTATTAGGTGAGGATGAATTAGTGAAGGCTTCTATCATGGAAAACACTACTAAGGCAGCATCTAAAGAAAATGAAGAAATCAGCTATTCGTTGAATGTTGTCCCATCAAGAAGAGCATCCATGAGAAAGGCTTCGATGGTTGGGTCGCCTGCTAGATTTTCTACTTTGAACGTTGATTTGGATGAGCCTGACAATGAAGTTTACTTAGAGAGAATTGTATCCAAAGTATCGACGATTAACAACAACAACGCTGAACCAGTCCACAACTTGATCAAAGAAGAGGCTAAAGCTGATGGTGTTGTTGGTAAAGAAGTATATCTCTTCTACTGCAAGCGCTACGGCGGTTGGATTGCATGGGCAGTTTTGATGTGCTTATTCGTTGGTTCTCAGTTAATTACTATTGGTCAATCCTGGTGGTTAAGAAGATGGGCTCATGACAGTGAGCTGGGTCATATCTCAATCCATGGGTTCAATTATTTATCCAAAAACTTCAATGTCAATGCCTTCAGACTATCCTATGTTAACGATGAGAGATTATTGAAATCGCCAATGGCGCAACTTTTAGGTGAAAAAGCTGAACATGACACTTGGTTCTACATGGGTGTTTATACTATCATTGGTCTTATATTTGCCATTATTTGTTGTATCCGTGACTTTATGGTATTCCTTTCTGGTATCAAAGCTTCTAACAGTATCTTCATTGAGTTACTTCATAAGATATTCCGTGCTAGATTGAGATTCTTTGACTCAACACCTATTGGTCGTATCATGAACAGATTCTCCAGAGATATCGAACAGATTGATCAACAATTAGCACCAATGGCACAAGGATCGTTCTTGTCTTTAATTATTACTTCATCGACATTGGTTTTGATTATTTCTATTACCCCAGCCTTCTTCATCTTCGCGGTGTTTATTATTGCTATGTTCTACATGATTGCCTTGTTCTATTTGACTTTATCAAGAGAATTGAAACGGTACGAGTCTATCAGCAGATCGCCAATCCATCAACATTTCTCGGAGACTCTTATTGGTGTTACCACAATCAGAGCTTATGGTGATGAACATCGTTTCATGCGTGAAAACTTGGAGAAGATTGATAACAATAACAGACCGTTCTTCTACTTGTGGGTTGCTAACAGATGGTTGCATCTTAGAGTGGATACCGCTGGTTCCTTGGTTACGTTTTTTGCAGGAGCATTTGTCATTTTGAGTGTTAACCATATTGATGCCGGTTTAGCAGGTCTTTCTTTATCTTATGCAATTTCTTTCACGGAATCAGCTTTATGGATTGTTAGACTTTACGCTGAAGTTGAAATGACAATGAACTCCGTGGAAAGATTGCAAGAATATTTGAATATTGATCAGGAACCATCAGCAATTATTGAGGAGACTCAACCACCAGCTAGTTGGCCACAAGATGGACGTATCGAAGTCCACGACTTGTCATTGAGATATGCGCCTGAGTTACCTCAAGTGATCAAAAACGTTACCTTTAATGTTGATCCTTGTAATAAAATTGGTATTGTTGGAAGAACTGGTGCTGGTAAATCTACAATCATCACTGCATTGTTCAGATTTTTGGATCCAGAAACAGGCTACATTAAGATTGATGGAATTGACATTACCACTATTGGTTTAGACACTTTACGTCAAGGTATTACAATCATTCCACAAGATCCTACTTTGTTCACTGGAACCATCAAGACGAATTTGGACCCATTTGAAGAGAAAACTGACGACGATATCTACGAGGCTTTGAGAAGAGTCAATTTGATTTCGGTTGACGAGTTCAATGCTTTGCATCTTCTTGCAGAGTCAGGTGCCGCTTATGATTCTGGTAGCAGCAGCGACGAGGAGAACAAAAACAAGTTCTTGGACTTGGAGTCGCCAATTGAAGAAGGTGGTAAGAACTTATCTCAGGGACAAAGACAATTGATGTGTCTTGCAAGATCGTTGTTGAGAGCACCAAAGGTCATCTTACTTGATGAAGCAACAGCCTCGATTGATTACAATTCGGATGCAAAGATTCAACAGACCATCAGAAACGAGTTTGGAAATAGTACTATCTTAACCATCGCTCATAGATTGAGATCGATTATTGATTATGATAAGATCTTGGTCATGGACGCAGGAAAAGTGGTTGAGTATGATGAGCCATTCAATTTGATTGATAATAAGGACACTATTTTCTACAGTATGTGCGAGAACTCAGGGGAGTTGGACACATTGCATCAATTGGCTAAAGAGTCGTTTGATACGAAACACAAATCGTTGATTTAATTACTTTCATTTCCAGACAGAATACATATTATTAATATATTATTGACATTATTACATTATTGAGATCCACAGTGTAAATACCCCAGGATTTCTGCAGAGATATGCCCCAGATTCTAATATCCGAGGTTCCGAATTGCATTGTTCTGGTAACTGCAACGTCTGTTGGCTAAAGCTACAATAGCCAGCTAGCGATATAGAAGCTAGCGATATAGAAACTCTACAACCTAGCCCAGTCCAGAAAGCCCTTCTATTCAAATCATTTAATCAGGGAATTCCCCAGATTCTAGTACCCCAACTAAAACGAGGATCTCCAAACACCCACCGAAACCATATAGTATACCCTCTGATCATACTCACGTCGCTCACAGTCCTAGATCCATTCAAAATGCGATTAACGGGCCACCACGTGACAAGCGGCCCTGCTTTTGGTGGAGTTAGTGGGTTGTGTGGGGGAAACTCCGACTTTTTACACACAGGTCACATGACTCGCACCCAAACTAAACCATCAAGCTCTGGGATCTGGTGATGGTGCCGAAAAACTCAGCAAAGCGCACTACGAAAAACCGATTTGCTCCAACTGTTGATGCCTAAGACAAAAAAACCCAGCCGAAAAATTTAACGGGCTTAAAGTGAAATGTTGTTTCTGAGGACTCGGTTTTGCATCTTGAATGAACAGTTTCGGGACAGTTACAAGCTCTTAACTCCACGAACAGAAAAAGATTTAAATAAATAAATCTCGAATTGTTTTCTTCCTTCGTTTTGATCTTGTATCTAGGTTTGTTAGACTTGAATATATTCAGTAACTAAATCTATATCCATATCCATATCTACATCAATATGCTTAAGACATCCATCCGTCCTGTGGTCAGAAGGGCTTTGGTCTCTAGTAGAGTCTCCAAGGCCGTGGTGGCCAGAGGTTTGGCCACTGCTTCTGAAGACGATCTCGTCACCATTGAGCTTCCTGAAAACACCTTTGAGGGGTACAACTTGGAGGTTCCGGAGTTATCGTTCCAAACCGACAAGAAGACCTTGTTGGAGATGTACAAGAACATGATTGTCATTAGAAGAATGGAGATGGCTGCTGATGCTTTGTACAAGGCCAAGAAGATTAGAGGTTTCTGTCACTTGTCTGTGGGTCAAGAGGCTATTGCTGTGGGCATTGAGTATGCTATCAACAAGAAAGACGACGTCATCACCTCCTACAGATGTCACGGGTTCACCTACATGAGAGGTGCTCCTGTCAAGGCGGTTCTTGGAGAATTAATGGGCAGAAGATGCGGTGTTTCATTCGGTAAGGGTGGTTCTATGCATATGTTCGTCCCAGGGTTCTACGGAGGTAACGGTATTGTGGGAGCCCAAGTTCCTTTGGGTGCCGGATTGGCCTTTGCTCACAAGTACAAGAATGAGCCAAACTGTACCTTTACACTTTATGGTGATGGTGCTGCTAACCAGGGTCAAGTGTTTGAGTCTTTTAACATGGCCAAGTTGTGGAACTTGCCATGTGTGTTTGCTTGTGAAAACAACAAGTACGGTATGGGTACTGCTGCTGCTAGATCGTCTGCTTTGACCGAATACTACAAGAGAGGTCAATACATTCCAGGTTTGAAGGTCAATGGTATGGATGTTTTGGCTACTTACCAAGCCTCTAAATTCGCCAAAGACTGGGCTATTAGCGGAAATGGACCATTGGTTCTTGAATACGAAACCTACAGATACGGAGGTCACTCTATGTCTGATCCAGGTACCACCTACAGAACCAGAGAAGAAATCCAGCACATGAGATCGAGAAACGACCCAATCAGTGGATTGAAACAAAAGTTGTTGGACTTCGAAATCGCTACCGAGGACGAAATCAAGGCTTACGACAAGGAAGCCAGAAGATACGTTGATGAACAGGTCAAGGAAGCCGATGCTTCTCCTGAACCAGAAAAGAAGATGGATATCTTATTCGAAGATGTCTATGTTCCAGGTAGTGAGATCCCTTACTTGAGAGGAAGAATCTCTGATGACACCTGGGACTTCACTAAGAAGGGATTTGCTTTCGAGAACAGAGTTTTGTGATTGTTTATACATAAATACGTGATCCGAAGCAGAGGATACATACATACTCCTAAGTATTAAGGATACTTTAATAATAAATTAGCGTAAATGCTTTATAATAACTGCTGTATACTTGACAATCTACAACAAATAACCTTTGTAAACTGCGTTGACCCTAAATAAATGCCATACATAGTCGGACGACTCTAATATATGCACAATATAAAAAAATAATAATACCGAAATGATCACTAAAGAACTGAAGTGCTTGTTGTATGTTTTTGATGACTAGATTCTTCTGTCACCGTTCAACTCATCATCGTCAGACTGTTCAGCCAACGTGGTTAAACCAACTGCCTCTTCGGGGTCTAGACTGAAAAGACTATGGCTATTAGAACTCACTCTTCTATGGAGCTGTAAGGATCTTCTGATCGAAACCCCACCTCCTACACCGTTATCTAAAGGAATATCGTTGAAGTTTTTTCCTGAACCAAACAAATGAGGGTCGTCTTGATCAGTTGACGATAATGGGATCAAATCCTCGTTCTTATGCTTACGAGAGATGTTCAAAAGATACACACCCATGAAGATAATTATGAATCCACAGATAAGGGATATGATATCTACTGCGGAAGAGGTGTTGAATCCTCTGAAAAGGATGAATGATGCAGCCAAAGTGAACGTAGTAAACGTCACATAATAAAGAGGATTCACAATAGACGTGTCAAATTGGTCCAAGGCCTTGTTGAAGTAGTTCATCTGGGTCAAAATACAGAAAACCACAACAAAAATGAAGAAATACGTTGATAAATGCGTGAACTGGTTATTGCCGGCCAAAGTGAGCTTCAAGGCAATACCAAAGGCCTTGATGGACATCACAGAGATAGAGCCAACAGTAGAGCAAATGGAAATGTAGATCATAGGGTTCTTTGGCCCGTATTTAGGACAGATCTTGTAGATAACAAACGTGGCATAAATAGCAACAACCAAACAGTACGTGATAAAGCCTGGTCTCAAAGCATAGTCCAAGATCTCGTCAACAGTCTCGATTTCCTTGTCCTGAGGCGCGTGCAAAACAATGATAACAGAGCCCAATAAGCAAATGGCACATCCCATTTTTCCAAGGGTTCCCAACTCCTCCTTCAAGAAGATGGCTGCCAAAATAGCCCCAATGATCACTGATAAAGCTCCCAAAGGAGTAACCAAGATGGCTGGTGCAAAGGTGTATGCTGCAAAGTTGGCTATCTCACCAATAGCCATAGTCAAGATCCCTGCCCACCAGATCGGGTTCTTGAGATAGTCGAAGCCCTTGGTGTTATCTGAACCCTGTTTCTGCGTATACTGGAGCCCCTTCTTCGTTATGATGAAAGACGTTCCAATGGCTAAGGACGATGCCATTGCTAGCGCAAGTCCAATATATTTCTCGTCCATGGTGAATATGATGATATAGTTAATTTAGCGATTGAATGACGATGTGTGGTGTTAGAGCAACAAGTAACTCAAGATATCTTTCAGTATATATTGAGAGTATTGTTGAGAGAGACCGTGTGTTGTTTGTTTCGTTTTTCTGTCGAAAATTTATTTCGTCAGTTTTTATTCAACGTGTGATGTTTGAAATTGCTTGTCAGCCTCGCTGATGTGTTGCAAGGATCGTTTTTGGGGAAAAGATGGGTCTCGATCGATGAATAGCGTCTTTAGTCTGAGAGAATGTTATGGCTGGACAAAACCTGGATCTGGAAAAGAAAGAAACAAGTCGAGAACTAGACTAGACCCGTCTTATAAGACACGTCCAAACATCGTGTATTGTTTTAAGATTAGCAGTATTTACAAGCTGTAACGTCACGTGGCCGGGCTTTTTCTGCACAGCCCTATTTGTTTCTTTTTGATCCATAGATGTGGTACATACGAAACATATGCTAGAGGTTTATATTAAATAACATTTATATAGAGTCATGGAATAGTATCACAAGTACGCTGAGGCCTTGGATTTACCCTTATCTTTGAGCACGTTACCATCAAGATCGGTTTTGGCACCCTTTTTGTCAATCACCTTCACATTACCCTGTCTCAAGGTCTGTAAGAGACTGGCACCATTCTCTCCACCTTTAGTCTTCTTCAACCGTTTGTTGCCTGTGGCCTCAGCAACAGCAGAGGCTGCAGCATCCTGCTTCTTTCTCTTTCTCTTATTCTTGGCTCTCATTCTCTTTTTGTCTTCTACGGTCAACTCCTCCTTCGACACAATCATTCCGTTGGCCAAGCTAACTTCCTGAGTACCATCGATAACACCTTTCTTAACTCTGAACACCTCCTGTGGAGCCAAAGTTGTTTCAGATGCAATGGCGAGCGGCTGGGCGTCTTCCATCTGGATCGTCGATGTGTTAACCTTGATTTCGAGACTCTTTTCAGCCGGTCTTGGAATGTAATGAGCTGAACAGAGAGCATCCAAAACATAGTTGACATTCTGGAACAACTCCACAACCTCTGCATGTTTCTTAGCAAGATCTTCGTTTTTTGACTGCTCATCCGTAACCCCGCCGTAGTTCTCGTCTTCATATATCTCAGCCAACGATTTCTGCGATTTCTGTCCCATTTCTTCAATGTTGAAATCAGAGTCCTTTTTGAAGAGTCTTTCATTATTGTTTATATCACTCAAAAGTCTTCGAGGAATGTCATCAAAATCATACGTCTGTATTCTTCTTCTGATGAGCTCTTCTATTGATTCGGTCACTTCCTGGGTTATCACAGGAACTGGCTTGGCGTTTCTATCAAACTCTAATTCTTCATCCAATAATCCATCCGAAGGTCTGTTCTTCACAGACACCTCACCTTTCATAGTCCATTTCTTGTCCTCTACCGCCTCTCTTTCTAACTGTTCGATCTGCTTCTTTATCTGTAGCTGCTGCTTTTCGTATGTTGAAAGGTTTTCGTCTTTTGTGGCACCTTCTGAAGCATTATTAGATGGAGCCTCTTCAGCAAACAAATCCAATTTGGTGTTGGTCATTGCCTGATCGAACTCATTCTCAGAAAATTCTCCATCATCCTCCTCTTCTTCTTCGTCCTCCTTGACTTTCTTAGATTTTTTACCTTCTTTGACGTTATTAACAGCAGGTTTATCAAAGAAATCATCAAAATAGTCTAACTCCTCGTCCGATCCGTCGGAAATCTCTCCAAAATAGTCAATTTCCTCATCGTCGTCATCGTTGTTATCCTGCTCTGCGGCTAAAACCTCTTTATTAAATTGGTCAAGCGAAAAGAACTCGTCATTGAGTCCATATCCAGTGTCTTTTATATTTGATTCCTTTGCTTCTTCTCTTTGCTCTTCCTCGTCTTCGTCTTCTTTATCTTCCTCGTCTTCTTCTTCTCCAAATTTCTCTTCATCCTCCTCCTCTTCATCTTCATCTTCATCTTCATCCTCTTTGGCAGATAAATCATCAAAGGCTCCAGCCTCATTTTCGCTATCATCATCATTACTGTTCTGAAATTCTTCTTTGAATTCGTTGACAGATTCTTCTGAGGACAGTAATTCCTCGTCATATTCGGGCCCAGACTCTTCATCCTCTTCTAGGTCACTCATTTCTTCTTTTAGGTTGGGTATATCATTGAAGATCAAATTGTCAACTGAACTGTCAATAACCAATTTCGCCTGGCCCCAAACTTGTGTCGAATCAAGACCGTCAACATAGATTTTATCAATCACACAATTCTTAGGCTTCTCTTGGTTTATTTTTATCACAGGATCTAGTAATTCTTTGATCCCAAGTGATATTTCATTTGTGATTTGATTGGTGCCTGATTCATCCTCCTCATCATCTCCTTTGGACAGAAAAACTTCTGATATAAGCTGAATTGGGCTGTTCTTGAATACCTCAAGGTACTTCAACTTTGAATGACCAGTATTGCTTGCCATTTTTCTAAGAGCGAATCTTTATTGCGGTAGATCTTTGCTCAATCAATAGAAATAACAGCCTGATGAGACTCCATAAGATTGGCATTAAAAGTTGAATAAAAAAATTTTTTGATGAGGAGGAAAATTTTTTTTACTGTATGTTCAAACCCATCGCATCCGGACACTCACCCGTACACCTTTAAATCTTACTCAACACGCTTTTGGTAATGAATATGAAAGATTATCGGCGATATTCACTACTTGAGAGCTTGCACGTAGCAGAGGTACTGTAATATATACTTTGAATTCACTATAATTGCTATAGAATTGCTAACTACTAAGATGTAAAAAAATATACAAAAATGCAAAAAAAAATTGATTTCGCCCAGGATCGAACTGGGGACGTTCTGCGTGTTAAGCAGATGCCATGACCAACTAGACCACGAAACCAACTTGATGAATTTTTAAAAATGCGGTTAATCGAGTCGTAATGATAATTAAATACATCATCCGAATGTCTCAAACTCCAAATTGCTCTAATAAGGGTGCCTCTATAATTCAACCGTTAATTTAATCATCAACCCAATAATAAAGAAATGCTACAAGGATAGCTCCTTATTGGCAATCTCTGGGAATTATGACTCTATCACAATGGCCGAAAGATATTATGATTTGGCGCTTGGTAACCATCTACATGCATGTCTAGCGGGTCGGCTTTCCTTGATTCAATTGATCATAGAAAGGATCTTATATAATCTCATGGTATGGAAAATTTCCAGTGACCAGTAACTGTACTATGATATCTACGATTACAATAGTGAATGCAAAGATAAAAGTAAATAGAGAACCTGGAAAGACTGGCGGGGATATTTTCCAAGATCAGAGGTGGTGGTGAGGATGCTGCAAGTGATGATGATGCTGGGATTAGTGAATCTTTGTATATTAATATCTAAGGTCAAAATATGGCAGCTATTCATCGCATCTCTAGAACGGCCTGTTAATTCTGTTGATCCCATGGGTATCAAATACAGTCTGTAAACTTCTACAAGTCTTCTACAAGATGTATGTCATGAGCCCAGATTCATTAAGAGAATACTATCAAGACCTACGAAAATCAATTCAGAGAGGATTACCTTGACATGAATTGATGTCAAAGACTCTTTAGACAGAATGTGTCCGCTACGGACAGTAAATAAAAGGAGAAATTAACTTGTATTTGTATTTACCCAACAATTAAGTCACCAAGAAAAAAATTGTGTTTATCAAGGATAAAAGTGCCATAATAATCTAGAGTAGACGTAGGGTGCAAAATTGTAAAAGCAGATACGCTTCTCAAGGTCTTGAATAGAATTAATAATCTTGGGGTCGGGTTGCAATGATGCCAGATACACAAATAGTAAGTGGTAAAAACTAGTACCAGTGGAAAGCGAAATATGTTAATTTTGATGTTGTATGCTGTGGTAGTCAGATGAATTTGTATTGAGCTTATAAATTAACTGAAATAAAAATAAAGAAAACAAAAGAAAACCAGAAACTAACTGATATTTATACAAAGAATCCTTCACAAAAAGTCAGGACTTTCCTTTACAAAAATACAGGAATTTTCTAGCAATTTTAGCAAGCTCAAAAAAAAATTTCCGATGTTGAAAAATCTGCATATATAAAGAGCAAAAATCGATAACAGACTAATTGATTCTGGACTATCAGGGTGTTTGTTATAACAAAAACAGTATCGACAAAATGAATAACGACAAAGTAACCTTCGAAGAAACTGCTGATTTCTTAGGTAAGGTTCTGGTGCAAACTCAAGATCAACCCTATGTTTACGTTAACCTTGTAAAAACCATCCGTGAGGCCAACCGCACTAATCTTGCCAGTATTGTTGAAAGAATATCATTGATTTTGAGAGACTATCCTCTGCTACTTGCTGAGTTCAACACAAAGTTTGCCCCTACTCCTGATACCTCTGGGGTATAAGATGAAAAGGGAAAACCTAGCGACTTTCTCTCGACGATTTGATCTTAGAACTTGATGTCTACATTTTATATAATTTTATTTCTATCTGAGCTGAACATATTGCATCAATTGGCTAAAGAGTCGTTTGATACAAAGCGCTATAATTGTATTAATTGGTATTGTTGTTAAGGCACAATTTTCAGGTAAATACAGTGTCGCTTGACTAAAGCTAGCTGCTAGCTATATAGAAGCTGTACAGCATAGCCCAGACCAGCCCCAAAAACAATATCAAAACCTATAGTTAAATAATTTCCCTAGATTCTAATACATACCCCCAATCAAAGATTTGGGTATACTCAAATGAGATGATCGAGCAGCTGGAAAGGTTACAGCCGTGCTCTGTTTTCTTCTCCTCTCACAGCGAATCGCTTTGCGTAGACAAAAACTTTCATGGTAGCAGCAAGGTTTTACAGCAAAAGCGTAAAAGTATCAATATACACCATGTTCTAGCCAGAGCAAACAAATGTGATCACATAACTTAAATCCAAATTTCCTATCTTCTACAAAGTAAATGCCCACATCCAGAGAATACATCAAGTTATACAACGCGAACTTATTCTTATTTACCTGAATAAAGTCTCTACAATAGATGACGGATATGATTAAAGTAATTACATTAAAAGGCAGACAGCTGATAATTGTATATGGTTTTGATTGAAAGTTAATAGATATTGTGAGAAGTGCCGGCTTGATTGTGGCTTTATTAACGGAAAATCTCTAGTTTCTTATTGAATCTCCGTGAATTTATTATTGACAATGTTATTGGTAAAACCCATGATGTTGGTGTTGGTGTTAGATGCTAGTTTACTTGATATGATATTACGATGCATTTTATGTTAATGATTATTGTGATTATTTTCTTCTTTCGCCTATGTGTCAGTGTTTATTATTTAATAGCTTTTCAGTCCAATAGTTTAAATTAGACTATAATGTGAACAATCACTGACAAAACACAGATGTATGTGCGTATTATGGATAAGTGTTATTTAGTAATAGAATTGTTTTACATATGTCAACTTAGATCGTTAATTTCATTCCTGCATGTCAAAATTATTTTGGTAACTGAAGTAAAAAAATTTCATAATAAAATTTTTGGTGAGAATAAAAAAATTGCCGTGGGAATGCGCTAGATCCTCTCAAACTTATCAAAATGGTTGACATGCATAACTGAAATTCATCAACCGTAAGACCCACAGCTCCAAATATCAAAAAAAAAACTCCGCGACGGGGAATTGAACCCCGGTCTACCATGCGACAAACGGTGATTCTAGCCACTAAACTATCACGGAACCGAACTGAAATATGTAACCGCCAGACAAAGATGAGGGTTACTTAGAGATAGAGTAATCTGTATCTATATTGATGGTATATCGGCTCAGACCGATTAGTGAAAATAACTGACGATGTTGGTGAATTGTTTCTGATGATGTGATTGGTGGATATAATTATTTGTGTTGGTGTTGAATGTTGGTTTACTTGATACGCGTTTAGCTTATATTATTATCGTTGATGACTAGTCAACTTGTCCCTTGTTTGTGTTGTTGATTTTCATGCTTCCCGTGCACACTTTATCAGGCGTGTATACCACATTAAGGTTGTAAGAATAACTACAATCATCTGATATACAGGGATTCTTCTCATATATTTCTCAACTCACGGTCATAACTTATAACCTGCCCATTGTTATTTATATCAGTGCTAACGCTACATACTACTTTTCAGCATATTACCTTTAATGGTGAGGTACATTACGGTAACATTAGAGCTGAGCTTGAGTACAGCGACAGCCGCCTGGTTACTATAGAACTAGTACCATAGTTTGAATTTTTTACCCATATTGCTGCCGTATGATACGACTATTTACAGAGACCGTACTATCACAGTGCCATTAAAATTTTGGATGTGCCTTGTATACGTAGAGTTAAAGAGTTCTAGAAACTTTTCCGCGCCAACGTAGGTTTCATAACTAAGCACAAATGATTCAAAGCTATCAGTGTATAGGGATCTTACCTCTGCGTATAATTTCTTTTTGGTGTAAAGTTCCACAGATATGCCTTCATCAACGTACAGTCCCTTGCCACACGCAAACCTGGTGTCATTGTAACTGACTTGACTTTGAGTATCTGTGTCATTGCTGACGAGAGCTATTGCGCTTGAATTATATTCGTAAATGCCTGCGCAACTTAAGTTTGAATAGCTCGTATGCAAGTCATTAATGTTATTAATCGTGATATATCATATATGGCAGACTGCACTTGACTATCGGTCTGTTTGTATCAACAACCATAAACTTTGCTGGCGTTCTTATAAGTTGGATATTTGGCAATAACACTCATAAGGACCAAGGTCCATAAAAAAAAGCGGTAAAAATAGGAAATTGAAAAAAGTATATATGTAAATCTTGAATAACTCAAAAGGGTTCGAAAAAGTTTCACAAATTAGCCGGCCTAGTATAGTGGTCAGTACGAGTCGTTGTGGCCGACTAGACCCAGGTTCGATTCCTGGGGCCGGCAATTTTTTTTGCATTCTCTGCGAATGCTGGAGTACTTTTTTTTGCAACATAACTAACTTACTTATATCAATTATGAAAGGAAATACATGATAAATCGAACCTGGAAAGGTTGGTAGTCGATTTTAAACTTATATAACGAGTAGCATATAAAAATAATATCTATATTATTCTATGTACAGGAATGGCTATTTGTATGAGGAGAGAAAAGATATCCTTATTGCTGCATGTTCTGCACATATTTGACAACTTTTGAGTTTGTGTCGAGAAATCTTGTCAAACAGCCTCTTAAACATTGCTCCTCTGCGGCAGAAACAGCACCCGAGTCGATGGTTGACACACAACGTTTAAAACACATGTCATTGAACTTGTGGATAGACATCTGAAATTTGGATTTGGAATTTTCGGACTCTAACCAAGCCATTAACTCCTTTCTAGAGTTAGGGTCGAGGTTAGCAAGAGTGGTTTCAGCTGATGTAGACATATTTTCTTTTGTTTTATTTTATTGTGTTAATAACACTAGTTGTAGGATACCAAGAGACAAATCAAAGTGTAATATAGCCATCAGCTACACTGGTCTTTACTGAAAGATTCCGAGAAAATTTTTTTCGGCCTCAATCATTTTCAAATATTGAAAAAGATAATAAAGTACCAACACAATGGGACCATACATAAATAGATCGGTAATGTTATAACATGACCAGATGTTATTCTATTTATATAGATACACAGACATACTACAAACATAGCAATCCAAAAAATCATTTCAATCGTAAGCGTATCATATTGTAGTGTGGTATGGAAAGTAATGTTATAGAACAAAAAACTGATTGGTAAAAGTAATGAGGGAACAAAATTGGCCGATAATAAAAGTAACTTCACTTAAGCTCATTCCAATACGAATAGCTGAGAATAGCAAATCCAATGATCACTACTAGGTCGCCAAACATTTGCCACGAGTTCAAATAGTGCCCAAATACAATCCACTCAAATACCCCCACGATAATAATCGTGGTTAAGGAACTGACAGCACTAAGCACTGGACTGGTAAGAGTCATAAGGACCAACATCGAGAAAAAGTAAACTAAGTTTGAGAATATTGAGATGAAGATCAATCCCCATGTTCTGATTGAATAGTCGGATAAGCTAATGATCTCCATTTTGAAGAAATCAAGAACCACTATTATTATGAAAAGTATCACTGAACTCAAAGTACCGATTAAAGTGCACACAAAACTAGAATAGAAAGCTTGTGTTTTAGAGTTGACCAAATATCTCACATCATCATCTGCATTGAAATTTTCCATCAAGTGCACTATATCACGAGTCGGTATTGGACAGAGATGCTTTTTGTAGAAAACATCATAGTACCCGTAGAGCACGGATCCACACGCAATCAATAAGTTACCTGCTAATCTATTCGGCTTTTCCTCTTCGCTATCACCTGAAGATTTGCCACTGTAGATAACAATAAATACCCCAACTATTGCCACAATGACACTTGTGAATTTTTGAAACGAGAATTTCTCATGTAGTAAAGGTACGGCAAAGAGATAAGCAAAAAATGCACAGCAGTTGTATATAGCCGTTATATCGTTAGAATATGAGTACTGCATCGACACATACCATGTTATGGCTGCAAGAGTGAGGATTACTGTGTTAACAAAAGACATCTTAACAACATGCCGAATAGCAGGACTAGACACAAACTGCGTAAAAGTAATATCACTGTGAGTAACGCTGTAATCATTCACATGGTTTCCTGTCGTATGCTTATTACGATCATCATTGATATGTCTTTCATGAATTTCGATCTGCGCCATCTGGTCATCATTATATTGATGGAGAACAATCTGAGAAATTTCAAACACTAGATTGATTTGCTCTCGAAGATAAGTCACCAACTGTGATTTCCAAGTAAACCCGGTTCCATCATAGTTATTTATTCCGAACAGAGAATTGGTTCTCCAGTGTTTGTAGTCTTTATAGGCCATAAAGCCAGCGGTACCTAATAGTTGTAACGGCCACACAAATAGCCATGAAGCGTGGGTCAAAAACAAGAGAAAGTATGGCTCATCAAATCCAATTGGGGGAGAGTAAACATAGGAGGTAATCTCTGTTTGTACCACAAAGGATATTAATGACAAAACGAAGAAAAGAACAATCAATTTTAGTTTATTTTTACCATTCCTATCGACTCTTTGCTCGCACCCAACATCGTTGGTGTTCTGATCATCGGCATCAGAAATAGTAGAGTAATGAGACATGCTGTAATTATTTACTAAACTCTATTGGGAGGATGGATTAAGAATGTGATATTCCGAGATAAAATTGGAGTCTGCTTCTGATACGTAGCTGTTGTCAAAGATTGTCATTAAAATATCATTTGAAATTTAATCTCCTAAAAACGAGGGCATCGCTAAACTCCATCAAAAAAAAAAAAAAAAAAAAAATAAGAAAAGAAAATCAGTATATAGAGGGAAGTTATACACAAATCTTAATATGGTGAGCCTTAGGATGATACTAAGGCTGTTTATCAGCGAATTATTGTGTCAGAAATTGAGAATCGTTGGTACCAGAAATTGTATAGTCTAATAACGGCGGACCATGTCTTGGGGCAAGGAAACAAAGCAGGGAAAGCGCCGGCCAGGCATGTCACATGACAAGAAAAGAAAGCACTTTCGGTAATTGATGTCACACACATATGACGCAGGACGACGATTTTATGCCCATATTCATGATTTATTAGCGTAGCTCAAGGGTTAGTAATGTTCATGATTTTTGATTGCTATGGTAGATGATAATAATAATAATAATAATAATAATAATAATAATAATAATAATAATAATAATAATAATAATAATAATAATTTGTATAACGTATAATATTTGTAGCTACCATTTTAAGAAGGTGTATTGCAACGAAGCAATAACGGATAACATGTCTACCAGGATTTGATCGACGTTATTAAGAGAAATAGGCTATCGAGTAGGAGTATTCAATGAAGATCCTTGTTCAAAACAGGGGTCCGGGTCAAAGAATCAGGAGCCGTCAAGGCAGCATTCGTGAAACTGCAGATAGATCGAGTATGTAAATATCAGGAAATCACATCTTTCGAAGGATTGGATGACGCAGGTTGAGGTGCTGGAGCTCTTGAAAGAGTTCACAGCCAAATACAGTGGATGGCGGTCGTCCATAAAAACGAAAACTGGGTGTTTTTTTCACCAGGGGAGAGTTTTATTAGCATTTGGAGCCTCTAAGAACCACGACAACCTTTGAAGTTCAAACGATGTTGACGAGAAACTGTTTCACAAACAGATCTTCCACTAATGAGTGGTCCAATTGGCGGTCCAATGTATACCCGCAATCAACTACTTACAGAAACTAGAGAACCAGCCTGTAAGCTTGCGAAATATATTTGAATACGTGAGGAGAAGCAGAATCAATTTGTGAAGCTTCCCATAATTACATAATTACATCAAAATAAAGTTAAGTATGCTTCGAGGATTTAGTTACGCAACTGTATACCAATCGATGAGCTTAAGCAGCTGACTTCAATAATCTATGTGTGTTAATCTCAACACCTTCACAAGATACCTTTGACTCGACGCCTTGAATACATGACTACAGAGACCAATGAAATAGTCAATGCAGAATGGGATTACTATTAGAGGTGTAAAACAGATATTTTTGATTAAGTTGAGGCGCATCCAATAATTTTCGCCGATAAGAAACTATATTCAGTTTTTACTGATATGGTCTGCTTATTGAACGATTAGTATTATCCTGAATAGCTGACAAATACCAGTAAACAAACTTGGAACGTTATTGTTGCTGATTCTGAAATAAGCACCACCAACATCAGTGTGTGTTGTCGTTATTAGCGATACTAGTGACGTTGTTTTCGTATTTGTCTTTTGAGGAAAATAAATTCCGAGAATAAAGCGGAGTTTTGGCTTCTCTAAACCCCCGTACCGTATAAGCTTTTCCGGAGACGATTTTATTTGTTACTCAATCTTTTATCATTATCTATACCCAGATACTGCTAAAGAGACGTACCCTCATCTATTCTCGCACATTGAATTCCTGGTGTGTTCCTAAAAATGAGGTTAGCAGTCGGTTAATACTAATATACACTTCCTAACATGAATTTTACTTTTGGCATTATAGCTGGTACAGCAAGCAGCAGTAGTAAAATACCCTGGCATTTACAAAGGATGTAATATTCTTTTCTTTGATCGAGAATGATCATCAGTTAGGATCGCTTTTTCCTCTTTTCGTTAAGCTAACTAACTAACAGGTAGTCGATCACCATCGACAAACAGCGGCACATAGGCTTCACACTCTGGATATCAAGTAGATGGTGCAGCAACCCTCGTGATGTACTACAAATTACTATAGATAGATAGGCAGCAGTGTTTAGAGGAAGACAGGCCCGAGTTTTTCAAGCAAGAAACTAGGGTTTCCATACTACGCCTGGAAATCATTTTCCGCAATCTACAGCCGATGAGATGCGGAATTTTAATCTCCAATAACCAAACACTAGAAACAGTAGATAATTGATTCACCGATCGAGAAGTTGGGGAAAAAGGGAAAAGTTTATAAAAGGATGGGTGTTCCTCCCTAAAACCAGAAATATCAGACTTGAATATGATACCAACAGTTGATATCTATTGAATATTATCTCCTTATAATCATTGTGATCAATCTTCTGTATTGCTCCACGATTTTCCATTTTTTTCTTCTTTATTTTCCCGCTTGTTAAGCTACAAACAGCCAACAATGGGATTCCGCATTGCAATTGATAGAGGTGGAACTTTCACCGATTGTGTTGGTAACCCAGGAACAGGTCTTCAAGAGGACGATGTGGTCTTGAAGTTGCTTTCCGTTGACCCTGCGAATTATCCCGATGCTCCACTTGAAGGGATCAGACGTTTGCTTGAGAAATTCACTGGCACCAAGATTCCAAGAGGTACTCCTCTTGACACTTCAAATATTGAATATTTGCGTATGGGGACCACTGTTGCTACTAATGCATTGCTTGAGAGAAAAGGAGAGCGTTGTGCTTTAGTTACCACTAAAGGTTTCCGTGATGTGTTAGAAATTGGTACCCAAACAAGACCTCATATTTTTGATTTATCTATTTCTAAACCAGATGTTCTATACGAAACAGTTGTGGAAATCGACGAAAGAGTCACATTAGAAGATTTCGTCGAGGATCCTGATCAGAAAATCACAAGTCTTGATGCCTCAACTGATAAAGATCTCGTTATGGGGCTTTCCTCGGAGGTGGTTCGCGTATTAAAGAGACCTGACACCGAGAGTATCAGATCTACTTTACAGGTTCTTTATGATTCTGGCATCAGATCCATCGGTGTTTGTTTGATGCATTCCTACACATTTCAGGATCACGAAATTATAGTTGGTGAAATAGCTAAAGAAATTGGGTTTACACATATCTCCCTTTCCAGTCAATTATCTCCTATGATTAAGTTTGTCTCCAGAGCTAATTCTTCGGTTGTTGATGCATACTTGACGCCCGCCATCAAGAAATACTTATCGAGTTTTGAATCTGGATTGAAGGATGGATATAAGAACGAGGCTATTGGTAAACATACAGGAGTCAGATGTCACTTCATGCAATCAGATGGTGGATTAGTTGATGCTACATCATTTTCTGGTTTGAAGGCTATTTTATCAGGTCCGGCCGGTGGTGTTGTTGGATATTCTGCCACATGTTATAATCCTAACAATAATATCCCGTTGATTGGTTTTGATATGGGTGGTACTTCTACTGACGTGTCAAGATATGGTGACGGTAAATTCTATCATGTCTTTGAAACTACTACTGCTGGTGTTACTATTCAGTCACCTCAATTGGATATAAATACTGTTGCTGCCGGTGGTGGTTCGATCTTAACATTCAAGAATGGTCTTTTCCATGTCGGTCCTGAGTCTGCTACATCCGAACCGGGTCCTGCTTGTTATAGAAAGGGTGGTCCATTGACCGTCACCGATGCCAATTTGATTCTTGGAAGATTGTTACCTGAATACTTTCCAAAAATTTTCGGTCCAAATGAGGATCAAAGTTTAGACTATGATGCCTCTTACAGTAAATTTGCTGAACTCACCCAGAAGATCAATGCTGCTAACCCTGGAAATCCTCCAATGACCCCTCAAGAAGTTGCTTACGGATTTATCAAAGTTGCTAATGAAACTATGATCAGACCTATTAGGCAATTGGTGGAAGCTAAAGGTCATGTAACTTCTTCACATAGATTGGTCTCTTTTGGTGGTGCTGGTGGACAGCATGCCGTTGCAATTGCTGAATCTTTGAGTATCTCAACCGTCCTAATTCATAGATACTCCTCAGTTTTGTCTGCTTATGGTATGGCTTTGGCTGATGTCGTTGAGGATATCCAAGAACCTTCTTCTGTTAATCTCGATGAATCTACCAAAGACCATTTGGCCTCAAAATTGAGTTCTCTCAAACAAAAAGCCGCTGAAGCTCTTCATGCTCAAGGATTTTCTGACAAGGAAATTGTTTTCGAAGAGTACTTGAATTTGCGTTTCAAGGGTACGGAATCAGCAATCATGGTTCCAAAGGGAAAGGCATGGGACTTCAAGGAGACCTTCCTGACCATGCATCTCAGAGAATTCGGTTTTATCTTTGAAAAGGATATAATTGTTGATGATGTTCGTGTTAGAGGTATTGGTAAAAGTGGAAGCAAAGATGATCAGTATGTTGATGATCAAATTGCTGAATTGAAACGTAAGGATCTCATAAAACCTGTTGCAACGGAAAAGGCCAAATTCACTAAAAAAGCTTTCTTCATTGATTCAGTGAAAACCACCCCTGTTTACCGGTTGGAAGATCTTGAATTAGGTACTGAGATTAAAGGCCCTGCTATTGTTGCTGATGGTACTCAAACCAATGTCATTCCTCCTAATGCTCGTGCTTTGCTTTTGAAGAGTCATTTAGTTGTTACTATTGATAAGGACTCCAAGAAGTTAGCTGCTACTGCTACTACTGCCGATGCTGATTCCATAAAAGTTGATCCCATTTTACTTTCCATCTTTGGACACCGCTTTATGGATATTGCAGAACAAATGGGATCTGCGTTGCAAAAGACGTCTGTTTCCGTCAATGTCAAAGAAAGACTCGATTTTTCATGTGCCTTGTTTGATGCAGAAGGTAATTTGGTTGCAAATGCTCCTCATGTTCCTGTGCATCTTGGTTCTATGTCCACTTGTATCACTCATCAGGCCAAGCTCTGGAAAGGCAAATTGAAACCTGGTGATGTTTTGGTGACCAATCATCCTGCTGCTGGTGGAACCCATTTGCCTGATATCACGGTTATCACACCTGCTTTTGAAAAAGGTGAATTAATCTTCTTTGTTGCTTCAAGAGCTCACCATGCTGATATTGGTGGTCTTTTGCCAGGTTCCATGCCTCCAAATTCTAAGTTCTTAATTCATGAGGGTGCTGCTATCTATTCTGAATTATTGGTTAAAGATGGAGAGTTCCAAGAGGAAAAGATCACACGCATGTTATTGGTTGAACCAGCTAAAGTGCATGGTTGT
Organism: Saccharomycopsis sp. yHQL182; assembly: GCA_030490795.1. Lineage (NCBI taxonomy): Eukaryota > Fungi > Ascomycota > Saccharomycetes > Ascoideales > Saccharomycopsidaceae > Saccharomycopsis > Saccharomycopsis sp. yHQL182. The sequence goes on along the minus strand of JAKVQV010000004.1, from coordinate 110,389 downwards.
TCAGGTACAAGACGGTTAAGTGACAACATCAGTGATTTGAAAGCTCAAATTGCTGCTAACCAGAAAGGAATTCTCTTGATTGATACTTTGGTAAAGGAATTCAGCTTACCAACTATCTCCAAATACATGACTGCAATTCAAGACAATGCTGCTGAAACTGTCAGTAAAATGTTGAATGATGTTGTTGCCAAGTTTGGTAAAAAACTCGAAGCTTCTGACTACTTAGACGATGGTTCTCATATTGTGTTGAACATACGTGCTGATGAAAAGACAAATAACGTGGTATTTGATTTTACCGGTACTAGTATGCAAGCCTACAATAATTGTAATGCTCCAAAAGCCATCACATATTCTGCCATTATTTATTGTTTGCGTTGTTTAGTTGATGATGATATTCCATTGAACCAAGGGTGTTTACGTCCAATCGACGTTATATTACCAGACTCTTCTGTTGTTAATCCTGATGATGGTTGTGCTGTTGTTGCTGGTAATGTTTGCACGTCTCAGATTATCACCAGTATTATTTTGACCGCTTTCCAAGCATCAGCTAACTCTCAAAATTGTTGCAACAACTTCACTTTTGGTGTTGGTGGTAATGATGATGAAGGAAATTATGTTCAAGGATTTGGATACTATGAGACCATTGCAGGGGGTCATGGTGCAGGCCCAACTTGGGATGGTGTTAGTGGTGTTCACACTAATATGACCAACACCAGAATCACTGATGCTGAGATTTTCGAAAGAAGATATCCTGTATTGTTGAAACAGTTCTCTATTAGATCTAACTCCGGTGGTGATGGTGCCCATACTGGTGGTGATGGTGTCATTAGAGAGATCGAGTTCAGAGTACCTGTTACTGCCTCTATCTTATCTGAAAGAAGAGTTGTTCCACCACATGGATTGAACGGCGGTGAAGATGGTGCTCTCGGTTTGAATATTTGGGTCAGACCAATAAGAAACGATAGCGGCGAGATTATTGGTGAGCGTAAGATCAATGTTGGTGGTAAAGGCTCTGTTCCTGCTGATGCTGGCGACAGATTCCTCATCCTTACACCAGGTGGTGGAGGATTTGGCCACAAAAGCCACACTGTCACTACGAAAAAGAAAATTCACCATGCAGACAAGTTTGCAGGAGCTGGTTCTGTCTCACTTAGAAATGAGGTCCAAGTGACTAACTGATGAACTGTTTTCTTGTTATTTTCTTTTTCAGTTTACACATAAAGTTTATCACATTTATCATATTTATTACTTTATTACATTTATTACATTTATTACATTGAAATTGGCCTGTATATTGATAATATCGTACAGTAGAACTGTGTAAAATGAAACAGCAATGAAATATTAAAGAACTGAAAGGTTATTATAAAGAAAAAGCGAAGGATAAAATTAAATGAAACAATATACAGTGAAGTGAATACAGTGCCTTCCAGAGGTCTGCAGAACGTTTACCACCATTTAGATGGGCCAAACGTCTCTCCTTTAGTGAGTTTATAGTATGGAACAGACTTCCAGTCAAGTGTATCCTTATAAACTTCATTTCCCCACCAGCTTAAGGTGGCACCAGGGTAAGTGATACATAAGAAGATAACTACTGTAGCAAATGCCACGCCGGCCTCGACAGCAGCTCCCAAGACAAAATTATACTTGGAGTGCCATTTTGGCCACTTATCTCTGAGGAACTTATTGAGGAAAAATGAAGCAACGAAATACAAAGAGTAATTATAGACTGTACTTGGAGGGATATTACCAGGTCCAGTAAAGAAAACAGGAGCACTCAATCTTCCATACCACTTGGTAGGACTCTTTCTCCATAATAGCCATGTAAAGACTGGAACAAAGGTTCCGATAAGGAAAAACCACATTATAGCATTATATCTTTGGCCAGGACTGAAAAGATACTTTGGTAAACTCCAAATAATTGACGCATTGAACATGGTTCTACCACTTGCACATGTGAAACCATCGACCTGCGTGGTTGTGCAAATGCCATCGATATTGCCTCTCATCCATTCCTGCAATCCAACGTTGATAAAACTTGCCAATATAGTTGACCAAATTTGAGCAAAGAATAATAATCTAGGTGGAATCTTCATATATTGGCCGAGCTTCAAGTCTCTTGACAACTCCAATCCCTGTCTCATGATGACAAAACCGTATAGTTTGAATAATAAGTTTGCCATTGGTCTCAATGGTAACATGTATCCCGCTACTAACTCTGTAATAATATTAAGACCAATATGCTGGTTTGTAATAGATTCAAGCACACCTTGAGGAATGAAGTTGAAAATGGAGATCAAGTAAGCCACTACCAATGCCCATGCAGGGAACTGCTTTTGCCAGACACAGACAGTGACAAATGACAATGCTAACATGATGACAAAAATGACACCATACCACCAGTCAGGGGCCTCTTTGTATTTATTCATCATTCTTTTATGAACGTCTTCACCGCCATTTTTAGCATCCTTCAACTTGCTGATGATGTCTTTACCATTGTACAATGCAGTATGAGTAAATAAACCAATAACAGCAGCAAAATTAAGAGCATAACTTAAAATATAGGAAAATGGGATATTCAATGAGGAGTAGCTTTTGTACTTGTCATAGTTGATCAGGTAATCTGCATTCAAAATCTTCGTTACGTTATATTTGTTCTGTTGATTGTCAAAAGTGCTAGAGCTGACCATTGGCATATATTTAGCGTCCCATGTGTTCGTATAGTACAATATTGGCAACAAGAAGACAAAGAATATCAAAATAGAACCATAGGTATTAGCGGACACCCAGTAAGGAGTAGCGAAGACTGATCCGGACATGGCTTGAGAAATTTGAGTATAATCGAAACTTATTGGTAATAAACCGAGTCCTGAGTTTACACCAAAAAGTGAGTTGACAACGAAATTATCCTTTGTTTTTGAGCCCCAAGTTATTATGCTGAAGTAACTCAACCCTGTGAATATAAAACCTGGGAACCAGTACCACACAAACGAGATTATGAATGCGATGATGAAAAACTTATATCTTGAAGCCCTCCAACCATTGACAACTGACGTATCAATCTTTCTGTCATTCAAAGCATCAAATAATGATACAGAAATCAAGGTTTGCGGCCATACAGCGGCAGCAGGATAAACTATCCACCGTCTGGTTAACCCAGCCAAACCATATCCAGCCATCTGGGATGTAAGAACAAGAAGAATTTGATAGACGAAACTCAAGTTCATATTATAAAAATTAGTTTGGGCAATCAAAATATTCATAGCATAAGCCGTTGATGAAGTTAGGGCCACACATATTGTTATAATGGCATGCTCCTTCTTACTGAATGGGCCAGGGTTTAGGTTGAAGAAACTGAACTTTTCAGAAAATCTGACATCCGGGAGCTTAGCGAAGAGATGTCCAATTGGAAATGACACAACTTGGGCAACAATGAAGTTAACACTAAGCGTAGGATAACGCAAGGAAAAGAACTGATTGACGGCGGCAAAGACAGCAACAAATAGTGTGATTAAGAACCATGTTCTCCAATGATTTATATTTATTGTAGGGTCATCTGTTATTGGCACTACTGCTCTTACCTCTGGATAAGGTGAGTTTGATAAGAATGTAGGGTTTTGGTCGTAGATTTTTTCATCATCATCAGGTATTTCAATATATCCGGGATGCATATCTGAGCTACTTTGTGTAGTGCTAACCGAGTCTATTATGGAATCGTCATCTATTGATTTTTCTGAAATATGATCACTAAATTTCTCAGAGTTTTTCTTTAAATCAGGCGAAGAATCGCCGCTAACTTCTGGACTTTCATAAAATTGTGGGCTTCCATATTCCAATTTGAGATTCGTTGATTTACCAAGCATCGCAATCAAGTATCCTCCTAATTATTATGATGGCTGAGGTATATGATAATATGTGATGAGAAAAAAAGTTATTGGTGATGTTGTAATAGTAAGTTTACAAAAAGACATAACGGAAGACAGGGAAATGATAAAATCTAGATACATTTTAGTAGAAACATTATCATATATATATAAGTACATTAATGTATATTTTAGGAACTTTGTTAGTGACAATAATAGAGATAAGAATGACATGTCGAAAGCACGGCCCTATCGTGCATACAGGCATTTAGGGAATTTTTCAATGGTATTTGTCACGTGAAATGATTGCAAAAGGGCAATTCCAAGAATATTGAAGGGCCCAAGGACCAGGCATTAAAGGATTTCTTCATTATTCTATGCCATAATTTGCCAAATGTTGCCTTGTTTTTTCATTTTTAGTCACTCGACAGTGGATACAATAATATGTTTCACGACTTCCGCCTATCCATAACTTCCCGTAGGCATTACAGAAGATTTACTGTAGTAACTGTTAGATCCTTGCCAAAATTAGAAGTAAATGAATGAATACAGTTGAATAAAGTATCATCTGTGCAACAGATTCGCTGTCTGCCTCTTCTTACCTCTGCAGATTACTATATTTTCCTCAAATATCTTGAATGTTCTTATGTCTCTTATATCAAAATGACTCAATAAAGTTAAAAAAGAGAAACGAAATGAGATACCATTGGCAGAGGAAAAAGATAGGTTTTAATGCTCAGTGGGATTTATGCAGCCATAATTAGGAATCTGGTTTGTGCAACGGAATCCAGCTACACAGTTCAAACACGGACCCAGTATCACACCATAATTCGTGTATCAAAAGAAAAGCTTCTCATTTTTTTATTCAAAACATAGTTTCCATAACATACGTGAGTCTTCCCTTCCGCCAAGTAAATACACTTTGTAACCTCAACATTCATTACAGTGGTTAATCTTGCTTCAAAAGACAGAATCATAGCAAAGAATGATACATTGTGCCTTGTTGTCCGTAGTCTAAGTAGCAACATTTTTTATATATGAGAAATCACTACTGTACCTTATGAAAATGTGTCGCAAACCTGGCCAATACTGATTAGATGGATGTGGCATGGGTGAAGTACACTGCATAATAGTTCTATTACGATACTAAGGTGAGAAGTCCGGAAACTTACTGTGGTCGCGGGCTTATAAGATAGGAGACATGCAGCTGGCGAATATCCAGGAGATAATCAAGGCATAATTGAGGCTCAAATTTTTTAATTATTAAATAGTTTGTATATAAACTAGGTTCTCTAGCTTTTGAATAGGAACACTTTTTAACAATATCTTTATCAGCGAGCTATCAGGGGTTACTTTTGGTTTCTCTTCAAGAATGGCTCAATCTACACAACTACAGCTAATCAGCTCGTAGTGATATTAAATGGCTGAGGCTGCTCTATATCTTATTTAACTCTTAAAACCCATTGTATATATAAAACGTGTCAATCTATTTGAACGTTAGAAGATATCGTGACAACTGCAGAAAGAAGATTATCCGAGTCATGTTCAACGACTGTAATGTATTTTTCAGAAGCAGATTATGGTCTCTTTTCTTTTTCTAGCATATTTTCTGACATGCAGGAGATTTTCGCATGCATGAAAATGCCATCCGAAATTCGAAAAACGCCTTGCCGCTCGAATATCCGTACAACTAAGTCCACAGATTTCATACTAGTTATAAACTAACGTATTTTATTCTCCTGTAACCTCAATATATTGTTGCTGTTGATCTTTTCTACGTAATGCTGCCAAGAGCTTAGCTTTGCTTAGACCTTATCCATGATTCTATTAAGTATAAATACTCTTGTGAATGCCCAAGAAATCAGATCTCTTGGTTATTCTTAACGATAAGTGCCCAGAGAACCAAGTAAACACACAAACGATCAAAATAAACATCCAAAAATGGGCTTCAAGTTTTCCGTCACTTTAGCTTTATTATCAGCGGCCGCTCAAGCTGCTCCAGTCCAAGTTGATTCCGATGCTACTAAAGTTTCTGGAGTTGCTGCCTTATCATTTGATGTTGTAAAGGAGTCATCATTCAAGAAGAACCATAACGGTTACCTCCCACAATCTGCAGGTCATAGAAAGATTGCCGCATTAAACAATGATGTTCACAGTATCACTATCCCAAATGAAGGGAGTTGGTTTTTATCCAGTTTGAAGATTGGTTCTGATGAACAAGAAGTTGGTGTTATTTTGGATACTGGTTCTTCTGATTTATGGTTCCCATCTAAATCCAGTTGTAGTGCCACCAAGACTACTACTGGTAATGGTACCGCAACAACTGATGATGATGAGGTTAGCGGGTTACCATCGGCTTCCACCGAATGCACATATGGATCTTTTGACGAAACGAGCTCAACATCTTATAAGTCAATGAATGAAGCATTTTCACTTTATTATGGTGTCAAAGATTACTACACTTATGCCAAAGGTGAATGGTCTAAGGATAGTGTCAAATGGCAAGATATCTCGCTTAAGGACATGCAGTTTGGTCTTGCTACCGACCAAGATATTGGTCAAGGTATTATTGGTATCTCTTTCAAAGGTACTGAAGGTGTTAGTAAAGATAAAGAGTATTCTAACTTTCCACTCGCTCTTAAAGAGCAGGGTGTTGTTAAGAAGAACGCTTATTCATTATATTTGAACAGCGAAACAGCAGAGAGTGGAACTATCTTGTTTGGAGGTATCGATTACGCCAAATTCAAAGATAACGAATTGACCTACTTCGATATTGTTGACATCAATGATGGTGGTGTTGCCACCGATGGTGCAGCAGCTTTCTTTGTTGATCTTGATTCCATAACCCAAAACGGTAATGATATTGTCAACAAAACTTACCCAGGTTTGTTGGATTCAGGATCGACTTTGCTTTATGCACCAACCGAGATCTACAACTCTGTTGGTCCAAAATATGGTGAATATAACTCCACGGCTGGAGGTTACATTACACCATGTTCGACTACTGGGGAACCATTCAAATTCTCATTCAAAAACTTAACTATTGAAGTTCCTTATGAGCAATTACTTTATAACATTTCCGATTCCGACTCATTATTCACCAATGCTCAAGGTACCGAAATGTGTCTTTTCTCTTTGTTGAGTTCTAGTGAAAACTTATGGATTATAGGTGACGTATTTTTGAGATCTGCCTACATCTACTATGATTTGGAAGATCAAAAAATCGGTCTTTCTCAAGCCGTTTATACCGATAAGACAAACATTGTTGCTGTTTAAGGTCATCCTTGATTACAAATGCAATTCCCTGCTGCGCAGGTGATATTTCTCTAGTGTTTCATCTTTACTTCTACCTTCTATTTTTGAAATTATTTATGACTTATACCAATATATTCTACTTCTATTTGTACTAAAAAAAAAAGAGCGACTGATGACTATTCTGTGTGCTTATGCTATCAATCGTACATGGATCTGTGCCAATTAACGCTCAAAACTGCAAATGGATGCTTCGAAAAAAGCACAGAAAAAAATTGTTTAATGGAAATAAATTCAACACTTATAGAAATTTGATTACGAGATACATTTCTATGGAGCCTTGAACATACATCATATTGCCACCTATTTCACATAAATATTAGTGATGTTTTCTCTCCAATGAACAAAATCTTTCATTATATTAACCTACCATACTACAGCAGAGTATATCAAGCTGTTTTATCTACCTTTTTCGTACAGACAAATCCAATTCGTCTTCGAAGCAAATCGATCACTAGAAATTATTCCGTACAAAACGATCCATCTTCTAAGGCTAGAAGAGCTAATAACTTGAAAGAAATAAAATCAATAATTATGGGAAGCGAAGTGCCGTTTCTTTTAGTCTGTGGAATTGGAAACCCTGGCGGTGGATATTCCAGAACAAGACATAATACAGGGAAGATAGTGGTGGATTATCTCAGAGACTACTATGATGCTGATTATAGATATACACCTTCCAGAGGAAGTTTACAAAGATGCGAAGTTTATAAGAGTCGCCATTTTGATAACATATTACTTTATAACACCAACTGTTATATGAACGACAGTGGTACTGATTTGGCCAGAAATTGGAGAGTGATCAAACAAGAACAAATCGCTAAAGGATACGATCCAATGTTGGTAATTCTCCATGACGAGCTCAGCTTATCGTTAGGGAATGTCCAGGTGCGAAGTGGGGGCAGAAGTGCAAGAGGTCATAATGGGTTAAAATCAATCAAAAGATCTATCGGTGATGATTATACTAGTATCGCTATAGGCATTGGAAAGTCAGATGAAAATCCAGCTGACTATGTGTTGAAAAATTTTAAGCCCAATGAGATTGAGGTTATCGAGGAGCAAGCGGTAGCCCAGGTGGCAGATTACCTTGATAACATGCGTGACGCATAACGAGATGTTGATATACCTATCTACAAAATAATAAATGAAGATTTTTCTAGTGTTTTTTTACAGGATAGTGTTTGTAACAAATGAACTGAAAGTGTATCAAGTATTGGTTTTATGGATTGATATAGTGAATATAGTACCATGGATGAGAGAACTAAATGAGTCAACGTAACTTAAAATCAAAAACAAGAATATCGGATTACTTTGATCTAGACTTCTAATTCAGCAAGGGCTGCTTGAGCCTTTTCAATATTGGCTTTAGTGGTAGCCTCTTGAGACTCTTTGTATTGATCGAATTTTGCGACCAAATCATCAATTAATTTTCCGACGGCATCTCTGGAACTTGGAATAACCAAACCCAATTCAGATAATTGAACAATCACATCTGGTTCCAACTTGAAATCCTTCTCTTTTTCTTCTGCATGGTGTTGTTTGGCCTTTTTGTTCTTTTTACCACCTTGGAAGAAAACTGGTTCTTCTTTCTTCAAAACAACATACTCGGCTGGTTTCTCAATAGTTCTTCCGGATCTTTTAGTGTTCAAATTCAAGGCACTCAACTTGCTGGCAGCAGAAGCAATCGAGCCTGGGTTAGTAGTGTCCTTTGTGATTTTTTCAGGAACCTCCTTGTTGACCAAAGAGCTGAAGTAGCCGACCAAGATCTTGATGGTAGAAATTTCTTGCTCAAATGCTGGTCTCTTTGCAGCCTCCAACTGTTGGTTCAATTTCTTAGTTTTCTCAAGTTTCTCTTGCAATTTCTCAAAGTTTTCTTCTTCTTCTCTGATTCTTTCCTTTTCGGCTTCAAGATCTTGTCTGAACTTCTCGTAAGCCTTTTGGTACTCATCGTTAACAGATCTGATTTCATCGTACAACTTGTTTTTTTCTTTTTGCAATTCACCTCTCTTGTCGTAAAACTTATTTCTTTTATCGTTGATAGACTTTGTAGATTCTCTAATTGCATCCAATTTCTTGGAGGTTTCCTCGAACTTCTTTTGGATTTCCTTGTTGTTTAACTCGTTCAATTTGGCTCTCAAGTCACTGACCTTTGCTTTTTCCGAGTCGATGTACTTTTGTTGTTCCTCAATCTTACCGAAATCTTTCTTCAACTTTCTGAGAGAGGAGATCTCCTTCACGGTTTTTCTTTCATCAACAATCTTCAAGTTACCAGAAGCAATAGCATCGTCCAATTTGGTGATTTGTCTGTCAATTTCCCCAACAGTTTTGAACTGGTTCTTGGAAGTTTGAGCGTTCAAGTCACCAATTTTCTTTTTAAGGTTGTTATCAATTACCTTGATCTGATCCAAAAGCTTTCCTCTTTGGTTCTTCAAATCACCCTGAACCTTGATGATACTGTTCAACTCGGTTTGTAAAGTCTTACGCTCCTCGCTGGTGGCCGAATCAATTTGGTTTTCACTGATTTGTGCATTGACTTTGGTCAACTCATTGTCAAGTTCCTTGATTTTGTTTCTCAATTCCTTGATCTGCGAGTCTTTAGCAGCTCTATCTGGTCCCTTGATGAACTTTCTGGTTGGTCTTTTGAAATCTTCCATTTTTTGAATTTTGAGTGTAACTCGTCTATATTCTCAGTTTAACTGTTGATCAGCTTCAGTCTATATATTTATATCTCAACTCAGAACCGAGACTCGAAAGAATTTCTAGTCGATCCATGTGGAAATTTTTCAACCTGTTGTTGAAATTTTCCATGATATTTACGTTTCATAAACTCATACGAAAGAAAAAATGAAAATGGAAAACAAATGAGACTTTGAGGCAGGGTGACACTTTGTGAGCCTCGGTCCTACCAACCTTAAATGGTGCTGTGGACGGACGCCACGCCCTTACAGAGTCTTTTGATAGCCACCATGATTATTCGAACGCGGCCGGTTCTCTGTTGAACACATACAATGTTACTCTTGGTCCATTCGGCAGGCGAACTTTTCTGTGCAGATCTACCGCATGATCTACGACTGCGAGGGCTAGAAGGAAATTACTGCTCAGTTTCACTAGAGTAAGAGGAAAAAGAGAACACCAAGGGCCATAAGATAGCCAATGTCTCTGCAATGGATATTTAATGATAATGATAGAAACAGCCTTGCTGTAGCTGTATATCTGATGGAGTCAGCAATGCCCGACCAATATCACAGTGTCTATAGCAACAATATCGCACAAAACCGCTTTTTTCGCTATTTTGCTGCTTCTTTGAATTTTCAAAAGAAAATTTTTCTACGTCAAGCATACTAAGTCGGAAGGCAACATGAAAGGCTCTCTACGATCGCAAACAAATACATATACATACAACAATCACAACCAAAGATGTCGTTTTTAGGATTTGGAGGTTCAGCCCCGCAATTGTCAAGTCAACAGAAGCTTCAAGCTGCTGAGGGTGAATTAGATATGGTCACCGATATGTTCAACAGATTGGTGGACACTTGCCATAGCAAATGTCTTGCCTCCTCCAGCCAAGGTTACTCTGATAGCAGCATCAACAAGAACGAGGGATTGTGTATTGACAGATGTGTGGCTAAATATTTCGATACCAATGTGAAAGTTGGCGAGCATATGCAAAAGATCGGTAGTTCATTCCCTAAACGTTAATCAGAAAGAATGTATTCTTCTATATTCACTGTATATAATATTTTCTTCCTCAATATATCGCAGATATTTAGAAAGCTGTGGCAGTGACCCTATGTACATTTTATTATAACCCAACTGCTTTGGCAAGTCTCAAACGGAATCCCTCAAAGCTATTTAATTTTGGACGAGCATCGATGTAGAAACTTGGGATTCCCGGCATGTTTTTGTTACTTTTACCAGTATAGAAATCAATAACGTAGTCCACTTCCTTGCCACACCGGTTGATGGTCCAATCATGACGATCAAAAGGCTTCTCATACCCTAACACCATTCTCCATCTGGCTCTTGGGGTAAGAGCTTTAGACTCTCCTTTGAAACTGGTAAGTTTAATTCCCCCGCATTTGTCGCCACCCTGACCTTCTTCCCACATAAGTATCTGTTGCCAGGCTCTCTCGTTGACCATGTTATGTATAGGAACCACGACCTTCATGTCGTCTTTATTTGGGTTCCACTGTTTTCTCTCCATCGACTCGAAAAACTGCTTCTGAGAAGGATACACCCACTTTTCGCCGTCACTGTTCGTTCTAGGTATACTACTGACTTGTCTTTCTGTTGGTAAGTCCACGTTGGTTCTGTAAATAGGCTCATCACTCAAGCCAGCAGATGAGCATCCAGGTGCATTGTCTTTACTTATTGGTTCCACATCCATGGTTTCCGTAATTCCACCACCGGATTTCATTTTATTCAACCATTCTTGTCTGGCACTTGGGTCTACTGGACATTTGCTTTCATCCTGTGTCTGATTGAGAAACTCTTTACTGTGATATGATTTCAAATCTACCGGACATTTTGCCGCGTCTCCATCCATACTATTATTGCTGCCGCTGCTTGAAGGTGCCCATAAAAGGGAACTAAACCATGAACCAGCCATCTTGGGGTATATGTAGTTGTAGTATCTATATTGCTGCCGTTCTCGTCTTGCTCGAGATAGATCACTTCTCTATTAACGGCTACTACATTTTGGTTTTAAATTTTTTTTTATTTTTTTTTTATTTCATTCTATGGTGATTTCATTTTCTTGTTTAGTAATTGGCTATCGGCACTCAAATATTGTTTACTTGCGATGCCCGAATTTCTCCGTATGTGATCCAATTCAATGGGTCTCACACAACAACATATATAGACTAAACAAAAACAACTATAAAGGACTATCATTCAAGATTCCCGATTGGCGAATCATTGCTCCATACACATAGATGGTGGCAATGCCTCTAAACGAAGACAGAAGACCTCTTCTAGAAACCAAACCGTCATGAGCATTGAATGCATCGATATAAGCGGCAATCTTTATCCATGATAACTGGTTCAAGTTCTTTACTATCTCCAATCTTTTCCGATCTAGAGGTAAGCTTTTAATTCTGGCGTTATCAATTGTTGGCATAATAATGTCCGGATTAGTTTCTGTATTGAAGTAGGTATCAATAGTCTTTTGGGCAAACTTCTCCAATTTATCGAAATCAACTTCAATTTTATCACTCAAACCACCAACAGAAATCAGCGATCCTTCATCATCTGTAAAACGTTGAGAATGAGACTTTGAAATATCGTCATTGGAGAGCTTTTGTCCATTAATATCCTCGTTCACTTTTGTGGCTTCCAAGAATGTCTCAATGACATCTTCGGTCATCACTGCGGCTTCTCTTTGCACTACAGTGGCAGATCCGTCATCACTACTAGTGTCGCTACTCAGCACATCATGATGATGTATAATGTGCAGACTGGTCCCAGGTGCTACACTCTTGGTACTCTGGGTATTTTTGCTCTTTTTACCAACCCAATCTTCCGACAAACGGTCAACCAATTCAGAAACTTCATGGACATTATCCACAGAATTATCTGTTAATGTAAGTCTGAGAAAAGACATTATTGAGCCAAACGTACTGACAGTGAACACAAAAGTGAACCAAAAAGGAACAATAAATGCCATTAGACATAAAATACCAATATATCTCAAACGGTTTTTAAGATTTGGCTTTGCAGCTACAATTTCCTCCGCAGAACGGAATCTGGTGTTGGTGAAGTCGACGATTTTAGCATGGACATCTACTCCATTTACCCTGATGTCTGGGGCCCCTTCCACAAAGTGCAACTTGAGCAGACTCCAATTATAGAAAGGCGCATATTTGGTTATAAATGCAGTGTAAAATGCGACAGTTCTATCGTGACGGATATTGGACAATAGGTATCTCTGTTTGAACTGGGCTAATCCCTGGTAATACTTTCCAGACGGCTTGGATAGAGTCACAAGAAGCGAATTGGCTATAAATAAGTCACGTCCACTTTGACCCAATAAATTTGAGCCCAAGAAGTTCAATAAGAAGCCAATAGGGTTAAAATAAAAATTAACCCCCAAATAAGGCGAAGCAAAGGTAGAAAAAATCACCGGCTCAATTTGTTTGAAGAACTCACTTTCATATAATTCGCCGACAATGTATCTGGCAATAATCCCACCTAAAGAGTAGCCAATGATCGAGAATTTGGTGATACAGATGTTAGATTTGACCCGTAAATTCTTGATTTCCCGGTATATTTCTTTTAGAAATCTATTACCCATCACCTTTACTCCATCGTAGGTCCTGAGATAAGCAGAGGTTTTAGGCTGGAGAAAAAACACCTTCTCGTTTTGAACATGGCCGTCAAAGCAATGTTTTAATGATGCTGCAATAGCATCCATATGTGCAGGAGAACCCCATAAACTGTTGAGATATTCATGTTAGTAATTCTGATTAAGACGTAGGTAGCCCAAAGTAAGCACTGAAAAGCTCTGATTAAGCTCTGTGGTACTGGTACTCACCCATGAATTAAGACGAAAAGATGGCCCTTTTCGGCCAGAACTTCTATGCTGCTCATATTGCTATATGTCAAAGACTATCACCAAGACGATAACTCAAATAGGAGGCGACAATAAGGACAACAGTTCAAAACAAACAAAGGTATATAATTATGGTAAAAAAGACAAAGTTTCGGTTTTTAACAAGTTTTTGGGTTTCTCTGCCTGTTATTTCCCTTTTCAACTTTTTATACGAAATGTCACTAAACTATGAGGATTCGCTATTTACAAAAAAGACCAGCTGCGAGAGGTATTCCGTTGTAGATTCGTGTCACGATAAACGACGAGACCTTCTAGCAGATAGCTGTCTCATGACTCACTTGTTGATTGATGTCACACTCCGAAAGCCAATTGTTGGACCCAGCAACGTGTTTCGGCACTGCCTTTTGTCGCAGAATAATTCGGAGAAAGGTTCCAAAATGACGGGTGCATGTCATCGCCAAATTCCGTTACAGGAAAATTTTTTAAGGCTTCAAAGTGAAGAGCCATCAATGCCCGATTTCAGATCGATAGGGTGTGGATACGGGTCTAAAACATGATAGAAGTGATATTAGATACTATACTGCTCACTAGAAATGCAGTTGTCCAGGCGAAAGGATCCAGCGAAAACCCATTACAGATCCTCAATGAGCTTGGGAAAATCGTTCAACTCACTACTCAGGACGAAGATGTGAGATTTGAATTAATAACCAGTACAGAGTATCATGATATAATAAATACGATATTGAAAATTGAAAAAAGCTTCCTGCTTATTGATCTCAGGTTATTTAGAGGTGTGCTAATAATCTTGAGAAATTCGTTGGTGATTGTCGATGATGGAAATCGATTCAATGATTTAGAAAGGTTTTATGACCAGTTGAAAGAAATCCATTTGAATCTTTTGAAAAGCTTACGATTCTTTCTAGCTTCTAATAACCTAGAAGTGGATGATTTCATCAAGGAGAAATTGATCCCATGCTTCTTACAATGTTTGAGTAACATATCAAGAGAACACAAGGGATCTATAGCGACCGAAAGCAACGAGGGTCTCAGTACACTCAGTGCCAACCTGAAGGAGGATTATGATCAAGTGATTGAGAGTCTATTTATGTTAGTGGATTTGGATTTGAATTCCAGTAGTCATACTGAGTTATGCTTGATATATTTGAATCAATTTGTACTAAACTGCCACTCTTTGTTTGACCATAATGCCCACATCAAAAATGAAGACGATTATACCAATAATTTCGTGTACTATTTTTTGAACTATGAATCGAAGCAACAGCAACTAGCTTTCATCAATTGGTTAAGCTGCTTATTTGTTGACGATTATGAGTCATTATATTTGGAAAACAATGACAATGACAGTAATAAGGTCAGCGAGATTGACAGAAATGAACGCTTCCTTGTACTATCGTCCATTTTCAAAAATATTGTTATTCATGAATCATTCGGCAAGTTTCTCATGGCAAACTACTCTGAGAGCCCTAAAACCACCAGTGAATTATTCAAGATATCACAGATTTTGTTGATGAATTTGCACGAGCTAAGTCATTTCAAACTACTTCTTATTTTGACCTGGATCACCGCAGTATTTGATCGGCTTTTGGCTGATATTCTGCAGTTTTTCCAAGAGGAATCAGTAACCGAATTGCAAAAGGAGAAGAGTTATACGAGGTTGAACGGCGACTTGTTTATGATATTAGATATTCTTACACATATCTGCACTTTTGATTACTCCATCCAATTTTTGAATAATTACAAATTTCTAGAGAAGTTGATTGAACTATTAGGTGTCTTACATGCAAATGTCAAGCCGATCTCTAATCTCTCCAAAGGGAAGAGAAAGCAGCAAGAAAATCAATTATGGACTTTCCCTAATATTAAAAAGCTAATCATAGAGATAATTACGTTCTTGGTTGCAGGTAATTTCCAGAGTCAGGAGGTTGTCAGAGAGAAACATGGTCTTGAAATCATCTTGTCGAGCTGTGTGATTGATGAACTTAATCCATTTATTAAAGAGTCGGCGATTATCTGCATCAAATATCTCTTAGAAAATAATAAGGAGAATCAGGAATTTGTACGGAAACTAGAAGCGCAAAAGGTGGTCAATGATCCTGACGATTTGGACGTTGAAGTGGACATTATCGACGGGAAAGTGAAATTTAAGAACAAAAAGAAGTGATCTTCACTTTTTCTAAGGTGGATATTGATGAGCTGGTTGTAATTAGGTTAGAATGATTAGTAGAATGCTTTATAGAGAGATTAATTGAATGGATATCCGTAATCACGTGCTTTCTGCATTTTCCATTTTCTGTACCATTGAAAATTTGTAAACAGGACTTACCTTAAAAGCATCTTTGATCTAATGACAGGAACGATATATGCTCCTTTAGGTTAGAAAGGGTAAGGCTGAAAATAAATAATGGTCTAACCTTCAATATATTCAAAAATGAAACTCAAGGACGTCTTGAAGCGGCTCCAGGACTACAATGAGGCGTTGCAGCGAACATCCCTTCCTGAGACAACTGCAATGAGAGTCAAGAAACAATCAGGAGGACGCAGAAGGGCAAGCAATGGAAATAAAAAGAGTCAGACTCCTACCAAAGATGACGCAAAGAACTCGCTTTTCAATATGCGGCAACTAGAAGAAAAACTCTGTGATCCAGTGATGATCAACGCGTACGATACGGGATTTACATTAATGCCTTTGAAGTTGAGTCGAGGTGAATGCAAGTCGAAGTTCATGTCTAATAAAAAACTATACACCAAGATTTTGTCTAAAACGAAAGTGCGAGAGGAGGAGGATGTGAAAAAAGAAGGTAACAATAAAAGGAGAAAGCACGATATAAATAGGGAACCAACAGGGTCAGTACTAAAAAAGGTGCGACTAAATAAGATGCGACCAAAGTCACAGGAAACAGATGAGCTGGAAATTGTGCGGCCGGCTGCAACAGCACCAGTGCTTGAATATGTATATGTATCAGATAACTCTTCAGAACAAACCGAAACACAAACCCACCAGAAGCAGCGACCAAGCCCACAAAGTAACACACAAAGTAACACAGACAGCGACTCAGACAGCGACTGGATCATCGACCAGGGCGAAGAAATGATGGGTAAAGAAGACTTATACAAATATTTTTCCTTTACCAATCCCAATGAGGATAAGCAGCAAGAAGCTACAGGGCCAAGTGCAAGGGCAAGTGCTGACGAGGACGACAGTGATGATACCGATGACGTACAATTCATTAAAGAGCAGATAATTCCCAAAAAAGAGGGCACCAGTACTGACGACAACGTCAAAATAAACCAGATGCTTGGATATTTGAAGGAGAAGACGTCTGCTCTTACATCAACTATCAGCTATCCACTTGAGGAGTTGCGTTAGCCTATGATAAACAATAATTGCTATTAACACCTTGCACATTTTTTCCTTTCTCAGGTACCAGAAGTTTGGGTGCCACCTATGATCTACCATTACAGCTCTAGACCGATCAGGGTGACAATGAAGTACTCAGACATCTATACATTTATGTATTGTATTATTACTATTTTTACTGTTATCATTACTGTTTCCTGTAGGTGGATATGTAGATATGTCCTGTTTGTCTTACTCCGGCTTACGATCCATCTTTTGGCTATAGCAACCACCGGCTAACCATAGCACGTATACACACATGCCTACAGAAACTATTGGTAACGAAAAAGCCCCGAACCCTCGTGTCAAATGAGAAAAGATCGTCATGGCTTCGTAGTTATATTTATAGCCTTCAGCCACGAACTAGCCTGAGGTTCGGTTTAGAGGTTCTAAACTTAATTGTGTGAGGAAAATTTTTTTTCTTGGTGTTTTCTCTGTATGCGTGTTTTTTCTTTCCCAGGTAAATTTATTACATACAATACTATTCTAGTTTCCTTTGATTCTTGTCATACTGGCTGAACATCCCGTAAAGTAGATAGATTAGAGATTGGAGTTGTAGGTCGCCATTATAAGGAACATTGCGTCCTCTGTGTATCTTTTTTCTCCGGGTTTTCTTGTCGGCTGGGAATAATTCTCTGTACATTACATTACCGAACTTCTGATCCGTTTCAAGACCTCAAATCATAGCCATAGATATTATTACAACACGGAATCAGGCTAAATGCCACAACGCTAACTGAAAAGACACCACCACAACGCTAACAGCAAAAGAACCTCATAATGAGCAATAATCGCAACAATAACTACCGCATGAATCATCCCTCCTATGCGGAGTTCGATCATGAATCGGGGGCTAAGATCGGCAGAAAGAAATCTTTGATTAAACCCGAGAGGGCTAAATTCGATACTAATCATCCACATTATTATTATACCCGAGTTGCTAACCGTGAAGCAGATCATATTGGGGTCCAACCCTCGGCCACGGGTGCCAATCCTACTACCAACATCTATGCTCAAAGTTACTCTGATGAAACCGAAGCCGAGGCAAACGTCAGACGGTCAGCATCTAAGAGATCCAGAAAGTCCAACCGTTCATCTCGTTCCAATAAACATGCCAGTATCCAAGAAAGCACAGACGAGGACGGGATTCCCCTTAGTAATATTAAACATTCTTCTTCTACAAGTCAGGATCCACAGTTTCACGATGCCTCGTCTTTTGTGAACGGAGGTCGTGAGGTCTACGGTCTTAATGATGAAACTGATGACACCACAAATAAAGATAATAATGAAACAGCTCGCTTGAACCCTTTGGCTTATAATGGTGGGCCTGAGGTTGGGCTTCTAGAACCTAAAAGAATCGCCGTTGGAAAGCAGACATCCACTACAGGTTTTACCATATGGATGATCTATTGTAATATCGTGACCTTTTGGGCTCCTGGGCCTTTATTAAGTCTATTCGGTATGAAGGACAAAGATCGTCAGAATGCCTGGCGGGAAAAGATGGGTCTTATTTCGATCATCTGTGTTTTAGGTGCTATTGTTTGTTTCTGGTGTTTTGGATTCACCAGAACTGTCTGTAAATCGAACCAGAATAGAATAAAGAACAATCATGTGGGAAGTGGATATTTGATTATCAATGGAAAAGCCTATGATCTTACGTCGTCTTTACATCCAACTGCCGATGGAATAACCGGAGGTACTAATATTTTGTATCCTCCTATCAATGCCGGAGGAAAGGACGGTACTTTCCTTTTCCAAAACGTTAACGGGAACTGTAAAGGGTTAATTACCCCTCGAAGTAACTGTACAATTCCTAAATCAGGCCAAGAAGTTGCCTGGTATATGCCTTGTAAGGTCTTTGACCAAGACGGATCCACCAAGGCAAACTTCACATTCGATTATTATGACGGTTATGCTTGTCATACATCGGATGTTGCACGTAAATCCTACTACGAGTTGGTTTCCGGTGGGGACGTTTACTTTACCTGGGATGATATCAAAAATAGCAGTAGAAACTTGATGGTTTATAACGGTGATGTGCTTGATCTTGACTTAATTTCCTGGATTCAATCTGATGATCTTGAATATCCAACGATATTCGACGATTTGAAGGATGATAAGATTCTCAAGGGAAAGGATATCAGTATTTTATTGTCTACATCTTACGGTAGGAAAGTCGGTAAATGTTTGCAAGAAATCATCAAGGTTGGAACTATTGATTCCGATTCTCTTGGATGTATTGCTTCTGATATCGTCTTGTATACCTCATTAGTTTTAATTATTGCAATCGTTGTAGCTAAATTTCTTGTGGCATGCTACTTCAGATGGTTTATTTCTCCTCGTCAAGGGGCTTCCGTGGAGAAAGTCTCGGATATGAACAAAAGAATGAATGCCATTGAAGACTGGTCGGAAAACATTGACTCCCAAGGGCCTATCAACACCGTCACTAAAGCAAACAGAGCCAATTATGATCGTCGTAGATTATCTCGGTTATCGTTCTTAAGTAAGAGAAACTCCCGTATGTCTACTTTGAATAATCTCGAAAGCAATTTAGATTATAATGATTACCAAGGCGATGAACATGGAGGACTTACATCTTCGGTGACAAATGAAACTAATATGACTTCTATGGCACTTCAAATATCCGCAAAGAAATCTCAACAACAGGAGCAACAGCAACATTTAGCTAATCATGACAATGCCAGTAACGACAACTTACGTAACTCTATATATATGAACTCGAAGCTTTCACAGTCCAATAACTCCTTGTTTAACCCATTTGACTCGATAAACATGATTGAAGGGAACGAAGACTCCTTCAATAGTTTGTCCAAGGAGATAATTCACCCTAATGTTGTGGCTCAACCACCTGTTACTTACCAGCCATATGGATACCCATTAGCCCACACTATATGCTTTGTCACATGTTATTCCGAAGATGCTGACGGTATTAGAACAACCTTAGATTCCTTATGTACTACAGATTACCCAAACTCCCACAAACTTATTATGGTTGTATGTGATGGTTTGATCAAGGGATCTGGTAATGATTTAACTACTCCTGAGATTGTGCTCGATATGATGAGCGATTTCACTATACCGATTGAAGATGTTCAGCCATACTCCTACGTTGCTGTGGCCCAGGGATCAAAGAGACACAATATGGCTAAAGTTTATGCTGGGTTTTACAAATATTCTGAAGAAACTGTGCCTGCGGACAAACAACAGCGAGTTCCAATGATAACTATTGTGAAATGTGGAACTGAATCGGAACAAGACGCTTCTAAACCAGGTAACAGAGGTAAGAGAGATTCGCAGATCATTTTAATGTCTTTCTTGCAGAAAATCACTTTTGATGAGAGAATGACAAGATTGGAGTACGAGATCCTCACAAATATTTGGTGTATAACTGGATTAATGGCTGACTTATATGAAACGGTGTTAATGGTGGATGCCGATACCAAAGTGTATCCTGACTCCTTAACTCACATGGTTGCTTGTATGGTCAAGGATCCTGAGGTCATGGGCCTTTGTGGAGAAACAAAGATCGCTAATAAACGTGACTCGTTTATATCGATGATGCAAGTTTTCGAATATTACATTTCGCATCATTCTTCTAAGGCTTTCGAATCGGCTTTTGGCTGTGTGACTTGTTTGCCAGGATGTTTCAGTCTTTATCGTATTAAGGCTCCGAAGGGAAACGATGGTTATTGGGTTCCTATTTTGGCTAATCCTGATATTGTCGAAAGATATTCGGATAATGTGGTCAACACCTTGCATAAGAAGAACTTGTTACTCTTGGGTGAGGATCGTTACTTATCGAGTTTGATGTTGAAAACTTTCCCAAAGAGAAAGCAGATATTCGTTCCTAAGGCTGCTTGTAAAACTGTGGTTCCAAACTCATTCAAAGTCTTGTTATCGCAAAGACGTCGTTGGATTAACTCGACAGTCCATAATCTTATGGAATTAGTTTTCGTGAAGGATTTGTGTGGTACGTTCTGTTTTTCCATGCAATTTGTTATTGGTGTCGAGTTGGTTGGTAGTTTGGTCTTACCATGTGCTATTGTTTTTACTATTTATGTTATCGTTTTTGCCATTGTTTCGAAACCTACGCCGATATTATCGTTAGTATTATTGGCAATTATTTTTGGGTTACCGGCGTTATTGATTGTGGTGACTATTACTAGATTATCATATCTTTTGTGGATGTGTATCTATCTTATCTCGCTTCCAATATGGAATCTTATTTTGCCATCATATGCTTATTGGAAGTTTGATGACTTCAGTTGGGGTGAGACTAGAAAAGTCAGTGGCGCGAAAGGTCAAGATGATGAAGTAGGTGACTTTGATGCATCTCATATTGTGATGAAGCGTTGGAGAGAATTTGAAAGAGAGAGAAAGAAGCATAATACTTTGAGTGTTCCATCGCAAGTGTGGAACCCAGACGCCACAAATTTCATTGCGGAAAAGAAATGAGTGGTTTGAATTTATACCATAATAGAGGAATTTATATATTTGCTAGAGAATTAGAGAACTAGAGAATAGAGTTTAGATTATTCGAAATGTGTATGTCCATGTATTTCTATAAAAGCATTGAAAAGATTGAGCTAATTAAAAAGAGCAAGAAAAGTCATTAGTGTATGAAAGAAAATGCATGATCACGTAGATGCTTTCTCCAAGTCGGTATCGAAGTTGGAATGCGTCTCAGTACCAACAAATGTCAGAGCGGCTGGATGTGTATAATCCGAGTTCTTATCGGAAATCAGATTAGAACTATTGTTATGAGCTTTATGTTCTTCTGGAACCTCCTCACTAAGCTTATTCAAATCAGCGCCTTTATTTTCTGGACCGATAAGTGTTATTAACAAAAGATATCCGTAGACACAACCCATGAAAATGGCCATCACCTTGGCATAATCGTAGACGTTCTTCTTTTCATTCTTTAATGGGAATCTTTCGCCGATAGTTGATTCGATAGTCGAGGAAGCACTTGAAGCTAAGTTACCTAATTGATAAGCAACTCCAGATACAAATGCTCTAAACTCTGGAGGTGCAAGTTCACTGAGATGGATTGGAACGACACCCCATCCACCTTGAACAAAGAATTGCAAGAAGAATACTCCTGCATTTGTTCCTGCATTACTACGGCAAAATGCCCATGGATAGATAAGAGCTCCTCCCCCAATGCAACAGAGAATTATAGTGAATCTTCTGCCAAGGAAGTTAGAAGCATGACCAAAAATCGTACCACCTGCTAAAGCACCGAGATTAGCAACAGAGTTTGTAACCGTTGATCTATCACGTCCATAATGGAATTGGTTGGTCAACATAGTTGGATATAAATCCTGGGAACCATGAGAGGAGAAATTGAAACCCGTCATTAATAGCACCAAGTAGATGCAGATAAGCCAGTACTGTTTCAAGGCAACTCTGGCACTATGACCCAATTGATTCTTCTTGTTAGACTTTTCTTGGTTGTTCGGTTGACTATTAGAGTTTCTGAGTTGTTTCTGCTTTTGCATGTTCAAGAAACCATCGGTTTCTGGAAGACAAAGTCTCCATATAGCAAAACAGACACTTATGCAAGGACAGAACCAGAAAAGTGCTCTCCAGCCATGAGATGTATTGTATGTGATAATTCTTTGGAACACCACTACTAGCAAGTATCCTAGCGTATAGCCTTGTTGGAATAAACCAGATACCACACCATGGGCGACTTTAGGACAGTCATCTAGTGCCGTTGCAGATGCATTTCCGTAAATGGAACCAAGAATAATACCAAACAATGCTCTGCAAGCCAAAAATTGTTTATAAGTCTTGACAAACGAGAATCCTACTTCAATGCAGGCCATCAAAAGCATTGAGATTACCAATGGATATTTTCTACCTATAACATCACCAGCCAAACCAAATGTCACAGCACCAACTGTACGTAGCATTAGCACTAAGGTAATCCCCCAGGTTATATCTTTCAATTTAACATCAAAATCCTCAGCTAAGTCCGATGCGTTCAACGAAACCGAGAAATAGTCAAAGGCAGCCCAACACCAGCACCAGAAACCAGCACCAAAGAAGTTCCACTGGCGAGCATTTAATTGGAACAATGGAGGGAATGGGTTGAATTCCTTGACCTGAGTCTTCAAAACTTTCCAGGAAGGTAAAAGCTCTGTCACTCTGGTTTTGAGATATTTTTCAATTGTCTGGCGCAGTAAATCTGGCCGTTTACAAACTTCTTCAGTCATGTTTTGCAATTGAAGTTATGTAACTAAAGTATTATGTGGAGTATAATTAGATGAGAAAAATGTTGATTATTGATGATGAAAAGGATTTTTGGAACATACAAAGAGATATGCCAAGGAATAACTTCCAAGAAATATTCACTATTTATAGTCAACAGTATAATTGATAAGTAAGTACCAGAGGTGCTCATCTGTATACATTAATCTCCGAGGAAATATTACCATTGGGAAATTATGAGTGAATGAATGATGCTGTATGCAGGCGGAAAAAATAGTGGCAGCACTATGCGCATATCAAGTCCGAAAATTTCTCGGCAGAGAAACTAGCTGATAAAGAAGCTCTTAAGTCCTTGAGTTAGTCATTGTTTTGTACACTGAGCTGTTATCGTGTGGTTCCACTTTCGTTTACTATCAGGGTCTCTGTAACAATGAGTCACTGTTATTCGATACAGAGACGTGGGTATAAGCCGATGGCACACTACTGAACTACATAGTGGCTCACATACTGGACTACATTAGGTATCTTCTACGGTTGTTCCGATCTGGTGATTACGGTCACCATGTAGTAGATTACAGATCTCATTTGACTTTCGGAAAATATAACACATCTCGTTAGAGAATGGACAATATCCCTGACAGGTTAATCCATGGCCAGGGTGTGTTTAAGCTTCTGGATTTAGGGAGAACGGCTACACCCACCCCACCCTAACATACCATAACGGCGGACAGTTACGAAAAACAATAAAACTGCTTTTTTGCCTGTTAGGGCGAATTCCTACTAAAAAAATTTGTGCTGGAATGTACGATCGGATCGGTACCAAGATTGCTTACGAACTCGCGGGTCGATCATGATCGTCTCTTCTGTTGGAAGTGGCTGAAGATATGAAATAGCACCCAGTACATAGAAAAAGTTTCATAAAAAACCAGCCAGCTAAGCTCAGGCAGAGTTCCGCTTTGAGTACACTAATATGCTCAATCCCCTTGAATGATCAAGATGTACAACTTCTTAGTTATCCTAAACATTTTTGACTAAAACTTGCATGAAAAATTTGTACTGAGGTGAGACAGCCAATTAAACCATACAAGTACGTTGAAAGAAGCAAGAAGAAAATTCGTCGTTTGGCCTGGCCATAAATTGCTTTTCCCCTCTCTGCTCATGGTCGGCTGCAACCCGATGAGTGTGAGTGTGAATTTAGGCAGTCATAATTTGCACGCCACCAAATGGTGCTTTACCCCTTGAACCCTCCGGTCAAACTAATCGCTTCCTGCAACCAGGATCCTGTGATCATTTTGATAGACATCCCGCTAATTGTCCGTAAATCACTAAGATTAAAAACCAGCCAAAAACGGCATGTTAGGAGCCCGCTGGAAGACATACAAATTTTAAGTTTTTCATTGCGAAAAATTTCCACGTTGTAAAATAAATCAGAAAAAAAGAGCATACAAAATTATTCTACACTCTGGAAGGAATCCAAGCATATTGATCCCTCTGAACCGAAACGATTCTGTACCTGTTTGCGTTGATATCGGCAAGTCGATACGCAGGAATTGCAGTTTGTATCGAGCAGTTCAGCTTCAAGTTCCATTGGGTCAATTGAGAGTATACATCTAACGGCGAAGCGGATTGAGTTTAACAGACAGGATGTCAACAGTTGCTGCATTATCTGCAGATATCGGTAACTTGATCACAGAGTCAAGACGACGCAACAACGAGATCAGGCATGCTGCCGAATATTCATTGGAGATTTTGAAGAAATATGACGCCTCTAAGCAGTCTGAACCGGAGTTCATGAGACATCTAGTCCAGGAGCCCAATTTTATTACCCCATTTATTTTGTCATGCCAGTCCCGTAACACAAAATTCAGCTCGATATCCATACATTGTCTCCATCTTCTCATTGGTGCACATGGTCTTCCAACCAGTTCAATTGAGAACATCTTGGATGCCCTTATAGAATCGTCGCATTTGGCCTTAGAGATCCAGTTGAAGGTGTTGCAGTTGCTTCCGACTATGTACCAGGCATATGGCAAAGAGATGAACGACAAACTCATATCGAAACTTCTCCTCATATGTGCTGTATTACAGGGCAATAATAAACCACCCGTGGTGATAAATACTGCTGCTGCCACCTTGCAGCAGTTAATCATTTTCATCTTTGATAAGGTCAATGAAGAGGATCAAGACAAGGATAAAGACTCAATTATGGCAACACATCAGGTCAAAATAGACACCAAGGAAACAATCCTTGTATCAGACAATGCCTACGATTGTTATAGAATATTTGATGATTTATGTTCGTTGATTGAACATCATAAACCCCACTTTCTTCAATTTAATTATCTCAGCGAGACGTTTTTGTTAGAGCTTATAGAATCGTTGCTTACAAACTTTACTAATGTGTTTATGAGCCATTTAGAGCTAGGGTATCTACTCCGATTCAGAGTTACACCAATTCTTTTGCGCTCGTTGTCGATTCCTACTAAGGAGTTTGCTGTGATAGTACGTATTTGTAGAATAATATTCCTTTTAATCAGGAAGAACTTGAAGATCTTGAAGATCGAGTCGGAAATTGTGATATCCTTATTGAATCATATGTTGTTAAGCGACTCTGAATCTCCTACTTGGAAAAAGATTCTTGTTATTGAGATATTTAACGAGATATTCCAGGAATTTGATCTCGTGAAAGAGATCTTTCAAGAGTACGATTTCAATAATGATAGAAAGCATGTAATTAATGATTTCTTAGTCAACTGCTTTTGCTTGATGAACTCTCCATCAGCAAAGAAAACCATACAATACGACTCGATTCTACATCCTCCTATTCAGCCAAGTCCTCAACCTCCCTTACTGGCATCCGATAAAAAGGGCGGTCGCTATGATGATGTAGCCAGTATGAGCAGCAACTCTAATGCCAGCACCCTCAATAATAGCAGCAATAGCTCCGAGTTTGTGATTGATAACTCGCTGGCATCAACAGTATATATTGAGATGTTAGATAAGACTGATCCTCCTCCTATTGCTGAGAATTACATGTACTACTTAATCTTATCATGTTTCAACAATTTCATAGAGGGAATAGGGAAGCATGTTATTAGTATATCAATGTCGCCGGAGCTCCACAACAATAATAGCACAGCAACTAATAACAAAGTATCAACATCTAAGAAATTCACCTTTTTGAACGACCTAACCGACATTAAATCAGAGAAATTGAAGACTGATATCGCGGTATCTAAAGGAATGATCAACAAGTACTTTAGGGTTTTGCTTTCGGCATTTGAGATCTTTCTTTATTCCAGCTTGTCTAATGAATGTTTCCACAATTTAATACGCTCGTTGCAGAAATTATGCTACTCTTCGGGAATATTAGGTCTTAATGATCCAAGAGATGATATAATTATGATGTTTTCTATATCAACGATCAATAATGTCAATAACTCAAACAATGATTTCTATCAGAGAGCGAGAAAAAGCATGGACTTGCTTGCATCTACCGCAGGAAGTTCTCCTAACCATCTAAACACACATTCATCATCCCCTCGTGCTACAAGAGTAAAGTCACGTTCTTCATCAACTTTGGCAGGATGGAACGCGCCATCCATCGCAAGCGACAGTGGTTCGACTGCTGCAAATAACAATACAAATAATAGCACAAATACAAATACTAATAAACCGGTTGGAAAAGGAAAAGAAGGAAAGTCCCTTTTTACTTTAGGTGAATCAATAGTGGGCTCTTTAAGCTCGACATTTGCAGCCCATGCGAATAATATTGCTAACACAATATCTTCGCCAACATCTGAACTATTCTCTAGTTTTTCGAATAACCCAAACTCTCACAACCCTGGTACTGCTGGAAATGGCGGTAATCCTCAAGATTACTACGATTCAGAGCTTGAATTGCATTCCAGATATATTAATTCACGTCATTTGATTACCTTAAGAGCACTCATTAATTTGGGTATCTCTCTCGGCTCCTCTCTTGGCGATAATTGGAAGCATGTGTTTATTACTATCCAATGGGTGACCTATTATCTTGACGGGCCATCGGTAGATTTTGATCGTAAATTCAGCTACAGAGCGGGTGACAGTCATTATGGAAACATGCCAACTGTTAAACCTAATGAGATTGCGGTGATTCACAACTCGATCAAGAAGCTATTGGAATCATCAAAGGACTACTCTCTTGAAGGGTTCTTGACGCTTCTACGGTGTCTTGTCTCTTTATCTAACTCAACAATATCTATTGAGTCTAATAGGGAAGAGGAAAGAGCTTGCTATCAAGCAATAGCAGATTCTGTATTTGATGTTTATGATGGCGATCGTCTCAATGATGACATCACGTTGCTCAAGAAGATCAAATTGAGCCCTTGCTATTATAATAAGCAGTTTTTCTTGGATTTGATTGGATCGTTAGCTTCAATCAATGCTTCGAGATTAATCAGTGAGTCTTCACTGAAAAAGGTCGGAAAAGCTAAACTAAAACAACACGCTAAACCCGAGGAGGAGTCTCAAGCGGATGATAATATATCTGTCGAAATCCTTGACGGTAGTAGTTACGATTATATTAATAACTATTTGATTGAGATAATTGTTGATAGAAAGTTATCTCCGTCCTTCAGACTGAAGACGGCTCTGATCTTCAACGTTATGATGAAAACGATTTCAAAAGAGGGATTTGCTATAGCTAATGATGTCTCCTTGAGTAACGCCGCTGACATTGGCAGTGATCGTTCAGT
The DNA here is from genome assembly GCA_030490795.1 of Saccharomycopsis sp. yHQL182. NCBI lineage: Eukaryota > Fungi > Ascomycota > Saccharomycetes > Ascoideales > Saccharomycopsidaceae > Saccharomycopsis > Saccharomycopsis sp. yHQL182. The sequence continues at coordinate 82,273 of JAKVQV010000004.1, read as the reverse complement.
CATTGAGGCAAGGATCTTACAATCATCTAACGAACTTTTGACGAAGATAATTTTATTACAATCGTCAGATGAACGTAAGATTCTTGAGCCCCATAAGAGTGATATCAAGGTCACCACACAGATGGTTAATTGCGAGTTTGAAATCATCGAGAAGTTGTTAGAGAATTTGAAAGATTTGCTTGACATGTATGGAATGAGATTTAACAAGAAATCTTGGTGTACTATATTTGAAATTTTGGAGAAGAGCTTCCTCATATTCACATACACAAAATCCTCAAACACAATCAATGCTACGTTCGGTCTTATTGAAAAGCGATCGGCAATTACCAAGACTTCTTTTGAGATTATACAGTTAGTTTTAAGTGACTTCTTGGATGTCTTGCCGTTGAATATCATAAAGCAAGTGATTGACTCTTTATACAGGTTTGCTGATCAGGAATATGAAATTAATATCTCTTTCAGCTCAATTAGTTACTTCTGGCAAATTAGTGACTACTTGAAGAACTGTTTAGTGAAAAATTGCTCGCCTGAGGACCAAAAAGAAGGTGCAAAGCTTTTGGTTGACACTATTGAAGGACAAGTTGATTTGCAGCTGTTTGTTATGGGTAGAGATATTTCTACTTCTTTTAGCAATGCCACTAATGGTACTCAGGACGCTATCATCACCGAAGTTGATGATGATGACGATTATGACGATGGAAATGAAGAGGATGATCCACCAGAAAAGAAGTATGTCATTTACAGCTGCTTGTGGATCTATTTACTTAATGAGTTGGTGAACATCTCCAAGAATTCTAGGGTTCAAGTGAGAAACGGTGCGATCCAGACATTTTTCCGGATTATCGAGTCTCATGGTAAATTCTTGGCCTCATGGGACTTGTGTTATGACATTGTAATCAAGTCCTTATTCAACATTTTGCCCGATGTATCCCACACCAACAAGCCAAAGACTTTAAGTTGGGAAGAACTTACAGAATTGAAGGATCAATGGTCAGAGAGTATAATTTTGGTGGTCAATGGATTGGTTAAAGTTTACGACAACTATTTCAATGATTTCTCAACGGTGAATTTGGAGAAAACTTTGAAATATTGGAGAGGTCTTTTTGATTATTTGGAAAAAATTGTCTCTTTGGGATGGAACAGCTGTAACTTGAAATTGTATCACTCATTTAATGAGTTGATGAAGCCATTTGTTGTCGATGATTCTACAGGAGCCGCTCCAACAATAGCACCACCTGAAGTTGTTGAACTCTTGTTCAATTTCTGGGCTAATAGAACTGTTTCCTACAATGTGACCATCAATAAGAATTACCAAGAATCATTAACATCTTTAATGAAATCATTTGTACCATTGAAACAGATTATTGATTCTGGAAGTTTGATGAATTCAGCTAAGATCCATAAAGCCTTAAAGCTATTTAATTCGGCTGTTAAGTACCCTATTTTACCTACTTATTTCAACGATAATATTTATCCAACTGATCTACAAAGTGCTGTGATTGAGAACTTGAAGTTGCTCACAGATGCTAAAGATCCATCCATACAGTCAGAGATAATATTGCAGTTGATTTCGAACACTGTATTGCCATTTTCAATCAGAAATAAAATTAGAGATCAGTTGAAAGGTGAGGATGAGTCAAAGCTTCCAAAAGATACGAAGATAGCTACTTTTATTTCGTTAAGTTACTCGTCCGTGATGATATTGCAGCAACAGATAAGAAATGTAGACGATTTTGTGCCGCTAATCAAAAGCAAATGCATCACCAGATTGTTTTTCTCTTTGTTGGAACCAATCAAATTGAATGCCAAGGGAGTGAAAACCTCTATTAAAAAGAAGCAACTGCAACAATACGTAGTTGACAAAAACCAGAAGCCGGACAAACAGTTTAATGAAGACCGCAAGGAATTGTGGATGGAATGCATGGATATCATTCTCTATGTCTTTAGAAAGATAATTCCTATTTTTGTTGAAGATGATGATGTTAATGATATAGAAGTGGCTACAAAGCAAGAAATTTGGTATTTAATCATTGAGATTTACAAGACAACTCTCAATTACAAAAAGGCTAGCATTCAAGAGAATTACGAGCACTTTGATATTCAGGTCTCATTGATGTTGAAAGATATTGTGCTCCCATATGTGAGTTTGAAATCAGTTCCAGAGGATTTGATTGATAATCTTGTCACCTACATCTTGAATACCTCATATCTTTATGAGCATGATGAGGTCGAAGAGAATTTGTTAGCATGGGGCGATGACGGCACAGATCTTAGCGAAGCGGACAAGAATTTGGAAATAACTCAGAAAATAACTGAATTCAACTTTGAGAAGCATTTGCCTTTGATCAAGCCGTTAGTGTTCAGCGAAAGATACAAAATAAGTTTGTTGAGCTTGAATGACTTGATTGAACTTTCGAAGATTCCGGTTCCCGATGATGAAAATATCGAGGATCTGATGGTTGATGATGATGACGTCAGAATTAGATCACAAAGACGAATTTCTGTTAAAGCATTCCCTAGTCTTTTGGTTAGAACGGCGTTTGTTTTAAGAAAGTTTGTTTCTAGTGAGTCGGTACTAAACCAAGCTCCAATTTCAAAGATTCAGAAATTGGAACTTGTGTTGATCATGAAAGGATTGAATGATCTATTGGATAACTTCAATCAGGCAGATATCGTTGAACGTAGAGAGAAGTACAAGCAGTTGTCTATTATATTGCCTTTAGTTATTAGAGCGGTGCCTATCGGAAATAAGGTCCGGGGAGTCTCGAAGTTGATTGAATCATTTTGTTATAATTTTAGTGAGAACCAGAAACATGTATAGTGTGACTAAGTATGGGATTTTTTTATATGGATATAAAGCACTAAAATATTGTAATGTATTACATGAGCATTGTACTTTGTTTTAGCTGCTAGAGTAAGAACATGTTTGTTATATAGGACTCTGTCTACTAACACCAGTCACAGCTAAAGATCAAAAGGCGATGGGTGTGGATGTTCAAATACACATCCAGACACCATGTTTTCGTCAAGTAAAAAATTTTCAAAGGTGAAGAAAACTGTGAGGAGAACCAACTAAGAGTGAAAAAAGAGACAGAAAAAACGGGTATAAAATAAAAATTTTCACTGTGTAGTTTCCAACTTCTCTCCCTCTTCTTCTTCCTCTTCTTCTTCCTCTTGTTGATGTTCAATAAAAACCGAGGGACTTTTAAATAAGTGGATATAGCAGCAGCCATTGTGGTTGTCAGGATTTTACTATTGAACTCCTGTATTTGTTATGGGACTTTGTATTATTAACTATGTTATTCTACATCGTGCCTGTTTCACTTCGCCTGACCGTCATTGGCTGTTGTGATAGATGAATATTCCTGCCAATCTTTATGTTGGTTGAGTACGACTCGATTCCTTTGTCTTCAGTTTTTCTTAGTTTTTTATACTACTAATAGTTTTGATTATGATGAGTTTATTGCTGTGCACCAGTCCTAACAGTTATTTATAACGTTGCGGAAAAATCACCCTTTAGCATCTCTGAACCAAACAATTATTATTATGATATAAAGCTAAGAAATACTTAAGCCATTCTCCAACAATAAAAACATGTCCTAAATCACACTCTTTGTAAAATTTGTCACATTGAAACGGGTGTACTCATCCCATGATTATCACCATTTAACTCGCTATTCAAAACATAGCAATACCTGTAGCAGCAAATCCGGTTTATGATCTGCTTTGTTTATATAGCCTAGTTCATTTAGCTGCACCTGCCCGTGCGTATTTCTGTTTTAGTCCAATGTTTCTGTATGATTGGTGATGTCCATGCACCACGGCTCACGTCAAGCACAAGCAGTCACAATCTCTAGCCAGTCACCAGCCAGAATGAGACAGATAGGGATCGCCCATGTACAAAATCGGTTTCGCTGCTTAGGCGCTTTTTTATTATGATTTTTGATTGCCGTTAAGTTTTGAATTTTATTTATCCATTTAGTAGTGTTGGGCTCCAAGGCCATGGCATTATATTGCCACTGATGATTTCTTAGCGGATTTGCCTTATGGCAATTAGACTAATTTCATTCATTAATTGTTTGTTTTGGTCCTTAGATGATTGGGCCGAGGCAGCGTGAATTTTCAATGCTATGGAATACTTCAAAGGGAGCCATTTAGAGTTTTACCCTATTGCTTTGTGTGGAAATGCGCTCTCCAAAAAAAAAGATCGTCATGGAGCTCGATGTGAGATATTCTTTGTTGAAGACGGCCCAAGTACTCACACTACAGACTGTCCTCGCAGGTGATTGATTGCCCGGCGAGATTCACACCTCGACCCGCTGGAAAATGTTTTCCGTTTACAGCTCATGAATTGCAGCCGCAAAGAATGGCGCATGCTGCCTTCCAAGACTTGCATCCTCTATACAGTTAGCTTTTTCCGAGGAACTCAATAACACGCCAAATCCCATACAAGGGGTAAATCAGTCAGACAGCCAGACAGCCATACCGTCGGCCAATTGGTAAATCTCTGCCGAAGTAGTGTAGCGTTTAAGTTTAGGCTAACCTAGTTTTCACCTGGCAGAATAGAATATTCATTCTGGCCAGCTCCAGATCATACCCATATAATGAACATCGGCTTTAGTGCTTTGTTAGAGGAAAAAAGTCATAATACGATCTTTTGGAGCTAAAAGTGATTATTCAGGCTATTCTCTCAGGGCAAGGTCGGAACAAGATAGGCCCATCGGATCCCATTGTCATATTGTTTAGATAAATCGCTGTTGTTGTATCCATTACAATAATTACAGTAGTTGCAACATATATTCACTCGAAAGAAGGTTGGTACTTTGTTGTTGTCTTGGTTTTTGGAACTTGACTAACTAGATTCTCTTCTTTCTTCGAATTGGCTTTACTTTGATTTATCCTAGACTTAGCTATGCTCTAATTACGTTTGTCGACAGTGTCTCAATACTATAAGACAAAATTAAAGTAAAAATTTTCTATCCATTCTGTTTAAGAATATGATATGTTAGTACAGGATAATAATTCAGGTTAATAGGGTGTACTTGAATGTGATAGGGTGCGATACCATATATAAAAGATATCATATCGCTGTTTGTGAGTCTTTTTTGTTTTGTACTGATTTTTGGATTTAATTTCTGATCTCTTTGACGCCTTACATTTCTCCCTTCGTTGGATTTAATTATATCTTGATCTTTTTTCATACATTCTCGTCTATCTCAGAGCTTATCTAATACATACACTATTAGATTTCCACAGGTATTGTTGAAAGATAGTACCACATATATGAATAATAAAATCTGCCAGTTTGCAAAATAATATCTTTTAATAAATCACTTTGACGCTTCGTTTGCTTGCTCCACCATAAAGCTAACCTTACACTATACTACTACCATTGCTCTACACTGCTACCATTACACTCACACACCCAATAGATCATGAGCAGACAACATGATATTAAACCAGCGAACACCTGGAGACTCGAAAGATTGAAGCAGAGATTGGCCCAACAACAACAGCAGCAGGAGAAGCTCAAGCACCAACTTGAAGAGGAGGAAAAAGTTGAGAAGTCTGTCGAAGAAGATGACAAGGAACATGATGCTGAAAAGAGAAAAAGTACACCTGCCTCTATAGGAGGAGACTTTGACAACGATGTGTTCGTGAATATGACCGATCTCCCTGATCATCATCATCGCAATAGCAGTAACTCTGAATTCTTTAGAAACCAACAGAACGGTTTTAGCAAGTTGATCCCTGGACCTTACGATTACAAGCGTCATTCTCTGGGCTCTAACACTACAGCTTCGGTATCTGGTGGTCGCCATGATTCGGACGTCAGCGATACTTTTGACAGCTATCTCTCAAGCTCGGCCAATGATAGCGGAAATACTCTTAGCTCTACGAACGCCAGTGCAACCCATCTGCCTGGCTCAAGTATATCGAGTTCTCATGAGCATAACAAAAGTGGTAAGCTCGCAGAGTTGAAGGTTGAACCATTATTTCCAAGACACCACTACGTTCCTAATGACAACAAATTATAATTTTAATGTTTTTTCTACTACACCTCTTTCTTTGTTCGTTGGTCTTCTTCATCACATCTGATTTACTCCAAAATCACCTTATTCGATTCGTTCCCCACCTACCCCTTCATGTTACTTTCCCCATGGTTGATTTTTTTTTATCTTACTGGCTACACTTATTTTTTTTTTGTATTATACACACCCTATAACAATAATAACAACTATATAACATGTACAGTTGTACCTTCTTGTTCTTTATCACATCCTATATAACAACTATCAAATCCATCATAGTTACTCTCTGATCACACATGTAAATATATCTTGTACCCAAAATCCGTGCCAAATGCAAATCGGCAAAAGCAACGTCAGGAGCAGATAGAGTCAAAATATTGTTAAACATGGAGCCATAATAAAGTTAAATGAGACTTATCCTATAAAATTTAGATAGCATGACAAACATGATTTAACCCATCATGCATCGTAGCTTCTGAGTGTGGACCCACTTTTAATCAACCTACAATTTCATTTATTAATATCATTCATTAGAAATAATATGCTCTATAGATCGTAATCGGAAGCCAGAACGGCTATCCACATTAATTTTGAAGGTTGTTGACTATCCCAGACGCTAAATTGCTGATCATGACTGACTTAGACGTAGCATATTTTCCTCCTAATACAATAATCCCATTATGGATAAGAAACCTGCGGCAACTCACATCATCTACTTTTGAGACATTGAACAAGAAATTCAATGCCAAGGTGAGTAAATCCTGATTCTCTTCATCCTCGCTCTTCGCTGCGATTTCCAATAGTTCGTGGATTATCTGTGCCGATATCTCATTGTGGGAGTAGACAATTTTATTTAGCCCAATAGGACTACTGGCTATATTGTCCAATAATGCCATGATCCCCTTTTGCAACATTTTTTTGCTGTTGTTGTTGCTGTTGCCGTTGCTATTGCTGTCAGTCTTCAAATTATTGAAGTTGAGAAGTTTAGGTATCTTTGTTAAGATTCCACTTTGAATCACAACACTTAATTCGTCTACCTCTTTACGCAGAATGTTTGTTATTGTCCAGATAATGTCATTCTTGATGTTGTCTTTGATAATTGTTGCTTCATCATCCACCCCTTGAATTCCAAAGTTATAATTCAACCCCTCTGCGTTATTCCCTAGAATAGTAATTAGCGGCAAAACTAAATAATTCATCACTATAGCCTTGCAATAACTTGTACTGCCGTTTGAAATGTTTCTCACAATACGGCATGCCTTCTCAACAATAATCAAGTCTTTCATAGATACCAACTCAAAAATTACTGGCAAACATCCTGCATTGATTATTTGCAACGCTTGTTTTGTGTCGCCTGATAATAAGCCTATGAGCACGTTCAACGAGTTATATATCAATGCCTTATCAATGTCGTAGTGACGCTGCTGTTGCCTTTGATAAGAATTGGTATTGCCTATTGCTTGGTGCTGCTGAGAATGCTGCAAGTATTTTGAAGTATTGGTTGGAGAATTAGTACTTTTGTTAAATAATCCATTATTAACCATCATTGAAAACTGATTACTGGTCATATTTAGATCAGACGAAATTGGAGTAAAGGTTGACACAATAGTACTTAAATTATCATGCTCGGTATTCTGAACAAAAGTTGTATCTATTGGGGCTATTTTTGGTCGTATTCTCGATTGCGAATTGAGAGAATGTTCCATAATCTTAGTCTGGTCCTTCAAACCGCCTGAGATCGATTTCTCGGAATCTAATGATAGAATAGAGATCTTAGAAGCTGCTGCTGCCACTTCGGCTGCTGCTGCTACTGCTGATGATGCTGATATGGTCAGAATTGGCGTGGAGGTAGCAGGTGATGATGTCACGGCAGAAATAGGAGTCATGGGTGGCATTGAAACAATTGATGTGTTTGCTGTTAATTGTGGGGGTCTCTTTTTGACAGCTCCTGAATGAGCCGGTGTTGTTGGTGACATTCCTTTGACTGAACCAAATGCTGCTGCAGTAATATCAGATAAGGAACCACTAGTTATAGTGGATGTGTTACTAGTGGCAGTGGCCGCTGACAATATTTGTGAGCTATTGTTCTTATAAATTGCGTTATTCTCCACATCTTTGATCAGCTGCTTGATAATATCAAGCAATGGCAGTAATAATCCCTGCTGGATAATTTCTTCTCTTTGATAATCGTTGCTTAATGAGATGTTTATTATACATTTAATGACATGAATCTTCATCTCTTTAGAAAAACTCGCCTCATCCAATGCGTCAACCAAACACTCACTCACTCCTGAATGGCTTACTGAATTGAAGATCTTACTGCTGGTTGTTCCGCTCGTCAACTTTTCTACTACTATGATCGAGCTTCTTTTGATGTTGTATTTATCGGCTAGCTCGTCATTATTCTTGAGTATGGATAAGATTACCGGCAAAACGTTGTATTTGTAGCAAGCAAAGATTTTCTGCTGTTCGGTGCCACTGACAAGAAGTGCCATGATATCTAGCACATTTTGAGTTATGGATAAATTGATAAAGCTGCATAGATATTTTGTCAATTGGCTAAGAACACCACAGTTCAAAATGATTTGTCTTGAATCATTGGATATTTGAGCTATTTCTTTAAGAGTTTTGACTGTTAACTCCACGGTTTTCAACGAGATGTTATCCTTACTTTGAAGCAATGATATAACCAATTTTTTGAGAAAATCCACTGTCAACGTGAGATGTTCGTCAGAGATGTACTTCATGTACTCAGTGTCTCTGATACGGAAAACGTAATATAAAATAATCACAATATTAACAACAAGTCTCTGGTTGTTATTAACGTTAACCAGTTTAAGTATCTTCGATGTTAACTTATTCATGACACCATTTTGTAACATTATAGTAAACCATTGTGATAATCTTGAGGCGTCTTTCTTTTTCAAGCAAATATAAGAAACAATAGTGACTAGTTGGCCATCAATGTCTACTCCATTCGAATCATTAACAAACGTCCTAGTTAATTTCTCAATCACAGATCTATCAATCAATTGATAGAACGATTCTCCATATTTAGTGTTGTTTCCACCAGCAGTAGAGCCAGAGCCATTGCCACTCATCAAGAAATTGCCCATGTCTTTATCATATCTGAAAATCATTGCAATCAATTCACAGGATATATATCTTATCTTGAAGTTATACTCTACTTGAGCATACTCCATTAAGATTAAGAATAATCTCCCATTCTTTATGATCAACTGCTTTTGACGAGAATCCTGTTTACAATTGATCGCGATCGAATATATGATGGTCAATATATCAAAAGTACGATTCAACACTTTGCCATTATTCGGAGACGTATCTTTTTCAGTGCCATCGAAAGCTACTTTACTTCTCTCTAGATAGTTAAGTAAATTACTAATGACGTTGGCGTTTTCCAACATGTCATGGTTATACTCTTTTGCATTCTTGGTTAACATTAACAAGAATCTGATGAAATTTCTTCTCAAAGTAGCACATCTTGCACAACCATCACCACCAGCATAACCAGGGTTATTTTCGCCCGATTCGGATACATGCAGACACTCTATTGAGAGAATATTGAATAACTGATTCAATAGCCGGTTCTCAAAAAAGACCTTCCTTTGATACTTATTGTAAATAATGACATAGATGCAAAGATCCAAAATATTGAGATATAAGTCGGTTTTATTGAGTTTGTTCTTGCGAGAATCAACATGATTTAGGATCATCTCTATATTGGTGATGATCTTGTAATTGATGATTAGTTTACGGTATTTGTCATTGCTTTTAGAAAGGGCTGCAAGAAATCGAATTATTTGGAATTGAACATCAATCAGCTCGTTAGAATCTTCTAGAAGTTGGGCAAATATCGGCAAGTAATTATACATCAATATTGACTCGATATTATTATTGGTTCCGCCAATGTTTTTACTGTTATTAGTGGCCGAACCAGTCATCGAAATGTTCCCCGGAATGTTACCATTAGAGTTCATTATGGACGCAGACATAAGTCCAGAACTACTCTCGATGCCAGTCAAACTGATGTTACTCTTTTCAACAGCACCATTGTTATTATTGTTATGATTTAAGGAATTGATAACCAAATTAGCAAGAATTGCAATGGAAGATTCTTTCATTTGCTCCAAAGTTGCACTGTTGCTCCCGTTATTTTGGGGGTAATTGTTTAAATCAAGAAACATTTTCAAATGATGAAGTAGTCCGGATTTGATGATGGTGTTTACTTGATCATCAGTAACAGATCGCGAGATATTAGCGTAGGTACATAATACGCATAAATGAAGGGTGGTTAGATTTGAAGAAGGTGATGGTGAGCCAGTGACTGAAAGTATGTGGTTTAAAGGAACAAGAAGATTGTTGTGGAATATTTCGTTAACGTCAAATGAATCCTCGTAAGTGATGTTGATCAATATCTCAAACAATATCTTGGTAATAAAGTAATTGTTCTTGATATTGAAATAAGGAGTCAAAACTTGCAAGACACTGTACTTTTTGAATAGAATATAGAAGTCGTTTTTGTACGATACGATATTGATTAGTTGCAAGATTTTGCCACACGATTTGTCCGATAAACAGTTCAATATCTTCGGAAATGTCTTTAAGATATTATCGTCAAGTGCCAGAGGTGTGCAGTTTTCTCTGTATATTCTTTTGAGAAGATATAATGCTTGATCCTGAATTGCCCCTCTGGCTGCAGTAGTTGATGGACCTGTAGCAGGTATCATTGTTAGGACATCAAGTAATGCTACGATTATATTGTTCTCAAGAAATAATTTCTCAAAGATATCCGTGCTCTGATTCCTTATATCCTTAACTAACGTCAACGTCGAAAACTGTACCGCTTCTGAGTTAGATGGTAAAAGCTCTATTAATGCCTTACAGGTCTCTTGGATCTTGATCTGGCTGTCCCCATCGGGTAAATCATTATAAAGTAGTATAATCTCCTTCAATTGGTTATTGCTATCACGATTCCCCTTGTTACGCTGCAAGGCCTCACTTTCAATATTGGGACTTGCGTCTCCTATGATTGTGGAGTTCATGATTGCGATAACCCTCGGTATTATTAATATTTAGTCTCTTGCTGCCTGTTGAACCGTATTGAAGTCATGTTCTGAAAAGTAGCAAATATCAATGCTTTGGCTTTCGAAGGAAGTAAAAAGAGGAATGCGTGGTGTTTTGTATTCCAAGTCGCAATGATACAAATCAATGATATCGGAGCTTGCTGGCTATGAAAATGTCTGTTTGATTGTCGATCCTTTCTGAACAAAAAGTAAATTAAAAATAAATTAAAGAGAAAATTGTTATAAATAGCTATTTATTTCAAGTAGCCATTTCACAATTTGAGGGGCAGTTAGTAAACAAAAGATGTATCCATATTTATGGTATATTGATCATGTGATTGCGACGATACCATGGTTCTAGGCCTATGCTACCCATTGACTATAGGAATACGGATGCCTGGTGGAATTTGCAGCGCAAATATTAAGACGGCTGGAGTGATAGTGCGGCAAATATGCGGTATTGCATAGACGTTTAGTAACGGTGCGGGATCACAATAATGACCGCTAAGACTACAATGTCACGTATCATCGGTAAAACGAGGCAGTTCTTCTATTTGTATTGAGAACGCCTACTGCATAGTAAAAGAATTGTATTCCAAATCTATGTACATTATGAATATGCGACTCAGAATAATATTCCAGGCCACCGTTGGCCACGCTCGTTTAGGAAATATCGATGTATTTTATGGAATACTAAATTTCCTATTTTAGCGTCATCTCGGTGTTTCCGGATCTGGAAATAAAAAGTTCTTTATTTGTTTTCCTCTTTTCTCCCCTAGTGATTCTGCATGGCTATGGCTACGGCTATGATTAAGACACAGTATCGTTTATTAAAGAATAAGAATAGAATGATTATAATGATGATGAGAGTAGTAATACATAGTTAACCGGGTAGAGATAATTAAAAAGCAGCATAAAGACAATGAAAAGAAAACCCAAAATTAGTTAGTGGAGGGGTAAAAAAAATAAGAAACCGAAATAAACCTTATGGAGAGAAGCAGGAAGGTGATGAGAAAAATAACGTAACAAATGAATAATATCAGTAGACGACAGTTGCGGCAGTTACAGCAACTAAGTGAGCTCAATGATTTTTGCCTGGTGATTCAAAAGCTGTAATTTGTTGTCGATTTCTATGGTCTTCGAGTCGTGAACTATACTAACGATTTTTGTGCTTTCAATCTGGTTCTCGTTGAGCGATTCTATTAAGGCAAGATTCTCAAAGTATTCGACTGAATCCTTTATCTTTTCAGCAAATTTGCGGTTACTTGGGCTTACTATCTTCTGGTCTGCTTTCTCTGTAGGTTCTTTATTTGTATCTTTGTTGATGATAACGAACTTGACTTTGTCTAAATTTATCTGATATGGATTCATCTTAAGTCTCTTCCAATTGTCTCTGTAGTCAGTATATTTTTCCAAGCTAGTCGAAGACACCGGAGAAGAAAGAATGCCACTGTCTGATTGACTATGGGAATGAGATGGGAACCGGGGCGGTTGTGGCTTTTCATGCTTTGGGGTTATGTTATTGTCGTGTTCCATCAAAAGCATTGCTGCTTGTTCAATCAAGTCCAATTGTTGAAGATATAATTTCGATTTCATTTGCACGTCATTGACGTCCTTGAATAGTTGTAATTGGGACTTTAGCACCGAAAGCTCGGAGAAAATGGACTCTAAAGTCTGCTCTTTGGCCTCCATTCTTGTAAGTGTTAGTGGATAGTTATATGATAATTATACCTGACAATTATCAAGCAAATATATCAATACGCATGGAGGATGAGGCAAAGCGAAGCGGTAGAAGTAAATGCTAAAGACGCGAAGAGTGGGTTTTTGTTTATATTTATATAATATCGCAGCCACAAACGAAAGACCCACAAAACAAGAAGCTGTGTAATGATGATCTTCCGTCCCTCTCCAAGAAAAGAAAATATTGGTAAATGTGCTGCCTGACGGAACTAAAATAGTTCGGGAACTAAAAAGTAATTCAAAATGTCATGTAAAGACATTCATGAAGACCTAAGAACACGAATAAACGGTGCTACGTAAATTAAGCTTTAATATCCTATCAGCTTTCAGAGAAGATCTCAATGTCACGAAAATTAAAGAGTTCTATATACAACCTGGTGCAGAATTTACCATGCTGATGTAATAAGTTCTGCAGCATTTCGTTTCTGGTCGTTCGTGAACCTCTACCAGATGAAACTGGAGTCGCATTCTTAGTTAATTACCTGGTGGTGAGTATTCATATTGTAAACTATGCGTGTAATAGCTGGGCCAGAAATGAGAGACATCCATGCAGCGAAAATCATGATATTCTTGTCCTAAAGAGACCAAAATTTTGTTTTTCTTCTTATTTTGGAGATTATTGGTTGTTTTTCTTCTTTTATCATCACCTTTTTGTCGAGTTAGGCTATCCATGTTTCTTTAGTCAAACCCACAATCGATGTGGGTTTGATTGTGGTATTGCTATCAATGACGTACTCATAAGTCAGCTATGGCTGGGTCTTGTTCGTAATTTATGACGTCTATATAATTCCCACATTTGTTTCGAGCACTGGTATATGGTTCCATAACTTTAAATGGAAAACCTCAAGAATAAACTATTGGTGCCTGGCCAGACTTTGGTTATTAGATATAGAGTTGGCCCATCTATATTGTCGGATTTCACCATTGGCCAATTTCATCCGGCTCGGGTGGCTCACTCCTAGTTGGTGATTATTCCCTTGGTATCATGTGCTGCTATTAAGTATGATCGTCCTTCTTTCACGCTCTTTTTTGGCGATTTTATCTTTCCTTCTAGATGCACCTCTGAATACTTTTCTGAGTATTCAAGCAGATTATCAGCAACAAAGAAGAAAGTCTTTTTGGACTGATTTGGAAGGTTTATTGACAATGTAATCTTAGATGGTTAATAAAAAGAGCAGCCATGTATTCTTCTTTGTGGGGTGATTTGACTTGGTACTGAGTTTAACTCCGTTTAAAGAGTGAATACTAGTAGATAAAGTACTGACAAGACCAATGATTGCAATCATGTATAGGATAGTCCACTCCCTACCATTTCTCCTTTTAGCCTCACTATTCATGTTAGTGGGCGGGCCCGACTGTGCTGGTTACCTCGGAGTGGCCGTTTTGATCATAGAGAAAATCTGATCATGGCATAAATTTTTCTTAGTGCGCAAAATGTTCTGCCCTTTCTGTCCAGAATGATAGGAAATATTCATTGTGCATTGTGATATAATACAGGATAAGTTGATAAAATAAAACTAATAAATAGAATGCCAAAATAAGATACAAATTCAAGAAATGGTGAGATAAACTATAGCAAGATTAAAAGAGATCACGAAGATTGAAGAACTGAAGATAATGAAAGTAAACTAAAAAAAGAAATAGAATCACACAATGAAAGAACTGAATAAGCAAGTAGAAAATTGGAAGAGGTTCGGATGACAATGCAGACCTTCATACTCCGGAACAAATTATAACGGTTCTTTGGATATCTTATTCATCCTTCTCGTAGTTTTTCCCCTTGGATTGTTATGCGTCTTGAAATGCTGCATACAATTATCATTCCTTGAGAATCGCGATCCACAGCCAGGAAAAGGGCATAAGAAAGGCTTCTCGCCTGTATGTACAGTATTGTGTCTAGATAAATGAGCAGCGGTCATGTACCTTTTACCACAGACCTCGCATCGATATCTTCTCTGTGTAGCTAATTCAAGGGACTCAGCGGTGTCATTAGATTGAGCTGCTGTGTGCATAGTTGAGGAGGCTGTAGGCATAGACGTAGACGTGGAAGCATCGGAACTTTCCTGAAGTGTAGATGGATTCAGCTTCACAGGTAAAGGATACAATAAAGGCGGCTGTGACAATATAGGTGAGTTGGTCGCAGTTCCTGCCGCACTCTCTAAAGGAGGGCTAAAACTGAAGCTTCCCCGAGAAGACGACGGCAGAGAACCACGTTTTAGCATCTCTTGAGTGGGCTGGTAACTGGATGAGGGAGGCGAATAAGAATAGCCGCTAGGACCAGAAAATCCTGGACCACCAGGTATCGTATTATCATACACCATCGGCAGAACCTGCTGCTGCATGGATATAGATTGCTGATATGGATATTGAGAATAAGAACCGAAAGACGAGGACAACGAAGGAAGCGTCATGCCACTGGAAAATTGGCTACTAGGTATTGCCTTCAAGTTATTACTGTCGTTATTATTACCATAGCCACTATAGGGAAGAGCGTAGTTGGAGGAGCCATGGGGTCGAGATGAGACATATTTATTATTGCTATGGTAATCAGCCTGACTTCCTCCATATCCCGACTCCATGTGTATCTGCTTCTTGTTCTTTATATCCTGAGATCTGTGAAGTGATCCAGTGGTAGGGGGGTTCAATAGCGATGATATCTTTATTGACGGATTTTCCCTGTATCCGTCGCCACCAATGCCTATATCTTTATGCGCAATCGAACCGGAACCTCTCCGAAACTCCAATTGCCCCTCGTGCTTGACCTTATAGTCCACATAGTGACTCCCTGGTAGCATTGGCATTTTGTTGCAAGTTAGCGTGGTCTTTGAAGCTGGTGATGATGAGCCCTTTGATTCACTCTTTTTTCGTCTTTTCTCTTGCTCTCTGGATGAATCTTTTTGCATAATAGTGATTTTTGGTTCCTATGGATGTACTAAAAGAACAGGTGATAAAGGTTAATATTCTGACAATGTAAAGTAGCTTAAATGAGATTGAGAATATAATGTCGGTTTGATATGCGAGCACCTAGATTATTGCTTCGAATATTTTTCTCGCTAGACTGGGATATTGGTATTAGTAAAAGAAACGATTTTCTTCGAGCCTGTCTGTGATCCGTACTCCACAGCCAAATCAAGCACAAAGATGAAAAAAAAAACAGAAACTCTGTGCGAAGATGATGACTAAGCGATAGGTGTGGTATTAATAGGACTCAATGCGACTTTGTCCAACTGGAACGGGGGATAATTTAAGCCGATTAATGAGATGTCTGAGACCGATGCAAGTTCGGGACGGGATAAGAAAGGTAGGCAAAGGAATTAGCAAAAAACGAAAAAAAAAAAAAAGAGTACCGCGCAAGGATAATAAAGTTCCCAATATGAGATTTAACTGAGGTAATAACCACAATAATAATAGCAACTGTGAGATGAATTGCTACAAAGTCGTTAACTGTGGAGGAAAAGGGAGGGAATGATAACTTCTCTGTTAGCGAACGAATTGGAGTGAGAAGAGAAGCCCGTCAGAGTAGATTAGATCAGTTTATGCACTCTAGGATGACAACCAGCCTAAGATAAAAAAAATTCGATTTAAAGACGAAATGAGAATAATAAAGCGTGTGAAATTGAAGTAAATGTTTTTGGGTTGGTGTGGGAATATAGATGGCTTTATATTATATAGTTTTTCGGGATCTTATCACACCTCTTCAAACATGATATGATATGCGAGTACGTGAGTTCGGATCTTTGTAATTTGACCCAATTACGAGTTTTCACAATAATCTTAATGAGTGTGTGTCGTGATACTGGAATTAAGGCTTTTTGGTGGAAAACTTTGTTCGATGTTCGGGGGCCTAGCAGTTGTCTTCTAATGCATGATAAAAAAGGTTGGTTTTATATCAGAAAGGACCGAAAAGGGAAACTTCAAATCGGTTGGCTATTGGAGTATAAGCTACTACAGAACTTTTCGATTTGTGATATTTTTCCGGATCTAAAGAGTACCTTCGGTAATATTTATATTATTTTCTCCAGACAACTCTGATAGCTTCGTTGATGATCGATTGGCAAAGCCAAAAACTCAGAACAGTTTGTGCGGGATCTAATTTTAGTACAGTTATTTTTAGTTTTCCCTTGATGATTATGGCTATAATGGTTGTACCGAGCTGTTAGCCTGCTAACTTTTAAGCTTTCAAACATGTTTTCCGCGAGATACAATTGATGCTGCATACTATAGTCGTATATACGGTTTTCTTTTCTTTTTGCAATGGGCTCTTTCACGTACAGAGGTTTCCTAATATGCCTGATGGACGCTAATGGGAGGAAAAATACAGGTGTGTGTTTCAGCTACAAAATCGTGGATATCCATGCATTCTACATTCAAACGAAAATCCTCGCCTTGAAGCGCAAACCTATGTCTAAAAACCAAAGGGCAATGCTACCCGTTGCGCAATCTAATGCATGGTAAATCAGTCATCTTTCAGTGAATCATGTTGCAGACAACCACAGTTTTGCCTTACAAAGTATGAAATTTGGACATATTATGTGAATCTTCCTTCAGACTCCATATTTATTTCCGGCCCTTCTTTAAAAACGCATTATTGTACCCCTACTAGAAGTATAAACTAGGTTTCTACATGAGGATTGAACATTAAGTTTTCCCATCATGGGGCGTCAATTATGTGATTTCTTGTTGTTCGCTCTTTACAGAAACGAACAAAAGACGTTATGCAAGATCACATCGACAATCAAGTACCGAAGTTTAGCTCCCTGGTTTGACTCCTGCTCCAAGACAAGATCGATCAATGTGAATACCATAGAAAGATTCTTCTTCGCTACTTACTCATTTCATGTTGGCATGTTTTTTACTAAATTTAAAACAGATCTCAAATTGGTTTAATTCTTACATGAAATTGTAAGTACAGAAAGAGGCAAAGTAGGTAGTATGGCAAGGGTTGCCTCGATACTCCATGTTGAGGAAAAATTACGAATCTGCAATTTTCGGTCTAGCCAGATCCCACACCTACGGAACTTTGGGAATACCTGAGTACCTTATTGTTTCAGGTATCCCCCTTTTACTTATTTTAGTTCTTTAGATACTTCACCCTGCAATGATCTTCTAATTGTCAATTTTGCGGCCGCCTCGCCCTACACATGAGCTAGCGAGGGGCAAATTTGGCATCTTCTATGCACGTCGGCTCGGCACCTTCTTTGCATTTACTCGTAACTTCCATGGGGAAAGTGATCAGACCACCAATTGTTCTACCATACATAACATGTATACCCCATTGGGAAAATTTATTTACATGTTTCACGCTCCCCATCCAGAGTTAAAACCCTTGCGCAATACAATACTGCGTCCCTGTCTTCCCTGTCTTCCCTGTCTTCCCTGTCTTCCCTGTCTTCCCTGTCTTCCCTGTCTACCCCTAAGTTTTGCCCGGGATCGCCTGCATTAGGTTAAGGGTGTGAATCTATGGCAGAACAAATAATTGAAACAGATCCAGCAAATAGTTTTTCATAACCAAAAGAAATCACTGTACCAGTGGTAGTGGTGGAACGTTTATTTTATTTTTCATGCCAATGCCAGGGCTTTCTAGGACTCCCTTTTTGGGAAAAACTTGTATGTATTTATCCATGCATGGACACGGTGGTGAAACTCGATATCTGAACCACAAGGCATATCTACACAAGGCATGTCCACACAAGTATACATCGATATCTGTAGTTTTTTTGTAGCATGTCTGCATTAAAGGGCTTCAAGTCTTGCGATCAGCCCAATGAGACCTGTTTTCAGTAATTTCGTCAAGTTATTGGAGCGATGCCACTGTGTCATACAGAACATCTATCGTGTCTTCGCCACGCTACAATCACAGTTGGGGATACATGTTTCATAATTTTAACATATTACTTTGCTCTCCGTATTTCAAATTGCTCCCATTGTCACAGCTGTTTTCTCCTCCCCCAAACAATCAGCGCGTGATTGAAGCCATACGTAAGCTCCGCGTGTACTGTTCATGCGAATATTTTGTTCTCAGAACCTAAAAGCTGGTTGGTGGAACGAGGCATTGTGTATTTCTTTGTCAATTCAAAACCCTTCGTTTATCTTGCTACAGTAATGTTGATCCAGAGATGCTTTGAAAGTGGAGATATTTAAGGTCCAAGTATATCACGTGACTCACATTCTTTTTTTTTTTTTTTTTTTTTTTTTTGAAAAGGGAAAAAGCAAAAAAACCCTAAAAAGCAAGCAGCAGGTGGGTATTCAAGATAGGGAAAATAGTAAAGAACCCCGTCAAAGTTTCAATATATACCCCCACTAGAGAAATCCAAGCGAAAC